>JAUIMM010000711.1:0-625879 GCA_031769625.1 Taudactylus pleione
CTGGGATCCCGACTGCTGTCAGAATTCTGGCACCGGAATTCTGCGTGCAGGCCTCCCGACGCCCGGGATGCCAACTAAATCTCATCCAAAGTACCTGGACAGCAGTGGTCTGTAGCCCTGCATGCTTACCATTCAGGGGATACTCCCGCCCACAGTGCCACTCATTACATTTCCTGTTGTAGTAGGCAGGAGGCTTCTGAAATGCAGTACTTCCTACAAATAGTAGGGATGAATGATGGAATGGTCTGGATCAATCTGTAATCGATGTGGGATCGTTATTTGCATGTGGTGGGGAAAATCAATGTTTTATTTGTCATATCACTAAGCGCATAGCACAGGAGACCCTCCTCATCCACAGAATGCAGCAGAACACTTCTCTAACAGGGCAAATGTTGACCCGACTGATATATATCACACTGACTGTACCAATGACACTGATATTTCATGTCTGAGTGTTGAATACTGAGATCCATCAGTTCCTTTCCTTCGCACAAAATAAGACCTCTGGTATATCAAAAAATATATTTACAAATGTAGTCATCAGTGAGGAACTGTGGAGAGGATTTTGTGAAAAATAGCATGGGTTCTGGTCCTTGGCCCCACATAGATACATGTGCACTTTCATGCACAACACCAACATGAAAACTTGCCCCCTCCACATGTCCATATAACATCATTATTTTTAACTCCATCTTATGCTACACAATATAAAAACATATTTAAAATTGTAAACATTGAAGCTATTTGTTATATAGATTTATAGCAAGCTCCGATGTAAAGCAAATAATCTGTATCAAGAGTCATACACTGAACAGGACCAGTGATGTTGCAGAATGCATAACTGAAGCTGGCCACACACATAGCTATTTTTTACCCGATTTGGCCTATTTCAACGAATCCTGAGGACAAATCGTGTAAAATATGGCCAAATCGTCAGTGTCCACTCACAATCATGATGCCAATGCGTGTCCCCGCTCATCGTAAATCGCATCTTCAGATCTGCCATGATGTAGGACAGATTTGCCAATCTGGGACACAATGCACGATAGATCTTAAGTCAGATTGGACATTTTTTACTCCCAAATCGTGTGTAGGACTGCAGGGGAGCTGCCTGGGGAGAGTTCAGGGGAAATCGTACACATCGTGGGATTGAGAACACATCACTATGTGTGTGGGCACCTTTACATACAATGCTTTGCATTATAACACTTTTGACAAGAGAAAAATGTTATTGCTCAATAAATGTTACTTTTAAAATATGTTTCACTGGATAGTCAGACTGAACAATGTGTTTTGTATTTATGTGTTATAGTTGAAGATAAACCCCCTCTTGGGGTTTGGCTGTCCTTAAAACAATAAAAAAAAAATCATAGGAGTCAATGAACATAATATTGTTCGAGGTACTGTAACTGCAAAAGAAAACACAAGACTTTTGCTATATACTGCGCATGGCCACAAAAAGTTAATTGTTAAAGTGTTTTCTTCAATGACCTAGATTATGTTCGGAATATGAGATCCCCAACTAGATAAAATTTTTGTTTTGCTGCAACTATCAGATATTATAAATTCAAATTATTGAACTTATTTTCATTATTTATTTATTTATTTTTTCAA
Source organism: Taudactylus pleione (assembly GCA_031769625.1). Classification (NCBI taxonomy): domain Eukaryota; kingdom Metazoa; phylum Chordata; class Amphibia; order Anura; family Myobatrachidae; genus Taudactylus; species Taudactylus pleione. The sequence goes on from JAUIMM010000711.1 coordinate 1,615, forward strand.
ATTATGGTCCTCATTCAGAGCCACTCGCTAGCGGCAGTACGCTCGTTCCGAGCGATGTTCGCACATCTGCACATGCGTACGGATCGTTATACGCATGCGCGAACCAGTCAGTGCGGCCGAAATTCATGTGCTCGCAATATAGCGAATGCCTGCTATTTTGAGTGACAGAATGAGGCGTATGTGGGTGGTAACAGGGGAAGGTGCTTGAAAATGGGGAGTGGAGATCCGAACGCAGGCGTGCTTAAAAGTCAAAACGGGCGTTTTATGGGTGTGCATAATTAATACAGCAGCGTCATTGACCACGTCACTGGGTTATTTTATAGCCAGAACTGCTCGCAAGATTGTGGTAGCAAAAACCAACCACAAGAATAGCGAGCAGTTCATACGCTGGTCGATGTACTCGATTAATCTAATAAATAGCGGACATGACGTATGGTGCGAGCGGCCAGGGGGCGTTTTTAACAAATAAACGAGCGTATGTTTTGCTCGCTCGTTCAGACTTAGAGGTGTGAACAGACTGCAATTTGCGAACGGATCATTTGAATAGCCACCCCTTGTTTTTGAACGAACGACCGCAAATAGCGAACGGGTCTGAATCAGGCCCTATATTTTCTGTTAGTTCTAAATAGGAAGTAGACACAACTAGAAAGACTGTCAGCTTTCTGTTCTGTTTGAATCCTGGCTGATTCTTTTCCATAGCAGAAGCAGATGGCCCATTTATAATGAGGGAACACAATTACATTAATTACTGTCTTACTAATGTTAAACAATGACTGTTTCAAACTCAGAACTGTAATTAATGGAAATAGAATATTCAGTTTCTGGGATTATATAAAAAATAACCTGTTTTGGGGGTTGCTTTTTTTCCAGCCATGTTTGAAATATTATTTGTTTAATTGGAATGTTTTGTTTAACCAAAATGAAGCAAGCTCTTTGTTTTGCTTTTCTGTAAGTCAGGTCAGTGTGGGTAACAACTGAAACATTAGTCTTAATTAGAAAGTACAATAAATTATTAATAATGTAACATGGACTTTTTTTGTATTAACAGAAATACAATTTGCTAGAGCCAAATAATGTGTGGATTTGAAAGTTAATAATCTATCTAGCTCATGATGTGATATGAATATATCTAATTATGCGATTTTCTTGAACTTCACTAAAAAAGGCTTCATGCACACTTATGTGAAATTATTGTGAATTGCATTTTGATATAATTAATTTAAAGAAATATACCATATTTATGAGAATAATCTATTAGTATTATGTTTATTGAGAAAACATATCTTTGGCAACACACTTGCATTTACAATAGTTGTATAAATAAAAATTTTATAGCACCATAACTAATGGAGCGTACACACGGTCAGATTTGTCAGACTTGTCAGATGAACGACTGAACGATTAAACGATTTGAACGATTTGGACGATTTGATCAAAGTTTTGAACGATTTTTAACTGCATTAAAATGAATGGAATCGTCCAAGTCTGACTGCAAACCCATCAGATGTCAGATATCGTTATCTGACAAACGGGAACGCGCATCGTTGATCGTCCATCGTTCAGGCATGTCAGATATGAACGATTTTTCATCAGATATGAACGACTGAACGATTTTTAAATCGTTATCGTCCATATCTGAAGAAAAAATTTGATCGTGTGTATGCACCATAAGAAGGGTCATCCAGAACACAGAGTGTATTTAGGAAACAGACGTTGGAATTTTGCTGAAACTTCATTCATATTCAGCACCGAGACTCCTCGTTTTTAAAGTGTTGAGTCATTTAAGGGTTAACTTATCAATCACTGGTTTTGACAAACCACACTGTCCAGCTTCAGAGGCCCCTCGTCCTGTTCAGATGTTTTGTAGATTGCTGCATGCTCTGATTGTGTTTATTCTATTAACTTATTATAGTCAGTATTTATGTATGCTGTCTGCATGTAAATCAAAAATTTGGTACTGTTTAGGAGCCTATTCTTCATCGTGGCTAGCGAGTGGCGTTATGTATCAATATGTATTGCTGCATATTGCATGATGTAGAATTGTTGCTATTTTCCATGCCAGGGATCATTTCCCTTGTCTCCATCAAAAGAGACCCTTTAATCTCTACATTACTTATGCTGAGTACACATTAGACATTGTGTGAACTCAGCGATGGCACAATAAAGCGGGTGGTCCGTATACACTGCAGGATCTGGGGTAAGACCACCCGATATATCGTTCCAGCACTGCATCCAGAAGCATGGTGTCGTCCGCCGGATCATCAGGTTGGTCTGCAGGCAGATCTGAAGATACATTGAATGACGCACAGGAGTGCGCAAAAGTGCGTACATACTGGACAATGTGGATGATTTGTCATTCCGATTCACCTCAAAATGACAAATTGTCCAATTTATCATCTAATGTGATTTCAACAGGTGAGCCCTGATGTGCATACCTTGAAAGGAGTGGAAATGGGTGGAGTTTTGCCAAAAAAATGGCCTTTTGAGTAGAATTGGGTTTGGGTGGATTAGGACACTTCTCGTTTTTTTCCTAATTTAGCATGGAGAACTATGAACAAATATTGTGTAAAGTCACACGTGATACAACTAATTCTATATATATATATATATGAGAGAGAGAGATTGATTATGAATTGATCAATGCATTTAAGCTTGCAGCCCACGTCATTGATAAATTCATGAACCAAAACCCCTATTATGTGCTATTATGTTTATTATTATTAGTTATTATGGTGAGTGCAGAGCCCCTGTGATTTCTGTTTAAACAATGTGGTCACATACCATGTTGCACCCCAAATCTAGGAATGGTGAGTGCCATGGATTAGTGCTTTTTGTTTATTTTGATTAATTTTTATAATTAATCATTTTTGTGATCACATTCTCTCATGCACCCCTTTTAACTAGTTAACTAACTTGTGTCAGCTGTTTTTCCTAGGTGCTTTGCAACAGGTGTGCTTGGTAACTGTCTCACATTTAAAAGCAAAGTTGCTGTGAGCTTTAAACCTTGATAGCATACCCTGTGTTTAACACTGATGTGATGGCTATGTCCTTGTTATAATTCTGAGCAATAGAGTAGGGACTTGCAGTAAAGTGGGGTCCCGTGAGGGGGGCTGCAAGCTTAAATGCATTGATCAATTCATGAACCAAAACCCCAATGTTTATTATGTTTATTATTATTAGTTATTATGGTGAGTGCAAAGCCCCTGTGATTTATTTATATTTATATATATATATATATATATATATATATACCTGATGACCGTGTCGGTTTTGTTCTTGAGACTTGGGGTCTTGGCTCCTGCTGCCAATGCCTCACACAGAAATCTTAGTTAAATCTTATAGTGCTGCGTTTAGAGGACAGTAAGCCATACAAGATGGAGCTAATGCCTGTTTGTGTAGTGCCATTGGGATCTCAAACATTCACAGGGTGTAAATGATGGGAATTCCAAATGAGGGACAGAGCCATTAGATTTAGCATGGAACTCATGTTTTGTCAGGTTCCGGGCAGTACAAGTACTCTAGACCAATTGTGGAATTTTTTTTTCAAAATTGGGAAAATATGGGAGAGCAAAAACTTCCTTCACCCAGTGCCATATGCCTCATTACTACAGACTGAGGACAGTGAAGAGCTGTGCTTTATACCTAGATCACGTGCTACCACTGATATGCAAATGTTCAATACAACTAAATTCAATCAGCAAGAAGGTGACCCTGCAAAGAAATATAGTGGACTGTGTAAAAAAAATCAGGTTGATTCTATACGTCGCCTCAGCGGATATAGCTTTTTATTCTGCCTCTATACTCAATCAAAGGCACCTTCTAACCATGTACAAAAGTATAGTGTCTTCAAATAAAAAAAACATGATAAGGGTTTCCCCACCACATTGAAAATCAGCCCTAGGCCTTTAAGCTAAGGGTGGTAGTAAAAAAATCAGGGGGTCAAATGTGGTACCCCCAGAGTAGTACGTGTCACCTCACCCAAACCTCCATATATTACTATGGGTGTGTCTACCTACATTGATCATGTGCCCAAATACTGTATATGTAATAGTTGTCACCATTATACTATATGTTAATGTTTATTACTGTCAAATGTATTATTATATGTATATTAATATTTTATTGGTGCTGGCCCAGGGCTTATCAGGGGGTACAGGGACCCCTGAAGAGAATTTTCTGGTGTGCTTACACGCTCACCCTGCTCAGCTGAGGCAACAGTGTAGAGGGAAGCTTTTAGGAGGCTCACAAGGGCAGCCATGGAGTTGGGAAAGATCTGGGAACTAAGCCCAGATGGATTTAAAGAGGACATCATGGACAGTTGGCGGTGGTTTTGAGGAAGGGTTGGTCCTGGCCTCCAGTGAGACACCAGAGAGGGACCAGTGCAGTGAACGCCCAGTCCCAGCAATAGCGGTGAGGGAGTTATGAGTGCTGATGTTGAGGAGAGAAAGTAGGGTGGCCATTGACCATCAATGTTTTCAAAATATCGATGGTTAACAGCCGATGACAGATAGTTTTGCCATCAATGGCGGTGAGCAAATGGTTCTAAACCATCGATGATAGTGAGCCCCCCAATGTTTTTCTTTTCTAACTTAATGCCAGGACTTGGAGCCTAGCTCTGCCCCTAGCGCACCTGTAAAGCCCCGCTCTTTGGTTCTCATTGGCTGGCAGCCCAGTATGTCATAGAGCAGGGATTACCATCGGTGGTTGAAACCATAGATAATTTACCTTTGAATAGTTGTATACCATCGATGATATCCACTGATGATACCATAGATAGTTACTCATCGATGGCCATCCTTAGGAGTAAGGCTTCTACGCCCCTCAGTCTAGCGAGTCCGCCCTCCTTGTTTAATTCAACCCAGAGGTGGTGCCAGGGGTGTGGCTGAGCCAGCCCAGAGAGAAGAAAGGGCTTTTAGAGGCTGCTGCAAGCCCCAGAGCAAGGGTGGTGGCAGTGGGGCTGCGTCTTTGTGCCAGCTTTGGAGTTCTCGATCACCTATCAGTGGTCCTGGTAGAGGAAGATGACTGATAGCAGTGCTGCCTGACATGAGAGGAAGGCAGACCTGGCCCCCTATGAATAAGTATCCCACTCGCCACAGGTGATACATATCGCCTGAGCGATTCAGAATTACTCTAATGCAGGGATAGCTGCTCCGAAAATAAGCTGTCCTGCATTAGTAGCACTGCTACTTCAGTAACAGCGTTACTTACCTTCCTTTTGGCCAGCTCCTGCGCATGTGTGACTTGAGGCGGCAGAGGGATCCGCTTGGATACCTCTTCGTAACCCCGGACCTTCTTCCAATAGATAATTAATTATGCCAAATTAGCTATCCTGAAGGATAAATAGAACTTGAGGCAGGCAATACTCACACCTTGACAAAGACGCCAGAATAGCGTTGAAACGCGTAGGTGATTTCCCTGCCAAGATTCCTTGATTGTTGCAGAGATCTATTAAAGGATACATTGCCGTTTACAGTCATCTCCAAGCATGGATGCCTGACCAAAATCTACAGGTCCATTTCTCCCTGCTGCTTCATTACAAAGCCGGTTATTTCTTTTTGCTGATTAGCCCACGTGTTCTCCTCCTGTATTTGGACGATTCTACCAGCACTTCACACTCCTGCCCATTGTGGGATCCCTGGTGGATGACTTTACCTGCATCCTCACAGAGACCAACTATCTCTGCGGAATTCATACGGAGATCCAGGCTCCCGTAAGAAGGTTGAGCCCTACTAGTGACACCGTACAACCCGCTGCTCCACACAGAGGATATTGACAAACTACGGCTTATCCACACATCCCCCCCTGCTCTCAACGGGGGTGACTGCCGGACGAGGAGTTTAGTGTCCCTATTCAGGACAAGTTCGGCTGGTTCAGGAGATTCACGGACACATAGGCTCCCTTCCCTTAGGTTGAGCCCGCACTGACACCGGGATCATTATTCCTTCTGCTCCTAAGGAGTGTGACTGTCAGCATTATTCAAATCCCCTTTCATAGAAGCATATTTCTTCAATTTTTTCGATTGACTAGCAAGTATATCTACACTTTTGAACTTGTTTGAATTATATCAGTAACCACCTAGACTCTAAATGAGTCACAAGATTGTTTACTCTGCAACAGTTTGTGTTTTTCCTTTTTGTTTATTTTAAAACATGTACTAATAGAGGCATATTATATGTTCTGATACATTTTTGCTATTAAATAAATATTTTACAAAACTAACGAACCTGTTACATTGTTTACACAACCTGACTTTCCAGCTGCTTCTTTTATACTTCCAATAGAAAGGAGCGGGTCTCCGAGAAGCAGCGGCATCTGAAGATGGCGTTTGTACCTGCAAGCAAACTACAAAAACTTACTAGGTCGACTTATCAGGCCCCTATTAATGAATGGCCCATTAAATAAAATGTGCAGAAACTGTGTAATGAGCCATTTAAGTGATGATGAACAGGAGTGCCGAGAGGGGGGGGAGTGGGTACTAATTACCCGGGCCAGGGCTTGCTGGAGGGGCCCGGCACCGCTTCCCCCCCCCCTATTGCATCACAGCAGCACAGCACACGCTGCTGTATGCTGGGCTGCACTGGGAGACTGCTCGTAGCTGCTAAGAAGCAGCCACAGCAGTCTCCTATGCCTGTGGGGGGAGCGATCGAGCTGATCGCGCCCCCCACTGGTTATGCACCGGGCTGAGGGGGCTCACTGCTAACTTTTTTTTTTTACCTAAGGGGGCATGGCCACGCCCCCCAAGATTAGGCCACATCCCCCTTTTTACCCGGGGCGCGGCGCAGCACTTGGCGGACCTGATGATAAATAGACCCCATAGTGAGAATAAATCCCCTCCAAGGATTTTGTATTTAAGCTGCCAAAACCAGTATATAATACACCTTCCTAAAACTGTTCATCAGAAGGAAGGCTATCACCAGTCTTTATAATTAATCAAATATGATAGTCTGCATTTGTATTTACAGAGTGGGCTATAGACAGTGCAGAAATCACCACTGCTGCCACAAGAGGAAAGTAATTTTTGTATCACCTCACCACAAATATATTTACTATTAGAAGGGTATTGGATACCATGACTGTTCGAGACTGTTCTTTAATATAGCAATCACCTTGAGGTGACAGTCTGCTGGCAAAGATTTCTGTGTAGCAGAATTGCTATAAGGGGTACAAGTTGACCATCATAGTGAAAGTGTTTCAAAGTGTAATTCTCAGTTGCAACAAATAAGAGAAACAATTGTAAGTGCACTACCAATGTGACTACAGTGCTGATACAGCAAAGAAAATTGAGCAGGCCTAGCTCATACTATGGCCTGATTCAGCAGTGATTGCTAATGGGTATAAGCCGCACTGCGCATACGCTATGATTGCGCTGTGATTACGTATGCACAGAGGAATCCATTGCAGAGTGAGTATTTGGGGGTGTGACGGGAGTGGTTGGAAAGACGCAGGTGTGCCTGTCTGTTTGAATGCTGTTGCTTGGGTGTGCATAAATTAGTGACAGCAATTGCATACGCAGCTTGAGAGCCCACTGCATGCGAGGAGACATGCAGTTTTTGCGGCTGGTCAGACTTGGTGTAAATGCTGTGTACATCTGTGTGATGTGCATCAATGGTACCGATGTTTACACAGAAGAGCGACATTGGACGGATGTGAGAAAGCAGCAGTGGGCGTCTTTATGCTGGCTGAGCTTTGGATAGCATTAGCATATTTTTGCTGCTGCGTTCCGTTGAAATTAGAAGCTGCGAACGCATTAGTGATCCTTACAGAATCAGAGCCTTAGATTCCAAACTCATAAGGGCAGACATTTTGTTATAATTTATCAGAGTCCCCTGATTTTCCACTATCCAGCACTAGGCTTTACCTACCAGGGTTGGTGGAACCATAGAGGGGAAGCATTGTGGGGCTCTCCCCCACACCATCATTCCATCAGTCCTAGGCATGATGGCACCAAAGCTAAGGTTTCCTAGGGCAGTTGGGTCCATAGTAATACTTTAGATCATGACCATAAAAATGGTCTATATTTAACATAGGCAAGTACAGTAGTCCCATCTGTCCTCTGCATGTCAATGTGCACAACTCTGAGAATGGCAGTAGTTTTTATTTTCTCCATTTGTTTTAGTTTAACCCTCCCTTCACAGAAGAAGAGTAACATGGATTGCTATGGTGGTAAGTATAGAATAAAACATGGCTTCATATATAGGTCTTTGGGGAATCAATTGAATTTCTTTTATATAAGGTTTGTTAACTCATTAAACTGGTGTTTGAGGTTTTTTCTTTTCATTTTTCCCTGGTGCACTGTAGAACTCAGCATGCTTGGTGCCAATGCATGCTGACACTTTTGGTGGGACCTGTAGTGCACCACAGACAAAATGTAATAATTCTGTTATTAATCAATTATTAGCCCAGCAGCCACTGTTGGAAATATACCTAGTGCCACTGGTACTAGGGCTTGGCATTTATTTTTGCAGGCCTGACCCCCCCAAGGAACCCCAGCTCTGGTGCCAAAACACCTAAGGCTGGTGGAATGATGGTAGGGGTACCACCACACTTTGGGTCTCCCCTTTATGGTTCCACCTGCCCTGACTGGTAAAGCCTACTGCTGGTTAGTGGCATTTGGGGGACACGCTATGCCCTTGTCCACCTGATTTTTCCACTGCCAGCCTAGACTTAAAGGTCTACGTCTGGTAAACAATTTGGGCGGAACCTCATTTCATTTTTTTTTATTTGCAAAATTTACAAATTTTAGTTTTTGAAAAAGCTTGCACAGACCCAAGGAATCTTTGCAGTGCTTTGGACCAATGTGTCTGCCAGAGGCAGGTCTTTCATTTAGGCGGGATTGTGGCATATTCTAAACCCACAACTTAATAAATCTGGGGTTTCTATACTTTCAATGGGGATAAAATTGGGACAGCGGTTTTGTATTCTAAAGTGTGGTTTGTTGGTGGGTTTGTGTTGGTTTTGAGCTTAGTAAATCGGTGAGTTGCAATGCTGGCGATATTTCAAACCCGCTGCTTATTAAATGTACCCCTATTATGCCATAGTAAGAGGTTCCAGTCCACTCTGCCCAGTAAATACAGGTAGAATACGAGTTACATTTGCAAAAGTCTAGTTTGCACATTTACACTAAGGAACATAAAGTACATAGAGGAGGACTTGTCATTTAACAAAGAATAACAATCACATTATATTATTATCATTATCATTATTACCCTTTTATTGTTACAGAATGTTCTTTGACTACATACATATATTTGCTATACATACATATTCGATGCAACAATGGAATACACTTCATTTCTAAACACTGAGCGCCCTGCTGTGAAGGGGATAAGCAGAGTGCGCCCTTTCTCCTTTCCACGTATATAACTATGCCATTTATTAGAAACACAGGGGGTAAATGAAAAATATAAGATGCAAAGTAGCCGAGGAAAGTGTAATTATGGCAGAAAATCCTTCCATATATTTTGCAAGCTATGAAAAACATATACTGCTTACACTTTGCTTAATTTGTTTGACAACCTTCAAGTACTAATTTAAAACATTCCCCTGCACGTCATATTTATTTGATAATAGGTTCCTTTTGTCCACAGATCCCTTCTGTTTGCTAAGCATTTTTTTCACCCCAAGATGCAATTAGAAAGCACAAAAAAATAAAAAAAAATAAAAAATTCAACAATCATCCAATTGAAAAATTAATTTGGAGCTCAGGCAAGTGACTTAGTCTGATGCCAATAAGCAGAAACTATTCATCCTTCATCACCTGATCTGAGAAAGCCGAGCAGTTTAGTTTAATTAATCCTGCTTTGGGTGGTGCGTGGAACTCACATGTGTAACTAAGCACAACATTTTTACATTACTCTGCATTCAGTTTTATAGAACATTGTGTACATTTGCTGCTTAACCCCTTTGTTACGGGTACAATTCTCACACTACAGAGGCATACTAGAAACTTGTTGGCTACTACGTAGCAAAGATATTTGGGCAGGAAAATTATGTTTGTTTTAGCACATACCCATAGATGGGAGCTCAGAATACCGGCTCAGGAATCCTGGCTTTAAGTATTAGGGGGAGGGTTTGGGTTAGGCTGTGGGAGAGGATTAGTGTTAGGCTGTGAGAAAGAGTTAGGGGTTAGGCAATTTACCTTCAGAAATTGGGATTCTGACTGTTGGGATGCCACTGTTGGTATTCTGACCGCTGATATCCCGACCACCGGGATCTCGTACCCATGCCCCATAGAGGTGCGAGAAAAAATAAGCAAGATTTTGTACCACAATTTTCAGAGATCTGATCAGCTTATGTGAGTCTGATTTAATAAGTCCATTTATGCTATATAAAAATGTACCTTACATACAATTTGTCGCACTACTTGCAGCAGCCTGTCTGAGGCCCCAAAACTGCAAGTGTTGCAGCCAACCATTTACGATATCTTGCGCTGTCAATATTTGTATGAGCAGCTGTCTATTAATTAGTCAGTTAACTGACTAAAAATGTATGGTTCTTGCTATTTGATAGACGTGCTTGTATTTTACTATAGCATGTGGTTTAAATGAAAATCTAAACGGTGCTTAACTAAATTGACCAATATATCTAGGATGTGTGAATGTGCAGTCAATCACTGTAATTATGAGTATGAAAATTAAAAAAATTATAGAAAAATAATAAAAATAAATAATACAAAATAAAATAGGGAAAATTTTTTTAGGTAATTTAAATGAAAAAAATGAAAAAAAAATTGAATGAATAGGAACTAAAAATGTCTAGGACCGGCAATGTCTGAAAACACAGTGAACTCAATACATAACAACAAATAAGGGTGTTTATAGCTCTTTTCGTGAATATGTGTGTGTTGTCCAAGTCTCCCGTAACTGGCAATGAGGCTTTGTCTGAAGCACCGGCTTCTGTTTACTCACGCTATCTTCCCCTAGCAGCGGTATTAGTTGATGGTGGCTGAAGTCTTGCAGCAGTTGGAGCAGGCTCAGTCAGCTGTGTGTAGTGTCCGTCTGACTGCCGCTTTCACTTGCCGGGACTGTGTATTCTCCCTGGCTCTATGCGGAGAGCTGTTGTATTTGTCGGGAGTTCAGTGCTCTCGCTGCCTCGCATACTCCTGTACACTCTGTGTTGACGTCAGTATGGGGTCCTTCTTACACCAACGCATTTCGTCATGGATGACTTTTTCAAGGTGCCTGTGAGGTGAACTCTGCCTGCATTTATTCCTGAGGGGCTATTTTGATTGGCTGCTTCATTTAATACATTAATTAATGCCTTAGATCCCTCTTTGCTTGTTTTTGGGAGTTTTGAAATAAATGGCTATGTGTACTTTATTGGCTTGTGTGCAAAACATAAAATAAATGGGTATATTTAAAAACGATTAGTGTGTTCTAAAAATAGCTAAAAAAAAAGTCCTCTTATTCATAGTATTAGTAGAGTGCAACAATGTATCCAGATTGTTGCCAGGTCCTTTTTAGAATAAAGTGTAATAATAACCAAAGGTGTGAAAACAAATTATATGTGTGTAAGCGATTAGATAAAAAACATTTTTTATAAAAATGTTTTTTATAAAATGTTTTCTGTAATAATAAAAATAAGAATAAAATTAAAAATGGAATGTAGGTTATATTTAAAACCTGGGTTAATTAAATATAATTATCTGGATTGACTTTTGCTCCACGGTAATATATAACAAGATGTAAACTGCTGGTGTGTTGCACAATGGATTTAATCAGTCAATTTCACATCTTCTGTGTCTATTCATTGGGACACCATCCTTAAACCTTCAAAAAAAGCTCCCAAATCAAAGTCTATATTCAGACCTTTTGGATGATGGGTTCCCAATTTATAAATCCATTCTGTTTCTGACAAGAGGGGTTTGGGAAGCAGAGCCTGCCTGATGATCACAACAGGGCATGGCCGCAATCACACATGTTTGATCATACCCTTTATTGTACCAGTGCCTGACTGTTTCCATGGTGGCCCTGACTATGCATAGACACATCATATTTTGAGTTAAGTGTATGTTTCCAGTGTCCACATTCGCTTGAAGAGTCTAGTCAGGAGAGATCCCATATAAGTTCAGTACAGCATAACTAGTCAGGGGTGTAAAATAAAGTGTGCAGGGGTGCAGAACAAGGTCCGATCGGGCTGAGGCTGATTTTTGATGAACGCAGCAGAAATGTGCAGAGGACAGCAAGGACTCTGTGCCGGAGTCATTACTATCTTCTGTGCCGGAGTCATTACTATCTTCTGTGCATATGCCTTCTTCAATTACACAGCCAATCCCAAGTAGTTATCGATGAGACTCTTGCAAGGCTCAACTCCCTTGGTGTTAATAAAATGAAGATGTTTAGAAAAGTGAAATAGAATCTGAAACTACTGAAAATTCAGTTGCCAAGTCTCAGTTGCTAAACTAGTGCCTAGGCTTAGCAATACCAAGGTAACTCTAAAGTGGCATTGTTAAGCCTAGGCACTAGAAGGGCCATCAAGATCTCTAACGGGCCAAGGCACTGAGGGGCAGGGACGGACTGAGGCTGTAGGTCAGCCCTGGCAGTCCGCCCTGTGCACGTGCCTTATGTGCACTCGCTCGGGAAGGGGGCATGGTTATTTCAAGGGGGCGTGCTGCGAGTCACAGGGTCCTGGCCTCTCGGCATGCCCCGTCTCTTCCCGGCCAAGCACAGTGCACCGGCCCATCACTGCCGCCACCTTTTCTGTCTCCCTTATCCCCAGGGCCAGGGGATGGATGTTGGGGGACACTTCCACCATCCTCGAGCCGGCCTGAGGCCATCGGCCCTTCTGGCATTTGCCAGAAGTACCCGATGGCCAGTCCGGCCCTGCTGAGGGGCATGACCAAAACGCTTGGCACAGGGGCGGCTCTGTGGGGAGGCATGGTTTCCTAAACAGGATGACCGCCAGCAACAGTAATGGTGGTGTGGCAAGTCTCTGGCACTGCTCCGGCTTCATGGTTCCTGCTCCAGCTGCTGCTTAATGACCAGCACTGACTGACAGAGCTCAGCCACGCTGTCTCCTGCCCTACCCAGCACAGCAATGCCGGGCTCTGATTGGCTACATGATGCATCACAGAGAGACAGGACCTAGCTCCAGCCCTATCACCACAGCAGCAGCTTCCGCCTGTATCCATCCCTGGCCTCAGCAGCACTGCAAAGATACAAAATAGATATAGATACCAGTTGGCGCTGATCTTTTATATAATAGGATTTAGTTATATCAATTATAACACGTGTTTTTAGTCAATCTGACTATTTCAGCTCATGGACAAACCTCTTCAATTTTGCAACATTTACTAGAAAATAATAATATATGAGCTGCGCTCAACTAGTCAGAAATGTATCAATTAAAATATACAATGTATCATCCACTTCAAAAGTCCAACTATAATATAAGAAAATGTTTATTAATAATAGGACGGCACATTTTACCAATGTAAAAAAGCCACTCTAAGTTTCTGTTAGCAGTTTTGGATCAATGCTTTAATTGATTTACAACATTTTGGGCAGGATGTACTAAGGGCAGAAATGCGGTAAAACCCCCAGGGTTTTACTGCATTTCTCAGATGTATGTCCATCTTTAGATGGCGATACAAAATAGAAGCCTATGGGCGTGCGCATCCATCTACACAGAAGGACGCCAGAGAGACTTATGGGTCATAAACCTGGAAGTTCCTCTATTATAAAGGACAGCTCTTACATACCAGTAATATGTACCTGATAATGGGCGGTATGTACAGCATCGCCGATACAATGCTTAGTACATCCTGCCCTTTGTCTTAAACACTACACCTCTTATATGAGAGAGTGATGAGACACCTGGGCTGCCATTTTTTGAGGCACCTTTGTCTATTTTAATTTTCTAATTATGTTAGTTTATGCTATGCCACATAAAATGCACATAAATGGTACAAAAAAGTGTCTCAATTAAAGTAATGACTGTTAAATTCTACCTGAGGTTATATTTACTAAAGGTTAATTTTAAATCAATTTAGGTTCTTTTTGCCTTGAAGTAAATTCAAACTTAAAATCTAGCAGCTATGTCGGCGAAAATCGCACCGGTCACCGCAAATAGCTGGCTATTACATTTGGGCCAGGGCAAGGGATTAAAAATATCTGGAAATCGATGCATAGGAATTTCAAAAAAAGAAAAGATACTGTCATTTTCATGTAGTGATTAGGAAATAAGAATAAAAACATTTGATACAAGTTTTATAAATGTCCACAATTTATAGTAAAAAAAAAAAAAAAAAAAGTATTCGAACACCTGTGCAGTCCAATGTAGAAATCTGACTAAATAAATGCCCTAGCATTTTATATGTCATAACAATGTTCTACAAGTACCTGACGTAAAATAACACTGATTTTTTTAGGGTGATGATCATGTAACAGAAGCAATGTATGCTGCTTATTGGCATATACTGAGAGGTCAGGCTTCAGTGTGAATACTCACATTGGAAAAGGCTGTAGTATGAAGGTACAATGTTTGTAAAACCTGGTGATGTTGCCAAAATAGTTGCTGTGCAGCAAGATAGCAGATGGTCCACCAGGTGGATTCTGACGGTCCACAAACTGGCATAAGTATTAGGTTAACTGCTTTCCAGCAATAATTGATAAGAGCCAAAGCAATAAACAACATGTTTGGTTTTTAGTTCGACCTTGATGTACACGCTGAAGCAGCTCACACTTGTGATGGAAGACACTGCACCAGAATATTTGAGAATCAAGAGAACTATGGTACAGAAAGAATGCAAAAATAAAATTATAGATGAGCGGGTTCGGATCTCAGAGATCCGAACCCACCCAAATTTAGGGGATCCGGGGCGATCCGAGCGACCCTCGCATCTCCCTGCCTTCCCCGGATCCCTCACCTGTCGGATCGCGAGGTTTTGTATTGACCGGGCTTAACGCTGATTGGCTGAGAGAGACGTCTTTCACGGCTCTCAGCCAATCAGCATTAAGCCCATTGAAAATGAACACTGAAGAAGATGGAGCCCACCATCCCCCGCCGCCTGACACCGCCACTGGCAGCATCACCCGCTGCCGACACTACCGCTGCAGACACTGCTGGCACCCCTGCACTGCTGCCCCACGTACTGAGGACACCGTCAGCGACCCCCACACTGCCGACACTGTCAGTACACATGCACTGAGGACACTGCTGGCACCCCCGCTCTGCCGACACCGCTGGCACCCTGCATTGAGAACACCCCTGCACGGCTGACACAGTCAGGAAACCTGCACTGAGGACACCGCTGGCACCCCTGCTCTGCCGACACTGCTGTCACAGTAAGTGCACTATTGGTGTATCCAACCCACATAGTATAACACACTGTATCCGTGTTGGAAATTAGAAGCTGAACTGCCACATGTTAGTGCCGTCCACTGTGTCACTTAGCTTAGACAGCCAGCTAGCTGGATGCAACCTTTTGGCCTTAACTAGATGAAGCAAATAATATTGTGAGGTGGTCAAAATTGATTGGAAATTACTGGAAATAAATGTTATTGAGGTTAATTATACTGTAGGAACAAAAACAGGCCCAAATTATTTGATTTTAGCTGTTTTTATGATTTTTTTAAGGAAAAATCCAGATCCAAAACCAAAACACGAAAACAAAACATGGAGGTGTGGTGTTGGCAAAACCAATCTAGATCCAAAACCAGGGGGATCTAGATCCAAAACCAAAACACAAGGGTCGGCGCACCCTAACCTCCCTTCTAGTGCCTAACCCTACCCTCCCTCCGGGGATGCCTAGCTCTAACCCCTCCTTGCCGCACCCTAAACCTAACCCTCCTGGGAAGGTTCATAACCTCCCCGCGGAGGTGCCCAACCCTCCCCCCTAGGAGTGCCTAACCCTAACCTCCCCCCAAAAAAACCTAACCCCACTACGCTCCCTAAAGCTAACCCTCGTTCGGTCCGGCATCCTTCGGCATTCCCTCGTCGGGAATAAGGTAGGCGTCGGTATTTAAAAAAAAAAAAAAAAAAAACAAGATTTAAAGAATAAGTGTTAAAATTTGTGAAAAAACTTGTTTCACTATGTATCCTTGCAGTGTCTTATTCAATTGATAGGTTATTGTTAGAAAAATTCTATTTCATCATAGATGTCACTAGTACTATCCATGCCTTCTCTCTCTGACATCACTCCTCTGCTCCCTGTCTTCTCTCTGACCTCACTCCTCCCCTCCCTGTCTTCTCTCTCTGACATCACTCCTCCCCTCCCTGTCTTATCTCTCTGACCTCACTCCTCCCCTCCCTGTCTTCTCTCTCTGACCTCACTCCTTCCCTCCCTGTCTTGTCTCTCTGACATCACTCCTCCCCTCCCTGTCTTCTCTCTGACATCACTCCTCCCCTCCCTGTATTCTCTCTCTGACATCACTCCTCCCCTCCCTGTATTCTCTCTCTGACATCACTCCTCCCCACCCCGTATTCTCTCTCTGACATCACTCCTCCACTCCCTGTCTTCTCTCTCTGACTTCACTCCTCTGCTACCTGTCTTCTCTCTCTGACTTCACTCCTCTGCTACCTGTCTTCTCTCTCTGACTTCACTCCTCTGCTACCTGTCTTCTCTCTCTGACTTCACTCCTCTGCTACCTGTCTTCTCTCTCTGACATCACTCCTCCACTCCCTGTCTTCTCTCTCTGACATCACTCCTGCCCTTCCTGTCTTTCTCTCTCTGACATCACTCCTCCCCTCCCTGTCTTCTTTCTCTGACCTTACTCCTCCCCTCCCTGTCTTCTCTCTCTGACATCACTCCTCCCCTCCCTGTCTTCTCTCTCTGACATCAATCCTCCCCTCCCTGTCTTCTCTCTCTGACATCACTCCTCCCCTCCCTGTCTTCTCTCTCTGACATCACTCCTCCCCTCCCTGTCTTCTCTCACTGACATCACTCCTCCCTTCCCTGTCTTCTCTCTTGTCGAAGCTGGATAATTGGCTGAGACAAGATCAGTTTAAAATTGAATCGCGGCGATGCCATCTTGCGACTGGCCGCAAGACGCCATCTTGGAAATGAGATCGCAAGATGCCATTTTGCGAATGGCCGCCCGAGCGCCATTTTAGATAAACTCACATTTAAGTACATATGGCGATATTACTAATAGAATCATGTGATTGCATCTTTCATCATTTCTCATATACACATTAATACGCACAATTGCACTGTTAACTAGTCGCATATTAGCGAATGCATAAGATCCTATATGAAAACACCGTTTAGTAGCTAAATGCGCACGCATCTATCCCCAGTTAACTAGCGTCTATATATCAATCCCAGCATACTCACACATTACATATTCACATACAAGGTTTCATAAGCTCTAAGGTATAAGATTTAAACTTGTTCATTAAGTATAAATGCTATGAAATAAAGATTGTTTGGTAACTAAGGTTTTATACATGATAAGTAAGCCGTGTTTGGTTTTGTACTGATGCGTACTCTTTCCACAGTATTCCGGTATTATCGGTGTGGAGATCGCATCATGCATTCTCAACTTATGGACTGCAGAGACTTCAAGCAACAAAATGTATATGATATGAATAACTGTTAGGATGTTGCATGTGGCGGGAATCTAGGGACCCTCAGTTGTTGGAGGCTGGGTTGTGTCTATTTGAATCAGCCTGTTAAATGCTCTGTAACAGATGTATCCCCCTTGGGAACCAATAGCATCAGCAACAAACTTCTCTATTGTGTTGTCTATTCCTGGGGGGTATAAATGTGTGCTCCAACACTGGGTCTTTAGTCTTCGTGCTGAATGCTGATAGACGAGGGGTTTCTTGCTGATGCCTAACATCTGGTCCGGAAGCGCTGCGTATGTATACTGTACTTGGGTCTGTATAATTCCTTTGCGCCAAATTGTGTCTGGATCAATAGCGTGTAACTGACTGTACTTTTACTTGAATAATACTGTGTGCTTTGGAACCACATGTTCTAAGTCTGGAGTCTCTATTTACTGTATGACTGCGTACGCAAATTAGCGTCATCCTTAGAGGTTTATAGGTAGGATTATTAGAAGGTATAGGCAGGGGTATATAGAGGTTCTAATTCAGTATCGTTACTCTCTGACCTCACTCCTCCCCTCCCTGTCTTCTTTCTCTGACCTCACTCCTCCCCTCCCTGTCTTCTTTCTCTGACCTCACTCCTCCCCTCCCTGTCCTCTCTCTCTGACATCACTCCTCCCCTCCCTGCCTTCTCTCTCTGACCTCACTCCTCACCTCCCTGTCTTCTTTCTCTGACCTCACTCCTCCCCTCCCTTTCTTCACTCTCTGACATCACTACATGCCCTGGACATGCCTCACTAAACTTTGCCTACTTGCACCATTATCACCCAGTCATGCCCCTTCAGCTACAAATGGAGATAAAACTAAATTGCGTATGACTGAGACCCAGCCTCTATATGGCAAACAAGGCACCTCCCTCAGGTGACAGAATAAATAAATATAAATTGTGTCACTTAATTGGCAATTTGTGTAATGTAGTCATCACTAGCAACAAGGAAATATAATAGAGCATTTGGTGTTTGCTACCGATCATGTGTGGTTCACAGTTACCAATTACAGATGTATTCACTTAAAAATTAGTTTAAAATACAGCAGCAGTTCTACAGTATATACTGTCTGCTAAACAGCTTGTAGTATACTGATATTTATCTTGGCACAAGAAAAATGCCACACAGTATACACTGCAGTAGAAGGGATGGAAGGTCAAACTATTGACTTTACCCACAATTCCCTGAGCAACACAATGATTCACAAAGGAAATTTCATATTATTTTCATCAGAGTTCTGTGTTACCAATTTAACCAAAGTGATTAATTAGGGATTAAAATATTTACTTTGCACATGTAGACTTGGCACGGCACAGGAATATTTAAGCATCCCACTAAAGGGGTCAGCCTGGCTGCTTGCAGTGTTTTGTTTGTAATTTTTATCTTCTGTGAGAGAGAAGAAAATGTGTCATACCAAGGACATATTCTAAGTTGCCTCTCCTCAAACTTGGATCAATAAAACTTAAATTGCATCTACCATGTACACAGTGGAGGAAGCCATTTTGTAGACTGAACCAAGTCTTACAAGAATGCTGCCCCTCAATAGACTATAGGCCCAATTCACTACTGATCGCTATTCTGCTTATACGCATGCAACACAGTTGCTAATATCAGCGGTGATATGCAAATGTTTGCATCCGCATTAAGATCGCAGCCTAACATAAGGGTGCCCACTGCCCCTTACATCCGTATACTATGTCAACATAGCGAAACAATCGGTAACATCGAGTAATATTGGACCCATACGCACAGTTAAGGCAGGTCAGACCTTACTCAGGAATTGCTTAATTCAGCGCACGCTATGAGGCCTCAGACTGCGTCTGGTATCCTAGTGGATAATTTAAGTACGCCCCTGCAATGCCGTTGAAATGTTCTGGCACCCCTGCGTTTGGCCGACCACCCCCCATCACCACTTCCTGTCAATCACTCTGCCATGGGTCTGCGTAGCCTTTGCGATCGCAGTCCCGATCGCAGTGGCTAGTTCGCGCACGTGCATTGTGATGCATATGCATGCGCAGTACGCAACAATCGGCTGATTGCGTGCGTATAAGCAACTGCGTTCCTTGCTGAATCAGGCACTATGAGCAGTGTATGGTAAGTATAAATCACCACTTATATTTTAACAACTTAGGGGGCTAAGTAATAGGTTCCGAAATTACAGAGCTGGCATGATTTCGAAAAGTTCTCCATTAAATTTAAAGCAGCAATCAGTTATAAGGCTCATTTGTTTGCCGCTTTAAGTTTAGCATTGAACACCAGTTCCAAAATCTCAGAACCTATTACATAAGCCTGGAAAATCGGGGGGAAAACAGAATGGGGTCCACTCTATTTTATAGGAACCAGCACCGGGCTGAATCTGCTGGGGGGACTTTACACTATAGCACGGAGACACACAGCATGGGGTCCCCCATCCATAATGTAAAACCAGTCCCAAACTAGTCAGCCCAGGGCTGGAAATCCCCGTAAAGTGGGGACCCCAAAAATAAAATAGGTTCTCCCCCTCCCCAAGATTTACCAGCCATGGGCTGAAAGCCCAGGGCTCTTCCCCTCACCCCTGGAGGTGGTGGGTGCAGGAGTAATGGAGTAAAAGATAGATAAAATAAAGAACATATTACAATATTACCACTGGACACACACACACTAAATGTTGTAACACTATTACACAACACATTCTGACACTTACACTTCATGGACACACTGCGCACTAAACAATAGTGAAGAGCTCATTGGCTAAGAGTTGTACGCTCTCAGCCAATCAGCGGACAGTTTGTATGGCAGCATCCGCTGATGTCTCATCCTGTCATTTTTATGATATTTACAGTGGAACTATTGGTGCCAGTGGGCTCTTAATGTCCGGGCATGCTGCACTTGTAGTTCTCCAAGTGCCGGCATGCAAGGACTATTGACTATTTATGTACGCTCTATCTTCCATCCGGATAACATGAGGGAGATAGAGAAAGGACATTGGTGAAATTATATAAGAAGTGGGTGGAAGATATAATGAAGCAAATTATTTATGGATAAAAATAAAATGTTCATCCTTGATGACGGCGTAAAATGCCAGAAACAACTGACAGGATCACACTCTGGGATAGGAAGCTACAGACTAGGAGGATAGGAAAAATGTTACGTTACTATAGCATTACAGCTGTTCACATTTTTCTGCTCATGAACTTATTTTCCAATAAGAGAGACTACTTAAATATACAGTATGAGTCAAAGGGCTCACAGCACTCACAGACCTCCTCCCTTCTCCTCGGGTTAATCTTCCTGCTTTTTATAACTTAATTTTACAGAATTGATGATTTTTCTTTATACTAAATAAACAGATGAATTGTGCCCTTTAGTATTTGTGTTAGAATATATAACAAGTAACAACAATTTCATTCAACAAAACCACTTATCTTAGAATCAATGGCGGAACTTGATGGGCCCAGGAGCAAAAATATACTTTGCCCCTCCTCTCCTTCGCACAAAGGGGAGAGGCAGTAGGTTATGGAGAGAGGCTGTGGATGGCGGTGAGAGGCAGAGAGTGACAGTGGGATAGTCAGTGGCAGGGGAAGACAGAGGACCTCATTCAGACCCGGTCGCAAGCGCTGAGCGCTCGCAACCGGGTCGATGTTAAGGCCCTGCACGCGCGCAGCGGTCGCACTGCACGTGCGCAAGCCCCGGAGCGAGAGAGAATTTCTCTCGCTCCGGAGCTCACTACAAAAGGGGCGGCTGTCAATGGTGATTGACAGCTTGACCCGTTTTGTAGGGGGGGTGGCTACACAAACGGAGGCGTTCCCAAGCGAACGCCTGCCGTTTTGTGGGTGGCCGCACTGACAGCAGTGATGTCAGTGGGGAGCTTCCTTCTCGATCAGAGTTTGTTATCATGGTGATAGATATAAGAGGCCAGTCCAATGCAATTAAGGTAGCTGAAGGCAGCATATGCCTGATGCTACATAAGACTCTGTATATGGGGGTTAGAGAAGCTCATTGGGTGTTTTTCGTGTCAATCTGCCTTATGATTGACAGGTCTAGGCTGGTTAAAACAGCCCATCACAAGTTCTGGTGGGGAGGGCCTTAGCTCACATACTTAAAAAAGGGGAAGCAGGGTTTACTTCCTCTTTGTGACTTGCAAATTGAAAGTTAAGTGCATTCAGCATCTATCTCTGTCGGCCATCTTGTTTTTCAGACTCTCATTAATTTAATTCTTTATATTCCTTTATCCATCCCTGACACTCAACACTACAATCTTCCTGCTATCACTTCCTTTTTCACAACTTTCTTCCCTGTCAATTCTTTTATTCTATCCATTCCCTCACCATGTCTTTTCCCAGGCGTTCCCCCCCCCCCCCTCTGTCCTGGCTGAACTTTCTCACCCACTTTCATCGTCGTCCCCCCCGCCCGCCTCCCCCCTCCTTCCCGCATACCAGTTTTGAACAGCGCGGGCTCACGACCCTCCTTTGCCCATTCCTCCGCCCGCAGCGATAGCCGTGCTGTCCCCGCGCCGGGCGCCTCCAGCGGCCCGCCGGCTCCCTCTCTCCCCCCCCCGCCAGCCGTGCGTGCTGCCGGGCGCTGCACTGACTCCCGGCCAGCCTGCCCCTGCTCTCCCGGCTCGCGGGTCACATGACCCCGCCTCAGCCACGCCGGTTCTCGGCGCAGCGTTCAGTGGGCTGCGCCCTCCCCCTCCAGCTCCTATGTTAGGCGCCCAGGCCCGATCGCAGGTCCCCCACACGAGGCCCCCCTCACACCAGGCAGTCTCCACAGACGATGAGGGAGACTGCCTGGCGGCTGTCCCCTATCAGGCCCCCCCACAGCTCAGGCCTCAGGGGGGCAGCTCACATGACTCGCTGCCCCCTACTCCTGATCCGCAGCCCCCCCTGCAGGCGAACATTTTCCCTGCTCTCGCTGGTCTGGCCACGGTGCAGGCTCCTGCACTGTCACAGGTCAGTTATTCTAATACTAGCTTCGCGCCAGCTGCAACTTCCGCAATCGCACGCCCGGCTTTCGTCCCTAACGCTCCCGCATTTTCGCCCGCAGTAGGTGTTGGGGCCCACCCTGGCCTTAGTGGGTCGGGTGTTCCGCACACTTCACAGGTCACATCCCCATGGATGCATGCACCCATGCCAGCCTCCTTCTTGCACGCACTGCAACACTCAATGTTTCCTTATTGGCCCACATTTTACCAGCCTTTGGCGCAAGGGTCTGCTGCGATGGGTCCTTACCCCTATTGGGCTCCTCCAGGTTGGGGGTCTACTACGCCGCCAAGTTCTAACCAACCCCTTCTCGTCGGCCTACACCCTGCTTCAGAGGGCGGGTCGTCAAATATGATTGAACAACCACAATCTGTAGGGACAGTTCCTGTTGCTAATACGACACACGGTGTTGGGCTTGTTGATACTGCTGCTCCTCTTTCTTTTACAGCCCCTTCCGAAAATCCAGAGAACAGAGTGGAGAACTCGCTCGGGACCCCGCAGACCCTACAGACGCAAGCAACAGATAAAGATGGAAGAGCTACGACCGCGGTCACCGGCGTTGGTGAGGAGGGTTATGATATTTTACCTGGCAGTGATAGCTCAAGCACCAGCGATTCTAGTTCTACCTCGGGTTCGCCTAGGAGGCCGCGCAAGCTCATGCGCATGCTAGAGCGGCATTTTAAAGGAAAGGACGCAGGAGTAGGGGTTAAGCCAGCCAGCAGCCTCTGCGGCTTCGGAGGCCGATTTAGTACATTGCTCCAATACGGCTATCACTAGAGGTGTTGGGAAGCGTATTAAGGAGAAGATTAACAAAGGTCGCTATGTAGACATCTTTACAATTACGGAGTTAGGCAGGAAAGGCTTAGCGTCAGCTAAAGCCGCTGGGGGAATGGGCGAAGAAGCGACAATTGGATGACTGGCATGCTGGTTTTCGGTGCTTGTTACCTAGAGACAAGGCCGGCGGAGCACATGAATGTACTTCGGTACATTCATCTCATTCATGGCATGCAGGTTAAGGCCCGCGGCACCACCTGGCGTTCCTACGATGAAGATTTTCGTAGGAAGCAGGACGGTAAAAAAACCATGGCTTTGGGGCTTCAACCATGGCTTCAAGGACGTCGAAGTATGGCTCGACGTTATGCAGCAACGAAAATTTGTGGGTGACAGCGCCCCAAAGCGTAAGAATCCGGTCACAGGCGAATCGCAGGCCATTCCTTTCGTTAAAGGGAAATGTTTTGCCTTTAACAGTGGACAATGCGACAGGGGTGCGAAGTGTCGTTTTCGTCACTCCTGTACTAGCTGCAGCGGAAACCACTGCGCCAAAGATTGCACCAAGACAGTCGGGTCTTCAAGCACCCCTCGTGGCGACAGCGCCAAGTAGTCTGGAGTTAGCTCCGTCCCCGATTCGTTTGCCGGCGTTGAGCAGATGGTTAAGTTTTTACCCGGATAGGGCATCCGCAGAGTTTTTATTTCACGGTTTTTCATTCGGTTTTCGCATCCCGGTTGTAGCACCTGTTACAGCTGTAGCTTCTCGCAACCTGCGCTCGGCCAGAATGTACCCCGACGTGGTCAGAGCAAAAGTGGGTGCAGAGCTGAGATTGGGTCGCATGGTCGGTCCTTTTTCTGAACCTCCCATTCCCAATTTGTGCGTATCGCCACTGGGTGTAGTCCCCAAAAAGGTCACTGGTAAGTTCAGGCTCATACAACACTTGTCGTACCCTGTCGGCCGGTCTGTTAACGACGCCATCGAGCCTAACATTTGTAGCGTGAGTTACCAATCTTTTGACGATGCACTACGGCTAGTTAGAAGTTTTGGGCTCGGGGCACTAATGGCGAAGGTGGATATCGAGTCGGCCTTCCGTTTGATGCCATTACACCCCGAATCTTTCCGGCTGCTGGGTTTTAAGTTTGACGGTTCTTATTACGTGGATCGCTGTTTGCCTATGGGCTGCGCAGTCTCTTGCGCGTTCTTCGAGAAGTTTAGTACTTTTCTTCAATGGTGCATTCAGACGGGTTCCGGTCATGCAGGTATTACACATTACCTGGATGACTTTTTAGTTGTGGGACCAGCGGGTCAGACCACGTGCGGCGATGTGCTTTTTTCAGTTAACTCATTGTTCCATACCCTTGGGGTGCCCATCGCGCATGAGAAAACAGAAGGTCCAGCGACGTGCTTATCCTACTTGGGCATACAGATAGATACATCGGCCGGTTGTTGTCGCTTACCTGGGGACAAGGTTCAGCGGTTGAGAGAGCAGATTAGTCATTGCATAGCGGCAAATAAGGTTTCGTTACGGGAAGTGCAATCCTTGTTAGGGTTGTTGCATTTTTCATGCCGTGTGATACCAATTGGGAGAGTTTTTTTGTAGGAAGCTGGAGAGGGCCACTTCGGGTATATCTTTACCCCATTACAAATTGCGACTGCCTAGGGAAATCAAGGACGATCTGACTTTGTGGTTGTCGTTCTTGGACAAGTTCAATGGAGTTAGGATTTGGCCCTCCCCGCCCGTCGATAGCAAGTGTCTCCAGCTGTTCACAGATGCGTCCGGGGCATTCGGTTTTGGCGCTTATTTTGATGGCGATTGGTGCGCCGAGCCTTGGCCGGAGGCTTGGCATGCCTCGGGTTTGACGGCTAATATGCTTCTATTGGAGCTTTTTCCAATAATTGTTGCTGTTGAGCTCTGGACCCACAAATTGAGTAATCGGAACATTGTGTTCTGGTGCGACAATTTGGGGGTTGTGCAAGCCATTAATAACCAAAAGTCGTCTTTCATGCCTGCTTTGCGCTTAGTCAGGCATTTGGTCCTCCGTTGTTTAGAGGCGAATATTGGTTTTAGGGCGTGCCACATCCCGGGGACTGACAACTGTATAGCAGATGCATTGTCACGTTTCCAGTGGTTGAGGTTTAGGGGCTTAGCTCCGAAGGCGAGTTTGCGAGGTTTAATTTGTCCTCCTTCTGTGTGGCAGATTGTCGAGCCGGCACAGAAGGGCTGGCGACCATGGCTTTAGCGCCGTCTACGCGTCGCGCATACCTTGCGGCCTGGAGGGATTGGGAGCACTTCCTCAGGTCAGAGGTTGCTTCAGGTAAGACAGAAGAGCAATGTCTTAGCGCTTTTGTCTGGGGCTGTTATGAAGGAGGCAGATCCAGGCCGTCCACTAGCACGGCCCTAGCTGGGATTGCTTATTTTTCAAAATTATATGGCAGAGCAGATCCAACGAAATCCTTTTTAGTTTCTAAAGCCATGAAAGGATGGGCTCGTTGCGACAAGCCCAAGGAGGATAGGAGGCGGCCCATTGACCTTTCGTTGTTGCGTTCGCTAGTTGAAATAGTCCCGACAGTAGCTGCGGATCCACACGAGGCAGCCCTGTTCCAGGTTGCTTTTTCAATGGCTTTTTACGGGGCCTTTAGAATTTGCGAGCTGGTTGCGTCATCCAAAGGATCGTTGGATTCTGGAATGTTAGCGGAGAATGTAGTCCTTAAGGCAGATTCCCTGTTGTGCAAAATTCACCGCTCAAAAACCGATCAGCTGGGCCGGGGACGATGGATCACCCTCAAGGAGCAGCCTCAGTCAACAGCGTGCCCCATTTCGTTGGCAGTTAAGTTCGCCAGTTTACGCCCAGATGGCTGTTCACACTGGCTGGCGCACGCTAATGCCTCTCCCCTCACAAAATTCCAATTTTCAGCTGTATTTAAGCGTTGTTTAATGGCCTTAAAATTGGATACGTCTGCGTACGGCACTCATTCTTTCAGGATAGGGGCTGCCACTTGCGCTGCGGAGGAGGGCATGTCAGTTAGCAGCATTCAGTCGCTTGGCCGCTGGAAATCGTCCGGCCTAACACCAGCAGCTAGGAATGCACTCCCTGCGGGGTTGACCCAGACTTTTACTCGTCACTATTGTGGGGGTGTGAAGGGATTTGGCCGAAAGTAATTTTTTTTTCACCTCGGGGGAAAGAAAGAAAGAAATGAAATATAAATGAATGAATAAAGAAAGAAATGAAACAAAATAAAATGAATGAATAAAGAAAGAAATATATAAAAAAGAGAAAAAAAAAACAAAACACAAAGAAATGACAAAGAATTTATACCCCCGAGGGTTTTTTTAGATGGTTTTACCTTCGCCTGGGTCGCCTGCTCCTTTCCTCATTATCGCGCTACCCCTTCTTTACTCCCTCCTTTCCCTCGGCTGCCCAATTTTTGTTTCATATTGGTGTTGTTTGTTTTTAAATTGTTGTATTGGCCTGTATGTCCTTGTTAATGGATTAGCATTGACTGTTTTGGGATTAATCTGATTACAGATACATCACAAGACGGCTCGCCTATTTGGTTTATCGGGCATTCCTTCATTTACTGGGCGGGGCAATCTCATTTATCCACCAGGGCAGCAGGTCTATTGGGCGGTCGGGAGGTTAGGTGGTTAGGTGTCAGGGGGCTTAGATGGGAGGGAATCATTCCACTCGTCACTGAGTCCATTGCAAAATGGGGGACACCCGGGTGCTTGGTTTTGCATGCCGGTGGCAACGATCTGGGGAGAGGGACAGGTATCGGCCTTATACTTCGTATTAAAGCTGATTTAGAAGAGGTGCAGTCTCGGTGGGGTCCCATTAGAATAATATGGTCTGACATCACCCAACGTCAAGTGTGGCGATGCCCTTACAGCGCAGCGGTCTTAGACCGGACGAGGAAGAAAGTCAATGCTTCTGTTGGTAACTTCGCTACAGCAAGAGGGGGTTCTGTCATTAAACACCCTTATGTCAAATATGATGACCCCAGTTTGTTTCGTTCTGACGGGGTGCACCTTAATGAAGCGGGTATGACTCTGTTTTTGCGTAGCCTTTTCTCCGCATTTGGGGTGGAATTGTAGTTTTGGTGGCGTGCTGCGGTTCTTTTAGACCTAGCGTTGGCGGAAAAGCATTGCTTCTCAGCGGCCCAACAGGGCGCAAGTGGTAGTTGCTGGGCGCCTGCCTTTCCCAGGGCAAGTTGTCTCTGCCCTTAAGGGGGGACCTGGGCTTCTCCCTAGAGGTGGGGCTCAGTAGTACTAAGCCAAATGAAAGGGGGTGTAGCCTATCGTAACTCAGGTTGCGTCAGAGGCCTTCAGGTAGCCTCATTTATAGTTTATTCGTGGGCTAGAGCTCGGAAAGCAATGCTTTTATTCGCCACCAAAGAGATGTGTATTTTAATAAATATTTGTTCAATTTTTGATTCCACTACAGTTGTCTGTGTCTTCATTAAGGTCAATTAAGACAATAACTCCTGTGTAAGGATCTAGCGCCTCAGGGCATAGAGGGCTTATACGCTCTGGGGTTTATTAAACAAGAAGGTGTTTTTCAAAGCAGCTAATTTTCTGCTTTCCAGAAGCAGCTTCAGCCTGACAGGAATGGAGAGCATCAGCTAAATTCCTGGTCGAGGCCAAATGATGTGAGAAGCAGAAATTATGGTCTCTTCAGAAGGTGTGGTAGGTTGAATAGGTTGGAAGCTTCATGAAAGAGCGTCCGCCTTCAGATTCCTGGAGCCAGGTCGAAAAGAAATAATGTCATTAAAACGGGTAAAAAAATAGAGCCCAACGTTCTTGTCTAGCATTCACAGTTTCAATCTATGACAACTTCTTATGGTCGGTCAAGACTGTGATCAGAAGTTTAGCTCCTTCTAACAAGTGCCTCCAATCTTCAAAAGCCTATTTGATGGCCAACAACTCTTGATTCCCAACATCATAATTTCTCTCTGCTGGAGTAAATTTAAACGAGAAGAAGGCACATGGATGAAACTTGTTATCCCTCGGTTACTTTTGCGACAAGATAGCACCAACACCAACTTTGGAGGCATCCACTTCAACAATAAACAGAAGATCTGGATCAGGATGGCGGAGAACAGGAGCAGTGATGAAAGCTGACTTCAGGGAATTGAAGACCTGTACCGCCTTGACAGGCCAGTTTGCTGTATCTGCCCCTTTTTTAGTCAATTCAACAATAGGAGCAACAATGGAGGAAAAAGACTTGATAAATCTGCGATAATAGTTTGCAAAACCAAGAAAGCGTTCAATGTCTTTTAATGTGGAATGCTGGACTCAATCTGAGATGGCTTTCACTTTACTTGGATCCATAGAGAACTCCTGAGAAGAGATGACATATCCCAAAAAAGAGACCTCCTTCACTTCGAACTCACATTTCTCCAGTTTTGCATACAGATTATTATCTTGAAGCTTGCATAACACTTGTCTCACATGTTGGCGATGTTGTTCCAAAGACTTAGAATAGATGAGGATATCAGCTAAGTATACAACAGCAAAAACTCCCTCAAAATATTATTTAAAAAATCTTGAAAAATGACAGGAGCATTTGAAAGACCAAAAGGCATGGCCAAATACTCATAATGACCCAAATAAGTATTGAAGGCCATCTTCCACTCATCGTCCTTCTTAATCCTAATCAGGTTATAAACCCCTCACAGATCAATCTTGGAAAAAATGAATGCCTCATGAAGTTGATCGAACAGAACTGATATTAATGGAAATGGATACGAGTTCTTAATGGTGATATTATTTAGCCGCTGGAAATCAATGCATGGTCGAAGTGATCCATCCTTCTTCTGCACAAAAAAGAATCCAGCCCCAACCGGTGATTTCGATGGATGGATAAAGCCCTTCTGAAGAGCGTCTTGGATGTACTCCTGCATAGATTGACTCTCAGATAGGGACAAAGCATATTACCCGCCTTTCGGAAGTTTGGCTCCAGGCTGTAATTCGATGGCACAGTCATATGGTCTATGTGGAGGCAGGGTATATGCATTCTTCTTAGAAAAAACTTTGGCGAGGTCACGATAAGGAGCAGGAACAGCAGACGAGGATTCTGACTAGATGGTAGCAGCAATTCATACCAGTTGAGAACAGGTGGATCCCCATCGAAGAATGTCACCTGATTGCCAATTGATCACAGGATTATGAATCCTAAGCCATGGCAACCCCAGAATTACAAGTGTCAGAGGACAATGAAACAGCAGGAATGTTGTAAAGCTCCAATTGATAGATGGATGAGAGGTGATCGAGAGTTGACTACCCCTTTGGTAATAAGATTGCCATCCAAACCAATAATTGAGACAGGTTGAGGTAAGGAGTCAGGAGTCAAACCTAAGGAATGAAAAAATGATATGTCCATAAAATTTTCTGCAGAACCACTGTCCAGAAAGGCAGAAATGTTTAATTCTTGATCAAAAACTTGTACGACTGTAGCAATAAGGACTGCATTACTTGGAGAGACAGATGCAAGGCCAAGATGTATCTCCCCCTGTACATCTAGACTTTGCCTTTCCTGACTTAACTGGGCAAACATAGGCAGTATGTCCTTTACCACCACAATAAAGACATAGCCCAAGTGATCGTCTTCTGCACTTTTCCTCTGAAGAAAGACAGAAAGCCCCTAGCTGCATGGGCTCTTCTAACTCAGGAGGGGTAACCCACACCGGAGACTGAGGAGAAATGGTAGGCAAATCTTTCTCCAGTCTACGCTCTCGAAGTCGGCAGTCGATACGAATGGACTGGTGCATAAGTCCATATAGATTTTCAGCAATAACGTGCAGGATCATTCCACCCACAATCTATTGACCACTTGCGGAACTCCATGTAGTAATCTTCTACTGCTTTCTGTCTCTGTCTTAGAGACTGAAGGCTGGCTTCGGCCATTGCTGCATTATCTGGGTCATCATATAATAGTCCTAGAGCAGAAAAGAAGCCGTCAAAGGTGTGAAGGGCAGAATGGGTGGATGGTAAACCAAATGCCCAGGTTTGAGGGTCACCTTGGAGTAGGGATATAATGATTCCCATGCATTGGGCTTCAGAGCCAGAGGATGGGGGACGTAACTTGAAATACAATTTGCAACTTTCACAAAAATTAACAAAGTCTTTACGGTTCCCGGAGAACCGGTCAGGAAGGTTAAACTTAGGCTCTCTAACGGCAGCTAGAGCAGAAGGAACATGAGTATCCTCAACCCAGAGGGCCAGTTCTTGAACTTTTGAGTCAAGAGTTGAATTTGTGCTTCAAGGACTTGTGCTGGATTTTGAGTGGGATCCATGACAATGCAACAGTACCTCTATGAATTATCTTCTCGGCCGTCTATAATGTTATGAATCTCTGGGAGAATTCACAGGAAGAAGGATTATCACTAGAGGTGTGGATTGATTGATTAGGAGGATTTGAGAAGTCTATTGATAAAGAGGCTTGGAGGAGTCAATTGATAAAAAAGTTTGAGAATTCGATTGATGAGTCAATTAATAAAGAAGCTTTGAGGACTGGAGTGTACTTCAATGGATTGTGGCTTGATGACCAAGTTGCAGCCTTGGGGGCTGATATAAACTTGACTGGTGGCAGCCTTGAGGGCTGATGTGTACTTTGCTGGTTCCAGTCTTGAGGGCTGATGTGTACTTGGATGGTTGCAGCATTGAGGGCTGAGGTATACTTGGCTGGTAGCAGCCTTTAGGGCTGATGTGTACTTGGCTGGTTGCAGTCTTGAGGGCTGAGTTGTACTTGGCTAGTTGCAGCCTTGAGGGCTGATGTGTAGTAGGGAATCCACACATATGCTGGAGTGCGGCTGAGACTGTTGTGATTGTAAATAATTGAAAGTCCACAAGACTCTGTAGTGCAGCAGAGACTACTGTGATATAACTAATAGGTAATATGCACAGACGCTGAAGTGCGGTAGGGACTGCTGTGGTGCTCTAGTAGAAAGTCCAAATAGACACTGAAGTGCAGCAGAGGCTGTTGATGTAAATAGCAATAGTCGGCACAGAAGCTGAAGTGCAGCAGAGATTTCTGTGGAGTACTGGCTGAAAGTCCACACTGGCGCTGCAGTGCGGCAGGAACTGCTGTGTTCTAACTATCAGATAGTCCACACAGACACTGAAGTGCAGCAGAGGCAGTTGAAATACGCGCTGGACACAAGGAGCTAGAACATACAGAAACATGAACTCACTCACAGGAACCGGAAGCTATGTACTGAACGCTATAGCCATCATCAGATCAGAGAACCAGCGGGGATAAAGAAGGAAGAAGATCCAATCGATGCAGGGAGGAGGTAACAGAGCAGTAAGGTAGGAGGACCTCATGGGGTAGCAGCCCGGCGTCCTCGTCTCCCAGCAACAGGCGCGAGAGAGCTGTCTGGAGTACCGATGCCAAACAAGACGTCACGGTGGCTTGTGACACCAGCAAGGTAAAGGATCATAATGCAGGAACTTAGCCTGGCTCAACATTGGGCAGCAATAGAACACCAGGCCTGGATATACTGTAAATACAATGACTAAAAGATTCCACCTCCTTGAATTGGCATTATTATTTATCATTGTTGAATCTGTATTACCATCTGAGAAACTCATTTACTACGGTGGTCCCTCCCGCTACATAGGGTGCTCTAAGCAGCCATTCTCCCTGGGGCTCCCATTTTTCATAGTCCTGACAAAATACTTAGGGATCGCATGAGTGACGGTGACAAATAAAAGAGATTGCATATTGTGATTGGCCCACCCCCTCACAGTGCTTCTACACAACCTTACAATATGTGTTATCACAATGCATTTGTCGGCTGGCAGTGTGTTATGTGCAGCAGTTTTTTTGGAGATATAACTATTTTCAAGTAAGAATGATTAGTTATTAGTTGCCTAACATAAAGCAGAATAAGTGACACTATGACACATGCAGGGTATTACGACTAATTTATTCCATAAAGTCAAACTTGACATTTCTTTTTAAGTATTATTAATATAGATTAGCAACCCAATGTGGATGGGTGTGTGTGGTTTATTAAATTAATAGTGAGGGCTAGTCATTGAACAGTGAGCAGGAGATACTGTACCAGCTTATTGGTGGAGTGATGGAGGGGACGGTTTATTTCATGCTGAGCCATTTAATGTAATAGGGGTATCATGGCAGTGCCTAATATTGTTATTAATCTGATTGCTGATATATAAATGACACATATAATATGATGGGTAGTGTATTAAGAAGGAGTGTCATCTGTTGTGCATCATATATATGGCAATCACAATCTTTATAAGTCTGCGAAGAAGGAAGGACTTAGAGTTACAAGACTACAGTTAGTGGTATATTTAATAAAGTGCAGGTTTTTAGAAGTGGAGATGTTGCCCATAGCAACCAATCAGATTCTAGCTAGTATCTTCTAGAAGGTGCTATATAACTGTTAAGTAGTGATTGGTTGCTATGGGCAACATCTCCATTTCTAAAAACTCGCACTTTAGTAAATATACCCCTTATACTTTATAACAACACATTTAGCACAATGCTGCACTCCCCTCTCCACCCTAGAATTTTGGTGACCATCGAATCTGACCTCAATAACTGACTCTGGGCCTGATTCAGACCCACTCGCGAGCGGCTGTCCGCTCGCAAGTGGGTCGATGGTCTGCACTGAGCATGCGCACGATGGAGGGAGCTCCGTCGTGCGCATGCGCCAGACGCGACGAGCGAAGGACTTTCCTTCGCTCGTTGTGTCTGATCAAAGGGGGCGTGCTGTCGATGTTGATTGACAGCACGCCCCCTTTGGTGGGCGTGCCGGGGGCGTGCCTCCCTGACGGGGGCGTTCCCAAGGGAACGCCTCCCGTCAGAAGCCGGCCCACTGACATCACTAGTGATGTCAGTGGGAGTGATTTTGGCTCTGATAGAGCCAAAATCACTCCGGGCCTTGCGATTGAAAACCTCAACCGCAGGCTCCGGCTCGCAGTTTCGATGGTCACGACCATCGCGGCCATCAAACTGCACGCTCGTATAGGCTGTGGGTGGTGACCCACAGCTATACGAGCGTCCAGGAGGACGCTCCATAGTTATGGAGGACGGCCCTCATTCAGAGCGTGCGCTCTGCTCAGAGCGTACGGCTCTGAATGAGGGCCTCTGTCTCTTCTTCGCTATGGCTGCTTCCCCATTGTGGAGGCTCTGAATTTGAAAACATTCCTACTGTAACTTTTTCTCCAGGAGTTTGGGACATGCCAGTGATGCCTCAAGGTTTCAATCATGCTTAGTTTTCTGTCTGGATTACTCATGAGCTACAATTTCTTAAAGATATCACTGCCCTCCACAGCTTCCTTCCTTTTGCAGAACTTAAAGAATGATATTAGATGGCAGACACAGGCCTTTTTTCAGTATTGCTAATTGCAGCATTTTTTTAATACATGCTGTAACAGCAACTGCAGTAGGTGACACGTCACTATTGAATCATTGTGTTGGCTACAATCTTTTTCTAAGGACTTGCTTTCTACAATATACTGCAGCTAAAGGCCCTCTAAAGGATGACCATGAGCTGGCTTGGGAGCGACAAATAGGAGGTCCTGGACCCTGACACCTAGTCACATGTACTGTAAGGACCAATATCGCAACATCCCCAAATTCCCTCAATGATTAGTCTGGCATGATTTGAATGCTACTAAATGCCAAATTACAGCTTA
Organism: Taudactylus pleione; assembly: GCA_031769625.1. Classification (NCBI taxonomy): domain Eukaryota; kingdom Metazoa; phylum Chordata; class Amphibia; order Anura; family Myobatrachidae; genus Taudactylus; species Taudactylus pleione. The sequence continues at coordinate 35,551 of JAUIMM010000711.1, forward strand.
CTGAAAGAGGGCAGATCTCCCCTCACTCTACTCTATTGTGGAGAGAATGTGGTTCATTTATAACATGGAAGGCATTTCATGTACTGTATTTGTGCTAATACTCCGAAAACATTTTAATCAGTTCATCTAAATTACTATTAGGCCCTTCCACCTTCTTCACTTACTGCTTGTCAGGATTCGGCCTGTGATCGTCCGTTACTCACCGTGGCGTCGGCTTTCCCTGAACAGCTGTGCGGTCAGATGCCAGGTGCAGCGGCAGGTGACGCGCTGAGTATTCTCCCCAGGGCCCGGTGAAAACTTCCATGCGATTCTCCATTGCAGAGTTCCCGCAGCTGCAGTCATGGGCGTGGTCACGTTGTCTTTCTCACCTGACCAGACTTTCCTCCAATGGTAGCCTTGCGGTCTCTCAGCTGACTCTCTCGTCCAATGACCAGCTACCTAATGGTATAAAAGAAAACTCCAGGAACAGGAAGTTGCCTGAACAACTTTCTCTATTTCCAGTTGCTGCTTCGCTGAAGTACTGTTCCAGGCTCGATGCTGTTCTTATCTCCAGTGCTCTTTCACTAGTCTCAGTTGATATTGTCTAGTGTGCTTCTCATCACTTTCATCTTATATTCTATAGTGTGTTTCTCATCCGTTGCAGCTGATACTCTCTAGTGTACTTCTCATCAGTCTCAGAATCTCCAATGATATTCGACATCGGTCACAACCGATATTCTCCAGTGATCTTCAACATTGGTCACTACCGATAATCTCCAGTGATAACCAACATCAGTCTCAACTGATATTCTCCAGTGATAACCAACACCGGTATAATCCGATATTCTCCAGTGATAACCAACATCGGTCTCAACCAATATTATCTGGTGATAACTGACATTGGTCTCAACCAATATTCTCCAGTGATAACCAACATTGGTCTCCCCCGATATTTTCCAGTGATTACCAGTATCGGTCTCACCTGATGTTTTCCAGTGATTGACAAAACATCGCTCTCTGCCGATATTCCCCAGCGATAATCAACATCAGTCTTTACCGATATTCTCTAGTGATAATCTGCATCGGTCCCTACTGATATTCTCCAGAGAAATTGTAGCCTCTCAGTTACCATCTGTTCTCTGCTAATTCCCAGGTACCTGACCAGGGGGCCGCGAACTGCTTGTTGGGCGCTGCGAAGACCGTATCTCAATAGGAGGGGTCACTGGTGAAAATCACCAGCGCGTTAGACTCTGTGCCTCTGGTCAGGTTTCGCCAACACCCGGAATTAGCAGATGAGCAAGAACTACGTTCTTTCTCCTCGTTTGCTGCTATCTCCTCACTCCCTAACCCCGACTCCCAGTCCACTGACTGAATATCTCAAGGCCAGGTCATGACACTGCTTTTCACTTACTGTGGTAACTTACTGTGGTAACACAGTGGCATAACTATATATTTGGTTCCCTCTTGCCAAAATAGTTTCTGGAATCCCCCCCCCCCCCCCCCCCAAAAAAAAAAACAATGGACATTTTTTGTGGGCACCTATGGCACATGTGCTCCCAAAAAGGGTGAGTGGTTTCATGACACATTATGCCATAAAGTAATGCTCCTTACACATTATACCACACAGTAATGCCCCTTACACATTATGCCACACAGTAATGCCCCTTATAACACATTATGCCACACAGTAATGCCCCTTACAACCCATTATGCCACACAGTAATGCCCCTTACAATATATTATGCCACACAGTAATGCCCCTTACAACCATTATGCCACACAGTAATGCCCCTTACAACATATCATGCCACACAGTAATGCCCCTTACAACCATTATGCCACACAGTAATGCCCCTTACAACATATCATGCCACACAGTAATGTCCCTTACAACATATTATGCCACACATTAATGCCCCTTACAACACATTATGTGATAGGACAGTAGTGCCCCTTACAACACATTATGCGACAGGACAGTAGTGCCCCTTACACATTAAGCCACCATAGTGCTACTTACACATTATGCCACCTTAATACCCCTTACACATTATGTCACAGTAATGCCCCTTACAAATTTATGTCCCCACTCACCCCCGCCCGCAGCCCTTGAGAGACACAGCATCGCCACTGTCATTCTCATGTAGTGCCGGTCGCAGATCAATCAGAGCTAGTGGGCCAGCAGCCGCTGCTGATTGGCTGCAGGTCCGCAAGCTCTTATTGGCTCGCGACCGGTACCACATAAGAATGACGGTGGCGCTGCTGTGTCTCTCCAGGGCTGCGGACGGCTGTCTGCAGGTCCCAGGGTGTGGCTCCAAAAAGCCACACTTGCAAGCACCCCCCCTGCTGGTGCCCCCAAGCTACCGCGGGGTCTGCACGGGCCATTGTTAAGACCAATACTAGGATAGTGACTAGTGTGGATGGCCAAGGCGTAAGTGACGCAGCCAGCCAAGTATTGTACAGGGTGCGACCATGTTTTGTGCCACTTATTTCCACCAGCTACAGCATTATTGTCCTTCAGGGCCGTATAAGACCAATATTGGTCCTGACACTGGCTGCAGCTCTATTGGGAGTAACAGAAGTAGAGGCAGATTCACTGATGAAACCAGTGCAAGCAACACTTCCCGGCAAGTGTACAGCTTATTATTGTTTGTAATGTTAAAAAGGAGCTTTCCTGTAATTAACTACAAACATTCTTTATATATAACTTATTGTATTAAAAAACATTGGCCCTGATTCAGACCCACTTGCAAGTGGGCGTACGTACGTTCGGCGTACGTAAAAAAATATTTAAATTCAAGCACTCGCTCGTATTTTCGTACGCAGCAAAAAATCCGCCCCAAACTCAGGCGACCCCTCCTCTAACTAACGAGCGTGCCAAATAGCGAGCGTACATCCCCGAAATGGCTTGAAGGGAACGCACGCACAAGTACAAACCGGAAGTGGGACTGTCAGATTCCGATTACCTGCTCGTTTTTTCGGCCTACCTCCCTCAATCGTATCATGCCAATCAATGTATCAATTAGCTTAATTTTTTTTTTTTTTTCAACACAATGCAATAAACTTTAATCTTGTCCGTGTTTGTATTTGCTCGCAGAATACGTACGGCTGAAACCTTCGCTTTTATTGTTCAAAAGACATGTTAGCCCCAATTAAACAATTGTTCTATTTGTTTGTCTCCCCACAATTTTTCTGTGGTTCATTTCTTTATCTAAATTTGCTTACGCATGTCACTGCATCAAGCCTATCATAACTCTCAAGAGATTTGTGGCCCTGTCGAACACATGACTCATACACTAACCAATAGAATTTGTCCTGTTAATTTCCCAAATACATTAGCCAATCAAATTTTTTTGGGGTGCTTTATTAAAAATATTTTGCCAAAAAAACACCATTGCCATCATGAGATCCGCCGCATTCACCAGGCGCGAACTGCTGGTGCTGACGGAGGTGATGGACAGGTGGATCACCAGTCAGCCTCCACCCATCTCCAATAGGCGAAAGCATTCCGCATATGCGGAGGTACGTCGACGCCTGCGCTCCTTCGGCTCACGCCGACATATTGGCCAGCTGGAGCGCAGGTGGTCGGACCTGCACCGGCGGACGCCCCGCTTGCTGGCATGCTTTCGCATGCAGATTGCGGAAAGTAAGCGTTCTGGACTGTGGTTTTCAAGTTTATCTTGTGGGCCCTAACTGCGTGTGCATGTTTTCATGTCTGTCCTATTGAGTCATTGTAGTCATATCTGCATGTGCATGTTTTCATGTCTGTCCTATTGAGTCATTGTAGTCATATCTGCATGTGCATGTTTTCATGTCTGTCCTATTGAGTCATTGTAGTCATATCTGCATGTGCATGTTTTCATGTCTGTCCTATTTAGTCATTTGTTTTTATTTTTGGGGGGTTTTTTGTGTTTTTTTTGGATTCCTGTTGAAACTAACCACAATATTTTTTTCATTTTTTAGGGGCACAGCAAACACTACGGCGGCATCGCCAGATGAGACGCCGGTCCCGGCCCCTCTCTCCAACCCCCAATTCGTCAATTACCCCCTCCTCCCCAGACCCTGTGGCCGACATTTCAGACCTACTTCCCCTCCAGCCCAATTCCCCCTCTCCTCCATCCGTCCCTCCTCCAAATACCCCCTCCCAGGATTCCTCAAACACCCTGCCCCTAGGTTTGGGGAATGTAGCCACCTCCGAGGTCGTCCAGGGAGTGGCTTCTGGCTCTGGCGTTTTTGAGAACGGTATGTTTTTAAATTTTATTTTGGACACCACAAACTGTATGTAATCATGTGTCGTCCCCATTTTTTTTGGCTTTCTGTCGCCTTAGGGTATTTTTGGGGGTTATCTTTACCTGTTCCTGCTGATGTCACCATACACATATCACACCTGTGTGCCTTTTTTTAGGGCCCTTGTATTTTTGGCATACGACATTTTGGGGTGCTGGGTTTTATCCGTGTAATGTTTTTTTGGCCCACAAGCTTTTAAGTTTTGGTTTGCTTGTTTTGTGTTTTTTTAGAATGTTGCTTCATTATTTATTAATCCCCAAACTTTTGTCACCCACAGAGGAACAGAGGCGTCGGGAACAAATATTTAATTGTGTGGGCCGTATGCGGGAGCAGGTCACCGGGCTTATGCAGGGCCTTGACCATCTGTTGGTCCTCCTTAGGAATTAGTTTTTTTTTTTTTATTATTTTCTAATTGTTTCATAATAAATCAGTTTTAAATCAAGCTCTGTCTCATGCGTTTGGATTAAATCCAAGATTCTTTACACTGACATAAGTAGACTCTTCAAGCAAGGATTGCCACACAATCTCACTACAGATTGTGTGTTGTATTTTGAATGCAAACAGGCACAAGAAACACCTCCCAGTACCAATGTCATTTTCCTTTTTTGTGGTGGTCAACATGATAGTTTACACCATTTTTCAGGTTCCTATTTGGTGGCCAAACTGCTTAGGACAATCTTACGAAGGCAACTGATTGTACAGGATTCCTTGTTGTGTTGGTTAGTACCCCGAAAACATATTACATTTTAGCTCCACTTGCTTCATTACTGGGTTACCCCTTAGGTAAAATTAACGTTTGGGAGTTTGTTTACACTTGCTTCTATCGTGCCAAAAAGGAAACAAATTACACTCTCCAAATATTTATTCACAACAGAAATCAAAATACAAAGTGGTCACTCACAAACAAAACACACAGTGATAATCAGAAATACACCACATACCAAAAACACGAAACAAACACACAACAAATCAAGAACTGGTTGACGAAGGTCCATGCCCACATGATTTCAAAAATATGGCGTTGCAATATTGGTGTCAGAATATATTCCCGAAGTTTCCACATAAAGGTTTTTTTAAGGGTAGCAGGAAGTAGTCATCGTGGGAGTGCCAAAGATTATGCAAACAAACAGAAGATGGTGCAAGAATTAATATCAAAAAAGATGAACGCTACAAAACCGTAACACATTGGGTATACACACTGTTGTTTGGTCAATAATTACCTAAAATATCGGGCCACCACATCATCGCGTATGGCCCCCCCACATACTGACCTCCGACCAACCTCGGGGGGGCCGTCCTCAGGTAAGGCATCCTCTGGCTGCATTGGAACACCACTCCTTATGGCGATGTTGTGAAAGATCCCACACAGGACCACAATTTTCGAAACCATATCCGGCAAATACATGAGCTCGCCACCAGAGCGGTGGAGGCATCTGAATCGGCCTTTTAAAAGGCCGATACAGCGCTCCACCACTTGCCTGGTGGCTGTAAGTGCGGTATTAAACTCACTTTGTGGACCTGGTGTGGGAGCCAAATAAGGAGTGAGCAGCCAGGGGATGCAAGGGTATCCACTGTCTCCTGTGAAAAAGAATAGACAACATCAGGATCACTGTGTATCAAGCTTAACATTGTTATGTACTAAAGGTCTACACTTACCCAGAAGCCACGCATCACCAGCTTGTAGGTTGGTTAATTTGTGCCATATCCCTGATTGCCGGATGACGAAGGAGTCATGTGCACTTCCTGGTAATTTTGCATTCAGGGACAGGATCTGGAGGGAGGCATCACATACCACCATTACATTCAGGGAGTGATAGTGTTTTCGGTTGCGAAATATTGCCTCCAGCCGTGCTGGAGGCTGAAGTGGTATGTGAGTACCATCCACAACCCCTATGATGTGTGGGAAGCCAGCTATTTGGTAAAAATTGGCCTTGGCCACACTAAGGGCACCCATATCCAAAGGCATTTTAATAAAATGATGGAGGTGCTTGAAAAGTGCCTCCATCACTGCCCTCAGGATCCTGGAAAAGGAGGATTGTGAGATGCCCGCCACTATTCCCACCGTTGTTTGAAACGATCCTGAGGCACAGAAATGTAACACCGCCATAAATTGCGTAAGTGGTGGTATTGCTGTTGGACTGTCAATTTGCCGCTCAAGATCACTCTATTAATGAGAGAGTGTCTATGATGATTTTGGGAGGAAGACGGTAGCGTCTTAAAACCTCATCATCGGGCATTCCAAAAAGGGTGACACGTGTTCGAAATATCTGGGGCCTTGCACGCCTACGATGCCTACGCCTGGGACGAGATTGAGGTTGGTCGGCTTCCGGGTGCATGGCCAGAACAATCCGCCCAAGATCAACCTGAAATGGCAAGATTGGAATGTAAGGCTTTGGACCCACCCCAAAAGAAAATTAAGAACAACTTAGCTTGATGATACCATCCGTTGCTGCTTACATGCCGGGGTATTGTCATGATACGGCCAAACTGAAATTAATCCCAAAAAAAATTTGAAAAATTTTAGTGTGTACATTTATGTTTCTAAATTTTGAGATAGACAAAACTTAAAATATGCGAAACACATCTGGCCAAAGAGCAAAACGACATTGCACACAGTACATCAAAATGGGTTGAAATGTAAGCCAAAAAAGCCAATGGGCAACCACCAAAAATTTTACAGGATTAATAAGCATTTAAAAATGCGCTAATTAGTTCGCAAATACAAGTTAATAAACAAACAGAGAAAAATGCGCTAATTAGTTCGCAAATACAAGTCACTATACAAACAGAGAAAAATGCGCTAATTAGTTCGCAAATACAAGTTAATAAACAAACAGAAAAATGCGCTAATTAGTTCGCAAATACAAGATAAAAAATGGACTTACCAAGAGCAAATATATAAGATTCCAAATCAAAAGGTCTTTGGGTCCGAAATTAAAAAAATGCTAAAAGATATGAAATTATGGATCACAAAATTAAAAACAAGAAGAAACACAATGAGACACCAATTGAACCAAAGTTAGACTTAACAAAACATACCAAATCAAGAAACGAGGCCAAAAAAAAAAATACCAAAAAAGCGAACGGAAAATTAAAATGCAAATCTAGAAAACAAAATAAACTCCAAACGCCAACTCCTTTATCCGCAAACAAGAAACTCCAACCAAGGTAACCTCCAACAATCCAAAAACGCCACCTCGACTCGAGACACACCAAGCCATAAATAGTGTTTCGTTTCCCGCACAAATTAAGGAGGGATCATAGGAACGCACAATCAGTGATGCGGCCGCAAAATAAGGACGCATGTATAAATACGTCACGAAAACACATTTAAATTCTGGTGTATTTCTTGTTTGGACCTCAGACATGGCTACAGACCAGGGAAACAATGCCCAAGAGTCAGGCGGTAAGTCTTTCATGCATTTTGTATCAATGATTAATTTGAAACATAAGATTGGGCAAGTTGTGAATTAGAGAAATCTGAATATTTACACAAATAGGTGAGGAGGATGACATGGAAGAGGCTGCTGGGCCCAGTATTCCGGCCAAAGCTGCAAAAAAAAAAAGGCAGCCACATTTCACAAGAAAGGAGATGGAGGTTTTGATTCAGAAGTGTGTGGACATCCTGCCACAGGCAGACAGGAATATGAGTATAAGCCAGAAGTGGAGAATGTGGGAAGAGGTAGCCGTTGCTGTCAATAGGGTGGGTGATTATGTCCGTCTAGCCCGGGATGTCAAACGGCGGTAAGTAAACACTTGCCCCCCCTAAAAACAAACCCCATTTTAAACAAAAGGATAATGGCTTCCATTTTTTCCCACAGATGGGCCGACTTCAAATATCACCTAAAGCAAAAACTCGCGGACAGGGCTAGGCATGCAAGGGGGACAGGTGGGGGTCCCACCCCTGTGTCATTGGAGTTGACGGATTTAGAAGAGCTGGCACAGGGGTGTGTGCAGCCTGTGGAGGTGTTTGGCGTGTCCAACATGGATACGGACATGCCAGACTTTGCGGCTCTTCATGTTGTCCCAGGTAAATCTTGTGATGTCACCAACTCTGAAATGTTAGTGTGCCAATATGTAGATTCTAATGTGAGTCTTTTCTCATTTTTCCTAACAGACACAGGCGGATGTGTCTGCTCCAGAGGGGAGCCTTGGCCGTCGAATTTCTGCTGGCTCTGCAGGGGAGGAACCAGTACATCCGGCTGAGGACCCTGCAGAAGCCAGTCCAGGGCAATCCCCCTCGCAGGCAGTGGCCCTCCTCACAGAACTCAATTTCAAATCGGATTTCCATACGGAGATTCTGCAGAGGATGGACGCCAGTCTGCTACGGGTGGCTGAGGCCCTGGAGCAAAATGCTGCGGCCAACGTGACCATTGGTCAGGCCCTGGCGGAAAATACCAGGGCCAACATCCGCATCGCCAATGCCCTGGAGCAGCTTGTTCGCCAGCACATGGTGGAGCCAACCTCCCTTCCTGCCGGAACATCAGGATCCTCCACCTCTGGCACAACATCAGCCAATCCTCCAAATGTGCCTAGTCCAGAGGCCACAACATCTGCCTCTGGACAGGCAAGCCCGATGACATCCCGGACCCGGTCTGGCGCCCTCCCTACCCCAGCCAAACGGGTGAAAAAACGGTGACAGCAATGGCGACTTTTCCCACATTCCTTCTGTGCTTGGCTCATATTCCTTTCTGGTCAAAACTTCCCTCTCCTTTCTTGTGAATTGTTTTTAATTTTGTGTTCTACATTTCATCAATCTTTTATTTTGGCCCAATTATTGTAACTTTGAAAATGAACCCTGCAAAAAAACTTTCGCCAAAAATTTTAGAATTGTGTTTTTTTTCTTTGAGCAATAAAAAAAAATAAAAAAACTGACATTGTATTCTCACATTATTGTCACAATGGATTACATTTAATCCTGGGCCAAAAGGCACAAACTGGCAAGAACCACATTTTACATGGCCCCCCAAAAAAGGGCTCTTTAAGAAACGTTTCAAATTTAACATAACGAGGCAAATTCAACAGGCCAAAAGAAAAAGGTAAAAACCAAAACAACATGATGACATTATTGTTACAATAGGCCCTAACCAACAAATTGAGCCCCAAAGAAACAACCACAAATGTACGTAAATTGATTGTGTAATCATCACATTAGCAGCTATGATTTCCACCTGCGTACGCTTTTGTGCTAACACAAAAAACTACTTTCAATACACATACCAAGCCGGTTTTCAATCCACCACTAATTGCTGTTCAGACCACCCGCGATTAATCGCAGCAACATCGAGAAGTGCCGGGATGGAGGTGAAGGCCATCGCCAATGTGGTCGAGTAATCCAGACCCTAAGCTGTGCGAGCATTTTGAAGGGAAAGAGGATCATCCAGTGACGTATGAGTCGGTCCGTACACATTTTACACTCGCATCTGCTAATGTATGTACGCCCCAAAAACGCCTCGCCACGCCTGCGTTTTTCCATCTCCACCCCCGTCAACACCCAAAAACGCCCTGTTCTGTCAATCACATTTGACAGGTCACTTCCTGTACGCTATTCGACGAACGAGACCAAAAAAACTCGCAGTCTGCCGTACACACATGCGCAGTGTTACACCGACGCATGCGCGGTTAGTCAACATCGGAACGCAACGAGCGTACTGCTGTTTGCGAGTGGCTCTGAATGAGGGCCATTGTTTGTGGGTTTTTTTATATACTTGATATTTATACCGATTCCACTGTAGCTCACCAGCTCCGTGCCTCTTGGACCACTGCCTGAGCAATACGATGATTTGTTCACTGATTTGAACCAAGTAGATAGAGATTTAGGGCCTGATTCAGACCCACTCGCGAGCGGCTGTCCGCTCGCAAGTGGGTCGATGTTATGCACTGAGCATGCGCACGACGGAGGGAGCTCCGTCGTGCGCATGCGCCAGACGCGACGAGCGAAGGAAAGTCCTTCGCTCGTTGTGTCTGATCAAAGGGGGCGTGCTGTCGATGTTGATTGACAGCACGCCCCCTTTGGTGGGCGTGCCGGGGGCGTGCCTCCCTGACGGGGGCGTTCCCACGGGAACGCCTCCCGTCAGAAGCCGGCCCACTGACATCACTAGTGATGTCAGTGGGAGTGATTTTGGCTCTGATAGAGCCAAAATCACTCCGGAGCTTGCGGTTGAAAACCTCAACCGCAGGTTCCGGCTTGCAGTTTCGATGGTCACGACCATCGCGGCCATCAAAATGCACGCTCGTATAGGCTGTGGGTGGTGCCCCACAGCTATACGAGCGTCCAGGAGGACGCTTCATTTTCATGGAGGGCGGCCCTCATTCAGAGCGTGCGCTCTGCTCAGAGCGTACGGCTCTGAATGAGGGCCTTAAAACCAGCGGTTCAAGTTAAAGAAGCAGTATCAAGCCGGGAAAATACTGTACAGTGACTCCTGTATAATTAACATTTTTTTTTTTTTTATAAATAATTCAAAAGAATGTATACAGTACTTAATTAAATAAAATGCTTTATTCCAAAAATAAAGCATTTTTTAATGTTTCTTCTCTGGTAGCACCATCTGAGGATGGCATTATCAGAATTGGGAGGAGTACTTCCTCAATGCTTAATAAAATGGCTCATTCAGCAGGGGTTATTGCTGCTGGCAACCCCATAAATAAAGAACAAAAATAATCTTTCTGTTAGTGATACACACGTTTCCTTAGCTAAAGGGCTTTCTCCCTTTAATAAATCAGAGCATGCTCTGTACCTGAAGCCACACTTTAAAGATCAGCTGCCTGTACATGGGTCAGTCCGGTGTTTTTGCCTCTAAAATTTGCCTGCCAGTCACTAGGAACACTACTTTCATAATTTGTCATTGACATACAATAATTGATCTATGTCTTCTGGTAAATGATTCTTTGTTTCAGTCTTATGATGTTCTCTGTCCAAATTTTAAGGTGTTTGTAGTGTTTGTACTGCTAGCTGCGTTTCCGCCCCTTAGGGTGAGTACACATTAGAACGACTGCCAATCACACAGATGGTCGGAGCACTTTCCCCTTCGCCCTGTACCATCACAGATTGGCCACAGATTGGCCATACACACTACACCATTCCGTTATGCATTGAAAATGCACAGCGCACACATAATATTGTTTGATTCACCGTGCAGCATGGTCAAACGATCTTGTATGTCATCCGCGGGAACATGCAAATGTGTATACACATTAGACGATGTGCACGATTTGCTATTCCGATACGGCAAATCGTGCTGATATCTTTCTAATGTGTACCCGGCCTTACCCCTCTCCTCCCTATTATCCTGTACTTACACTCTCCCTATTCTACTATTATGCATTATGAAATGTAATTTCAATAAAAATACTAAAAGATAAAACAAGTAATCACTGTGGTATCTTGAGTATAAATATTAAGCAATCTCCAGTATGGCGGCTAGGGTTAAAGCAGGTCTCCAGCTCATGTATAGGCTGGTTCAAAGTCTAGATGATCAAGGTCCACACTATGCCACTTGCAGACATGAAATTGTTTCCTGAATGGTACATATGACATATCGGAGCACCAGTACCCATCTGTTAGAAGATAAAAGGTAGCTCCTGGTGGCTCCTCTAACTAACCATAAGAAATCATCAAAACAAGGACAAACCCAGAGATGTTGCTAACAATCCTGCTCACTGAGGAAAGCAATGAAATGGCACCATAAGCACATGTGATTTGTGTGTGTTTTATGACTTAAACATAATTGTAATGATAGATTAGATCCATAAAGTTGGTAAATGTCATCATTTTAGATTTTTCTTTAGAAAATTAGATGTTCCAGTTCGGCTCATTATAGGATCCAGAGTCACTCTGGCCCAGAGGGGTAGTAAATCCATGGTGGACCCCACTGCCTGAGAGCCTGCACCCTCCTCTAGGAGTCAGGTTCCAGACTGTGCACTCAAATTGTACATTGTTACTTTATTAGAGGTTCAGTTACCTAGTGGAGCAGGGGGACTGATAAACATGGACATTGGTTCACTTCGATAGAAAGTGAAACTACACCAAGATGCTCCTAATGGTTACCCAAGTGTATGTGGTGACTGGCCACACACCCTATAGCAGTTGACCACACCCCTTAAGCATGGGCCCCTACCACTGCAGTCCGCCGGTGGGCACTTCATGCCCCAGTCCCGCATTGATAGGAACACCAGTATAAAATCATCAGTGCTGTCCTCGGTCTCACCACTAATCCCCCCATATTCAGCTTCTCCTTTTCACTGTCCACTATTTACGGCAGCCCAGATTCCCCAACATTAATATTTATTATACATTTTTTTTCTCTGGCAACACAGACACGCATTGATTCATAAGGGGCGATGTACAGAGTCTGCTGAATTGTGGAGAAGTGGACAAATGGAGAAGTTACCCATATCAACCAATCAGCTTCTAGTTACTACTTACAGTAGCAAGTATATTCTATAAATTGATAGGAACAGTAGTTGCTGATTGGTTGCTATGGGTGTCTTCTCCACTTGTCTACTTCTCCACTCTGTAGAAAGCTTAGTTTGGCACCTTCACATTAATTGCAAAGGTTTAGTTTTGTATTCATATTGATTTCACATATTTATTTATTTTCAAAATGAATATGTTCATGTGCATGCTAAAACAGTGGCAGGGCATCCTGGGATCTGTAGTTCCATAGCAGCTTAAGGGCCAAGGTTGAAGACCCCTGTACTAGAGCAATGGCGTACAATGTTTTAGCTGGTGCTCTGTGGCAGATGTGTGGCACTGCAGAGTTATATACCTTTTTAAAACTGACAATTCCCAGTATCAGACAACTTTGCGAAGCTGAAAACAGGATTTGCATCTTGAACCACAGAGTTATTGCTGCAAGCAACTTTTTCAGTAGTTATTTTGTAAGCAGCGCTAATAGATGTCTAACCCATTAACTGTCTGGGGCAAGTTGCCTCTAGGAAAAAGTAGCCGTCACCTGTCACTGGCTTTCTAATTTCTTTAATCGTTTTAAGTCTGGTCAGAGCGGTAAAACCGTCAGTCATGTTCAAAATGCTGTCAGCTTCAACAAAAAATCAACTCAATAAATAGGATGTTATGTATTCAAAAGGACCATTGGACTGTTGTGACCTCGCAGATTAAAGGTCATTAACTCATCACTTCTATAATAATAATGATATAAAAAATGATAATATAATGCAGCAATACGTACAGTATAGAACAATTTTCTGGGGTGGTATAGAAAATGAAAGACAATAATTCTGCTTTGAGTGACACTACCCGTCTCTTTGTACCAGTTTGATAACTATCCTATGAAATCTAACTGAAATAAATTAAGAATATTAAAATCTTTTATATAATTAAGAACAAAACTACAGTTATATTACTGTTTTCCTTTAATGTGCTCACATTGGGCCTCATTAATAAACCATAACATGTAAAATATATGAAGTTAAAAAAAAAATGGTCCGTACAGCAGACACAGAGACCAACGTATGGATCAGGCTCTATAAATAAATATTAAGAAATACAGAATATTCAGATGTGAGCTTGCATCATTTTTATTGAAAATAATTTGATGTATACAAATCATACAATTCCCCTGGTGTACATATTGTTTTGGGAAAGTGTTTATATGGAGCTCTGCCAAGCACTACCAGTATGTATAGCTGACTGTTTATTCCTTCTCCCCTGGCCCAGAAAAGAAAAATATAAAACGGAATATAATTGTGCTTAAGAAAATATATTGCTTGCTTCCCATTGCTATAAAGTCTCCATTTATAACAATAATGAAGTCTATTTCTACATACAATATACAAGTGATAAAAAGGTTGACAAGGGGAGACATATTTGCCCCAGGTTTCTAGCCTCCCTCTAGTAGACAGGAACTGGTTAGCAGCCTTGATTGCCAGACCACATATGAGAGTCTGATAAAGGGTGTGTCATTCTCGGTAGTCACTCTCTCACTGCCTGGGGAACAGGTCAGGGGCCTGCTGAGAGGCACTGTGATTACTGAATGTAACTGCTGTGCTAAAGACTTCTGTTTTGTGAGACGGATGTTAGGTGCCTCCACTTTGAGAGTGGAAATCATTTTGTTTAGTTAGAGCCAGACAGGCCAGGATTTACTTTTATGGGTTTTTTTTATTTTTGTGCTGCTAATAAAACTAGCTGCGGATACTTTTACCAATGCACTGGATTGGTGTACTACTACTTGACTCCTGCATGACAAGGGCACCATTTACCCCAGAAGACAGCAACCTTATTCTGGTCTTTCCCAAAATATATATATATATATACCAAGGTCCGGCACTCAAAATAACATGGTTACTTAGCTGGTTGCCCCCACTGAATTGGTGAGATATACGACTCTGCAAAGTGTGGCACTCCACGCAATAAACACACAGGATACGGCTTGTAGAAAACGGTTAACGTTTCAATGCATCAGCATTTTCGTCAGAGCAAATTCACAGTGTAAAAAACATACCTTATATACATAAGCATAATCACCCAGTGATAATCAGCATGCTTGCTAAGGCTCGACCACACGCCCAAACTCCCTAATGACGTCATCACGTCGCTCCATGAGTGACACATTCCCATAACCATAGTAACACAGTAACAAAATACACAGACTAAACATACAACAAACAAACAACGCTGCACCATACATTTTGCAATGATGTTAACAACATTAAGTGCATTAGCACCCAATACAGTGTAGAAGCGCTACATATATTTTGCCTACTCACATCTATGACAGCACATATCGTGCCCAAAGACGCTGGCTATATCAATAGATATAGAGACCTATGATGTAAATCTAGCCCACTCACATATACCTATTCAATCAATTCTACAGGAATGAACTTAAGCCCAGTTGCTCATTGAGCCCTCTGGGTGCCATAGTACCCAGACGGTATATCCACCTAGTCTCACGCTGCATTAACAATCTACTTCTATTACCACCCCTAGATAGGGGGGGAACGTGATCAATCATGCGATACTTAAGCACGGACAAAGCATGTCTAGCACTGGCAAAATGCCTTGCAACAGGCTGATCACTTCTACCTCCATTGATTGCCATTCTAATGGCACTTCTATGCGCAGCCATGCGTTCCTTGAATGTCCGCTCGGTCTTACCAATATATGAAAGACCACACGGGCATAAAATTTGATAGATTACATATTGTGAATTGCATGTCAGTTTATGCCTAATGGTATATCTAAAGCCCGAGTGAGGATGGTAAAAACTGTCTCCAGGGATCATGTATCTGCAAGTAGTGCACGTACATCTAAAGCATCCTAGTTTACCGTCAGACCTATTATCTGCCATGGGAACAGGGCTCGATATATCTGCTTTAACGAGAATATCTTTGAGACTACGTCCATGTCTATAACATGACATAATAATGCGCGTGTCATTAAGTTTCAAATCATGGTCACTTTGTATAATATGCCATAGCTTTTTAGATGTTTTGTTAACATAATGACTATTGCAATTATATTGGTTAACCCATGGTACACATTCAGATTTATTAGTGCGCTGACCTTGTGCCAAAATTGCATTTCTATCAAGATTAAGCACCCTCTGCTTGGTTGTTTCCAACTCTATAGGGTCATAGCCCCTAGCGATAAATTTACGTATCATTTCATCCATCCCCATTTCAACCAATTGTGGGTCAGATGTAATACGTTTAATCCTCATCAATTGGGAGTAGGGTAGCCCCTTCACTAGCGGCCTGGGATGACAGCTATCAAACCTAAGTAAATTGTTTTTGTCAGTAGCCTTTTGATACAGTTGGGTTGTGATTTTGCCCTGCTTAATCGAAATATTTACATCCAAAAAATTGACATATTCATTACTAATATTGTACGTAAATTTCACTGGGCTATCACTGATGTTATGTGACTCAACATGGTCAATCAGGTCTTGTTTGGGTCCCTACCAAAACAACAGCAAATCGTCAATATAGCGTACGTAAAACGCAATCCTATTAGCAATATTCTGTTGTTTGAAAAACACTTCCTCCTCTACTACAAACATGTACAGATTCGCATACGATGGGGCCACACTGGACCCCATCGCGCATCCAACTTGTTGTAAATAATACTTATTGTCATAGAGGAAGAAGTTATGAGTCAAAATCAAGTTCAACAATTCAATAACAACATCGATATGTGGTCCTTGATACAATGGATGATTAGTCAGATACTGTCTACTGGCTGCAAGACCTTCCCCATGAGGGATAATCGTATATAAGCTCCCCACGTCCAGGCTACACAGCCAAATTTCTTCATTATATGTGGGGAGTTCCACCAATTTCCTAAGCAAGGTTGACGTATCCAAAAGGTAATATGGGTGGCTCCGTATACAGGGTTGCATCAATGAGTCAAGGTATATGGCTGTCGGCTGTAGTAGAGATCCCCTAGCAGTAATTATGGGACGCCCTGGTGGATCCACCAGACTCTTATGAATCTTCGGCGTACAATACAGCAGTGGTACCACAGGATGTGCGGGAATTAGGGCATCACGGATGCATTTAGGTAAGCTTCCTCGCTGTACTGCAGTGTCCAATATCCCGATCAATTTATTCCGTACCAATCTCGTTGGATCAGTAGATAACAATTCATATGTCCTTACATCAAGCAGATGTTGGTTCACCTGTTGTTTATATTTACAGAGATCCTGGATGACCAGCGCACCACCCTTATCAGCAGGGCGGAATATCAGCTGATTGTTTTTAGCTAGATTCATCAGTGCTTGCTGTTCAATTTTAGATAAATTAAAGCGTGTAGGGGGCAACGCAGCTACAGTGGTTTCCACTTCCATTTGCAGCAGTCTCATAAATGTCTTAATAGACGCATTTGACGATAGTGGCTCAAATGTTGATCTAGGCTGTAGCTTTTGCAGTTTAGCTGGTAACTGTACAACATCGCTATGACTTTGGTCATGGGGTTTAGAAAAATACTCTTTCAATTTCAGCTGTCTGTTTAAGGCAAATTGTTCGATTTGCCATTGTAAGGGATCCATTTTCACCGTTGGCACGAAGGACAACCCTCTATTAAGTACTGCTAGTTCTGTGCTTGATAATGTGTAACTTGAAAGGTTAACCACTAGGTCTTGCGGGATATCGGTGGCTTTCTCCCACTTCCTCTTCCTTTCATATTGCCCACCCCTTCTGGTGTGGCACCTCCACCTGTTTCTTGGGATCTGGTAGTCATCCCTAAAGGGTAGACCCGCTGCTTATTCCTTCGTCTAGCACCAAGTTGTTCATATTCACTGTCTGATGATCTATGTTCAAAAGGTGAATCTGAGTCATGCCACTTATGCCGATTTCTTCTAAAGAACGGTTTTCTACCCTCATTGTGCATATTGCTAGTCCATCTATACACAGTGTGCAGTTCATAGTCAAGGTCCACTTTAGTGCGTTTTTGTTTTTTGAATTTTATAATATCACGTTTATACAGCTGTATCTGTGCATTGAGTTTTTCAAGCCATTTGGTATCAGGATCATTCTCTAAAGTCCCATAATGTGTTGCTTCAAAGCTCTCTATTTTTTCTTTCACCAAATTGAGTTCCTTAGTGGATTGTTCAATAATCAGGAGCATAAGGTCAAATGAACATTTGTTCAAAATACTAACCCAGCGTTTGCAAAATAATGGGTCATTTTTACCTATGGTAGGGCAGTTCTTAATCCTCAGTCCCCTCGGGATCTTTTTCGCCCTATGGTACTCACTGAGTGTAGACCCATGTAGAAAATAATCGATTTCTCTTTTTTTGTATTTGAGGATTTCATAATACAAATCATCAGCCGGAACATTCTCTAACTGGCCACAAGGTTTGTATTTAGACAAAATAGCTTCTGCGTCTGACTCAGAATATGAGTGTACATCACCAATAGTATATTCAGTGTGTACATAGCCACTACTGACATCCTCATTCTCAAACTCCGCCATCACCTGTTACAAATGATTCACTTAACTCAATGTCTTATAGCAGCATAGGTCTCTCGTTCATGTGTAAAACACAGATATGTTGGAGCAAAATTTGTACATGCAGCTTGAATAATCAACACCAATATTTCATAGTGATCCACAATGTGCAGGGAAACATATAATCCATCAATCAGGATGTGCAAAGAAAGTTGTGCTTGATATAAAAACAAAGATTCTGTGCTATGAATAGCAAAAACGTATCTTGGCAAGATACTTGAACCACTGAATGAAATTGCTGATGTAAATAATATTAATAAACACACATTGGTGCCTTGACAAACAGCATCCAGGAAGCCAGTCTGGACGCCTATATCATATATATACCAAGGTCCGGCACTCAAAATAACATGGTTACTTAGCTGGTTGCCCCCACTGAATTGGTGAGATATACGACTCTGCAAAGTGTGGCACTCCACGCAATAAACACACAGGATACGGCTTGTAGAAAACGGTTAACGTTTCAATGCATCAGCATTTTCGTCAGAACAAATTCACAGTGTAAAAAACATACCTTATATACATAAGCATAATCACCCAGTGATAATCAGCATGCTTGCTAAGGCGCGACCACACGCCCAAACTCCAGCAGCTCCCTAATGACGTCATCACGTCGCTCCATGAGTGACACATTCCCATAACCATAGTAACACAGTAACAAAATACACAGACTAAACATACAACAAACAAACAACGCTGCACCATACATTTTGCAATGATGTTAACAACATTAAGTGCATTAGCACCCAATACAGTGTAGAAGCGCTACATATATTTTGCCTACTCACATCTATGACAGCACATATCGTGCCCAAAGACGCTGGCTATATCAATAGATATAGAGACCTATGATGTAAATCTAGCCCACTCACATA
Organism: Taudactylus pleione; assembly: GCA_031769625.1. NCBI lineage: Eukaryota > Metazoa > Chordata > Amphibia > Anura > Myobatrachidae > Taudactylus > Taudactylus pleione. The sequence goes on from JAUIMM010000711.1 coordinate 54,661, forward strand.
TACCTATTCAATCAATTCTACAGGAATGAACTTAAGCCCAGTTGCTCATTGAGCCCTCTGGGTGCCATAGTACCCAGACGGTATATCCACCTAGTCTCACGCTGCATTAACAATCTACTTCTATTACCACCCCTAGATAGGGGGGGAACGTGATCAATCATGCGATACTTAAGCACGGACAAAGCATGTCTAGCACTGGCAAAATGCCTTGCAACAGGCTGATCACTTCTACCTCCATTGATTGCCGTTCTAATGGCACTTCTATGCGCAGCCATGCGTTCCTTGAATGTCCGCTCGGTCTTACCAATATATGAAAGACCACACGGGCATAAAATTTGATAGATTACATATTGTGAATTGCATGTCAGTTTATGCCTAATGGTATATCTAAAGCCCGAGTGAGGATGGTAAAAACTGTCTCCAGGGATCATGTATCTGCAAGTAGTGCACGTACATCTAAAGCATCCTAGTTTACCGTCAGACCTATTATCTGCCATGGGAACAGGGCTCGATATATCTGCTTTAACGAGAATATCTTTGAGACTACGTCCACGTCTATAACATGACATAATAATGCGCGTGTCATTAAGTTTCAAATCATGGTCACTTTGTATAATATGCCATAGCTTTTTAGATGTTTTGTTAACATAATGACTATTGCAATTATATTGGTTAACCCATGGTACACATTCAGATTTATTAGTGCGCTGACCTTGTGCCAAAATTGCATTTCTATCAAGATTAAGCACCCTCTGCTTGGTTGTTTCCAACTCTATAGGGTCATAGCCCCTAGCGATAAATTTACGTATCATTTCATCCATCCCCATTTCAACCAATTGTGGGTCAGATGTAATACGTTTAATCCTCATCAATTGGGAGTAGGGTAGCCCCTTCACTAGCGGCCTGGGATGACAGCTATCAAACCTAAGTAAATTGTTTTTGTCAGTAGCCTTTTGATACAGTTGGGTTGTGATTTTGCCCTGCTTAATCGAAATATTTACATCCAAAAAATTGACATATTCATTACTAATATTGTACGTAAATTTCACTGGGCTATCACTGATGTTATGTGACTCAACATGGTCAATCAGGTCTTGTTTGGGTCCCAACCAAAACAACAGCAAATCGTCAATATAGCGTACGTAAAACGCAATCCTATTAGCAATATTCTGTTGTTTGAAAAACACTTCCTCCTCTACTACAAACATGTACAGATTCGCATACGATGGGGCCACACTGGACCCCATCGCGCATCCAACTTGTTGTAAATAATACTTATTGTCATAGAGGAAGAAGTTATGAGTCAAAATCAAGTTCAACAATTCAATAACAACATCGATATGTGGTCCTTGATACAATGGATGATTAGTCAGATACTGTCTACTGGCTGCAAGACCTTCCCCATGAGGGATAATCGTATATAAGCTCCCCACGTCCAGGCTACACAGCCAAATTTCTTCATTATATGTGGGGAGTTCCACCAATTTCCTAAGCAAGGTTGACGTATCCAAAAGGTAATATGGGTGGCTCCGTATACAGGGTTGCATCAATGAGTCAAGGTATATGGCTGTCGGCTGTAGTAGAGATCCCCTAGCAGTAATTATGGGACGCCCTGGTGGATCCACCAGACTCTTATGAATCTTCGGCGTACAATACAGCAGTGGTACCACAGGATGTGCGGGAATTAGGGCATCACGGATGCATTTAGGTAAGCTTCCTCGCTGTACTGCAGTGTCCAATATCCCGATCAATTTATTCCGTACCAATCTCGTTGGATCAGTAGATAACAATTCATATGTCCTTACATCAAGCAGATGTTGGTTCACCTGTTGTTTATATTTACAGAGATCCTGGATGACCAGCGCACCACCCTTATCAGCAGGGCGGAATATCAGCTGATTGTTTTTAGCTAGATTCATCAGTGCTTGCTGTTCAATTTTAGATAAATTAAAGCGTGTAGGGGGCAACGCAGCTACAGTGGTTTCCACTTCCATTTGCAGCAGTCTCATAAATGTCTTAATAGACGCATTTGACGATAGTGGCTCAAATGTTGATCTAGGCTGTAGCTTTTGCAGTTTAGCTGGTAACTGTACAACATCGCTATGACTTTGGTCATGGGGTTTAGAAAAATACTCTTTCAATTTCAGCTGTCTGTTTAAGGCAAATTGTTCGATTTGCCATTGTAAGGGATCCATTTTCACCGTTGGCACGAAGGACAACCCTCTATTAAGTACTGCTAGTTCTGTGCTTGATAATGTGTAACTTGAAAGGTTAACCACTAGGTCTTGCGGGATATCGGTGGCTTTCTCCCACTTCCTCTTCCTTTCATATTGCCCACCCCTTCTGGTGTGGCACCTCCACCTGTTTCTTGGGATCTGGTAGTCATCCCTAAAGGGTAGACCCGCTGCTTATTCCTTCGTCTAGCACCAAGTTGTTCATATTCACTGTCTGATGATCTATGTTCAAAAGGTGAATCTGAGTCATGCCACTTATGCCGATTTCTTCTAAAGAACGGTTTTCTACCCTCATTGTGCATATTGCTAGTCCATCTATACACAGTGTGCAGTTCATAGTCAAGGTCCACTTTAGTGCGTTTTTGTTTTTTGAATTTTATAATATCACGTTTATACAGCTGTATCTGTGCATTGAGTTTTTCAAGCCATTTGGTATCAGGATCATTCTCTAAAGTCCCATAATGTGTTGCTTCAAAGCTCTCTATTTTTTCTTTCACCAAATTGAGTTCCTTAGTGGATTGTTCAATAATCAGGAGCATAAGGTCAAATGAACATTTGTTCAAAATACTAACCCAGCGTTTGCAAAATAATGGGTCATTTTTACCTATGGTAGGGCAGTTCTTAATCCTCAGTCCCCTCGGGATCTTTTTCGCCCTATGGTACTCACTGAGTGTAGACCCATGTAGAAAATAATCGATTTCTCTTTTTTTGTATTTGAGGATTTCATAATACAAATCATCAGCCGGAACATTCTCTAACTGGCCACAAGGTTTGTATTTAGACAAAATAGCTTCTGCGTCTGACTCAGAATATGAGTGTACATCACCAATAGTATATTCAGTGTGTACATAGCCACTACTGACATCCTCATTCTCAAACTCCGCCATCACCTGTTACAAATGATTCACTTAACTCAATGTCTTATAGCAGCATAGGTCTCTCGTTCATGTGTAAAACACAGATATGTTGGAGCAAAATTTGTACATGCAGCTTGAATAATCAACACCAATATTTCATAGTGATCCACAATGTGCAGGGAAACATATAATCCATCAATCAGGATGTGCAAAGAAAGTTGTGCTTGATATAAAAACAAAGATTCTGTGCTATGAATAGCAAAAACGTATCTTGGCAAGATACTTGAACCACTGAATGAAATTGCTGATGTAAATAATATTAATAAACACACATTGGTGCCTTGACAAACAGCATCCAGGAAGCCAGTCTGGACGCCTATATCATATATATACCAAGGTCCGGCACTCAAAATAACATGGTTACTTAGCTGGTTGCCCCCACTGAATTGGTGAGATATACGACTCTGCAAAGTGTGGCACTCCACGCAATAAACACACAGGATACGGCTTGTAGAAAACGGTTAACGTTTCAATGCATCAGCATTTTCGTCAGAACAAATTCACAGTGTAAAAAACATACCTTATATACATAAGCATAATCACCCAGTGATAATCAGCATGCTTGCTAAGGCGCAACCACACGCCCAAACTCCAGCAGCTCCCTAATGACGTCATCACGTCGCTCCATGAGTGACACATTCCCATAACCATAGTAACACAGTAACAAAATACACAGACTAAACATACAACAAACAACGCTGCACCATACATTTTGCAATGATGTTAACAACATTAAGTGCATTAGCACCCAATACAGTGTAGAAGCGCTACATATATTTTGCCTACTCACATCTATGACAGCACATATCGTGCCCAAAGACGCTGGCTATATCAATAGATATAGAGACCTATGATGTAAATCTAGCCCACTCACATATACCTATTCAATCAATTCTACAGGAATGAACTTAAGCCCAGTTGCTCATTGAGCCCTCTGGGTGCCATAGTACCCAGACGGTATATCCACCTAGTCTCACGCTGCATTAACAATCTACTTCTATTACCACCCCTAGATAGGGGGGGAACGTGATCAATCATGCGATACTTAAGCACGGACAAAGCATGTCTAGCACTGGCAAAATGCCTTGCAACAGGCTGATCACTTCTACCTCCATTGATTGCCGTTCTAATGGCACTTCTATGCGCAGCCATGCGTTCCTTGAATGTCCGCTCGGTTTTACCAATATATGAAAGACCACACGGGCATAAAATTTGATAGATTACATATTGTGAATTGCATGTCAGTTTATGCCTAATGGTATATCTAAAGCCCGAGTGAGGATGGTAAAAACTGTCTCCAGGGATCATGTATCGGCAAGTAGTGCACGTACATCTAAAGCATCCTAGTTTACCGTCAGACCTATTATCTGCCATGGGAACAGGGCTCGAATATATCTGCTTTAACGAGAATATCTTTGAGACTACGTCCACGTCTATAACATGACATAATAATGCGCGTGTCATTAAGTTTCAAATCATGGTCACTTTGTATAATATGCCATAGCTTTTTAGATGTTTTGTTAACATAATGACTATTGCAATTATATGGTTAACCCATGGTACACATTCAGATTTATTAGTGCGCTGACCTTGTGCCAAAATTGCATTTCTATCAAGATTAAGCACCCTCTGCTTGGTTGTTTCCAACTCTATAGGGTCATAGCCCCTAGCGATAAATTTACGTATCATTTCATCCATCCCATTTCAACCAATTGTGGGTCAGATGTAATACGTTTAATCCTCATCAATTGGGAGTAGGGTAGCCCCTTCACTAGCGGGCCTGGGATGACAGCTATCAAACCTAAGTAAATTGTTTTTGTCAGTAGCCTTTTGATACAGTTGGGTTGTGATTTTGCCCTGCTTAATCGAAATATTTACATCCAAAAAATTGACATATTCATTACTAATATTGTACGTAAATTTCACTGGGCTATCACTGATGTTATGTGACTCAACATGGTCAATCAGGTCTTGTTTGGGTCCCAACCAAAACAACAGCAAATCGTCAATATAGCGTACGTAAAACGCAATCCTATTAGCAATATTCTGTTGTTTGAAAAACACTTCCTCCTCTACTACAAACATGTACAGATTCGCATACGATGGGGCCACACTGGACCCCATCGCGCATCCAACTTGTTGTAAATAATACTTATTGTCATAGAGGAAGAAGTTATGAGTCAAAATCAAGTTCAACAATTCAATAACAACATCGATATGTGGTCCTTGATACAATGGATGATTAGTCAGATACTGTCTACTGGCTGCAAGACCTTCCCCATGAGGGATAATCGTATATAAGCTCCCCACGTCCAGGCTACACAGCCAAATTTCTTCATTATATGTGGGGAGTTCCACCAATTTCCTAAGCAAGGTTGACGTATCCAAAAGGTAATATGGGTGGCTCCGTATACAGGGTTGCATCAATGAGTCAAGGTATATGGCTGTCGGCTGTAGTAGAGATCCCCTAGCAGTAATTATGGGACGCCCTGGTGGATCCACCAGACTCTTATGAATCTTCGGCGTACAATACAGCAGTGGTACCACAGGATGTGCGGGAATTAGGGCATCACGGATGCATTTAGGTAAGCTTCCTCGCTGTACTGCAGTGTCCAATATCCCGATCAATTTATTCCGTACCAATCTCGTTGGATCAGTAGATAACAATTCATATGTCCTTACATCAAGCAGATGTTGGTTCACCTGTTGTTTATATTTACAGAGATCCTGGATGACCAGCGCACCACCCTTATCAGCAGGGCGGAATATCAGCTGATTGTTTTTAGCTAGATTCATCAGTGCTTGCTGTTCAATTTTAGATAAATTAAAGCGTGTAGGGGGCAACGCAGCTACAGTGGTTTCCACTTCCATTTGCAGCAGTCTCATAAATGTCTTAATAGACGCATTTGACGATAGTGGCTCAAATGTTGATCTAGGCTGTAGCTTTTGCAGTTTAGCTGGTAACTGTACAACATCGCTATGACTTTGGTCATGGGGTTTAGAAAAATACTCTTTCAATTTCAGCTGTCTGTTTAAGGCAAATTGTTCGATTTGCCATTGTAAGGGATCCATTTTCACCGTTGGCACGAAGGACAACCCTCTATTAAGTACTGCTAGTTCTGTGCTTGATAATGTGTAACTTGAAAGGTTAACCACTAGGTCTTGCGGGATATCGGTGGCTTTCTCCCACTTCCTCTTCCTTTCATATTGCCCACCCCTTCTGGTGTGGCACCTCCACCTGTTTCTTGGGATCTGGTAGTCATCCCTAAAGGGTAGACCCGCTGCTTATTCCTTCGTCTAGCACCAAGTTGTTCATATTCACTGTCTGATGATCTATGTTCAAAAGGTGAATCTGAGTCATGCCACTTATGCCGATTTCTTCTAAAGAACGGTTTTCTACCCTCATTGTGCATATTGCTAGTCCATCTATACACAGTGTGCAGTTCATAGTCAAGGTCCACTTTAGTGCGTTTTTGTTTTTTGAATTTTATAATATCACGTTTATACAGCTGTATCTGTGCATTGAGTTTTTCAAGCCATTTGGTATCAGGATCATTCTCTAAAGTCCCATAATGTGTTGCTTCAAAGCTCTCTATTTTTTCTTTCACCAAATTGAGTTCCTTAGTGGATTGTTCAATAATCAGGAGCATAAGGTCAAATGAACATTTGTTCAAAATACTAACCCAGCGTTTGCAAAATAATGGGTCATTTTTACCTATGGTAGGGCAGTTCTTAATCCTCAGTCCCCTCGGGATCTTTTTCGCCCTATGGTACTCACTGAGTGTAGACCCATGTAGAAAATAATCGATTTCTCTTTTTTTGTATTTGAGGATTTCATAATACAAATCATCAGCCGGAACATTCTCTAACTGGCCACAAGGTTTGTATTTAGACAAAATAGCTTCTGCGTCTGACTCAGAATATGAGTGTACATCACCAATAGTATATTCAGTGTGTACATAGCCACTACTGACATCCTCATTCTCAAACTCCGCCATCACCTGTTACAAATGATTCACTTAACTCAATGTCTTATAGCAGCATAGGTCTCTCGTTCATGTGTAAAACACAGATATGTTGGAGCAAAATTTGTACATGCAGCTTGAATAATCAACACCAATATTTCATAGTGATCCACAATGTGCAGGGAAACATATAATCCATCAATCAGGATGTGCAAAGAAAGTTGTGCTTGATATAAAAACAAAGATTCTGTGCTATGAATAGCAAAAACGTATCTTGGCAAGATACTTGAACCACTGAATGAAATTGCTGATGTAAATAATATTAATAAACACACATTGGTGCCTTGACAAACAGCATCCAGGAAGCCAGTCTGGACGCCTATATCATATATATACCAAGGTCCGGCACTCAAAATAACATGGTTACTTAGCTGGTTGCCCCCACTGAATTGGTGAGATATACGACTCTGCAAAGTGTGGCACTCCACGCAATAAACACACAGGATACGGCTTGTAGAAAACGGTTAACGTTTCAATGCATCAGCATTTTCGTCAGAACAAATTCACAGTGTAAAAAACATACCTTATATACATAAGCATAATCACCCAGTGATAATCAGCATGCTTGCTAAGGCGCGACCACACGCCCAAACTCCAGCAGCTCCCTAATGACGTCATCACGTCGCTCCATGAGTGACACATTCCCATAACCATAGTAACACAGTAACAAAATACACAGACTAAACATACAACAAACAAACAACGCTGCACCATACATTTTGCAATGATGTTAACAACATTAAGTGCATTAGCACCCAATACAGTGTAGAAGCGCTACATATATTTTGGCTACTCACATCTATGACAGCACATATCGTGCCCAAAGACGCTGGCTATATCAATAGATATAGAGACCTATGATGTAAATCTAGCCCACTCACATATACCTATTCAATCAATTCTACAGGAATGAACTTAAGCCCAGTTGCTCATTGAGCCCTCTGGGTGCCATAGTACCCAGACGGTATATCCACCTAGTCTCACGCTGCATTAACAATCTACTTCTATTACCACCCCTAGATAGGGGGGGAACGTGATCAATCATGCGATACTTAAGCACGGACAAAGCATGTCTAGCACTGGCAAAATGCCTTGCAACAGGCTGATCACTTCTACCTCCATTGATTGCCGTTCTAATGGCACTTCTATGCGCAGCCATGCGTTCCTTGAATGTCCGCTCGGTCTTACCAATATATGAAAGACCACACGGGCATAAAATTTGATAGATTACATATTGTGAATTGCATGTCAGTTTATGCCTAATGGTATATCTAAAGCCCGAGTGAGGATGGTAAAAACTGTCTCCAGGGATCATGTATCTGCAAGTAGTGCACGTACATCTAAAGCATCCTAGTTTACCGTCAGACCTATTATCTGCCATGGGAACAGGGCTCGATATATCTGCTTTAACGAGAATATCTTTGAGACTACGTCCACGTCTATAACATGACATAATAATGCGCGTGTCATTAAGTTTCAAATCATGGTCACTTTGTATAATATGCCATAGCTTTTTAGATGTTTTGTTAACATAATGACTATTGCAATTATATTGGTTAACCCATGGTACACATTCAGATTTATTAGTGCGCTGACCTTGTGCCAAAATTGCATTTCTATCAAGATTAAGCACCCTCTGCTTGGTTGTTTCCAACTCTATAGGGTCATAGCCCCTAGCGATAAATTTACGTATCATTTCATCCATCCCCATTTCAACCAATTGTGGGTCAGATGTAATACGTTTAATCCTCATCAATTGGGAGTAGGGTAGCCCCTTCACTAGCGGCCTGGGATGACAGCTATCAAACCTAAGTAAATTGTTTTTGTCAGTAGCCTTTTGATACAGTTGGGTTGTGATTTTGCCCTGCTTAATCGAAATATTTACATCCAAAAAATTGACATATTCATTACTAATATTGTACGTAAATTTCACTGGGCTATCACTGATGTTATGTGACTCAACATGGTCAATCAGGTCTTGTTTGGGTCCCAACCAAAACAACAGCAAATCGTCAATATAGCGTACGTAAAACGCAATCCTATTAGCAATATTCTGTTGTTTGAAAAACACTTCCTCCTCTACTACAAACATGTACAGATTCGCATACGATGGGGCCACACTGGACCCCATCGCGCATCCAACTTGTTGTAAATAATACTTATTGTCATAGAGGAAGAAGTTATGAGTCAAAATCAAGTTCAACAATTCAATAACAACATCGATATGTGGTCCTTGATACAATGGATGATTAGTCAGATACTGTCTACTGGCTGCAAGACCTTCCCCATGAGGGATAATCGTATATAAGCTCCCCACGTCCAGGCTACACAGCCAAATTTCTTCATTATATGTGGGGAGTTCCACCAATTTCCTAAGCAAGGTTGACGTATCCAAAAGGTAATATGGGTGGCTCCGTATACAGGGTTGCATCAATGAGTCAAGGTATATGGCTGTCGGCTGTAGTAGAGATCCCCTAGCAGTAATTATGGGACGCCCTGGTGGATCCACCAGACTCTTATGAATCTTCGGCGTACAATACAGCAGTGGTACCACAGGATGTGCGGGAATTAGGGCATCACGGATGCATTTAGGTAAGCTTCCTCGCTGTACTGCAGTGTCCAATATCCCGATCAATTTATTCCGTACCAATCTCGTTGGATCAGTAGATAACAATTCATATGTCCTTACATCAAGCAGATGTTGGTTCACCTGTTGTTTATATTTACAGAGATCCTGGATGACCAGCGCACCACCCTTATCAGCAGTGCGGAATACCAGCTGATTGTTTTTAGCTAGATTCATCAGTGCTTGCTGTTCAATTTTAGATAAATTAAAGCGTGTAGGGGGCAACGCAGCTACAGTGGTTTCCACTTCCATTTGCAGCAGTCTCATAAATGTCTTAATAGACGCATTTGACGATAGTGGCTCAAATGTTGATCTAGGCTGTAGCTTTTGCAGTTTAGCTGGTAACTGTACAACATCGCTATGACTTGTTGCAAGGCATTTTGCCAGTGCTAGACATGCTTTGTCCGTGCTTAAGTATCGCATGATTGATCACGTTCCCCCCCTATCTAGGGGTGGTAATAGAAGTAGATTGTTAATGCAGCGTGAGACTAGGTGGATATACCGTCTGGGTACTATGGCACCCAGAGGGCTCAATGAGCAACTGGGCTTAAGTTCATTCCTGTAGAATTGATTGAATAGGTATATGTGAGTGGGCTAGATTTACATCATAGGTCTCTATATCTATTGATATAGCCAGCGTCTTTGGGCACGATATGTGCTGTCATAGATGTGAGTAGCCAAAATATATGTAGCGCTTCTACACTGTATTGGGTGCTAATGCACTTAATGTTGTTAACATCATTGCAAAATGTATGGTGCAGCGTTGTTTGTTTGTTGTATGTTTAGTCTGTGTATTTTGTTACTGTGTTACTATGGTTATGGGAATGTGTCACTCATGGAGCGACGTGATGACGTCATTAGGGAGCTGCTGGAGTTTGGGCGTGTGGTCGCGCCTTAGCAAGCATGCTGATTATCACTGGGTGATTATGCTTATGTATATAAGGTATGTTTTTTACACTGTGAATTTGTTCTGACGAAAATGCTGATGCATTGAAACGTTAACCGTTTTCTACAAGCCGTATCCTGTGTGTTTATTGCGTGGAGTGCCACACTTTGCAGAGTCGTGTATATATATATATATATATATATATATACACAGTATATATATATATATATACTGTATATATATATTAAGTATGCTGGATTTAAACCTCTATACGCTCCTGCCTATACCTTCTAAATCCTGCCTATACCTCCTAGAATTGATGCTATTTGCGTACGCAGTCATACAGTAAATAAATGCCTTAAGACTTTGAGAAATGTGTTTCCAATGCACAAAGGTTATTATTCAACATAAAAACAGTAGGTTACACGCTGTGATCTAAAGACAATTTAGCGCAAAGAAATCATACAGACCCAAGGTACAGTTATACATACGCACGCGCACTGGTACCGGTTACCGGCATCAACAAGAAACCTCCATCATCAGCATCAGCAAGAAGACTCCAGATTGGAGTCGGTACGCACATTTATACCCTTACAGGGATAAGCAACACAATAGAAAAGTTTGGCATGGTTCCATTGGTTCCCAGTGTGGGTGCATCTGTTACAGGACATTTAACAGGTCGATTCAAATGGACACAGATCACCCTTCGACAGCTTTTTGTCTCCATTTTCCCGCCGCATGCAAATCTAAGTATGCGGCGGAAAAAAGGAGACAACATTACAAAGTACATTTTGGTGTTTTAACTTTCTACAGTCCATAAGTTGAGAATGCATGTTGCGATCTTCTTACCGATGACACCAAAAAGCTGTTTGAGACAGAGTAGGTCAGTACGCTACCAAACATGGTTGGCTTATCATGTACTAAACCTTAGATAACAACATTAGTAATAACTGAATAAACTTTGAATATTACACTTTGAAGCTATGGAACCTTTTACTTGAGTGTGCAGTGTGTATGTATTAGGGGTTTGGGAAAAGACGCTAGTTAGATTTTTGTAGTGAGGACTTTTAACTTGGGGCAGATGTGTACACATGCAGCTAATAAACAGCGTTCGCATGCAGGATATTATCCATTCGCTAATGTGAGAATTTTAATGTGCATATGGGATATGGGGAGATATGCGATCGCATGATGCTAATAATAGCATCGCCGTATGTACTTAAGTGTGAGTTTCTCTAAAATGGCGCTGGACGGCCATTCGCAAAATGGCGTCGTGCAGATTCTTATTTTTAAGATGGAGTCTGGTTGCCATTCGCAAGATGGCGTCGCTCCAAGCTAATTTTACACTGATTCTGTCTCAGCCACTAAACCAGCTTTGACAGTTCACCCTTTGATAGCAAACAACATGCTATCATACTCTGATTTTAAAATTATTTTTAGGCATGCATATGGGGTATTATTTAACGTAATTTTTATGGGATGGCACAAGGTGGTTTCAATCCATCTATAATGGGTCTCTAGGAGGGGATATAAAACTACCATTATATGCACACCACGGATCTTGGGAGATCATGGGAAAGATGTGGGGATGCACCAGTCCTATAAAGGAAGTTTTGAAGGGGAATTGAGACTTACATCATTTCAGATGTTTAAATGAGAAAAAAATTAGATTTTAATAATACATTTTATGCATTTCTAAATATAATACATTATATGATGGTATTTCCTAGTTCAGGGTTGTAATGCACTTCTACATTTACCTCAGTATTCATATGGTCACTATTAACCACCATCATAATTTCGTTCTTCCGGTTTACCTTATTTTTACATTTTCCACACTTCAACACATTAGGAACACACTTGACACTTATGCCAATTACTATGATGACAACCAGTATGAGGATCAGGAGTTTATCATGTACACTTGCAATTCCCTACCTGTATACCTGAAGGTGTCATCATACATCTTGGTAATATTATCTATCAATTTAGCAAGATCATGGCTATATCTAAAATTTAGTGTACCCCGAGCGATCCTGGTGGGATCCAATGCTACTAAAACTTGAAAGCCAGTTGTCTCACTAATTAACTGAGTGGCTTTATGCACATCACCAGGTATCTTATTTCTTTTGCCTCTGTATTTATACTGCATGTGAAGATACGGTGATGGTGTGTTTTTATGAATACCAAGCATTTCAACATGTGTGAGGGTCATATCTCTTAACAGTTACAGTACTAAGATTGGTCAGACACTCCCCTGATTGGCATAGCACTCCTCCTGACTCCACTCCATCAGTAATGCCATCAGCTCCCATCTCCTCTATCGGTCCCCCATCACCAAAACCAGATATCCCCGAAAAAACCAGGATGATGGAAACTCTGGAAGAGAATATGAAAATGAACACAGCAGACCAGTTCATCGCTGTAGCAAGGACCTGCAAATTTCTTTAGCTCAGGTTTCTCACTGCAACCTTTTAATCCTCCCGAAACAGACTCGTGATCGACAGGTCCACGTTATCAGCCTTGTCTCCGCCTTGTTTCTCCACCGGTTGGTTGACCTTTTTGCAGTGAGTGGAATGGACCCAGGTATCTCTCTCGGCCACCTTCAAAGATGTGGTACTCGTCAGTAACACCTGATATGGACCTTCCCAACAATCAGTCAAACAACCTGAGCGTAAAGAAATTCAGATCATAACAAATTCTCCAGGTTTGACAGTTCCACCCTTTCATGACAGTTTGCATGAGACATGTTAGAAAATAACATTTAAAATTTTCGTAAGATACTGCACAGTAACCTCATTATCATATTTTCACATGAGGCTGCCTGTCAAACAGTGTCTCAAAGGGGGACAGATAAAAAAAAAGAAAAAGACGGTCTGGGGTGGTCTTGATATTATTAATACCTACCAACTTACACATGTTTGTTTTTTGAAGACATCACCTGTGAAATGAGTATCCCTATACTCTAGGGATACCCTATCTGCATACAACCTTCTGTACAATTAAACCCTGTTATTAATAGCTACTGCTCTAGGTAGTGTCTTAGCCCCTGGGTTTGAACAGTTTCCCAAGTACTTGACCTTAGCCTGGCAAGGCTGTAATTTGTCCTTAGCAACCTTGTGTCATGTGTGTGAGAGATGAAGCACAACAGTATAGTATCATTTAAACATGGCATAAATGAAAACAGGGCACAGCAATAAATCGTCCACATATTGTATCAGAACAGATCCATTGGCAGGTTAAAAAAGATTGTAAACAGTCGTATAAGGCCTGGGAGAAGATACTGGGGTTGTCTATGAAACCTTGGGGCAATCGTGTCCATGTGTAGTACTTCCCGTTAACTTGACTATCTGTAGACTACAGATATGACCCGACCCCTAGATCCTTTATGGGGATATCTAGGTACTTCCCTGGTTAGGGGGTCCTACATTCTTCACTTTGCAGTGCTTACTTAGGTGTCCCACTTGGTTGCAGTTAAAGCATTTTTGTGAGTGGGGTGGGTGATAAAGTTGTTGTGTGGGTTGAGCAGTGGGGAAAGGGTGAGGGTATGGGTAAGGATATTGCGGGAGAGGATATTGTGGGAGATATGGGGTTTGTGGATAGTATGGGAATTATGGCTGTGTGTGATAAGTGGGGTAGAGCTGTGTTTGCAGTGATGTGGGATTAGTGAGGATGTGTAACTGTTCAGGTGCAGGTGTAGGTGTGGGTGCAGGTGTGTCTGCTGGATGTGATGTTACCGTTATTCCTTCTAGAGCTTGAATACTGACAGCCATTAGTTTCTCGCTCTGGGTCTCTCTCTTTATAGAGATGTTCTTGTCATGTTCAATTGCGGATTCTATGAGGGTGTCTATTGTGACTCCCCTCCAGCCAGGCTGTGAGGTCTGAACCCGGGTCTTTAGGTTCTCTTTAAGACCATCCATGAGTACAGTGACAATCATTCCCCTGTGGTGAGTGCTATCTTTAATATCTTCTAACCCAGTGTACTGGGTGATAGCCTGCAGAGCCCGGTCACAATAATCTTCTGCAGATTCACTCTCCTTTTGTTTTATGGTGAAGATTTTGTTCCAGTTAACTACTACTGGAAAATATACACCCAATTGAGTTACAATGCGGGAAATGTTACATTGATTATTTTCGTCTGTTAAGGGAACATCTCCATCCAATACACAATCCGTGATAAATTTTGTCACGTCGATATTGCGTGGTAGACAGGCCCTTAACACCACTCACCAATCTTTGTTGGTTGGTTGGTTGATGAGAACTACTCAAATTTCTCAAAAATCTTTGACTTTTGGCTAATTCCTTTTTGGGATCGGGGAAATCATTTATTATGGAATTTAGCTCTGCTCTTGTCCAAGGACAATGCATTACTACTTCCCTTGTGGGCACTACTCCATTCGCATCCGCATTCCCATTCGGAACAGTTATTGTCCGGATGGGATGCAGACCGGCTGCACTGCTACTTTTGACCTTATTACCTGGCTGGAGGTTTGAAATGGCAGACATGACAATAGGCTCATCATTCACATCATAAACATTTTCCTTATGGTTACTTAAGAGAGGGTACAAATTACTTGTTAAATTTTTATGGGTTTTTTCAATAACTGTACCTGCACCACCATCAACATAGGGCGGTAGTGGTGCACGTGAACCACTGGAAATACCTTCCACTTTGCTGCACGTGCGCGCTATTTCGCGGCTCGCACGCATTGCAATTTAGCGCTGTGGGTGTACTTTCTGGTAATGTGTTCGCAATGCTAGTTTGCATCGCTTGCACACCTTTAAGCCACACATCCGCTTCATGCTGCCATAATTTTAAACATTTGTTATATTTTATCTTTTTCACTCGAGAATGCACCAAACAGATGTGAGTTCGGACATTGGCCCTCATTCAGAGCCGTACGCTCTGAGCAGAGCGCACGCTCTGAATGAGGGCCGCCCTCCATAAAAATGGAGCGTCCTCCTGGACGCTCGTATAGCTCGCGAGTGGGTCTGAATCAGGGCCATTGTTCCTTATCAAAGCTACCAATTCTAGGAAACGGCCTAACACTCTTCCTCGTCATATTAAACCTTAAATCACAATACCTGGTTGCATTGGCACCGTACTTAATATGCATAATATGTCATGCCGACCCAAGCGGCGCTTCCAACAGCAGCAAATCATTTAACATCTCTACCGTTTGCTTGACCCCCATCCTGGGAGAACCCTACGTTTTTCAATTAAGATTTAAACTGGTGAAAGACAGTCTAGATACTCTCACTTACCTATGGAAGTTATTTCTAGATGCTCCCACTTACCTATGGAAGTTATTTCTAGATGCTCCCGCTCACCTATTATCTCTCAGTTTACAATCACAAGTTTCCGCAAGTGCGGCTCAATTACAATTCTCAAGTAACCCAACCTGATTACTAAGCACTGTAATCACACTGAGAGCCGGTCCCTACAACAAGGACAACATGTACACATGCTGATGTGTATAGAACGGTAGCTACCACCGAGCAGCTAGGCTAACTCCTGCACCTAGCCCTTAAGGATCATACAATACCCTTAACATTTAGGACCCATGTTACACCCTAAACAAATGCTCACAGTCAAACACTCTTTTCCTGCACAGAAAAATACACGTTAACCCAGTTATTGGCAACACTTGATAAAGTAATCTCAACTGCTTTGTTTAAAATGTGGCAGCAAGACCGGAAATACGTATACGCTATTGTGCGACTAGTCGTATACACAATAATGCGACTACTACGCAACCGTATGACTCTTACCCTTAGCTGCGTACGCAAAAATGCGTCTCTGCTGCGTACGCAAAAATGCAACCCAGCCGTGTACGCAATACTGCGGCACCCCTTTTAGCATGCAATTCTATCAACAGAGGAAAACAAACTTTTTCCTTTCTTGTCCCTGGATTCTAGTCAGTATACCTTGACTCACACGATAACGGATAGTGATCTCTCAGCATCAAGTGGTTGCAGGTAAACCCTGCGTGTGGCCACTCCACCCTTTGGTGAGAGATCGATAACCGTATGTTTATCGTGTGAATTGGTATTGTGACTTCACTCGATGAGCCCCCAACTAAGGATACTGGATTTAAACCTCTATACGCTCCTGCCTATACCTTCTAAATCCTGCCTATACCTCCTAGAATTTACGCTATTTGCGTATGCAGTCATACAGTAAATAAATGCCTTCAGACTTTGAGAAATGTGTTTCCAACGCACAAAGGTTATTATTCAACATAAAAACAGTAGGTTACATGCTGTGATCTAAAGACAATTTAGCGCAAAGAAATCATACAGACCCAAGGTACAGTTATACATACGCACACGCACTGGGACAAGTTACCGGCATCAACAAGAAACCTCCATCATCAGCATCAGCAAGAAGACTCCAGATTGGAGTCTGTACGCACATTTATACCCTTACAGGGATAAGCAACACAATAGAAAAGTTTGGCATGGTTCCATTGGTTCCCAGTGCGGGTGCATCTGTTACAGGACATTTAACCAGTCGATTCAAATGGACACAGACAAGCCTCCGACAGCCTTTTGTCTCCTTTTTCCCGCCGCATGCAAATCTAAGCTGCTAACTCTCTACAGTCCATAAATTGAGAATGCATGTTGCGATCTTCTCACCGATGACACCGGAAAGCTGTTGAGACAGAGTAGGTCAGTAGAACAGGGAAAGGGGGATCAGATGCAGTGATATTGCAACATTGTATCTTTAAGGATCTGGCTCTCTGCCCAGATACCTTTGAATAGGGATACTGATTTTCCTCATAGCAGAGCTAATGTAATGTTCATATAACGTGGTGTGAGCAAGACGTAGTGATATTGCAACATTGTATCTTTAAGGATCTGGCTCTCTGTCCAGATACCTTTGAATAGGGATACTGATCTTTCTAATAGCAGAGCTAATGTAATGTTTATATAATCCATACCATTAGAGCTGATGTAGTCTCTACACAATTCATGTTATTTGATTTCATTCAATTATCATATTTGAGCTGGTATAATGCTCATTTAACTTATGCTGTTAGATTGAATTTAATTCTAATTTTTTTAACTAATGTAATGCTTATACAATCCTTGCTGCCATTTCTATTTTTACGCTAATTTGCAGCTAAATGAACAGCAAATGATTAATCTATGTGGATAGTTTGGCAAAATATTATATCATTCCCTGATTTTCATATAGTACTTTCAGGATGAAGTGAATTGACGTATTAATCTGTTAATTTTATGAGACCACTTAATAAACTAAATAAGTTGTCTTATATTGACCACAAAGCTCTCAGCACATAAAACGTCATTATTCCCACACAGTTACATATGTTGTCAATACAATATTGTTACGTGGAGGTTTCATATAATTGATATTTTGAGGATCTGATTATCTTTCCTGATACCTCTGAACACAGCCACCGGTTCTCCTAGCAGCCTATATTAATTATTCTACAAACGATAGCTCTCTCTTATTCAAGTCTCAGTTGGCAACTTCAGTATATGGATACATTATGGTCACAACTAACATGCATGTCCAAATAATTTAAGATTGCAGTGGATACTGTAGGTTATTATCCCATATCTGGATAGGGATGTTATATTAACACTACTCCACAAATAATTGGTCCCAATTTAATGCATTATTGACTTATGACTCTGGATTTACATATGTTGTAACCTTTATAGTGATAGATTAGATTCTGACTACATATACAGTCAGGGCCGTACTGGGACTAAAAATAGGCCCTGGCATTTTAAAGCACACAGGCCCACCTCGCGTCAGCACCTGGCTCCTGGCATAAACTCCTCCCCTTACTAATCCTGACTCCTCCCACATCTTAGTCTATGCGCTTACACATATAATTAATATTAGAACATAAAAGTGTACATCATTCTCTGTATTAAAATACACACAAAAGAGCACATCCTGCAGGGGATTCATACATGTGCCATATTTAAACATTTGGTTAGTTCTGTTAGGTAAAGCTGGCGCTACGTCGGTATATGTCACACACAATGTAAAGGAAAGGCATTTTCCAATTGACCAAGGCCTAGCCTAGCAGTTGTAGAGGATTAGATGGTGTTCACTGTAGGAATTTTTTAGGGCAGGGGAGCTGAGCAGATGAGGACACATCTGTGCCACCAAAGCAGAGCTGTTACTACACATTTTGATGCCCTGTAGACATAAAGAGCTTTGGTTTCCCCCCGACACAAAGAATATGGTAGTATGCGCACCATAGGCGTGCATCGAAAAAAACAGTGTGTTCGCTGAGAAGGGGCGCGAGCACACAATAGTACCCCCAATTCAAATTATTCCATACCATAGTGCCCCTTTGTCACATTACACTGCAGAGTAGTGCCCCTCATTCAAGTTACACACAGTAGTGCCCCTTACACCCAGTGATCGCGCTAAATTAAAAAAAGTGTGGGTCCCAGGGACCCCTCACTTTAAAAAAAATGGGGTCCTACTCCATACTGTCTGGGTCCTATGACAATTTATGCCTCACTGCATTTAGCGCATAAAATAAGCAGAGAACAGCAGAAGGGGTACAGACATGAGGAGAATAGGGGGCACTTAGTACACAGAAGAGCAGAAGGGGTACAGACATGGGGAGAGGGGAACAGGGGGCACAGAGGTGGGAGGGTAGAATACACGGGAGAGCAGAAGGGGTACAGACATGGAGAGAAGGGAACAGGGGTCACAGAGGTGGGAGGGCAGAGTATACGGGAGAGCAGAAGGGGTACAGACATGGGGAGAGGGGAACAGGGGGCACAGAGGTGGGAGGGCAGAGTACACAGGAGAGCAGAAGGGGTACAGACATGGGGAGAGGGGAACAGGGGTCACAGAGGTGGGAGGGCAGAGTACACGGGAGAGCAGAAGGGGTACAGACATGGGGAGAGGGGAACAGGGGGCACAAAGGTGGGAGGGCAGAGTACACGGGAGAGCAGGATATGTAGAGACATGGGGAGAGGGGAATAGGGGGCACAGAGGTGGGAGGGCAGAGTACAGGGGAGAGCAGAACATGTACAGATATGGGGAGAGGGGAACAGGGGGCACAGGTGGGAGGGGAGAGCACACGGGAGAGCAGAACATGTACAGATATGGGGAGAGGGGAACAGGGGGCACAGAGGTGGGAGGGCAGAGTACACAGGAGAGCAGAAGGGGTACAGACATGGGGAGAGGGGAATAGGGGGCACAGAGGTGGGAGGGCAGAGTACACGGGAGAGCAGAACATGTACAGGCATGGGGAGAGGGGAACAGGGGGCACAGGTGGGAGGGGAGAGTACACAGGAGAGCACAACATGTACAGATATGGGGAGAGGGGAACAGGGGGCACAGGTGGGAGGGGAGAGCAGAACATGTACAGACGTGGGGAGAGGGGAACAGGGGGCATTAATGGAGGTGGAGAGCTGAACGAGTATAAAAATAGGGGGAGGGTTAGGTTTAGGTTTGAAGGGTGGAGGGTTAGGTCTAGGAACGAAGGGGGGGTTAGGTTTAGGCACTAATGGGGAGGGTTAGGGGGAGAAGGAGGGAGGGTAAGTATGAAAAGCTCAGTTTTCAACAAACAAAAAAATTTGGTGAAAAGTGAGAAAAATATGGGAAACAATGTGTGTATATTAGGGGTGTGCACCGGTCACTTTTCGTGTTTTGTGTTTTGGATCTGGATCTTTCTTAGTGTTTTGGATCTGGATTGGTTTTGCCAAAACCACCCTTCCGTGTTTTGTGTTTTGGATCTGTATTTTTTTTTAAAAAACAGCTAAAAATCACAGAATTTGTGGGTTTTTCTGCTCCTATGCTATTAGTAACCTCAATAACCTTAATTTCCACTAATTTCCAGTCTATTCTGAACACCTCACAATAGTGTTTTTATGTCCAAAAGGTTGCACCGAGGTAGCTGGATGACTATGCTAAGCGACACGAGTGGGCGGCACAAACACGTGGCCCATCTAGGAGTGACACTGCAGTGGCAGACAGGATGGCAGTTTGAAAAACTAGGCCCCAAACAGTACATAATGCAAAGAAAAAAAAGAGGTGCAAGATGGAATTGTCCTTGGGCCCTCCCACCCACCCTTATGTTGTATAAACAGGACATGCACACTTTAACAAACCAATCATTTCAGCGCCAGGGTCTGCCACATGACTGTGGCTGAAATGATTGGTTCATTTGGGCCCCCACAAAACAAGCTGGCAATTAATCTGTCCCTGCACAAACTGGCTCTACGGAGGCAAGATGTCATCCTCATCCTCCTCATTCACCGATTCCTCACCCCCTTCAGTGTTGTGTACATCCTCATTCTCACAGAGTATTAATTCGTCCCCGCTGGAATCCACCACCACAGGTCCCTCTGTACGTTCTGGAGGCTGGTCTCCCTGGAAGAGTTGATAATTCATTTTTATGAACATCATCTTCTCTACATTTTGTGGAAGCAACCTCCTACGCCTTTCGCTGATAAGGTTCCCGGCTGCACTAAACACTCTTTCGGAGTACACACTGGAGGGGGAGCAACTCAGGTAAAATAGAGCCAGTTTGTACAGGGGCCTCCAAATTGCCTCTTTTTCCTGCCAGTACAAGTACAGACTGTCTGACATGCCTACTTGGATGCTGTCACCGATGTAATCCTCCACCATTCTGTCAGTGGTGACAGTATCATATGCAGTGACAGTAGACATGTCAGAAATTGTTGGCACGTCCTTCATTCCGGACCAGATGTCCAAACCGGCCCTTGACTTATGACACAGGCGCACGCTTGGCGCTGCTGCTGTGTTGATTCACGTGCGGCTACTGCGCATACATTTCGCAGACAAACACAGAAAAAAAAGCATTGTTTATTTTTTGTGGAGCGTACTTTGGGGGTTACACCACCCTTTAACAGACTTATGGGACACAGGCGCATGCTTGGCGCTGCTCCATTGTTGATGCACATACAGTGCACACAATTCACAAAAACAGAAAAAAAAGATTTTTTTATTTTTTGTGGAGCGCACTTTGGGGGTTACACCACCCTTTAACAGACAGACGCACGCTTGGTGCTGCTGCTTTGAGGATGCACATACAGTGCACACAATTCACAAACACAGAAAATAATTTTTATTTTGTTTGGAGTGCACTTTGAGGGTTACAGCACCCTTTAACGAACAAGCCAGCCGGCCCTTTACTTATGACACAGGCGCACGCTTGGCGCTGCTCCTTTGTTGATGCACGTGCAGCCACAGTGCACACAATTCACAAACACAGAAAATAATTTTTTATTTTGTTTGGAGTGCACTTTGAGGGTTACAGCACCCTTTAACGGACAAGCCAGCCGCCCTTTACTTATGACACAGGCCCTTTATATAGAGCTCCCAGTAGTGGTGCAGTGATCCCAGTGGTAGTCTCACACCCTATGCAGTGCCTCTAGTAGTAGTCCCCTCCCCTTGTAGTGCCCCTAGTAGTAGTCCCCCCTTGTAGCCCTTGTGGTGCCCCTAGTAGTAGTCCCCCCCTTGTAGTGCCCCTATTAGTAGTCCCCCCATATGCAGTACCCCCAGTAATGGTCCCCCGATGCAGTGCCCCTATTAGTAGCCCCCCCTTGTAGTAGTAGTCCCCCTAGTAGTAATCCCCCCACAATAGTACCCCTAGTAGTTGTCCCCTCCCTTGTAATAGTAGTTCCCCTAGTAGTAATCCCCCCCACAGTAGTACCACCCCTGATGCAGTGTCCCTAGTAGTTGTCCCCCCCTTGTAGTAGTAGTAATCCCCCCACAGTAGTGCCAGCCCCCAGTAGATGCACACATAATGAAAAAAAAAACAAAAAAAACCACTTACCTGAAAGGCAGGGGAGGCAACATGCAGGTCTTGCCCGGGATTTTGCCGAACTAGCTGCTCCCTGTTACTAGAGGTACAGCTGGTCCTCTAGCGTCTGGCAGCAGAACATGGCAAATGAAGACCTCTCAAATGTCAATGTGCTACGATGTCTCCTATGAGGCGGCGGCCATTTTGGGAGAGACAATTTCAATAGTACTGTTTCCATGTAGACGGACAGACCGGCCAACGCAGCCATCGGACCTTCTGGCATTTGCCAGAAGTGCCCGATGGTCAGTCCGGCCCTGTATACAGTATCCACCTTTAGTTGTTACTGCACGCACGGGTGTCACAATAAGACAAGATATCACGCAATAAGCCAATACAGACGTTTTTTATTTTAACAGTATTTCACTGGAGAGAATATAACTGATTGTATACAATCTTTAACATTATTTAATAAAAGTTAATTTTTATGATTTACGTTAGTGCGCCAGCAAAGAGGACATTTCTGTTTTCTTTTTTCTTAGAGTAGGTCAGTACGCTACCAAACATGGTTGGCTTATCATGTACTAAACCTTATATATCAAATAATCTTTATTTCACAACATTAGTAATAACTGAATAAACTTTGATTATTACTTTGAACCTTTTACTTGAGTGTGCAGTGTGTATGTATTAGGGGTTTGGGAAAAGACGCTAGTTAGATTTATGTAGTGAGGACTTTTAACTTGGGGCAGATGTGTACACATGCAGCTAATAAACAGCGTTCGCATGCAGGATATTATCCATTCGCTAATGTGAGTATTTTAATGTGCATATGGGATATGGGGAGATATGCGATCGCATGATGCTAATAATAGCATCGCCGTATTTACTTAAGTGTGAGCCTCTCTAAAATGGCACTGGACAGCCATTCGCAAAATGGCATTGTGCAGATACTTATTTTGAAGATGAAGAGTCTGGTTGCCATTCGCAAGATGGCGTCGCTCCAAGATAATTTTACTGATTCTGTCTCAGCCACCAAACCAGCTTCAACAATATATATATATATATATATATATATATACATTAGGGATGTACCTGGAACGCGGTAGAATACATACAAAGAGGGTTTAGTAAGGGAAAGTTAGTGATACACACCAATCATATAAGAAGATGTATACACACTAGCTAACCTAGCAACAACATCTCTATACATGATCGGGGACGAATGGTGAGTCAGTGTTTAATATACATGGGCCAGTGACAGTGAGGAGGGGGTTCTCACCAGCAGTGATTAACAGTCCAGCAGACTAATGAGAGGGGAAATGGTATAGGAGGTTCTCACAACATACCCACTTATCGGAGACAATAAATGCTAATAGACTGCCTATAAGAAGACAAGGATAGGAGTGCTTAGCCACACTGCCTGAGGAAGTCACCATGCGTTGAAACCCGCCCACTCACCGCACAGGTATCCAACCTAGGCAATTCTCCTATAGGAAGGTTAACATTGGTATTGTTTTTATGTTTACACTACTGGCTTAAGAATGATACGCCACATGACGGCATTTCAGCCTAGCAAATAAAGTTTTTTTATTTAACAAAAGCCTCCAAGTGCATCGTCTCCCCCCTCCCCACATCTCATACTTGCAATCGTCACTTGTGCAGCTACATCATATACTGATACTATGCACCATTTTAATTAGAGGTGAAGCGGGGTGTGAGGAAGTGAGGGATCCAATAAAGGAAGGAACAGAAGGTTACAGCACTAGGATGAGGACTTTCCACCTATTGCCTGTTAGAGAAACAGATCACCCTGTGAATTGCAGACTCACATGCATGGACGACAAAAGACATGTACTAAGCTCTGGAAAGTGATAAATTGGAGAGTGATAAACTGCCAATCAATCAGCTCCTGTCATTTTTCAAACATAGCCTGTAACATGACAGTTAGGAGCTGAGTGGCTGGGCGTTTATCACTTTCCAGAGCATAGTACATCTCCCCCTTAACGTATAGTCTTTGGGAAAATACAATTCTGCCACCCCTCTTTTTTTTCTCCCCACTCACAATTCAGAGATCACCTCAGGGCAACATGTTCAAATATAACCTAATTAATTAAGCGATGAAGGACAGCTTGGATCAGATATATAGGGGTATTCAATATGGGAGCGAAAACATCGTTTTTGCGTTAATATCGCACTTATGACGTCATTATCGCAGGTTTTAGTTTTACACCGTATTCAATTTCAAAGACTTTTCGCAGGTTCCAAAAGTCTTTGATAAAAAACGGGGATAACTTTTCACCATTGAATAGGTGTCGAAAAAAAGTGCAGAATTGGGGTTTAGGGGTGCAGGCTTAAAAAAATAGCCTGCACCCCTGCAAATGACATTTAAAAAAGAACTGTGTCAAAAAAAGTTTTTAAAAAAAAATAGGCACACCCCAAAAAATAAATTTAAAATTTGGGGTGAAAAAAAAAAATGGGAAAAAATTGGGAAACAATAAGGAAATAGGTTCAGGGCTATTCTGCAAATATGCAGCAGGTGTTTTCTAGAATAGATTTATAGCGGCAGGTGCACACATGCAGAATTTTTAAAAACTTACTTTAGGGACATCAAAATATGCTAGTACCCATTTTCATGTACCCCAAATTTGATGGGACCACTTAAAAAAAAGAAAAAAATAATCTGTGCTCTTCAGCATCACTTCTTCAATGTTGGGAAAAAACACCTGCTGCGGCTATTTAAATCCCCGACTTTCATTTAAAGGCTAAAATGGGGGTACCCATAGTGATCCCCCATGTTTTTACAACTTTAGGGGGGGTCCTACAATTTTTTTAAGGAAAAATTCGTAACTTTATGCAAATCCAACTTCGCAGGCTCCCGTTTTCGTTAATTTCATATTGAATACGGGGATAAGCGGGCGCGCGCCCGATACTTTAACGCAGGTAAAAGCTCCGATATGATACGTAAACTTCGACAGCAAAGTTTACATTTCATATTGAATACCCCTCATAGGCTGCTAGAGGAGTCACAACCAGCTATACATGTTGAGTCCTATTTCGTGTATGCTTTTCAAGGTAGAGTGTAGTGATTGTCTGCCCTAGGGCCATGTACAGGATTAAACTTGGCTGACAACACCTGATCTAAAATCGTCAGATATCTGCAAGTTTATGGGTTGGATTTACCATTAGGCACTTGGAGCAGATGCACCGGATGTCAGTTTATCTGAACATGATTCATCTGAGAAGGAAGTAAACATGAAGAACAGCTATATTCTGCTATGAGATGGGACCAACAAGACTACAGAATATTAGGTGTAAAAAAAGGTGTGAGTGGTAGCAAAGGGTGCTGGCTCTATGCCTACAGGCGTCTACTGTGTTAGTATAGCCCAGGTTAAGGATACTGGATTCCTACCTCTATACACTCCTTCCTATACCTTCTAAACCCTGCCTATAAACCTCTAAAATTGACGCTATTTGCGTACGCAGTCATACAGTAAAATAAAGACTTTAGACCTTGAACATGTGTTCCAAAGCACAAAGTATTATTCAAGTAAAGTACAGTCAGTTACACGCTGTGATCTAAGTACAATTTAGCGCAAAGAATTATACAGATCCAAGATACAGTCATACATACGCACGTGCTCTGGGACCAGATACCGGCATCAGTAAGAGACCTCCGTCAATCAGCAATCAGCAGAATAGACTAGAAACCCAGGGTCAGAGCACACATATTTATAACTCCCCAGAAATAGACAACACAATAGAGGAGTTTGTTGCTGATCCCATTGGTTCCCAGTGTGGGTGCATTTGTTACAGGGCATTTAACAGGTTGGTTCAAATGGACACAGAACACCCTCTAACAGCTTGTTGCCTCCTCTATTTCCCCTGCATGCAAATCTAGGCTGTTGGTTTCACAAAATACATTTTGGTTCTTTATGTCTTTACGGTCCATAAGTTGCGAACGCATGTTCCGATCTTCACACCGATGGTACCGGAAAGCTGTTGATACAGTGCGGATCAGTATAATATCAAACATGGCTTACTTATCACGTATTAAACCTTAGATACCAAAATAGTCTTTATTTCACAGCATTTGTAAAAAATAAATAAAACTTGGATCTTTTACTTTATAGCTATGGAACCTTTTGTGTAAGTGTGCATTATGTAAGTATTAGGGATATGGGAAAAGACGCTAGTTAGGTTTATCTGATTTGGGGGAGATGTGCACGCATGCAGCTAATAAACAGCGTTCGCATGCAGGTTATTGTGCATTTGCTACTGAGCGTCATGTTAGCAGCGCAACTGTGCGTAATGTGCGGTGTTTATGCATGAGATTCTATCTATGATGGACTTAACATATATATACTGTATATATACATGTACATATATATATATATATATATATATATATATACATACACATACACACACATAACTCATTCCTTACTTACAGTTTCAAACTGCAATGCAAATGTGTTACCCCCAGCTGTGAAGCTGGGGCCATTCTGTCTGGGAGTGAAACTAAAACCTGTTTAGGATTCAGACAAATTCAATTGTGTAGATCAATGTCTGGGTTATATTACAATTGCCACAACTATACTTGTCTATATACAGGGATTCCCAATTTGTATGTAAAACACTCACAGTATTCTGGTGTATTGTCTATTCTATTTACTTTTCTTAGGAGGCTGTGTTTCTAGTTGTTTTTGGTAGATTATCAAAAACATTGCCATCTGTACTTAGCTCGTGAGTTGTAACTTAAAATGGCGCTGGTTGCAAAATGGCTGCAGATTCTTATTTTTAAAATGGAGTCTAGCTGCCATTCGCAAGATGGCGTTGCGCATGCTAATTTTTACGCTGATTCCATCTCAGCCACTAATCCAGCTTCCACAGTCCACCCTTTGATAGTGAACAACATGCTATCACACTCTGATTTAAAATTAATTTAGGCATACATTTATATATATTACTTAATGTTAATAGGGGATGGCACAAGGTGGTTCTTAATCCATCAATAATGTGTCTCTAGGAGGGGACCTAAAACTACCATTATACGCACACCACGGACCTTGGGAGACCATGTGAAAGATGTGGAGATGCACCAGTCCTATAAAGGAAGTTTTGATGGGGAAATAGGGACTTACATTATTTGAGGTGTTTTTTAAAATAACATTTTGATAATACTTTTTATGCACATCTAAATATAATACATTATATGATGGTATTTCTAGTTCAGGGTTGTAATGCAGTTCTGCATTTACCTCAGTATTTATATTGTCATTACTGACCACCTTCAAAATTTCGTTCCTTCGTTTTACCTTATTCTTATATTTTCAACACTTCAACACAATAGGAGCACACCGGACACATATGCCAATTACTATGATGATGACCAGTATAAGGATCAGGAAGTTGCCTATGCTTGCGATCATTTCCTGGGCCCATTTCCCTAGGCCTGAGAACCATTTTACAGGGTTCAACCATGACACCCATTCCTCTACCTTTTCCTCTACTTCAGCCTCTGAAGCATTATGGTTCTTCTGAAATTCCCATTTCAGCTGGAGAATTTCATCCATCTTTCGATCTATTACCTCTTTGGGATCGCTGGTATCATTGGTGACATAGGTGCAACACTTCACTCCAAATTGGGGGGCCAAGGTTACGCAATACCCTCCAGTGACAGCTGTTAAATAATTTAGCACTAGTCTGTGTTGCACCAGTTCTTTCTTGTACACTTGCAATTCCCTACCTGTATGCCTGAAGGTGTCATCATACATCTCGGTGATATTATCTATCAATTTAGCAAGATCTTGGATATCTCTAAAATTTAGCATACCCCGAGCGATCCAGATGGGATCCAATGCGGCTAAAACTTGAAAGCCAGTTGTCTCACTAATTAACTGAGTGGCTTTATGCACATCACCAGGTATTATATTTCTTTGGTCTCTGTGTTCATACTGTGTGTGAAGATATGGTGATGGTGTGTTTTTATGAATACCAAGCATTTCACCATGTGTAAGGGTCATAATTTCTGGAAGTAGTATTCCCAAATAACATAACAATTACGGTACTAAGATTGGTCAGACACTCCCCTGATTTGGCATAACACTCCTCCTTCTGACTCCACTCCATCAGCACTGCCATCAGCTCCCATCTCCTCTATCGGTCCTCCATCACAGAAACTGGGTATCCCCAAACAAACCAAGATGACGGAAACTCTGGAAGAAGAATACAAAAATGAACACAGCAGAAAAATCCCTTGCTGCGACACTGATCTACAGTTTTCTTTTAGCTCAGGTTTCTCACTGTCACCTTTTTAATCCTACCGGCACAAGCTCGCAATCGACAGGTCCACGTTATCGGCCTCGTCTCCACCTTGTATCTCCACCAGTTGGTTAACCTCCCTGTAGTGAGTGGAATGGACCCACGTATCTTCCCCGGCCACTCTTTGAGGATGTGGTACTTTGTCAACAACGTCAGATACGGACCTTTCCACTGATCAGTCAGGCAACCTGAACATAAGAAATTATTGGATTCTCCAGTGAGAGTTTGCTTCAGTCATGTTAGTTAATAACATTTTCAATTTCAGTTGTTCTTACTCATCTTCGTGAGACACTGCACAGTAACCTCATTATCATATTTTCACATGAGGCTGCCTGTTAAACAGTATCTCAAAGGGGGACAGGTAGACAGATGGTCTGGGATGATCTTGATATTAATACCCATCACCTTACACAGGTTATAGAAGTCATTACTTGTGAAATGAGTATCCCTCCTATATTCAATTATTCTAGGGATACTGTATTTGTACACAAATTCCTGCAATTGAAATTCTGTTATCAATATCTACTGCTAAATATTGCCTGGGCCCCTGGGTTGGACAGTATTCCGAGTATTTGACCTTAGCCTGGCATGGCTGCCGTTTGTCCTTAGCGACCTTGTGTCCTGTGTGTGAGAGATAAAGCACAACAGTTTAATATCATTTAAACATGACCTAAATAAAACAATAAATCGTACACATTTTACATTAGAACAGATCCATTGGCAGGTTGAAAAGATTGTAAACAGTCATATAAGGCCTGGGAGAAGATACTGGGGTTGTCTATGAACCCATGGGACACTCATGTCCATGTGTAGTGTACACCTCCCCCTAGGTGGGAAAAGAAAAATACTGACAGTCAGTGTGTTAGGGCACAGGGAAGAAAGCAGAACAGAGATTGGGTATCAGTTACATCAATTACCATTACCAGTTTTTCCCTAATACTTCCCGTCAACCTGTCTATCTGCAGACCACAAGTATGACCCAACTCCTAGCGTTGGCTCCCACTCTCCAATAAAGCATTAACTGCCTCAATTGGAGCTGGTGCCTGTTGGACATTTGCTGGTCTCTGTGCTTATCCCCTATGGGGATATCCAGGTACTCCCTGGTTTGGGGGTCCTACCCTCTTTGACGTGCAGCTCTTACTTATGTGTCCTGGCTGGTTGCAATTAAAACACTTCCGTGGGAAGGATTGTTGTGTGGGTTGAGCAGGAGAGAAAGGAGGTGGGTGTGGAGCTTGTGGGTAGTATGGGACTTGTGGTTGTGTAGGATAAGTAGGATAAGGCTGTGTTTGCTGTGGTGTAGGATTAGTGAGGGCGTATAACTGTTCAGGTGCCGGTGTGGGTGTGGGTTCAGGTGTGTCTGCTGGCTGTGATGTTACCATCATTCCTTCCAGAGCTTGAATACTGACAGCCATTAGTTTCTCTCTCTGTGTCTCTCTCTTCTTTGAGATGTTTTTATCATGTTCTATAGCGGATTCTATGAGGGTATCTATTGTGACTCCCCTCCAGCCAGGCTGTGAGGCCTGAATCCGGGTTTTAAGGTTCTCTTTAAGGCCATCCATGACTATAGTGACAATCATTCCCCTGTGGTGAATGCTATCTTTAATATCCTCTAACCCAGTGTACTGGGTGATAGCCTGCAGAGCCCGGTCGCAATAATCTTCTGCAGATTCACTCTCCTTTTGCTTTATGGTGAAAATTTTGTTCCAGTTAACTACTACTGGAAAATATATACCCAATTGAGTTATAATGCGGGAAATAACCTTGGTTTACTTGGTCTGTTAAAGGAACGTCACCATCCAATACACAATCCGTGATAAATTTTGTCACGTCGATATTGCGTGGTAGACAGGCCCTTAACACCACCCACCAATCTTTATTGGTGGGCTCATGAGAACTACCCAAATTTCTCAAAAATCTTTGACATTTGGCTAATACCTTTTTGGGATCGGGGAAATCATTTATGATGGAATTTAGCTCTGCTCTTGTCCAAGGACAATGCATTACCACATCCCTTGTAGGTACAACTCCGTTCGCATCCGCATTCGCATTCGGAACAGTTATTGTCCGAATGGGATGCAGACCGGCCGCAGTGCTACCTTTGACCTTATTACCTGGCTGGGGGTTTAATCTGTTGCTGCAACGTATAGTATTAACAACTTCCTCCACGGGCGCAGAGGAGTTTAACACTTCCCGTGCTGTTACAGATGGAGATGGTGTACCACTTGAGCTTGTCGTGGTGTCGCATCTAACATGTGCACAGCACGGGAAACGGCAGATATAACAATAGGCTCATCATCCACATCATAAACATTTTCTTTATGGTTACTTAAGATAGGGTACAAGTTGCTTGTTACATTTTTATGAGTTTTTTTCATGACTGTATCTGCACCTCCATCCACATAAGGTGGCGGTGGTGCGTGTGAACTACTGGCAATACCTTCCGCAACACTACCTTGCAGCACGTGCGCGCCATTTTGCGGCTCGCACGCATTGCAATCCAGCGCCGCGGGTGTATTTGCTGGTAATGCGCTCGCAACACTAGTTTGTGTCGCTTGCACATTTTTAAGCCACGCATCCCCTTCATGCTGCTACAATTTTAAACATTCATAATATTTTACTTTTTTCTCTCGAGAACGCATCAGACTGATGTGATCCTGGACATTACCCTAATACATCTTTATCAAAACTACCAATTCTGGGAAACAGTCTAACACTCTTTATTTTAAACCATAGGTCACAATACCTTATTGCATAAGTGCCGTACTTAGTATGCATAATACGACGGGCCGATCCAAGCGGCACCTCCATTAGCAGCATATCATTGTCTAACATTTCTATTGTTTGCGTGGCTCCCATCTTGGGACAACTCCTACGTTTTTCAATAAAAATTTAAACTGGTGAAAGACAATTAAGATACTTTCAGTTACCTGTGAACGCCTTGGAAAAAGGGTGTATCCGCAAACCCTATGGAGGACTTCTAGACGCTTCCACTCACCTATGGAAGTAAAGGCCGCTTCCGCTCAGCAATCCCTTTTTGACTACCTTTCAACTGCTAGGGGGCAGCAAAGTACCCTTTGTGTTCCAGTTGATTTCGTCCACTCTCCCACCAGCTCACAATCATAATCTAACCAAAATTATGCGGTTCAATTATAGTGTTCAAATAAGCCTAACAGATCACACACATTGATTACTGAACGCTATAATCACGCTGGGGGCCAAACCCTAACAAAAATAACAACCCATAAGCTGCTACCGAGTCACTAGGCCAACTCCTGCGCCTAGCACTTAAGGGTCCTACGATACCCTTAACATTTAGGTCCCGTGTTACACCCTAAACAAATACTCACTGATACACACTTTTTTCCTGCGCAGAAAAATACACGTTAACTGGCAACAATTGATAATGTAAACTCAATGGCTTTGTTTAAACACGTGGCAACACAACCGGAAATGCGTATACGCTATTGTGCGACTAGTCGCATACACAATGATGCGACCATCACACAACCGTATGATGTACCCTTAGCTGCGTACGCAAAAGTGCGTCCTTATTGCGCGCAAAAATGCGACTTAGCCACGTGCACAATACTGCGACACCCCTTTTAAACGCAAAATACTATCAACAAAGGAAAACAAACTTCTTCCTCTCTTGTCCCTGGATTCTAGTCAGCGTCTCTTGGTCACACGATATTGGGTAGCGATCTCTCAGCATCGAATGGTTGTAGGTAAGACTGCTTGTGGCCACTATCCACCCTTTGCTGAGATATAGATATCCGTGTATATATCGTGTGATTAGGTACGTGACTTCACTAGGAGCCCCCAACTAAGAATACTGGATTTCAACCTCTATACGCACCTACCTATACCTTCTAAACCCTGCCTATAAACCTCTAAAATTGACGCTATTTGCGTACGCAGTCATACAGTAAAATAAAGACTTTAGACCTTGAACATGTGTTCCAAAGCACAAAGTATTATTCAAGTAAAGTACAGTCAGTTACACGCTGTGATCTAAGTACAATTTAGCGCAAAGAATTATACAGACCCAAGATACAGTCATATATACGCAAGCGCTCTGGGACCAGATTCCGGCATCAGTAAGAGACCTCCATCAATCAGCAATCAGCAGAATAGACTAGAAACCCAGGGTCAGAGCACACATATTTATACCCCCCCCAGAAACAGACAACACAATAGAGGAGCTTGTTGCTGATCTTATTGGTTCCCAGTGCGGGTGCATTTGTTACAGGGCATTTAACAGGTTGGTTCAAATGGACACAGAAAAGCCTCTAAAAGCTTGGTGCCTCCTCTATTTCCCCTGCATGCAAATCTAGGCTGTTGGTTTCACAAAATACATTTTGGTTCTTTATGTCTTTACGGTCCATAATTTGCGAACGCATGTTCCGATCTTCACACCGATGGTACCGGAAAGTTATGGATAAAGTGCGGATCAGTATAATATCAAACACGGCTTACTTATCACGTATTAAACCTTAGATACCAAAATAGTCTTTATTTCACAGCATTTGTAATAAATAAATACAACTTGGGTCTTTTACTTTATAGCTATGGAACCTTTTGTGTAAGTGTGCATTATGTAAGTATTAGGGATATGGGAAAAGACGCTAGTTAGGTTTATCTGATTTGGGGGAGATGTGCACACATGCAGCTAATAAACAGCGTTCGCATGCAGGATATTGTGCATTCGCTAATGTGCGTCATGTTAGCAGCACAACTGTGCGTAATGTGCGGTGTTTATGCATGAGATTCTTTCTATGATGGATTTAACATATCTATATATATATATCTATATATATATATATACATGTACATATATATATATATATATATATATATACATACACACACATAACTCATTCCTTACTTACAGTTTCAAACTACAATGCAAATGTGTTACCCCCAGCTGCGAAGCTGGGGCCATTCTGTCTGGGACTAAAACCTGTTTAGGATGCAGACAAATTCAATTTTGTAGATCAATGTCTTGGTTATATTACAATTGCCACAACTATACTTGTCTATATACAGGGATTCCCAATTTGTATGTAAAACACAGTATTCTGGTGTATTGTCTATTCTATTTACTTTTCTCAGGAGGCTGTTTTTCTAGTTGTTTTTGGTAGATTATCAAAAACATTGCCATCTGTACTTAGCTCGTGAGTTGTAACTTAAAATGGCGCTAGTCGCAAAATGGCGTCTTGCAGATTCTTATTTTTAAGATGGAGTCTAGCTGCCATTCGCAAGATGGCATTGGGCACGCTAATTTTTATGCTGATTCCGTCTCAGCCACTAATCCAGCTTCGACAAGGTCATATTTGCTCAGCAGGCACACTAATCATGTAGTACAATGTGGATATGAGATTAAATACTTTCATCCATTCCTCGGAATGTCTTAGGCACTCCCGAATTTCAAAGTGCTCCCCAGACAACATTCTGGCATCCCATCCATATCTGCAGTGATGGGGATGGGATGGGCATTTTGTAGAAGGGGTGAGGCTGTAATGATGTGATACTTAGCACCATGCCCCCTGCAGTTGCCCCTGGGATCTCACCCTAGAGGATCTCCTTGAGGGGAGTCGCACAAAGTCAGTAACTAAGGCATACAGGCTAATTTCCAGATAAAGCCACATTCCATTGGTTTTTCAGTGCCCTGGCTGATAAGCAGGTTAAAATAATCTGCTAAATGCAAAGTACAACAATTGCTTATGTTAGTTAGTGTAAGGGCGGATTACACCATTTCAGTTACCTTCTCAGTCAGCTTCTCTGCTCACAATCTAGACCTGGATTTACTGTTTTTTGGGTAAATCAATTTGACAGAATTATGTATCTATAATCTCATGCCCAATGTTAATAGTGGAATAAATAGCACTGACCAGGGTTTGTTTTGACATAAACCTGTCTGCATGGGTGAACCCTACTTATTGTACATGATATGTACAGAGATCAAATCCTATAGCCCAATACCCACATTTCCTAGGTTTTTACTTTATAAGTAATTGCTATATTTACATTTTTTCTACAATCATTAGCCTATCAAGAATTGTCCAAGAGGGGATTTAGTTGGGTGACCGCATCACAAGATGCCAGCAGTCTAAATCCCGGAACCAGGAATCCTGACCCGCGGGCAGGACACTGGCGCCGGATTCCCGACATCAGTTGAGATGCCGACGTCAGAATTCCGACAGCCGGCATTCCGAACGTAAATATAGCGGGCCGGGTGAGCTGATAGCCACGGGGGGGGGCCTGTAACTAGGGTAGTGCGACCAGTGCCATGGCACAGGGCACTGCAGGGCAGGGGGCGCCGTTTGGGCCTGTCAATTTTCCTGTTTACTATCATTCTCACTTACAGCTTACTCTTCTTTTATCCCCAGCATCTCCTGGCTTCCCCTATCTCTTCCCTGGTCTTTTACCATGAGGCCATGGCCTTTTTCAGGTGCAATATCTTAAGTCCCTATTTAAAAAATGGAAGGGGGGGTGCCAATGCTCCCTCTGGCACAGGGCACCAAAAAGTCTAGTTACGGCTCTGGGGGGGGTTAGGTTTAGGCACCACAGGGGGTCAGGGTTAGGCTGTGGGAATGGAGAGGTAAGGATTAGGTTGCGGACAGGGGGGGCTAGGTGTAGGCACCGCCGGGGGGGGGGGTTAGGCATTAAGGGGGGAGGGTTAGGTTTAGGCACTAAGGGGGGACGGTTAGGTTTAGGCAATAACGGGGAGAGTTAGGGTGTGGGAGGGGAGTAAAAGTTAGGGGGTGAAGGAGGAGGGTTAGAAACCTTACTAAGCCCCTGTCGGGACTCTGAGCATCAGGATGCGGCTGTCAGTATTTTGATTTCTTGGAAGGGTTAAATGTCCATTCTTAGAATAAAATACACTACTGAGCCAAACATAAAATGCTACTATCAGTCAGAGGCATATAAAAGATCTATTTTTATAACTATTCTTTTTTCATAGAGATAATAATTCAGTTATTTACCCATATTATATGTTGCCCATTAATAATAGTTGTTTTATCTTTCAGTCTTATTCACTATTAAACCAGAAAATGTCTTAATTATTTGTCTTGTCCCAATATGAACACAATTAACGTAAAGGAGAACACTCACAGATAAGCTTTAAAGTTGCACAGAAGATTCTTTTTTTTTTGCAGATTAAATATATTTTGTTTTATTTTCAAGAAGTAAGATTTTATAAATGAATGGATTGAGAGTGGAATTGTTAGTAAGCTCATCTCCATTAGATGTTTTTACAAGTAGGTAAGCTTATAGTCAAGTTAAGATAAGTGGATTTGTTGTAATACTAAAGGTAATAGTATGGATTATTAAAAAGAGCTGCTTAATAACTAATCAGGGAGGCTTTGTGTGACATTATACAGATTCCCATATAAAAAAAAAGTTAAAAAAAGCCATCTCGATGTCCTGCTTATTAAGTTACTATACTATCTGGTACACTCTCGTAATTAACTTGTATTTTCTTCTATAGTACGAGATATTTGGAGCCTCATTCTTCCCTTAAACAACAGTAAAGGGACATTAAGACTAATTTTATTTCCACCGCTGATGCCCAATTATAAATCTTATCTCTTACATCGGAGGAAGCAACCACCCTGCTCTCAGGAGCTTACATCAGAGGTGCCCAAACACCGCCATTACAGTCCAGGTTTTAAGGATATCCATGCTTGACTGCAGATGGTTAAATCAAATTGCCTGAGGTGCTAATTAAGTCATCTGTGCTTGAGCATGGATATCCTTAAAACCTGACCTGTAATGGTGGCTTTTAGGAGCCACTGACTTACATCTTAATTAGATAAGGAATAGCTCAGATACTTGTAATAAAGATTGTTTGGTGTTTTAGGGGTCTATGTACTAAGCCTTGGAGAGACATAAATTGGACGGCGATAAAGGACCTACCAATCAACCACAGTTTTTGTACAGTACCTGACTGTATCTATCTAAATTTTTCACCATGTACCCATGCAATCCTGTATGTTCTATGCCTATGTACAGAACTACAGAACCCTTGTGGTTCTGTGCATACAAAAGGTGATGATAAAAGTTGTTGTGTACTACACGCACCCCTACTTTGTCAAAATTTCTATGTACTGACATTGTTGTGTTGGAGTTTCCTTGCCATTAGCATTATCCATAAGCATTAACTATTTGTTGAGCCTTGACTTCTCCTTTTGATTTCCTTATGATACATTGCTTTGATCCGATTTTGGCCCTGTCTGTTTTACACTTCATTTTGCACTTCTGATAGATACTCAGGGGTTACAGCTAAAGATAAAGCTGCTGCAGGTTAAGGTTTGTGTGAACCCCGGTGCAACTAACTTATGGGGGCCCCTATCAATTAAATTGTCAAAATGATATACTGTTAAAACGTTTAGTGTGTAAATACTCTCAGCACCACAAATGTGTTGAACACACTGTAGTGCCTCGAGTTCATGTTATGCCACAGTCCCCTGGTTTACATTGTACCTCAGTGCTCCCAGTTCACATCATGCTACACAGTGCCCCCCCAGTACACATGTATCTATACACATCAGATGTACTAAGCTATGGAAAGTGATACATTGGAGAGAGATAAACCACCAACCAATCAGCTCCTAACTGTCATTTTAAAAACACAGCCTGTAACATGACAGTTAGGAGCTGAGTGACTGGTAGTTTATCACTCTCCAATTTATCACTTTCCAGAGCTTAGTACATCTCCCCCATTTGCTATCTGGTAGTGCTTACTTTTTTCTTCAATCACACATGTCTGAAAACACATTCTGAGCAATGACTGAAAGGCTACTGATATGAGACAACAATGCAAGATTAAAGCATATCATGTCAGTTATTTCTTCTGAGTTGAAGTTTGATTTGTCTATTAAACATATTCATACATTTCTTTTTATGGGTTCCATACTGACATGAACTTGCGTTATTGTATAAATAAAATCCATCCTGTTTACACTTGCACTGAACGATCAGGATCTCAGAATATAACAGTTCTAGCTTACACAGACAGGAATATGCAATAATATTGAAATAAAAAAACAATTAAAACCAATAGATACAATAGACTTTTCAGCAATTATAATAGAGCTATACCTTTTTTTGTTTTTTGTTTTTTTATTGGCTTATACTTGAAAATATACCTTGACCAATAATAAACTATTAGTTTAAGTCCAATTTCAGTTTAAAAAAAATATTTTTGGAAAATGTTAACACATTCTCTATAACCATAACATATGAAAGTCTACATTGCTGTCAATTGCTTTGGTACCACTACCCAGACTGCAAGACAATAACACTTATAGGGGGAATTCAATTAGGAGCAGGGTTGAACACGCTGCCGGTTCAGTTAGCTGCAGGGTGTGCTAAGCCCCAGAGGGTGAATTTAGGTGTGATGAATAATCAGCGTTATAATGCAGACTTGTGCCAGCACTTGTGCCAGCACTTGCACAGAATCTATGGGTTAGCATGTGTTAACCCATGGTTTACCGCATGGAGAAAAATCTGAATAATTGAATAACTCTGGACGTGAACCCCTGTGTTTTTCCCCATGCTAACACATGAGCCTAATTAAATTCCAGGGATATTCTCTAAAGCATACTGCAGAAATATTACACTGCAGCAATATTATACATTTATACTTTACACTTCACTAATACTTTTTTTCCATTTTTCGTGTGATGCCCTGGGAATGGGCCTTGGCTGGATTCTTTTGGGGTGCCCTGCGCCTCGGATGTGAACCCCTTAATGTTAGGGACGCTGGTATAGATGAGCCTTGATGCTTGCCCGGCGCTTAATCATATATTTGCAAATGTATGCAACTAATACCTCTGAATTTCTATTATCATGTAGGATTGAAGTATTTTTGCTAATATTGCTGCAGTGTGCTGGAGGTAATATCCCTTTTTTTCTGTGGTTCAGTGTAAACCCCGCCCTTTACAAGCACCTGGGCAATATCATTAAGCTGATGTGAGCGACCACCATACTTTCTATTTCGTAATTAAATTCCACCTTATGGTTTTCCCTGCACGTTAAAAGCACACTCTGCAAGGTTCCCGCAGCTGAATCGGGCAGTACGTTCAAATAGCTGCGGTTTAAACCCAGTGGTTAATTAAATTCCCCCCATACAGTACTATTTAAATAACATGGTAGGGATAAAATAGTGAATGTACATTTTGCAGAGTTAGGTGTCCCATGTGTCTTGGATTTCTAATGACAGTCGCTATCTTACCACTAGAATTATTTAACTCAAAATGCTTATTTTGTTTACATTCAATTCTTAATGCACCAAAATTAACTGGGTAAATCTAAATAGATTCCTGCAAGTGCTTTATTGTACATGAAACGCAAAGACTCTAATCGTGTGTGGATCCTCTGTTTTCAGTGAATTTATAGTTCATATATTTAATTTCAGAATGAACTCAGGGCCTGATTCAGCAAGGATCGCAATTGCAAAGCTGCACACGGGCAGGCAGCGATCCTTGCAATAATGCAAATGCTGCATTTGTGACCCCAGCACTGCGACGGAGGTCGCAGGCTGGGATCACCATTGCGACCATTACGACCATCGGTGGTCAATGGTCGCAATGGTAGGCGGCGCCGGGCGGCCGGCCAGCTGAGTAAACCTCAGCTTACTCAGGCTGGCCAGCTTACAAGCTCAGCAGACTGCGTACGTCCACACAGTCCCTGAGCTGGACACTCCCAGAAAACGTGGCGGACACGCTCAATTTCCGGGAACGCCGGCCGACCCCGCCTCCTCATGGCCCCTTAAATGCCTCTGTCTGTCAATCAGGCAGAGGCATTCAAGGGCTTGCTGAGTCTTAGCAGGACCCATTCTTCACACTCGCAGAATGGGTCCTGCGCACACGAAGATTCCCGATAATCGCACTTGTTTGCACTGCTGAATCAGGCCCTCAGTCCTGTGCATGACATACTCTGCTGCAGGTAGCAAAGGGATTGGCAATCCTTTCACTATTGTCAAATAAGTTGTAAATGTAATCATATAGCAAGGTTAATGCAATTCAACTCACAAAACACGTAACGTAAATAGTTACAGCTATCACCTTAAAAAGATATGGATGAGCAGTCATTTAGCAGTATCATTATTTATTACCAGTTATTTTTATAGCGCATATATATTCCACAGCGCTTTACAGAGAATATTTGGCCATTCATATCAGTCCCTGCCCCAGTGGAGCTTACAATCTGATTGATTGTGCCTGATTCACTACGGATTACTATTACGATCGCAGCTGTGATTACGCATGCAAGTGTGCTGCAAAAATATGCTAATGACTACAATCGCAATGCTAGTATAGAGATGCCCAAAGCCAGCATAGAGACGCCCACTACCACTTTTGCACATCTGTAATACCTAGCAATCCTGCATATACATCGGGAACATCGAGCAACATCGGTCCTCATGCACAACTACAATAGATCTGTCCTTACTCAGAAATTGCTGACCACGTTGCACGCAGTGAGTACACAAGATGCATATGCTGTCGCAGTGACTAATTTATGCACGCCCAAGTAACGGCGTTCAAACGGGCATGCACGTATGTGTTTCTCAGACCACTCCCCTGTCACCACATTCCGTGTAGGTGATCGCAGAGTGATCGCAATGCTAACTCACACACCTGCACTGCGATGCATATGCATGAGCAGTACGCACCATCGACTGTTCTGCGTTCGTGGTTGCAATTGTGATCCATGCTGAATCAGCCCTATATTCCCTACCACATGCACACACACATACATACTAGGGTTCATTTTAGTTGGGAACCAATGAATCTACCAGTATAGTTCCCGGTTCTCTCCCACAAACACGGGGAGAATATACAAACTCTACACTGTTAGGGCCATGGTGGGAAGGAATGTAGTCAGCATTCCGGCATGCGGGATGCCGACGGCGAAATACCGGAGCCGAAATCCTTACAGCGTGGCATCCCGAAGGTAAGTATTGGGCGTTAGGGAGAGGGCTAGGGTGCGGGGTTAGGGTTAGGCATTAGGGGGAGGGTTAGGCACTATGGGGGAGGGTTAGGTTTAGGGTGCGGGGAGGGAGTGTTATGTTTAGGGTGCGGGGAGGTTAGGTTTAGGCACTAGTGGGGGGGAGGTTAGGGTTAGGTTCGGGTTAGGGTTAGGAGCAAGGGTTAGTCTTACCTTCTTTCCTCATGGGTGTCGGGATTCTGACTGTCGGGATGTCGCTATCGGCATTCTGACCAGCGGCATCCAGACCACCGGGATCTCATACCCAACCCGGTGGAAATAGAACCCATGACCTCAGTGCTATAAGGCAGTAATGCTACATTAACCATTACATCATTGACAACCCTGAGACTCCTGATAACCCAACACTTCTAATATTCCTGTGATAGAAAATGGTAGCAAGGTGCCAGTATTCCAACAGAAGTGTGCAGACAGTGCCTGGACAATGCAGCATTGGATAAACTGCGTAACCATCAGAAATCTGAGTAACCCGTAGGTTAAACAGGATGTCAGGTGAAATCACACTGCCAGAGCCAGTGAAGCTGCATCTGGGGACGCAGCAACTAGCCTCGGCACACCCAGAAAACGAGGTCCACATGCCCCCGTTTTCTGTAACACTGCTCATCGTCACTCCCAAATGCCAGCAGCATGTCCATCATGCTGCTGCTTTTGGGTGTACTGCGAGGGACATCACACAAACAGATCTGCACGGGCGCACTCCGGCTCCTGAGCAGATCTCCAAACATCGGAGATGTACGTAAATATCTAATTCACGTAATCTCTGAACTAGACCCCTAGTTTCCCTGTCTGAAGCACAGCTGGTGAAGACTGTACGACATACACATATAAGAAGGAATTTATGTGAAACAACTCTATTGTCTAAGAGGACAGATTAAACGGGACTCTTCGAAACCTTCTTTGAAGAATGTCTGCGTGATCTCTGACCTGCTCCTGTAGGTAACCTTGAAATAAGTGCAGCATTCGTACACTAATCCCAGCCTAAAGAATCTAAAAGTGGAACAGATTGACTTGTCCACTGAAAGATAAAAGGCTTATTAGCAGGCAAAGATCAAGCTAGAAAATATTAGCCAGAAACAACAAGTTAGTGAGTAATACTGATATGAACGAAAATATAGAACATGTCAATTGTGATTTTTACAACAATATAATTCAAAATGTGGCAACAGGATTATTAAACATGAATGGATCTATTTATACTTTGTTACTGAATGCCTCTACTATCTCTTCATGGGGTTACTGCCTAAGACAATGAATGCAGCCACTGATTCCTAAACTTGCATGCATATTATCCAATGAAAGTTTACAATGCAGTTTGGCTTGTTAATTGGATATTCCTCTTAACTTCTGGATTTTACTAAAGCCCTGGTCATCTTTTCCTTTTAATGGAAATCCTCTCTTCACGCTTTTCCTAGACTCAATCTGTTTCCCAGTGCTGTGTTTTTGCAGGATTATGTAAAATAAACTTACCTGATTGTGTTTTTGTTTCTTGACATTCACCCAGAATAATTAGTGTTTGTTCAATTCCATATTACAAAGGCTGCAGTGTTGGTATAACAAGATTTTTTGTGGGAAAAATAGAAAGTTTATTTTGGTAAATAACTGGATTTAGAGGGGGGGGGGGGGGTTAATACAGAAGAATAAGCGTTAAATGCATATCTACAATTTGTAAGGGCCAAACTGAATTTTTGTCAAGGGTAATATATATATAATATG
The DNA here is from genome assembly GCA_031769625.1 of Taudactylus pleione. Classification (NCBI taxonomy): domain Eukaryota; kingdom Metazoa; phylum Chordata; class Amphibia; order Anura; family Myobatrachidae; genus Taudactylus; species Taudactylus pleione. The sequence continues at coordinate 97,178 of JAUIMM010000711.1, forward strand.
ACTCTTGGTGGAAAAAAATATTTGTATATTTTTTTGTACAGTTGCAATAACACAAAATTAAGGGAATCACCGAGAAACCAAAGAGCAATGCAAAGCGAGAGTTACTGTGGGTGCAGTGCCTCAAAGCCTACTTTGTGGTTAAACCTCCAAAAATAAAGTTTTTGGAGGTTTGGTCACATTCACCGCATATATGCAACCAGTTCCAGAATGCTATACATATCTATTTGCATTGTGCCCTTGAGGGGATCCCAGCACCATCAGCCCCCCCCCCCTGCACGGTGCAACACGTGCGCAGAAGGAATCATTTTGTTGCAAAAGATAGCTTTTAATGGGAGAGCTGACCTTTGCAATTTTCTTGAAGCATACGGCTCTAGTAAACGCCATTATGCTAGAGATGTGTGGCGGGAGGCATCCTATCCTGTATGTGTAAAAGTTTTTACAAATTGTCTGCTTCTGAGATTCACCTATTTACTAAGCAGTGTTAGGAGACAGAGTGAAAAGTGATAAGAAAGTGATAAGGTGCCAGCCAATCAGCTCCCAGCTGTCATCTCACAGGCTGTAATTGAAAAATGACAGCTGGGAGCTGATTGGCTGGCACCTTCTCACTTTCTTATCACTTTTCACTCTGTCTCCTAACACTGCTTAGTAACTAGACCCCTCAATGCTTTACAGTATGTGATCCGACCAGGGGCGGATTGGGATGGAAAACCAGCCCGGGAAATATCTGGAAGCAGCCCAAATAGAGGCGGGGTCTTTTGAGGGGGTGTGGTTTGTTAAGGGGGCGGGATTGATCCTCCAACCCCCTTTCGGGGTTAGGTGACCCCGTCTTCAGGAACACACACGTGTTCCTGAAGACAGGGTCACCTAACCCCGAAACGTCTAAATACAGACACCTTCTTCACCAATATAGAAGACTCCTGAGTGCCGCTGATCTTTTGCTGTTTGTATTAAGGGGAGTGAGCTCCACCTGTGAGGGCACCTGGAGCAAGGTACATACCCCGATTGGGGTTTACAGAGTGCCGGGCCATCAGTATACCATGTGTAATATATATATATATATATATATATATATATACATACATGCACACACATATCTATCTATCTATCTATCTATCTATCTATCTATCTATCTATCTATATATATATATATATATATATATGCATGCATATACATACACATACATGCGCACACACACACATACATACATATCTATATATATAGATATCTATATATATATATAGTATATATACACACACATGCATATATATATATACATATATATATATATATATATATACTCCCTAACAATAGACCCCAGCATGGAGACAGAGTGCATAGTATATTCAGTGAGGGGAGGGTGATGCTCAGTGCAGCAGAGGGCACAGTACCGTCTATGGGAGCGATGTGTGAGGTGCTTCTGCTGCACTGCACCGTGGCTGCCACCTCATCTCTTGCTGATGTCACCCGGCTCCAGGCGCTGTTGCTGATGCCGCTGCTGGTGAAGGGGAGCCGATGCGCTGGCCGGTCAATAGTCCAGCGAGGCAGGCAGGAAGGCTGAAGCTTCCGGCATGCGCTCTAGACTGGAACGCAAATTCCGGAAGCACAGCCGTGAGCCCGGTCCGGCAGCCAGTGTGAGCCGGCCTGCAAGGTAATGTGAACTGGCCCTTCAGGGGGGAGAATGGGACCGGCCCAGCGGGAACCTTCCCGCTGTCCCGGCGGCCCAATCCGCCCCTGGATCCGACTATACAAACCAGACGTATCCCAACATGGAGTCTGTGTGTGAAAGAAATGTTTTTATGTGGACAGGCAACAAATTCATTCTGACAATTGTTTCATCTGCGTTGTCCGTAGATGTAAAAATTGGCCCAAATATTTAAAAGTGTATAAATAGCATAGCCCTTTATGTTACCAAATACATATTGCAAATAATCTAAAATGGATACATCCAAACAAGTAGAATAGGAGTGAACATAAAACAAAAGGCTAATACATACATGGTACACAATGGTTAGCTTCCACAGTGATTCTTAGCATATCATACTAATACTGAACTTTGGGCACGTTTAACTGGTCCTAATTATCCCCAATGTTATTAACAACATATCACATGACTATTCATACTGTATGCCCATGTTGTAGAAAAGTGAGGTGTATTTTTGGATGGTGCGGTGCCTGGGAGGTGGCCATAAATGCACACAGAAATGGTCCCTCAGGCTCCCATGGCTTGTTATGGGAGTGTATTGGGAGTGACAGAGTGACAGTGATAGAGACTATGGCCCTCATTCAGAGCCGTACGCTATTTGCGGTCGTTCGTTTAAAAACAAGGGGTGGCTATTCAAATGATCCGTACGCACATTGCAGTCTGTGCACACCTCTAAGTCTGAACGAACGAGCAAAACATACGCTCGTTTATTTGTTAAAAACGCCCCCTGGCCGCACGCATCCTACGTCATGTCCGCAATTTATTAGATTAATCGAGTACATCGACCAGCGTATGAACTGCTCGCTATTCTTGTGGTTGGTGTTTGCTACCACAAATTTGCGTGAAGTTCTGGCTATAAAATAACCCAGTGACGTGGTCAATGACGCTGCTGTTTTAAATATACACACCCATAAAACGCCCGCTTTGACCTTTAAGCACGCCTGCGTTCGGATCTCCACTCCCCATTTTCAAGCACCTTCCCCTGTTACCACCCACATACGCCTCATTCTGTCACTCAAAGTAGCAGGCACTCGCTATATAGCGAACAAACGATTTTCGGCCGCACTGACTGGTTCGCGCATGCGTACTAAAAAGCGTACGCATGCGCAGATGTGCAAACATCGCTCGGAACGAGCGTACTGCCGCTAACGAGCGGCTCTGAATGAGGGCCTATGTTCAGACGCACAGCCGCAGGCATAGGAGGGCATGGTCAGATGGAGCAACTGCACCTGCCATACAAGGAAGCACCATTCAGTATTACAGCATGCACAGACATTAAAAGTGGGCATCTCAGAACTTGCACATCCAGCCTCACAGATGTACATAAGGGAAGGAGTGTGTAGCAGCGTTTGTATAAACTCGCCAATTGATGATGCTGCTGCTGTGTGTGCTATTACATGCCACTCAGAATCAGCACCTTAATGGCCAAGTAGAGTATTGTATTTTAATAGAATTGCCTGAAGTTAAGGTTTCACATCAGCTATCCATAATTACATGTTATAAACCCTACATACTATTTTACGTGAGTAAAGAAGCTAATGAATGAGGGATGATGTGGGGGAGAGGGAGCATGTGTTAATATAAAGGGGTATTAATGCATATTAAAAAAACAAAAAAACACAAAACAGGGCCTGTCATCATTTACTGCAAATATAAGGACACTAAGGGGTAAATTTACTAAGATTCGAGTTTGGGAAAGTTAGCATTCTCTGGAGAGTTTGGGCATTTTTTTCCACTCACAAATTTACTAATGACAAACTTGGGAGAGAAATCTCCTTTGCTATGGGAAAATACTGGAGAGTTAGCAAACTCTCTTCACTTCACCATCGGCCAAACTCGAGTAACTTTTCACTAGTGAAGACAGGATTCGGGAATTTACCACGATTTGAGTTTATAAACTCTCATGAGAATGGACAAAAATCCTGTAAAAATTAGTGAAATTAATTCACTTGTCTATGAGCAGTGAGCTTGGCAGAAACATACACAGATCAGTGTGATCCATGTACGTTTCTGCCTGTAAATAGTAAATGAAAGGTTCATTTAAACAAAGAAAAAAATTATGTAGGGTCCCCCCCCATAAGCACAACCAGCCCCGGATTTGCAAGCCAGTCCTGATTCAAGAAATTATGGGGGAACAAAATGAGTAGGGTTCCCCCTTAATTTAGGAACCAGCACCTGGCTGCAGGGCCAGTCCTGGTTTTAAATATAGGGGAGAAAAAAATGCGTAGGGGTCCCCCTGTATTTAAAACCAGCACCATGCCCAAACCGACCAGGTTGTAAAGCCACAGCCAGGAGACCCTATCACGGGGTCTCCACGGCCAATATAACTATTGAATATTTTTATGAAATATTGTAGGAAATTTTCATCAGTTTATTGGGAAAGCAATAATAATATGGTTGTCTATTGAACTGCTTGATTAAAAAGCCCTCTGGAGCCCACCTATAGAGCCATACCTTGGATTTTTACTACCTCATCCGGACCAGCTGACATATGCAGAGAATCCCTTGGATGACTCCTATTATTGCACACTGTGAACTTTGCGAGGAGACCTTGCTAGCTGTTGCCTATTTGGAGACACCAGTTGGGGTAATACTAATTTCCATACTTGCTGGATATTAGACCGGGACTATCATTACATTCTTGTCTTAGAATCAGTGATTCTCACAGGCTCTAGAGGGCTATTTAACCAAGCAGTTCAATGGACAACCATATTATTATTGCTTTCCCAATAAGCTTATGAATATTTCCTACAATATTTCATATAACTATTCTCTTATTAGATTACAGGATCTTTTGTAGTATTGTGTTTTAATAAATGTGTATGTTTTATTTTTAACCAAGTCTTATGATTTTTTATACAATTTTTATTAACTGAGTTCTCTCAAATACCCACTAGCGCTATTTCCATCTTTTATGTCAGTCTCAGCTAAACTCACTTCTTAGTAAATTTGTGAGTTTCAGGAGCCTCAATTCACCAAAGTTTTGAAAAAAAAAACTCGATCAGACTCGAATCTTAGTAAATTTACCCCTAAAGGTTACTAAACAGCTAGGTACCATTTAGTTTATTAAACCTATAGTATATTGGGTCAATATTGTTCCAGTAAGGAAAATGGAAATACATGTTAAAGGGGATTTTTATTATTAATTTGGTATAAGTGACAGACCTGATTAATAAGTGAGTGAAATGTTAAAGTTCAAGTGTTCCATCTTGCAATTTGCCGGTGCATAATTTATGCTCAGCCTGGCTGATGTATCACTGCATTTGTACCCTGAGCAATACAATATAGTTTTGTGGTTTCAGTGTCCCCAAGTTTCATTACAAAGAGAGGAGGTAACAGTAATTCACCAGAACCTGATTACATGGTTTAGGGGTTTCCCCAAGCCAACCCCTGGTGAAGTTTAAATTAGCGGTGCAGGTTTGGGTGGAGGTACAGCCAAGAACACTTTTCTTGCAAAAGAAGAAGACTTTCATATCCAGGAAGTCATCGGGCCTGATTCAGAGTTGTATGTTAATGCACAATCACTGCGACTTTGTATTCAATGGCTGTGCAATACTATGCTAATGTGTAAATAGATGCCCCCTGCTGGCTTCTGTGATCCACTGCTGCATCTGAGGACACAACCATCATATCACTTGCATGAACATTATCCATCTGAGTAATCCTCAGGTTACTCAGAATGGACATGAAATTCAGGCACTGGCCTTGGCATGCCCAGAAAATGGGGACGAAACACCCCCTGATTCTGGACACTAGCCCTCACCGCCCCTTCCCCAGCACATGCTGCGGCTTAGGGGGCATTGCTACCATCATAGCAGACACTGATCAGCACTTGTGCAGTACAGTACGCATGCACCAATCAGGAGCCATCAGGGTTGTATGCAAACCACTGTGTTCGCGTGCAAGTCTGAATAAGGCCAATCATCAATATCATTTAAAGGGGAGCCAAGTGTACACTATATTGGAAAAGTAAAGTGCTGAGGGCTGTTAAAAATGTGTTTGCTGTGTTCACAGTCCTGAGTGGATGATGTGGCCTCATCAGTGCTTTGTTAAGGTGGACCAGAACAATGCAGATATGAGCAGTACCATCTTTCTTCACAACAGCCACCATAAAGTAGCTGACACCCATTGGGTGACTTCCATGAGTGTGATAACTCACAGCTTTGTCATGTGATCAAGTTTTGCCTTAACCTTGTCCATCATCACAATAGGGATGCATCTGGGTGCACTGTCAGATCAGCAATGGGGTGAATTGAGCTACAGCTACAGGTCTCCACATAAAAATAGGACCATCATCATGACAGCATGATGACCAGCCACCTGCTGGCCAAACGGTTGGCCATAAATCATATGTGTTAAAATTGAATTTCTATTTTTCTCACAAAATGATCCAATATTTATACTTTTACATACAGGGATACATTGGGACTGATAGTATATGGAGTGTACATGCCCACATGGCACTGGCCACACCGACACAGCACTGATCAAAGCTCCTCTGCTTCTCACAATATGCCCCTGATTGTTTTTTCAGCTCCAGCCAATGTGGTCCTTTTTTTGGCCCTGTCTGGGTGCACAAACCATGGGTGCAATTGATTCATCAAGACATATGTGGTGCTTTATGGTGTCATAATGTGCTAATGGTGTCATAATAAAACAAGTCTGTGAAGTCTCTAATTTCTGGGACATCTTCTTGTATAATGTGTACTTCTTCTACATGAATCAATCCAAGCTCCATGCTATCAGAAGACCAAGTAGTGGTTTCACTGCATTATCAACAATATGGAACTGTATAGGTGTATGTGTGCAGTCCAGCATTTCAGTGCCTGAAGCTTTTATTATTTGACCACCTTAGGCAAAGAGGTTAATTGAGTTTGTGTGATCAATGAGCAATTCTAGGTTAGTTTTGTGAAGTAGGTCTCTTATAACATTAGACGCCAATGTCAATCTTTCCCTTGATCACGTTGAGGCTGTGTTTGTCTTGTTTCAATACTTTTGTAGTGAAAAATACCAGTAGGTTCCATCTGGCACGGTCTATGGGATATTAACTTTATGTTGTTGTCTATCAGTTTGTGCCGCTCAAGCTAATCTGATTTCTGAGCTTAATTTGCAACACTTAGCATAGTGTTTGCTGCATGCATTGCAGTGTTGAGTGAATGCTGGCATTTGTAGTATTCTTGGGAATGGCAGTTACTGCAATTTTGGCATTGTACAGGTCGTTGTTGGTAATACTGAACTTTGGGAATACATATGATAGACCGGCGGTCGGGATGCCAGCGATCAGAAGACAGACAGCGGATTCCTGATGTTCAAGATCCTGACAGGGGCCGATAAATAGCCTAACCCTCCCCTTGTCCCTCCTAACCCTCCCCAGGTGGTGCCTAACCCTAACCTCCTCCCGGTGGTGCCTAATCCTAACCTCCCCTCAGTGGTGCCTAACCCTAACCCCCCTTCTCGATCCCTAAAACTAACCCTCCCCGGGTGGTGCCTAACCCTGACATCCTCTCGGTGTTGCTTAACCCTAACACCCCCTCCCCGCAGCCTAACCTAGTTTCAGGATCTCTTTATCGTCCCTCTTCATCATAAGTTGTCTGCTATTTCAACCTCATTTTCTTCCACCAAATTTAGTAAAGTATAAGCCTGTACCTTCTTTGACTTGTCAGAGTCCCACACTGCAATATATCCGTCATTCCTCCTGGAACTTCATCCAGTTATCTGCAATGTTGTCATTAAAAACCAGCAGCTCCATACATTGTGAGCTATGACTGCAAACATTCTGACTAGGGATGAGCGGGTTCGGATTTCTGAAATCCGAACCCCCCCGATCCGAGTCAGGAACTGAGTCCGGCTCGGGTTTTCCCACCTGATTCGGAACTGAAATCGAGGCAAAACTTCATCATCCCGCCTTCCGGATCTCGCGGGTCTTGGATTCCATAAAAGTCCCCGCATCGGCGCCATTTCTCACTCCGGCTGTGGACAGTGAAGAGGGAGGGTGAGGGTGATCTGTCCATCAGGGGTGCTCCCCTCAAGTGCAAAAAAACATTTATTTCTGTGGTTATGAATTGTGTGCACTGTAGCTGCACGTGCATCAACAAAGGAGCAGTGCCAAGCTTGCGCCTGTGTCATAAGTAAAGGGCCGGCTGGCTCATGCACTTAAAAAAAAAAAAAAATAGGGGCTGGCTGGGCTGTGTTGTGCAGTGTCCCATAAAGGCTGTAGTCCTAAAGGGGTGCTGTAGTGTTGTGCAGGGGGTGATCTGTCCATCATGTTGTGAATTGTGTGCGCTGTAGCCGCACGTGCATCAACAAAGGAGCAGTGCCAAGCGTGCACCTGTGTCATAAGTCTGTTAAAGGGTGGTGTAACCCCCAAAGTGCACTCCAAAAAAAAAAATTCTTCTTTTCTGTGTTGTGAATTGTGGGCCTAATTCAGACCCGCTCGCGAGCGCTAAGCGCTCGCAAGCGGGTCGATGTTGCCCAAGTGCGCATGCGCATGACGGAGGCGGCTCCATCGTGCGCATGTGCGAGACCCGAATAACGACGGCCAAGCCGTCGTTAAGGGTCTCGCACCAAAGGGGGCGTGCTGTCGATGGTGATTGACAGCACGCCCCCTTTGGTGGGTGTGCCGGGGGCGTGGCTGCCCAGACGAAGGCGTTCTCATGGGAATGCCTACCGTCTGGGGCCGGCCCCACTGACATCACTAGTGATGTCAGTGGGAGTGCTTTTGGTTCTGATAGAGCCAAAAGCACTCCAGGGCTTGCGGCAGCGAGACCCTACCGCAAGGGTCTCATTGCAAGCCCGATGGTCGCGATGGTCTTGACCATCGCAACCATCATTTTGGCCACTCGCTATAGCTGTGGGTGGTCACCCACAGCTATGCGAGCGGCCAGGACGCCGCTCCAAAAAGGAGGAGGGATGCCCCTGATTCAGAGCAAGCGCTCTGTCAGAGCGTCCGGCTCTGAATCAGGGCCTGAGTGCACTGTAGCTGCACGTGCATCAACAAAGGAGCAGCGCCAAGCGTGCGCCTGTGTCATAAGTCTGTTAAAGGGTGGTGTAACCCCCAAAGTGCGCTCCACAAAAAATTAACAATTCTTTTTTTCTGTGTTTGTGTGTGAAATGTATGCCCAGTAGCCGCATGTGCATCAACAAAGGAGCAGCGCCAAGCGTGCGCCTGTGTCATAAGTCTGTTAAAGGGTTGTGTAACCCCCAAAGTGCACTCCAAAAAAAATAAAAAATTCTTCTTTTCTGTGTTGTGAATTGTGTGCGCTGGAGCTGCACGTGCATCAACAAAGGAGCAGTGCCAAGCGTGCACCTGTGTCATAAGTCTGTTAAAGGGTGGTGTAACCCCAAAGTGCACTACACAAAAAATAAACAATTCTTCTTTTTTTCTGTGTTTGTGTGTGAAATGTATGAGCTGTAGCCGCATGTGCATCAACAAAGTAGCAGCGCCAAGCGTGCGCCTGTGTCATAAATCAAGGGCCGGCTGGCTCATCTGTTAAAGGGTGGTGTAACCCCCAAAGTGCACAAAAAAATAAAAACAATTTATTTTTCTGTGTTTGTGACTTGTGTGCGCCTTAGCTGCTCGTGCATCAACAAAGTAGCAGCATCAAGCGTGCAGCATCGGCTGGTCTGTTGAAGGGTGGTGTAACCCCCAAAGTGTACAAAAATATTTAAAAAATATATTTTTGTTTGTGTGCGCCTTAGCCGCATCAACAAAGTAGCAGCGCCAAGCGTGCACCTGTGTCATAAGTCAAGGGCCGGTTTGGACATCTGGTCCGGACTGAAGGACCTGCCAACAATTTCTGACATGTCTACTGTCACTGCATATGATACTGTCACCATTGACAGAATGGTGGAGGATTACATCGGTGACAGCATCCAAGTAGGCATGTCAGACAGTCCGTACTTGTACTGGCAGGAAAAAGAGGAAATATGGGGGCCCCTGTACAAGCTGGCTTTATTTTATCTAAGTTGCCCCCCCCTCCAGTGTGTACTCCGAAAGAGTTTTTAGTGCAGCCGGGAACCTTGTCAGTGAAAGGCGTAGGAGGTTGCTTTCACAAAATGTGGAGAAGATGATGTTCATCAAAATGAATTATCAATTCTTCCAGGAAGACCAGTCTCCAGAAAGTACAGAGGGACCTGTGGTGGTGGATTCCAGCGTGGGCGAATTAATACTCTGTGAGGATGAACATGTACACAACACTGAAGAGGGTGAGGAATCGGTGGATGAGGATGAGGACAACATCTTGCCTCCATAGAGCCAGTTTGTGCAGGGAAAGATTATTTGCTAGCTTGATTTGTTGGGGCCCAAACGAACCAATCATTTCAGCCACAGTTGTATGGCAGACCCTGGCGCTGAAATGATTGGTTTGTTAAAGTGTGCATGTCCTGTTTATACATAAGGGTGGGTTGGAGGGCCCAAGGACAATTCCATCTTGCACCTCTTTTTTTCTTTGCATTATGTACTGTTTGGGGCCTAGTTTTTCAAACTGCCATCCTGTCTGCTACTGCAGTGTCACTCCTAGATGGACCACGTGTTCGTGTCGCCCACTTGTGTCGCTTAGCATAGTCATCCAGCTACCTCGGTGCAACCTTTTGGCCTAATAACAATATTGTGAGGTGTTCAGAATAGATTGGAAATGAGTGGAAATTAATGTTATTGATGTTAATAATAGAAACAGAAAAACCCACAAATTCTGTGATTTTAGCTGTTTTTATGCTTTTTTCCCAAAAAAATACAGATCCAAAACACAAAACCCAGAACCCAAAACACGGAAGGGTGGTTTTGGCAAAACCAATCCAGATCCAAAACACGAAGAAAGATCCAGATCCAAAACCAAAACACAAAAAGTGGCCGGTGCACACCCCTAATTCTGATACCATGTAAAGTTGTGTATGGTGCAGTATACAAGAAGACTCAGAAGCTGCTGATAATGTGTCTTTATTCAGTGCTACAGTGTAACCAAAATGGCTCTGGCTACACTTCCTGTGCAGCAGGAAGTCACTTCCGTCAGCCAGGAATAATACACATCTATAGTCCTAAATTTAATTAATTACCATCTATAAAATTGTTTCCAATGTTCTTACAACTTTTGCAATTTGCTGTATAGTAAAAATGTTATTCTTAATTTCAGTTTGGCTTCACATTATATACTAATGCAAAACTGTTCATGACAATTCTCTTAACCTGGGTATACACTTGTCAATATATAGTTCATTAGATTGAGGAACAACATATCGCAAGTGCATCAGCGGATATGTACACCTGATATCTCTGTGAACGACGTTGTTTAGAAATACAGGTTGAGTCTCCCATATCCAAATATTCCGAAATACAGAATCATTTTGGCATGACTGAGATAATGAAACCTTTGATTTTTGATGGTTCAATGTACACAAACTTTGTCTAAGGCACAAATTATTAAAAATATTGTATAACATTACCTTCAGGCTGTGCGTATAAGGTGTATATAAAACATAAATGAATTTCATCTATGTACTCAAACTTTGCTTGAACCACAAAATTATTAAAACTATAGTATAAAATGACCTGCAGGCTGTGTGTATAAGGTATATATAACACATAAATGCGTTCTGTGAGTATATTGGGGTTATATTCCCAAGATATTTCATTATGAAATGCAAGTATTCCAAAATACGGAATATTCCGTTATCCAAAATACCCCTGGTCCCAAGCATTTTGGATATGGGAGACTCAACCTGTATATATTAATTGACCCTGCAGAACAGTCGATGCCGATATATCTTGCAAATATATCGATACATATGGCTGCTGGGCGGGTAAATGTAAATGCCCACCCAGTTGTGATGTCAGGCCAGATATATTGAGAAGCCGATTGGTAAGTATTTCTAGCTTACCGTATAAATGGGACGTCAAACTATTCATCGTTTAAGCGTCTACCCTGCATAAGGGTGTTTATTGGAGAATAGCATTTTTAGAATTGTGTGTATAAAAACTCATATCACTCTTTTATGCTGGTTATCTGTATATTTTATATCGGTGTTTAGCAACTGAGAGATGTGTTTTTTTTTCTTGTTTTATAAATGAAGCTAAACATAGGAGCATTGGGCCTGATTCAGAGATGTCAGAAACCCGATGATTTGCGAATAACTCCGATGCTTGAAGATCTGTGCATGCAGAGGATCTGTACTGATCTCCTTTTGCAAGCTCTATCTCAGTGCCCAGACGCCGCAGCCTGATTGACAGGCTGCAGCTTTTTGAGGGCAGAGTGGGGGCGGCCTCAGACAGCGTTCCAGAAAATGGAGGCGTGTTGGCCCTGTTTTCTTGGCGTGCTGAAGCCACTGACTGCATCCTTTTACGCAGCTTCACTGGCTTCAGCTGCATGAAACCTTCTGCCATCCTGAGTAACCTGAATGTTACTCAGATGATGAATGGTCACGCAGTCCTTTGACGCAGCTGTGGATTACAAAAGCCGGCAGGAGGTAAAACATGAAAGGATAAATAAATGGGAAGTAGGATGAACTTACTGTTTTCATTGAGCATTGTTCAACCTGTAAATCTAGAATGACAAGGATGTATCTAAAGACTAGAGATGTGCGCGGACCCCCATGTTTTGGTTATGGTTTTGCAAAAACCACCCTCAAAGGCTTTAGTTTGGTTTTGGTATTGCCGTATCCACCCTCAAGTGTTTTGGTTCGGATTCAGTTTTGGTTTTGTATTTCTTTAAAAATTTATAAAAACAGCTAAAATCATGGACCTGTTTTTGTTCCTATACTATTAACATCAATAACATTAATTTCCCATCATTTCCAGACAATTTTGACCCCCTCACATCACCTGAAATCACGGGGGAGGGATTTTAATGCAATCCAAAACACGCGAGATCCGATTTTAAAATCCGACTTCTGAATTTCAAGAAGACCTGAGCCAGGACTCGTTTCTACTGGGAACCCCAAAGTGATTCCAAACTGGGCACTCGGTTCAACTCAGAACCCCTAATTTCGGGTATGTTTGGTTCTCTCAAACCAAACCGCTCATCTCTACACATATTCTGTATCCATGTGCTTAGGTAGACTAGAATAATGCAATTGAAATTATCTGGAATTATAATTGACACAGTGCATAATTATGAATATGACTCTTGTCACAGAGATGTTATCCACCACCATTTTTGAGGTCTGTTTTTAGGCGTTTGGTCCCTTTAAACATGGTTAACTCCTATTTTGTATAATGGCCCTTTAAAAGAAAAGAAAAAAAAAATCTAAACTCTAATTAAAATATCACTTTGTCCATGCTTCTGAACACATGCCCAAAAACTTTAGTATACTATTAATACAGATATTTGTATTTTGATCCTGGAGAGAATGGGGATTAGGTAACACATATTACAAATGTAATCACATTTTGCAAAGCACACTATGAAATTCAGAAATGTTGGCCAGGACTTAAGAAAAAAAAAAAGAAAAGTGTATTGCCTCATGTTTAAGAAGGTTTTGTTCCGTGCAAAAGTACTTAAACAGACGTTTATCATGCATTTGTTGGCTTGCAGACAACAGACACCAAGCTTAGTGAAACAGATCCAGACAGCTCCACATATCTCTCCATAACAAGGATACGGCTTCCCATAGTCGTTGGCAAGCTTGGAGCAGTCTCTTGTCGTCTTACTTTTTCCTTCAGCAACCCGCTCAACAGGTGTTGCCACAGATACAGAGCACTTGGCAGTTCTATGACCTAAATAACGATTCCTAGGGTAGATTTTCAGGGGGAAAAAAGGAACCATTTAAATGTGTCTCTTAGCAACAGTCTCATAAATAGAGCAACAAGCATCTTAAATAAAAGTGTATTTTCCTTGCGATAGTTAAAGCCCCAATTTTCACGGCAGCTGGCAATCCCACTTATTTATTGTGAGTGCTCTCTTCCAGAGATGGATAAAGTAAGGGAAAAAATTTAATAGAAAGTAGCGTTGGTATAGTGGCTTGTTACGCATCTAACAGTTTCTCAATGTACATATCAGGCTGTGTTTGGCACAGACAGACACATTGCTCTGCTCAAGGTTTTGAGAACAGGAATACTTACAGAAATAAGTGCATAAGAAAAACATAGATTCATACACAGCAACCAATGAGACATATGCTTTAATTTTCTAAACTTGTTGATATTGGCAACCTCACATTTTTTGTTATTAATTCTCATTAATGTTCCCAATAAAAATGTAACCAGGATCTTCATAATGTCCCTTGCAAAGGATAATGTCTAAGATTTTTGAAGCATATGAAAGAATACTTATTCTATATTTCCAAAAAGTTCTACCAAAACCTTATGCTTGGAAATTGTTGGTCTAGTCCATTGGTCTTCAGTAGTTTTAGTGCTGAAGAGTAAAGGTATTGTTGCCTTGTATTCATTAATATATCGCAGTACAGAAGTACACCTCCCACCAGCTGCGCCAAATCCCTCATGTTATAAGCACTGGAGATTTAACCAAACATGTCAACAAGTATTTTTTTGTAGACCATTATTGTATTGAGTGACAGATTAAAACTCCAAAGTGATGCTTTGCTGAAGCTACATCAGGTCCCTATTTTATGTCTTTTACCCATGGAAACACTCAAATTTCTCTAAATCTATGTCAGGCCACTCTTAACATTTGATTTTTATTAAACAAACAGAGACCCACGCTCCATATTATCGAAAACAGCAATCCTCAAATGCTCAAATATTTTATTATATTTTTTCGCTCACTCTACTTCCTCTTGTCAGGGTTATGCCTGCTCCACTCTCACACCACAGTTTCAATAAAAAAAGGGCCCCATTTCATAATGGGTCCTGGGCTTTCACTTCCAAAAACACTTATTACATGTTTCTTACAAATCAAAAAGGAGAATGTTGCCTTTAACCCAACAATATAACTATATAAAAGACACCTACAGTATTACTATAGTAGTGGTTTAAAATTTCAAATTACTTGCAAAAAAAAAATATAGTGGTTTCAAATGTCATATTACGTAAAACATTTTAGTGGTTTCAAATTTTATATTATCTGCCAAACAAAAACTTAGTAACTTGGGGTATCTTGATATGCAGTTAGAGATTTCAGAAATTACAAATTATTCACATGTGCTGTAACAATATATTACAGGATCAGGGCTCATTGTGCATGGTGAAACTTGAGCATGAAGAGTGAGCTAGTAAACTTTGAACACAGCAGTATTTACAAGTTAACATTTAGGTTGTTTTATTAATTTTAAATAACATTTACATTTTGTTTGTTTTTTTAATTTAAAAAAAAAAGTTTTAACGAGAATGGAAAGATCGTAAATATGAACCACAAATTTCAACACCCCAGTTCAAACCAGGGTTATGCGATGATGGTACTGAAAATTCAGGTTAAAGCGTATTAAATTTCAGATCAGGGGGGGTCATATATGGCAAGGTGTGGAAGCGGTGGTAGCACCAGAGGTGGGGCTGCAAAATTCAAATAGTGGAGCCAAACCAACTGCCACCCCAAATGCTGCCAAACATCGCTGGCCAGGACTCACTGGCACGTGGGATATGTAACAAGGGGAGGGTGTGTTGATGGCAAAGCATGTGACAGGAGAAAGTGGGGGCATAATATGTGACCCGGGGCCAGGAGAGAGATGCATGCTGCAGTAAGGTAAGGCTCCTTGGTTAGGATCCTCACTTTTAGTCTATGCTTTGGGTTCTTACAATCTTTCAAGAGTCTCCAATGTGTTATGGGCAGTGTCGGACTAAAGGGCCCATGCTTAAGGGGTGTGGTCATCCACCAGAGGGGTGTGGCCAGCCACCATAGTTGCTTGGCTAACCATTAGGCAAATATTGGTGTAGTTTCTATAGAAGCAAACCAAGACCTGATGTTTATCAGTTGTCCTGCTCCACAAGGTAAGTGACCCTCTAATAGAGTAACAAAGTAAAATTCAATGCACAGTCTGCATCATGATCCCTAGAGGAGGGGGTGGGGCCCTCACGCAGTGGTGCCCACTGGGGATTTCCACTGTACCCCTGTGGGCCCGTAAGACCCTGGTTATGGGCATTATGTTTTGCATGATTAGACCACATTCATAATTCATAATTATTTTCCAAAATGGCAAGGTTGCTGTACTGCTGGCAAGACAATGCTTCCCCTGATGTGATTTTCACACACCTGCACATGGATCATGAATTGGCATGTGAAGTTTCTGGTGACATCAAGTGGAGGCCACAGACTCTAGAAGTACTTTCTGGGCATGGATGATAATTTCAGCACTTCTGTATGTGGACAATGTCAACGTGCACATCAGAGACAATCAATGGACACTTCCTATAGAAGATGGTGGCAGGCCACCGGCAAATGGACAGTTTATTGAGGTTTTTTTTAAAACCAGCATTGATAACTTGTCTTGGCTTCATTTGAATATTCTTCTGGCTGGAATCTACCTCTACCCAAATACTTTGCTATTGACTCAGTATTTGAATAGACTTTCAACTACTGGTATACACTTTGCCTGTAATATTGTTGTTTGTAAACTAATGAAAGTAGACATTACACTACAGTATGTTTGCATGTGGTAATTAAATTATTAATAATTAGGTCTATTTGCAGTCTCCCCCTACCCCATTACTGTATCAATCAGAGCAATTTGTATGAATCCCTCCTTGTACCCCTTTACCCCCAATTATATAAACAAATTGAGCCCTTATAAGTTATTTACGGTGACCTGACTTACAGACCCTCCTTCCACTCCTATATGTTATAGGATTATTATTATTATTATTATCATTTATTTATATGGAGCCACAAGTGTTCCGCAGCGCCTTACAAAGTACATAAACAAATAAGTAACCCGCGACTTACAATACAATACAAAGCAGGACACGGACATGTATAATAAACATTGCTATATTAGCGACCTTAACACCCACATAAACAGCCAAGTGTTAGTTGCCCTAGTGGGGAGTAAGAGCTAAATTAAATTACAGTAGGGAGAAGCACAAGAGGGTAGAGGGCCCAAAATTTTCCGGGATCTATTATATGTGTCAGTCATTGTCTATCTGGACGACATATTGATTTTCTCGTCTTCTCTAGAAGAACATCATCACCATGTGAAGAAAGTGCTGTCTCGTCTGAGGAAGAACCACCTCTACTGTAAACTGGAAAAGTGTGTCTTTTGTGTACTGTGTGCCATTTCTTGGTTATGTCATCTCTGGCTCCAGTCTAGAAATGGATCCCAAAAAAGTGCAGGCAATCCTGGATTGGTCCCGACCTCAAACCTTGAAAGCCATCCAGAGACAACTCGGATTCGCCAACTATTATAGACACTTTATCAAGGGATTTTCATCACTGATGGCTTCCATTACGGCCCTGACCCGAGAAGGCGCTAATCCTGCCCTATGGTCACCTGAGACAGAGACAGCCTCCCAGCTTTTGAAACAAGCCTTTGTCTCAGCTCCAGTCTTAAGACACCCAGACCTGAATAGACCTTGGTTGATGCCTCATCTGAAGTAGTAGGAGCGATCCTATCCCAGTGATATGAAGACAACCGAGTTCATCCCTGTGGGTTTTTCTTCAAGAAGTTCTCTCCTGCCGAAAGGAACTATGCTATAGGTGAACAAGAACTCTTGGCAGTGAAGTTGGCACTGAAGGAGTGGAGATACCTACTGGAAGGGGCTAAATTTCCCTTCACTGTCTTCACTGATCATCAGAACCTCCTCTTCCTCAAAAACATCCAGTGTGTGAGCCCTCGTCTGGCCCGATGGCCAATTTTCTTTGCTTGCTTTCAGTTCACCCTGACCTTCCGATCTGGAGCTCTAAATCAGAAAGCAGATGCTCTGTCTAGATCTCTCCTCTGTAACAACAATTTGGAGACCCTGCATAGTGCCCCTGTCCTGGAGTCAAGAGTGTTTGCCACCGTACAGATACAGCCTCCTACTGGGAGAACTTTTGTGGCCCCAGAGTTAAGGAAGCAGCTCCTCACCTGGGCTCACTCCTCTCGTTTTGCAGGTCACACAGGTACTCGGAAGACTCTGGAACTTTTAAAGTCAAGTTATTGGTGGCCGTCCATGAAGACTGATGTACTGGAGTTTATTTCCTCTTGTACCTCATGTGCTCAGCATAAGTCTTCGCGTCAAGCCCCAGCTGGTGAATTGTTACCCCTGCCTATTCCATTACGTCCATGGACACATCTCTCCATGGACTTTCTAACGGATTTACCTAGCTCTCAGGGTTACACCACCATCTGGGTTGTGGTAGATCGATTTTCAAAGATGGTTCATTATATACCTCTAAAGAAACTGCCTACTGCTCCTGACTTGGCTCATCTGTTCATCCAGCACATATTTCGCCTCCATGGACTTCCTACCGAAATAGTTTCTGATCGTGGCACTCAATTTGTGGCAAAGTTCTGGAGAGCCTTATGCTCTGTTCTACAAGTAAAGTTAAACTTCTCCACGGCCTATCACCCTCAAAGCAAGGGATCCACAGAGAGGGTCAATCAAGATCTTGAGACCTTCCTAAGGATCTTCATGATGTCATCCCAAGACAACTGGTCTGAATTGCTACCATGGGCGGAATTTGCACATAATGCCTCGTATCATTCCTTGACAAATCAAACCCCATTTCTAATCGTCTACGGTCTTCACCCTCGTATTCCTGAGTTCGAAGCCTGCCTGCCTTTGATGTGCCAGCCGTGGAGGATACTGTACAGAGATTTGCATCTAATTGGGCTCAAGTACGTTCTAATTTGGAGAAAGCCTCCTCCCATTACAAACTTCAGGCAGATAGGAGACGTAGGAAGGTACATTGCATGCAAGTTGGAGACCAAGTCTGGTTGTCCACCCGGAACATCCATCTCAGAGTACCTTCGATGAAGTTTGCTCCCCGGTTCATCTAACCCTTTTCCATCACAGATATAATCAACCCTTTGTCTTATCACCTTCAGCTGCCTGTTTATCTAAAAATTCCAAACTCATTCCATATCTCCCTCCTAAAACCCCTAATTTTTAACAGATTCTGCAAGGTCCTTCCTGTTCCCCCTCGCATCCAGACTGAAAGAGGCGTGGAGTTCGAGGCCTCTCAGGTCCTGGATTCTCGCATCCGCAGAGGACGATTGCAGTATCTCCTGGATTGGAGGGGTTACGTTCCGGAGGAGTGCTGTTGGACCGATGCTCGAGACATCCATGCTCCCGCACTCGTCAAGAAATTCCACTCCAATATCAAATTTCTTATGGTATATTTGGATTCTACGCACAAAATTGCATGAAAATTTATATATGTCATGTTAGATGCAAACTGGTTGTTGAGTAGTGTTATTGGTGGATAGCGCATGCATCTTGGCCACAATGGGTATATGTGGTGATTGAATTGCATTCAAATTTTACTACGGTTGTAGTGAGGATTTATTTTCAAGTGACTGACAGACAGGGGCCATTTTGTGGGTGGTAACAGGGAGGAGCTGCAAAAACCGCAGGCATGTCGTTACCATTTGGGGGCATGTATCTGCCTACATCTGCGACCCCATATACAAAACTTAAGGTGCTAGTGTCTCAGTTCCCTCGCTATTCTGCGTGACCATAGGGTAAATCAGATGGTTGATTATCAAAGGATCTGCAACCACCACTGTGTACTTATACAAAGAGCTGCCCTGTGCCAGAAAGTGCTTTGCCCCTCCCCCATCGTAAACAAGGACAGTGCATGCTGCAGGTGAGCGGGCCAAAAAATGGGCGTGGTCTCGTAGGGAAAGGGCATGGCCACACTATAGTACCCCCAATTCACATTACGCCACAAGTAGTGTCTCTTGCACATATACCCACCACAGTGCACATTCCCCCATTACACATTATACTGCACAGCACAAATTCCCCCCCCTTACACATTATGCCACACAGTACAAAGTCCAGCCCCCCCTAGCCCCTCCCACCTGGTCTCTCAACACTTACCTGTATAGCACCAGCTCCTGAGCATGTCACTGTGGTAGCCAGTGTAAGCCGCAGTCTCTGTCCTCCCTAGTGCGCACCTCTCTGCACTGGGCTGCAGCCCAACGCTGATGGAACAGCTCCTCACTGCAGGACACTCTGGGACTGGACTGAGAGAGACATCATGACATCTCTCCCAGTCCTGGAAGACACTACAACAGATGGGGAGGAGGCGAACTACATGGGGCAGGCAGCTGCGTATTAGTAGCAGTGCGACCAGCAGAGAAGGAGCCGGGCACACCGCTACTGTTATACATTGCAACAGGCAGCAGATGAGAGGAGTGATCGCGGGTGGTGGTGACTGGTTCCGCCCACAGGGCATGTTCGCTCTGTGCAGGCGGACCGGCCACACCACCCTAGCTATGGCCCTGCTTGTAAACAGTTGCTTAAATCTGCAAGGCTGCAGGTGGGCGTCTCAATGCATTTCTAGGCGGCTGTAGCATTAGCATACTTTCGCCTGGCAGCTGCGTACAAAATGCATTAGCGTCCACATAAGAATCAGGACCTTTGTCCACAGTGAGTAAGCTGCATGTTTAAAGTTATAAAACTTGCATGGTTAAAATGCTGTAAGTATCAATACACCCATGTCAGGATCTCTGTCGACCTCCTGACTGTATCCCATGGGGATTGGTATGAAATACCACAGGACGCATGTCCGTCGGTTCGAATCCCGACGCTGGAAGACCAGCAGTGAAGATCCCAAAAGGTAAGTATTTTCACCATTCACTAACCTAACCCCCCCCCAACCCTAACCCTCCCTTTGGGATGCCTAACCCTAACCTCCCCCCCAAATGCCTAACCCTAACCCCCCTCTAAGTGCCTAAACCTAACCTCCCCTTCCCCGCAGCCTAAACCTAAGTCTCCCGGGGGGATGCCTAACCCTAACCTCCCCCCGGGGTTGTCTAACCCTAACCCCCCCTTCCCCTAGCCTAACCCTAACCCTCCGGGGGGGGGCCTAACCCTAAGTCCTCCCGGGAGCCCCTAAACTAACCCTCCCCGCCCCCCCCCCCCCCCCCGTGGCTGTCTGTGCCCGGCTTACCTTCGATCGGTATGCCAGGCGTCGGGCTCCCGGCGTAGGTAAAATGACAGGTGTCTGGATTTCGATGCCTGTCATTAGACCCTTGCCGGGATTAGACAGTCGGGATGCCGACAGTCGGCATTTAGACCGTCGGCACCCCGATTGCATACCATCCCATGGGCATGCCTCTTTTCCTACAGAGCACAAATGCATCCACTTCTAAATGAATCCTATGGTGTAAGGGAATTGGTTG
Source organism: Taudactylus pleione (assembly GCA_031769625.1). Classification (NCBI taxonomy): domain Eukaryota; kingdom Metazoa; phylum Chordata; class Amphibia; order Anura; family Myobatrachidae; genus Taudactylus; species Taudactylus pleione. The sequence goes on from JAUIMM010000711.1 coordinate 118,093, forward strand.
CATATGGAGCCATTGAGCTCTGTAGGGATTGGAGCTGATCACACAAAAATTTGTGCTTTAGTTGGGCCTGGAGATTTGTGCCTGGACAGGAAATAAAAAAAAATGAGAGTGAATATAATACAGCATTTACAACACAAAGTATATAATATGTTTTGTTTTCAATTCCACTGTGGGAAGAAAATATACATGATCAGAGAAATAAGGGCATGATGTTGGCACTAGTCAAAACAAGTATGCGAAAAAATATAGACATGTATATCCAGAGCTTTTGTTTAAAAGAAAAATCTCTGTGCTACAGCATTTCAATTAACAAAATAGGATGGTTTACCTGATAAAATGCTCCCTGTGTGAGTGTAATTACATATTTGTGCCCCACAGAGATTTTTTAATTTCTGTTCGGGTTGTTTGCCTTGAAATATTTGTCACTGGAAATCGTATTGATGTGTAATTTTAAGGCAATGTGGACACACTGCGTGTTTTGTTTTCATTTTCGATCTCTCAGTGGATAGAACATCTTTGAAGATGATGTTTTTGGAGTTCAATTAACAATCCCTGAACAATTGCTGCACTTGGATTTTTCAAAAGTGGAGGCTGCAGTGATGGAGCTGTGAGAAAAGTCTCGTGCTCAGAGTTCCATCTGATACTGCTATTTCTTATGCTGTCAACAAACTAGGGGTGTGCACCGGCCACTTTTCGTGTTTTGTGTTTTGGTTTTGGATCTGGATCTTTCTTCGTGTTTTGGATCTGGATTGGTTTTGCCAAAACCACCCTTCCGTGTTTTGGGTTCTGGGTTTTGTGTTTTGGATCTGTATTTTTTTTTAAAAAAGCATAAAAACAGCTAAAATCACAGAATTTGTAGGTTTTTCTGCTCCTATGCTATTATTAACCTCAATAACCTTAATTTCCACTCATTTCCAGTCTATTCTGAACACCTCACACCTCACAATAGTGTTTTTATGTCCAAAACGTTGCACCGAGGTAGCTGGATGACTATGCTAAGCGACACGAGTGGGCGGCACAAACACGTGACCCATCTAGGCGTGAAGCTGCAGTGGCAGACAGGATGGCAGTTTGAAAAACTAGGCCCCAAACTGTACATAATGCAAAGAAAAAAAAGAGGTGCAAGATGGAATTGTCCTTGGGCCCTCCCACCCACCCTTATGTTGTATAAACAGGACATGCACACTTTAACAAACCAATCATTTCAGCGCCAGGGTCTGCCACACAACTGTGGCTGAAATGATTGGTTCGTTTGGGCCCCCACAAAACAAGCTGGCAATTAATGTGTCCCTGCACAAACTGGCTCTATGGAGGCAAGATGTCATCCTCATCCACCGATTCCTCACCCTCTTCAGTGTGTACATCCTCATCCTCACAAAGTATTAACTCGTCCCCACTTGAATCCACCACCACAGGTCCCTCTGTACCTTCTGGAGGCTGGTCTCCCTGGAAGAGCTGATAATTCATTTTGATGAACATCATCTTCTCCACATTCTGTGGAAGCAACCTCCTACGCCTTTCGCTGACAAGGTTCCCGGCTGCACTAAACACTCTTTCGGAGTACACACTGGAGGGGGGGCAACTCAGGTAAAATAGAGCCAGTTTGTACAGGGGCCTCCAAATTGCCTCTTTTTCCTGCCAGTACAGGTATGGACTGTCTGCCATGCCTACTTGGATGCTGTCACCGATGTAATCCTCCACCATTCTGTCAATGGTGACAGTATCATATGCAGTGACAGTAGACATGTCAGAAATTGTTGCCAGGTCCTTCAGTCCGGACCAGATGTCCAAACTTGGTCCTGCCTGCCCTGCATCACCGCCAGCGGGTTGCTTAGGATACCTAAGTTTTTTCCTGGCAGCCCCAGTTGCAGGAGAAAATGAAGAAGGAGCCGTTGACGTGTCACGTTCCGCTTCAGCTGACAGTGTGTTCACCAGCAGGTCTTTGCACCTCTGCAGGCTTGTGTCGGCCGGAAAGAGAGACACCACATAGGCTTTAAACCTAGGATCGAGCACGGTGGCCAAAACGTAGTGGTCTGATTTCAACAGATTGACCACCCTGGAATCCTGGCAAAGCGAATGAAGGGCTTCATCCACAAGTCCCACATGCCGAGCGGAATCGCTCCGTCTTAGCTCCTCCTTCACTTTCTCCAGCTGCTTCTGCAAAAGCCTGATGAGGGGAATGACCTGACTCAAGCTGGCAGTGTCTGAACTGACTTCACGTGTGGCAAGTTCGAAGGGCTGGAGAACCTTGCACAACACGGAAATCATTCTCCACTGCGCTTGAGTCAGGTGCATACCCCCTCCTTTGCCTATGTCATAGGTGGATGTATAGGCTTGTATGGCCTTTTGCTGCTCCTCCATCCTCTGAAGCATATAGAGGGTTGAGTTCCACCGCGTCACAACCTCTTGCTTCAGGTGATGGCGGGGCAGGTTCAAGAGTGTTTGCTGGCGCTCCAGTCTTCGGCACGCAGTCGCTGAATGGCGAAAGTGGCCAGAAATTTTTCGGGCCACCCAAAGCGTCTCCTGCACGCCCCTGTCGCTTTTCAGAAAATTCTGCACCACCAAGTTTATTGTGTGAGCAAAACATGGGACGTGCTGGAATTTGCCCAGATGTAATGCCCGCACAATATTGGTGGCGTTGTCAGATATCACAAATCCCCAGGAGAGTCTAAGTGGGGTAAGCCACTGGGCGATGATTTCCCTCAGTTTCTCTAAGAGGTTGTCGGCAGTGTGCCTCTTACTGAAACCGGTGATACACAGCGTAGCCTGCCTTGTAACGAGCTGGCATTTCTGAGATGCTGCTACTGGTGACGCTGCTGCTGTTGCTGCGTAAGGTGATACATCTACCCAGTGGGCTGTCACAGTCATATAGTCCTTAGTCTGCCCTGTTCCACTTGTCCACATGTCCGTGGTTAAGTGGACATTGTGTACAACGGCATTTTTCAGGACACTGAGGACACTTTTTCTGACGTTTCTGTACAGTCTCGGTATCGCCTGCCTAGTGAAGTGGAATCTAGACGGGATTTGGAACCGGGGACACACTACCTCCATCAATTGTCTAAATCCCACTGCACTAATGGCGGATACCGGACGCACGTCTAACACCAACATAGCAGTCAAGGCCTCAGTTATACGTTTTGCTTCAGGATGACTGCTGTCGTACTTCATCCTCCTCGCTAAGGACTGTTGGAGGGTCAATTGTTTAGTAAAAGTAGTGGTGTTCCTACTTCCTCTCTGGGATGATGAACGACTCCCAGCAGCAGCAACAGCAGCAGCGGCAGCAGTAGGCGTAGCAATGCAGGATCCTCCGGAGGAATCCCGGATAGGAGAGTCAGTCATGCCAGTGACATGGCCTGCAGGACTACTTCCGATCCTAACTAAGGAGGAAATTGACGAGGAGGGAGTTGACGGTGTGGTTTGCAGGCGCTTGGATACAACAGGACAACGGGATTTAGGTGTCCCTGGACTGCTTACGGTCTTAGCCAAAGTTTCTGAACTTGACAGTAACTTTTTATGAACGCGCTGCAGGTGCCGTATAAGGGAGGATGTTCCTAGGTGGTTGACGTCCCTACCCCTACTTATTTCACCTTTACATATGGTACATATGGCAAGACAGTTGTTGTCCGGATTTGGATAGAAATATTGCCAGACCAAAGAGGTGGAATGTTTGGTCTTCTGCCCAGGCATGACCGTGATGGGCTTTTTCATCCCACGGACAACAACTGTCTCCCCCGGAGCCTGATTTAAACAAACCACATCACCATCAGAATCCTCCTCGCCAACTTCCTCCTCAGCGCCAGCTACACCAGTATCCTCATCCTGTTGTATTTCAACAGTGACATCTTCAATTTGCATATCAGCAAGTGGACTGTGGGTGCTCCTTTCAGCACTTGCAGGGGGCGTGCAAATGGTGGAAAGAGCCACCTCTTCCCGTCCAGTGCTGGGAAGGTCAGGCATCGCAACCACCACCACACTTGGACTCTCCTTGGGGATTTGTGATATCTTCTTAGAAAGCACAGTTCTTCGCTGTGCTTTTGCCAGCTTAACTCTTTTGATTTTTTTAGTGGGAGGAGGGCTTCCATCGTCATGTGAAGCTGAACCACTAGTCATGAACATACTAGGGATCGACCTTAGCCGTTCCTTGCCACTCCGTGTCGTAAATGGCATATTGGCAAGTTTACGTTTCTCTTCAGCTGATTTAAATGTCTTTTTCAAGGTCATTTTCCTGAACTTTGCCATTTGGGATTGTATGTGCCCTCTACTATGACATTGGGCATCGGCCTTGGCAGACGACGTTGATGGCATGTTATCGTCTATGTCATGACTAGTGGCAGCAGCTTCAGCACTAGGAGGAAGTGGTTCTTGATCTTTCTCTATTTTATTTTTATCGGAGAAAGTTTGGTCCTCCATTTATGTTATATCGATTTGATATATACGTGCGGCTAAACACAGAAAATAATTTTTTTTTGGGTTTGGACTGGAGTGTACTTTGTGGGTTACAGCACCCTTTAACGGTCAAGCCAGCCGGCCCTTTACTTATGACACAGGCGCACGCTTGGCACTACTTTGTTGATGCACGTGCGGCTACTGCGCACACAATTCACAAACACAGAAAATAATTTTTTTTTGGTTTGGACTGGAGTGTACTTTCGGGGGTTACAGCACCCTTTAACGGTCAAGCCAGCCGGCCCTTTACTTATGACACAGGCGCACGCTTGGCACTACTTTGTTGATGCACGTGCGGCTACTGCGCACACAATTCACAAACACAGAAAATAATTTTTTTTTTGGTTTGGACTGGAGTGTACTTTGGGGGTTACAGCACCCTTTAACGGTCAAGCCAGCCGGCCCTTTACTTATGACACAGGCGCACGCTTGGCACTACTTTGTTGATGCACGTGCGGCTACTGCGCACACAATTCACAAACACAGAAAATAATTTTTTTTTTGGTTTGGACTGGAGTGTACTTTCGGGGGTTACAGCACCCTTAACGGTCAAGCCAGCCGGCCCTTTACTTATGACACAGGTGCACGCTTGGCACTACTTTGTTGATGCACGTGCGGCTACTGCGCACACAATTCACAAACACAGAAAATAATTTTTTTTTTGGTTTGGACTGGAGTGTACTTTCGGGGGTTACAGCACCCTTAACGGTCAAGCCAGCCGGCCCTTTACTTATGACACAGGCGCACGCTTGGCACTACTTTGTTGATGCACGTGCGGCTACTGCGCACACAATTCACAAACACAGAAAATAATTTTTTTTTGGTTTGGACTGGAGTGTACTTTCGGGGGTTACAGCACCCTTAACGGTCAAGCCAGCCGGCCCTTTACTTATGACACAGGCGCACGCTTGGCACTACTTTGTTGATGCACGTGCGGCTACTGCGCACACAATTCACAAACACAGAAAATAATTTTTTTTTTGGTTTGGACTGGAGTGTACTTTCGGGGGTTACAGCACCCTTAACGGTCAAGCCAGCCGGCCCTTTACTTATGACACAGGTGCACGCTTGGCACTACTTTGTTGATGCACGTGCGGCTACTGCGCACACAATTCACAAACACAGAAAATAATTTTTTTTTTGGTTTGGACTGGAGTGTACTTTCGGGGGTTACAGCACCCTTAACGGTCAAGCCAGTCGGCCCTTTACTTATGACACAGGCGCACGCTTGGCACTACTTTGTTGATGCACGTGCGGCTACTGCGCACACAATTCACAAACACAGAAAATAATTTTTTTTTTGGTTTGGACTGGAGTGTACTTTCGGGGGTTACAGCACCCTTAACGGTCAAGCCAGCCGGCCCTTTACTTATGACACAGGCGCACGCTTGGCACTACTTTGTTGATGCACGTGCGGCTACTGCGCACACAATTCACAAACACAGAAAATAATTTTTTTTTGGTTTGGACTGGAGTGTACTTTCGGGGGTTACAGCACCCTTTAACGGTCAAGCCAGCCGGCCCTTTACTTATGACACAGGCGCACGCTTGGCACTACTTTGTTGATGCACGTGCGGCTACTGCGCACACAATTCACAAACACAGAAAATATATTATTTTTTTAGCACTTGGGGGGAGCACCCCTGATGGACAGAGCACCCCCTGGACAACACTACAGCACTCCTTTAGGACTGGGACACTGCACAGGACTTTGGAGTGGACACAGCCCCTATGGAGAACTGACTGCACAACACAGTCCAGCCAGCCCCTATGGACTTTGAAGTAGTGGACACAGCCCCTATTAACAACAGCAGCACAGCACAACACAGCCAGCCCCTATGGACTTTGAAGTAGTGGACAACAGCAGCACTACACTACACTACACTACACTACACAGCCCTAACTCCCACCCTCCCTCTTCACTGTCCACAGCCGAGTGAGAAAATGGCGCCGACGCGGGTACCTTATATAGGATCCAAAACCCGCGAGACTCGGAAGGCGGGATGATGACGTTTTGCCTCGATTTCAGATCCGAGTCAGGCGGGAAAAGTCGAGCCTGACTCGGATCGGACTCGGATCGGGGGGGCTCGGGGGGGTTCGGATTTCAGAAATCCGAACCCGCTCACCCCTACAACAAACCAATCCAAAAATAAATAACATTGGAAAAGAAGCATGGCCTGACCACACAAAATGGATATAAACCCATGATGGCAGTTAGGATACGTACAGTAGGTTTCACCTTTGCCTGTGTGGATTGCCCTACATAGAATCTATTGAATGGGGAAAGTTGCTTTAGCATACCTCGGCATAATGATAAATTAATAGATAACCATGACGACTCTGCTATCAGTACTGACTGTGCATTTCCCAAATGCCCAAAAGAACTTAAACTCAGCTTGTTCTGTTTTTGGACAGTACACAGTGGAGGCTCCAGGGGTGGGGCTGCAGCGCAGTCAAAAATTCAAATAGGGAAACCACACCAACTGTCACTCCAAATGCTGCCAAATCCTTGGTCGGGACTCACTGGCAGTTGGCGTGGGTCCCCTAATTTGAATTTTGGACTGTACTGCAGCCCCACCTCTGAAGCCGCCACTGTATAGTGAGTATTTAGAAGTGACTATTGATAATGAGTTCCTCACAGTGATCTATTGATCACCATTTTGGGGTCTGCTTTAGCAACTTTCAACACTGTGTCAAGCTATTGGCAATGGGCTGTGTATTTGATACAAGCTAATTGTGTTGCGTACAAAAGACACCAGAATTAAGGGTTGAATTATGTGCCAACAGAATGAAGATCTGCTTTGTATAATACCCATGAGAATTGAGGTCTGCTTTGTATACTTGCCAAGAGTCTATGTTGTATACAACATACATAGAAGCCTTACTCCTTGCAGCAGCAAATGGTGGGTGAATGGTAAAGCAGACCAAATAGTGTATATTTGTCGCGAATCATCACTCTGCACTATTTACTGGATCTGGTGGATCGTCCTGGCAGCCCGCTGCCTGGCATTAATGTCCTCTTTAAAGTTATGCTAACTTTACTTTATTGGATGGTTTTGAATCAAAACACAAAATTGCAATGACAAAGGCCCTCATTCAGAGCCGGACGCTATTTGCGGTCGTTCGTTTAAAAACAAGGGGTGGCTATTCAAATGATCCGTAAGCACATTGCAGTCTGTTCACACCTCTAAGTCTGAACGAACGAGCAAAACATACGCTCGTTTATTTGTTAAAAACGCCCCCTGGCCGCACACGCATCCTACGTCATGTCCGCTATTTATTAGATTAATCGAGTACATCGACCAGCGTATGAACTGCTCGCTATTCTTGTGGTTGGTGTTTGCTACCACAAATTTGCGTGCAGTTCTGGCTATAAAATAACCCAGTGACGTGGTCAATGACGCTGCTGTTTTAAATATACACACCCATAAAACGCCCGTTTTGACCTTTAAGCACGCCTGCGTTCGGATCTCCACTCCCCATTTTCAAGCACCTTCCCCTGTTACCACCCACATACGCCTCATTCTGTCACTCAAAATAGCAGGCACTCGCTATATAGCGTACAAAGGATTTTCGGCCGCACTGACTGGTTCGCGCATGCGTACTAAAAAGCGTACGCATGCGCAGATGTGCAAACATCGCTCGGAACGAGCGTACTGCCGCTAACGAGCGGCTCTGAATGAGGGCCAAAGCCTTTCTTGCTTATTTTCTTTCTCTTTATACCTATCACAAAAATGGAACATTTGTGCCACAAAGTAGAAAATACAAATGCTTCCAGGCTGTAACAATTAATTGGTTTCATAATAATCCATGGTGCTGCGTCATTAAGAAAGCAAAGTGTCTACCAAAGAGCAGGCTAAAAATACTAAACACTTTATAGAGATTAGTACAGTAATTGCAACAAAAGTTTTCATGACAAACAATATTTTGTGGAGAACAGAGATTGATCTATTTTTAATAGTGATCTCCTTCCCATTTATTTACATGCTTCATAATGATCCGATTGGGCATTGTAACTGTTTTCAGACTGTAGTATCTACCAACAAGTCCCATTTGACATCAATGAAAAATTCCTTTTGTTATTCAACACAGATTCCTGCAGTTGGAAAATAGTTATTGTGTATATAGACCATTGTGTACTGGGCACAGGAATTCTGGGGCTTAAAATCAAAACAATTTATTCCAAAATGTTACCAAAACCTGAAAATTTCAAAACGGTTTTGCTAAATATTTACCATTCCACATTCGTCCATGAAATTTTATACCTTTGGCCAATGGAATCTGAACTTAAATTTAAGATACTTTATATGAAGAAAGAACAGTAAAAATTAGGCCATGGCCAAGATTACAGCATTTATGCTTCCCAGTACTTCTCAGCTATACCACACAGCAAATATGAATATACCACTGTCATCTCAGGTCTATTTATAGACTATAAATACATTTAAAAAAGTGAATGTACAATGAATATTCCATGGAAGACTAAAAGCGGAACTTCACGCCTCTGCGAGATGGCCTGTTCTGCCACATAATTCTATTGTGCCTCGATTTCTCTTCTTTTAAGTTGTAAGAAATCCAAAGACCCAGCACTGCCAGTCAGCCATGTTTATCACCATGGGGTCTATTTATAAAGCAAAGAATAGCCCTGTTTAGCTGAAATCAATGCTCTTCTCTGCTTCCTGCAATTCATGGGGCTAGTTACCGTGGAGAAGGTTATTCCTTCTCCAGCGGCACCCCTGCTCCATGGATGAATCGCATCGCCATACTTTTGTATGGGGAGTGTGATTCGTAAAGGAAGGAAAGCTCAGCTTTCCATTCCTCTCCTGTGGTACAGATTCGCCATCTGAGGAACAGAGCAGGGAAGTTGCATACATCCCTGCTCTTTGTCCCGCATTCGGCGCTGGCTTCTCTCCCTTTTCCCAGTGTCCTTTGCTGTCTGACGTGACCTGCTGCTCTCAGACGCCAGCGCATGCTCAGTGAGAAGCAGGCATATTGTGCTCCCGATATGTCTGTATTCTCACTGTGTACAAGGATCACGGAGGGGTCGGACAGCGCCTGAAGATGCCGGAGAGATAAGTTTACATGAATGGCTACTAAACATCACTATATATTGCATCGATGTGATGCGATATATAAGTGATATTTATCGTGAGACACTTCATTTTCTTTATGAATAGAGCCCCATGTCATTTGCTCACCTACTGTTATTGAGCTTTCTAGAATTAATAATAACGTGGGTTAAGAGCATTCACATTTTAGGGGTCTATTCATAAGCAGACAAAAGCCCTGTTTTGTGTTGACTCCCGATATGTCTGTCTTCCCACTGCTTCCAGGGATCGCGGAGGTGCCAGTTACCCCATGAAGACGGGTGCAGTAAGGACCTCATTCAGAGTCGGTCGAAGCGGCCGCACGGTCATACGGGAAAAGGGGCCGGATATACAAATGATGCACTCGCAAGTTGCGTCCCAAAGATCGGATCGGTAGCTGGCCGACCAAGGGGAGGAAGCGGTCGGAAGACAAAAAAATACGCCCCCTTCTCGTACGCATTACACGTCATCTCCGGGCATATAAGGATAAATCGAGACCATCGCGAACCATCGGAACTGGTCGTAGAGCTTAAGGTTGACTATACCCTCTCTTAAGATCTACGATCATGTCAGTGTAAAAAACACCCACCCCTTAGTGAGTTAATTGGTCTTAATTTATAAATCTGTCAAGAACTGGTACACAATGCAAAACCCAGTTGTGTGTTTGTCATGTTAAACACTGATTACATCTTAAAGAAAAAAAAAAATCTTGCCCAGAATGACTTGCTTCTAGCTAAAAAATATTGTCTTAATGAGGAATGTATTTACATACGGCAGCACGAGATTTACCAAACACATCAAATAAATTAATTATTTAAGAATCATCCAGCACAGTGTTAGATAAACAACTTGTCAAGTAAATCATTCACTTGAGCCTACTTAAAGCCCTCTGTTATCACTGTTTTGTGAATGAGGCCCCAGGTTGCCTTTCTTCTTGCCATCTCTGTACTAATGAAAAGCATCTTGTATCGCTTGCAACGTCTGGGAATGGTGATAATCCTTTGCGAGCAGCCAGGGCAGAGCTGTAATAGAGATAAATTAAGAAAGAAATCTTTGGTCTCTATAGAAGCTAGTTATTATTGCAATCTGTGTTTCTGACTGAGGCATTTGTGATGAGATTTCATTTGCAAAATTACTCCCATGCTCCGTTGATATATTATGCCATTCCATTAAAAAATGACACTTTGAAAATAAATACCTTTAACGTTATTTTATAGCAAGGTCAAACCTTTCTCTTGATGCGTTTAACTAACCATGCAAAATATTACATCAGCGGCCCTACAAGGCACTCAGATATATTCTCATTTGCATAATATCCTCTGTTACTTGGACTGTGCTCCTTAAGGGTGTTTAGAATAACTGTGTGCAAGAATATACTTAATCCAATCTCTTTCTAGCTTTTGCTCTTTTAAGATTTGAAAATTAATAAAACCTCCTGATACTCTAAATTACCATGAGCCTTTATAAGCATAACTTTGTAACTTTAACCCATTTTGGAATGTGCCCTACAGGCACCCATACTAATGAATAAGAAAATAACATTACAAGTTTGAAGATGATTTTTTATATGGAGTAATGTAAGAAAATCCCTTTAGCTGGATCAAGTACAAAAGTGTGCTTTCTTAAAAATTGAAAATCCTTTATAAAATGACTTGTAATTGCAGTAACCAAAGGATATATAAAAGGGAAATGCCTCAGCATTGTGGATTACTCTCCCGCCTGGTGTTCCTTGTGTAAACGTCATGTAATTCGGCAATGAAGATATCACGCTTAGGAAAAAAATTATTGTTTGCATTTTAGTATTTACACTATGCAGTGGTTTGATATTTTGCTTTAGTCGGTGCAGGCAGTTTTGACAGTAACATGTTTTTTAGCATTGTCAATGGCAAAATAAGGAGTCTATCTAAGCTACATTCAATATACATTAAGACAGACATTTTACATGTATGTAAACATGTAAAATATGCAATGATTGGCCATTTAAAGAGGACCTGTACCAGTTGTAGCAGAGGTTATTTAATTAACCAGATAGCAAGAATAAGAAAATATACCCACTAAACGTGGGAGAAAATCTGTCCAGAGAAGCATCTGGTGCTGATATAATAATCCCTCTAGTGGGCGGAGCTCTGTTTTTCCACCACTGTCACGTTGTAAATCACTGATCTCAGGGCCTGATTCAGGATGGACGGATTTACAGAGCTGCACACAAGCGGCTGAGCAAATCCATCCATCTCTGACGCAAATGCAGAAGGAGGTGTCAGACATCTCCTTGCTGCATTTGCAATCCCAGCACTGCACCGAAATCGTAGGCTGGGATCACCATTGCAACCACTATGACTGATGGTCGCAATGGTTGCTCCTTTTGTCAGGCTGCGGCAGCTGAAGCTTCCCGCAGCCTGTCTGGGTGCTGGTCATGTAAGAAGGCAGGAACCTACATCTGCTGACACAGAACCTGGCCTCGTCCCTCCCGGAATCTGGGGGCGACACGTTACCTGGGGCATGTGCCCTACTTGCCCCCCATCCCTAGCTGCTCCCCTGGAGGGATATATATATATTTTTAATTACTTAGAATTTGTATGAGCTTTGTAAACAATCAGAACATTAACCTTTAAAATCAGACCTAAAATGAAATGTTTAGTAGCAGTAAGCTGGCAGGAATGCACAAGAAAAATAAAGCTGTAATAAGGAGCAATGTATTGCCTCTCAATTCTTGTTGATTCCTGTGGAATATGGACCTGACACCTATTCTGCCTGATTAATTCTAAAGTAAAAAATACAAAGTGTGGCAGGTAACACCCCAAGTAGCCTCTACGCATTTCACCTACAGTATCTTACCAAGCTTATCAGCATCATAAGTAGCAGTCCACCTTATGAAGTCTATAAGCTTTTTAAATTATACTAAATGCAAGGAGGCTACCTGGGGCATTACCTATCACTTCTGGAACCTCACCTTATGATTATACCTAAATAGTAAACACCACTACAACTCCGTAATTGGGACTTGTGGAGCAGACTGTTCCCTATCAGCAATGCTGTGTTAAACACCTATTAATGTACAGGCAACACATTTTATTCTTAGTTGAATTCTAATGTCATATATATATATATATATATATATATATATATAAAAAAGCACTGATCCACGGCACTCACCATTCCTAGATTTGGGGTGCAACATGGTATGTGCAGGGCCAGATTAACAATGGGGTGAATGGAGCTACAGCTCCAAGCCTCCACATAATAATAGGCCCATCATCAAGCAGCATCATGACAACCAGATAACAGAAAGCCACACAGTCTGCCATAAGTCAAAGATTATTAAAATAGTTTTTCTAATTACCTCACAATATGATTACATTTTTATACTTTTATGTATTTCGGGAGACTTTTGAGCTGATATTGTAGGGTGTGTACATACCCACATGGCACTGGCCACATCCACACAGCATTGGTCACACCTCCTCGCTTCTCAAAATAGGCCCTTGGTAATTTTTAGCCCCAGGCCCATATGGCCCTTAATTCGGCCCTGGGTATGTGACCACATTGTTTAAATAAAAATCACAGGGGCTCTGCACTCACCATAATAACAATAATAATAATAATAATAATAATAATAATAATAATAAACAGTGGGGTTTTGGTTCATGAATTGATCAATGCATTTAAGCTTGCAGCCCCCGACAAGGGACCCCACTTTACTGTAATTCCCTACTCTATTGCTCAGAATTATAACATGGACATAGCCATCACATTAGTGTTAAACTCAGGGTATGCTATCAAGGTTTAAATCTCACAGCAACTTTGCTTTTAAACGTGAGACAGTTACCAAGCACACCTGTTGCAAAGCACCTAGGAAAACAGCTGACACAAGCTAGATTAAACAGGTTAAAAGGGGTGCATGAGAAAATGTGATCACAAAAATTATTAATTATAAAAATTAATCAAATAAACAAAAAGCACTAATCCACGGCACACACCATTCCTAGATTTGGGGTGCAACATGTTATGTGACCACATTGTTTAAATAGAAAAGGAGCTGGTAGAAACCCTAGCAAAGAGGAAACATATAATTAACCACTTTATGATTGTAGATTATTTATTGTCATTACAGGTTGAGTCTCCCATATCCAAATATTCCGAAATACGGAATATTCCGAAATACGGAATTTTTTTGGTATGACTAAGATAATGAAACCTTTGATTTTTGATGGTTTAATGTACACAAACTTTGTCTAAGGCACAAATTATTAAAAATATTATAGAAAATTACCTTCAGGCTGTGTGTATAAGGTGTATATGAAATATAAATGAATTTCATTTCTGTACACAAACTTTGTTTGAGCCTCAAAATTATTGAATATGTTGTATAAAATGACCTGCAGGCTGTGTGTATAAGGTGTATATAACACATAAATGCATTCTGTGTGTATATTTGGGTCCTATTCCCAAGAGATTTTATTATGGTATGCAATTATTCCAAAATACGGAATATTCCGTTATCCAAAATACCCCTGGTCCCAAGCATTTTGGATATGGGAGACTCAACCTGTATATATTTTGAGTTGTTACACTATATTTTCAAATTTAATTTTGCACTATTTAAATGTTTTCTCATTAATAAATCAATAATACAAAGTGCTCCCACTGATCAAATAAATAATAGTGCCCCCATTGGAAAAACGTAATAACAGTTCCATAACTAAAGTACAATGAATTGCTCCAATTTTTTTTTTATAGTGCAGTGGACATAATAAATACAGTACTCCTCTAAAATTTTCTTGATCCAACATAATCCATATAGCAAATAAATAACACAACTCCATAGATAAACTGGACTGTCCCCGAGAAGTTTCCTAATGTCCGGAAATCCCAATCTACTTAATAGTCTGTCAGCCAATCAGGAAAACATTTTTTATGGCATCATAAGCTCCCATTAAAAATAATGGTAGAGCACAGAGGCTGCTAACATTGGACTATCACTGATCACTGCTGCTTTGCAAACAGAGGCCCTCATTCAGAGCCACTCGCTAGCGGCAGTACGCTCGTTCCGAGCGATGTTCGCACATCTGCACATGCGTACGGATCGTTATACGCATGCGCGAACCAGTCAGTGCGGCCGAAATTCATGTGCTCGCAATATAGCGAATGCCTGCTATTTTGAGTGACAGAATGAGGCGTATGTGGGTGGTAACAGGGGAAGGTGCTTGAAAATGGGGAGTGGAGATCCGAACGCAGGCGTGCTTAAAGGTCAAAACGGGCGTTTTATGGGTGTGCATAATTAATACAGCAGCGTCATTGACCACGTCTCTGGGTTATTTTATAGCCAGAACTGCTCGCAAGATTGTGGTAGCAAAAACCAACCACAAGAATAGCGAGCAGTTCATACGCTGGTCGATGTACTCGATTAATCTAATAAATAGCGAACATGACGTATGGTGCGAGCGGCCAGGGGGCGTTTTTAACAAATAAACGAGCGTATGTTTTGCTCGCTCGTTCAGACTTAGAGGTGTGAACAGACTGCAATTTGCGAAGGGATCATTTGAATAGCCACCCCTTGTTTTTGAACGAACGACCGCAAATAGCGAACGGCTCTGAATCAGGCCCAGAGTTGGCGGATTCTCCAGACACTTACATTTGGACAAATCTATGAGTCGGCTTAATCAATTTGGCCATCTTGCAAATGCAGTCCTATACCAAGGGCTTATTTCAGTTTGGCCATCTACTGTTACGAGAGGGCTTTATCTGGGAACCCATGATTCAAACAATTGTTCAAACCACCTATTTGAAGGGATAGGGAGCCTAGCACCAAATAATGTTTTACACCCACCAGGTTATTTTGTCAGTAAGGCCCTTACACAGCCCAAAGGCACTGGCTGATCTCTTAGAAGATATAGTGACATCATCACCATGATAAACACAATCAAAATAAATTATAAAATAAATCAAATGTACAAGAGATGGAAAGTTGTTATATTATTATTATTATTATTATTATTATTATTATTATTATTATTATTATATAGAAGAAATAGTGTGGTTTTAAGTCTTCTGTATCATGGCAGTTGACAGTAACATGACTTCTTGTACCTTTTCTGCCCTTGTAGAGGGCGGGCCTCTCCGAGCTCAGAGCCCAATGACATATGGTTATATTCTTCTCAGGTGTATGTAAAGCAGAGCCAGCTACACAGCTGGATCCAGTCATAGTAAATGAGGGAGCTGTAGTAGCAGACAACAGCAGCCATGTGTTTTCTGTTGCCTGTGGCTCTATAACGTTGATATATTTGGCAGAACGTTGCAGCTGCCGGGATCTCACACAGACATGGCAACAAAGGCTTTATTTCACTTCCTATTGAATTTTTAACAAGTGTAGTTTTGGTAGTAGGAACAATGAAGTGAAAGGCTTAGTGGGAAAGTCATGTAACTTTCAGAATTTGACAAAATGAATAAGGAATGTAGAGCAGCATGGACGAGGGACATTCTCATCCAGTTCTCTGCATTCGTTGTAAAGGACCCCTTGATCTAAGACACAAACTTACGCAATATGGAAAAGGCACTAAATGTACAGTATATATAAACATAATCATGTACTGTAAGTACCGATGCCTGGAGAGGAAAACTTTGTCTCTTAGTGTGCCAATCCAGAGGTAATGGTTGTCGCCTCAGCTCACTTCCACGTCTCGCTAATGCCTCTTCTCACCCTAACCCATTACTATAATCACCGGTGCTCACTGACAGCATGGCAGAGGCATAGGCAGAGGAGGAGATCCCTGGACAAGTAGATGTAGAGTTGAAGGATTCATCCAGCTGAATTTAAACTTTTTGTATAAATTTCTTAAAAATTTGGATCACACACATAATTAGTGTGTCTGATTAGCAGGGCCGTAACTAGGGTAGTGCGACCAGTGCCATGGCACAGGGCACTGCAGGGCAGGGGGCGCTGTTTGGGCCTGTCAATTTTCCTGTTTATTATCATTCTCACTTGTAGCTTCCTCTTCTTTTATCCCAGCATCTCCTGGCCTCCCCTATCTCCTCCCTGGCCCTTCCCCATGAGGCCATGGCCCTTTTTTCAGGTACACTATCTTATGTCCCTATTTAAAAAATGGGAGGGGGGGGGCGCCAATGCTCTCCCTGGCACAGGGCACCATAAAGTCTAGTTACGGCTCTGCTGATTAGGGTCAGGTTGCTCCTTGTGGAATTATGTCAAAGATAAAATCAGAATGCAACACGACCGATGCAAAAACAATACTGTATAAAAGTAGCAATCAGTCAGCTACACAGTCATTCCTTCTGGTTGTATGACAGAAGACAGTTCTCTTAGTGTACAAGCCTGATTTTGAGCTGGGAATAGAGTAAGCAGGGAGGGCGGATCCACTGGAGCGCGAGCTCCAGGTGCCTTACTTACCAGAGGGCGGCCTGCAGTCGGACTCCGGAGCGGCTGTCAAGTAGCTGACAGCCTGCGCCGGGTCCACAGCAGCAACAGCAGCTCCTGTCCTGCCTTCCTGCTCTAGTGAGAAACTTCTGGTCACTAGAGGAGCTTGTGCTGAGCCCTGATTGGTGGAGCTCAGCACATGTTCATCTGACCCCAGCAGGGGTCGAGGAAGAAGCTGCAGGGTCCACATTAAGGTAAGAGAGAGGTTATACGGTTGCTGCTATTTCCGATGTGGCTAAAGGACCTCTGTGACGTATCCACCACGTGACTGCTGCAGGTGGCTGGACCGCTCCTGTGTTACCATCCACTAGGGCATAGAGGGGGAATAAATATTTGTGGCGAGTGCAGCGAGCCACTGTGCCCGAAGCGTGGCGGGCGCAGCGAGCCCGCGAGAGGCCACTTTTGGTCCCCCGTTAGCATCCCCACCCCTCCCCCTTTCAGACAGGGTCAGGTGCGTGTGACGTCACAGGTCCATCAGCCTTGTATAGTCTAGACCTAACCGAGGTTATACCCCAGTATTTATGTCTATCCCTGCCTGTATGTACTGTATGTGTGACCCTTCCTGCCTGTATGTACTGTATGTGAGTCCCTTCCTGCCTGTATGTGTATGTATGTGACCCTGCCTGTATGTGTGTCTATGTACTGTATGTACAGTTGCGTAAATTCATTACAGACGCCCGGAGGCAGTGTTATAATTGGTGCCCCCTCCCGTCGAAGCTGCTGACACTGTAATGTAGCAATTTGCATGCAGACAGGCTATAGATAGGAGAAGGCAGCAGCTGATGGTCTGACATGGAGCTCTCCACTAGTGTATGGTGGCTTCTCAGGTGCCGGGAAGGGGTGCCATGTATTGGACCGTGATGGAACACTCCGGGTACGTAGTTACAGCCCTAAGTGGGGTGAATATATTGTGGACAATGGAGGAGGTGCCCCTTCAGAGCTGGAGCCCGGCGGCAGGCGCCTCCATTGTCTCCCATAGTTCTGCCCCTGTGTATGTATGAATGTGTGACCCTGCCTGCATGTGTATGTATGTGTATATGTATGTATTTATGTGTGTGTGTATGTATGAACGTGTGACCCTGCCTGTATGTATGTGTGACCATTCCTGTATGTTTATATGTATGTATGCATGTGTGACCCTGCCATGTACAGTATGTATGTGTATATATGTAGCGGTTATATTATATAACATACACTCTTTTTTGGGGGGGTGGGGGCGGCAGCACGCTCGTGCTCCGGGCACCCTGGCCACATGCTACACCTCTGACAGTAAGATATAACTAGTAAGTAACTGCGCACCTAGGTAAAACCATGCTGCACTGCAGGGGGGCAGATATAAATTGTGCAGAGAGATTTAGATTTGGGAGGGGTGTGTCCAAACTTACATCTAAATTGCAGTGTAAGAATAAAGCTGTCCAGCTTTTGTGGGCTACATGCAACAGCAGCCAGTATTTACCCTGCATGCAAGAGACCTAAATGTATTTGCACCCCTTGCATTACAATATTGCTTGTCCAGTTGCAGAGTTAAAGACCCCATATACCAGGTGACGTATTGTCCAATTCTGCAATGGGATCAGAAACGCCAATCCTCCGGTCAGAAATGCCAACCGACGGCCATAGATGTTCTGTGATTCGTTGGAGGATCGGTGAAATTGTACGTTACATTTCACCATTTTTTCAAATTTCAATCATATTTTGATCGTGATCAGCAAATCAGTGAAATCCATCCTGGTATTGCAGGAAGGCAGCATCACGGCAATCCGACGTGCGGCGAGGTCAATGGCTGGGGGGGGCACACATGGATATGAGCCTGAGTGCTGGGAGCCTGTCTCACTCCCTACTCACTCTACCCTCACTAGTCTAAGCTTCATTGTCCATTGATTCTTGCATTACTGTGTCTTTTGCTGCTGCTGACTGAGGTCCAATCTCTAAACACTACAGTGCACTTCCTGGTCACATGACACATTCAAGGTGTCCATCAGTGCTCAAGGCATGCCCCACATACTCAGAGGCATGCCTCTATTGGCTCTCTTTCTGTGCAGCTTATTGCCCATGATGTGGCCTCTGCAAGCAGAGTCTGACTATACAGAAGCAAAGTTAAGCTGTTGCTGCCTCATGTCTCATCTCCCTGCAGTCCCAGGGAGCTCCACAAAGCTTGTGAGTGTTAAAAAATGATTACAATAGAGAAAGAAGATGTTTATAAGTTATAAATATGTTCTTTGTATTATTCTAATAATTTTTATATCAATTCTCAGGAGTATGAAATGGGAGACTCTACCTACCCTGACTGCACATCCCTGGTGGGTGTATGGGGGCCATTACTTGTTTTTTCTTCTTGCTCTATCTTGCTTTATTCCCAACTTTTAATCAGACCCTATATTGTCTACTGTACAGCTTGGGCTATTAAACAGTTATTCGGCTACTCTGACATACCTGTACATTACTCTGGTCAGACTGTATACTGCACTCATTTATCACTTTACACACAACTGTATGAATATTGTAATAACTAATTTAATAGATATATAGAGAAGCACCGATAGGGCGGGGAGCAGGTACTAATTACCCAAAGGGGCCCGAGTCCTGCAGCCCAAACCCCCGCCGCTGGTACTTTACCTTGGGCAGGGAGAGAGAGAACTGACGGCTGCAGCTGCAGCCTCTCTCCCCAGCCTAACACACATGCTGCTGTCATGCTGTGTGTTGGGCTAGGGGTTTCCTGTCAATTTTGACCTCCTCACAGCTCACAATATTGTTTTCATTCAGTTTAGGCCCAAAATTTGCACCAAGCTAGCTGGCTGACTAAGCTAAGTGGCAGCAGTGGGTGCACAAACACATGGTAGTTCAACTTGGGCAGCACAAACACATGGCAGTTCAACTCCCAACATGGCACATCAGGAAACAAATGCTTTAATTATTCAAGAGGACTGACGGAGTTGGAGTATGTATGTAGTTGAAGGCAGGGACAGGAAGGATTGATTGGTAGTAAATTTAATTTAATTTTTTGATTACGAAGTAAATTTATGAGGGAGACAGGGAGGGGAGGAGGGGAGGCATTAACAAAAATATTTTACTCATTCACATCAGTCTTTGCCCCAGAATAATACTTGAGCGCCATGCCTGCTGCTGCTGAGAGTGGATTTTCATCCCAGAAGGAGACCAGGAAGACTTTTAGTAGTGCTTGCCAAAACAATTGACTGTTAAATAATCCTTTGCAAAGATTCCACCTGAAAAGCATTTCCCAACCTGTACAGGGACATAAAAAAAAACATAGCTAATGGCCTCCAAACTGCCATTGTACCTAATGTCCACTTAAACAGCACAGATGGATAAGTGGAACAGGGCAAACACAAGCTTTAAGATTTAAGGTCTTATGTTGTGTCTTTCTTGAGAATCATGCACCTGCTTCTGCTGCTAGGAGTGGATTGTCATCCCAGAAGGGGACCAGGAAGAGTGCTTTCCAAAACAATTGACTGTTAAATAATACTTTGCAAAGATTCCACTTGAAACTTTTTCCCAACCTGTACAGGGACATAAAAAAACATAGTTAGTGGCCTTCAAACTGCCATTGTACTCACTGTCCACTTAACCAGCATAGATGGACAAGCGGAACAGAGCAAATGCAAGATTTAAGGTTTAAGTCTTTCGTTGTGTCTTTCTTGAGAATCCTTGAGCACCATGCCTGCTGCTGAGAGTGGATTTTCATTCCAGAAGGGATGAAGACGTTGTTTCTTCCTCCCAATGGACACAGATCTGAAGAAATGTAAAGAGCTGTTAATAAGCATATTGTCAGCTCAAGTGGCACATGATGCAGTGATGGCTTCTCCTTCAGTTTCTCCAGCAAAGTGCATCTGCTTAGAAAAAAATAAACTTTCAAAACACCCACTGGTGAAGCAGTTGAGTCAACACAACCAAGTTTTGACATCTGGTCGGGTCAGAATTGCCTACAATTAATGACACCTCTACCGTGACTCCATTTGATACGGTTACCATTCAAAGAATGGTGGAGGACTATTTAAAAAATTTTAATGATAGCATCCAAATAGGCATGTCAGACAGTCCGTTTGACTACTGGCAGGAAAAAAAGGTAATTTGCAGGCCCTTGCACAAACTGGCTTGAGCTGCAAACCCTCCGTTGTGTACTCAGAAAGAGTTTTCAGCACAGCCGGGAATCTTGTCAGTGATCGCCCTAAGAGACTACTTCCACAAAATGTGGAAAAGATGATTTCGATCAAAATGAACTACGAATTCTACGAGAAAGACCTTTACCTTCAATTACATGCAGAAATTACAGAGGCACCTGTATTGGTGATTCCAGCAGGGACAAATTAATATTGTGTGAAGAAGATGATGTATACATCACTCCAGATTATACCAGCACCCAAGGCTATATCGTCATCCCATCCTGTGTTGTGTATAAATTACAGCTGCACTCCCTGTTAGATTGGGGATTCATTGTCCACTTTAGTGGATGTGACCTCCATTTTAGTCCATTTCATCACACCTCCTACACAGGCCCTCTTAGAGCCGCGGCGGGCCTGGGTAATAGGGGGCGTGGCCTAATCTCGGGAGGCATAGCCCCGTCCCCTTCCCAGAAAAAAAAAAAGATTTGCAGGGAGGGGGGCGCTCTGGGCCCCCTCAGCCCTGCTCAAAAGCAGGGGGGCACGATCAGTGTGATCGCTCCCCCCCACAGGCATAGGAGACTGCTGTGGCTGCTGGCCAGCAGCCACGAGCAGTCTCCACTGCAGCTCAGCACACGCTGTGTGCTGGGCTGTTGTGAGGGAGGGGGAGCGGCGCCGGACCCGGGCCCCCGCCGGGCCCCTCAGGAAGCCCGGACCCCGGTAATCTGTACCCGCTCCCCCCCCTTCTCGGCGCCCCTGCTCCTACACATCTTCTGACCTGGGCTACAGGAGGAGCAGCTGCAATCTTGTATACGGTTACATGGAGTTGCCCCTCTGACTCAATGAAATTCAGGTAGAGGGACCATGGGAAGGGAGTAGGAACACTTTTTTAGCTTCTTTATTCCATTTTTTTAAACCATATCTTCTATTTTCACCTTTTGAAAATATGTTTATGTGAATCTCAGCTGAGGCGTTTGTGATGTTATTATGTTTAATATATTATGCACGTTATTTAGCACTTTGTTGTGGTCTTGTAGTCGGCGTGTAGACTAATCATTTATTCATCATTGAGGAAAGAAGTGAAAAGTTTAATTTTTTTATTGCTAACTTTGTGTTATTAAATTGTCATTTTGTGAAGTTTCCACTTATGAATAAGAACAGAATAACACACTGCGCTACCACTTACAGTGAGATAATATTTTTTATGAATACACTGCATTTTCCACTTACAGTGTGACATATAGTAATTTTTTACGAATACACTGCTATTCCACTTAGTGTCACAATATTTTTTACGAATACACTGCGATCTCCACTTACAGTGTGACAATATTTTTTATGAATACACTGCATTTTCCACTTACAGTGTGACAATATTTTTTACGAAGACACTACGTTTCCACTAACAGTGTGACAATATTTTTTACAAATACACTGCGTTTTCCATTTACAGTGTGACAATATTTTTTTACGAATACACTGCATTTTCCACTTAAAGTGTGACAATATATTTTACGAATACACTGTGTTTTCCACTTACAGTGTGACAATATTTGTTATACACTGTGCTACCACTTACAGTGTCACAAACAATACGTGTATGAATATTACACTGCGGACAGACAGGCAGCATCACAGTAAAAAATAATAATACATATAGTACACTGGGGTACAGCACAAAAAAATATATAACATATTATTTTTTAATTAATTATATTATTTATTAGCTTTTATTTTTTTATACACTGGATGGACAGAGTACCCCTGGTTGGACATAGCATGCCTGCCCCTGGATGGACACAGAAACCCCTGCCCTAGATGGACACAACAACCCCTGGATAGACACAGCAGCCTGGATGGACACAGCAGACCTTAAATAGACACAGAAGCCCCTGCCCTTGATGGACACAGCAACCCCTGGATGGACACAGCAGACCCACAGCAGCCCTTAGATGAATACAGCAGCCCTGGCCTCGATGGACACAGCAGCCCTCTTGGATGAAGCACAGCCCTGATAGCCCGGTTCTCAGCAAGCAAATGGTGCCGATCACCGTGGGGGAGGGACTTTTGTACAATCCAAAACCCACGAGAATCCAACACAGCGGGATGGTGATGTTTTGCATCGCTTGAGATCCGAGTCCAGTGGGAAAACCCGAGCCAGACTCGGATCTCGCCTCGGATCTGCATGTTCAGATGGGTTCGGTTCTCAGGGAACCGGACCCACCCGTCTCTACTTTGAATCATAACAACATAAAATTTTAATTTGCAGTTTTTTTATTTTATTTACTAAATAATTTGTAATTATAAAATTACTGCAGTATGGTTGCAAAATGCCTTGAGATCCTCGTAATGGGCAAAATCCACCAAACTCCAAACCGATCAAAGGTGTTTGAATCAAAATTACATAAACAAATAACAGTGCAAACTCTACACTTATTAGGTGAAGTGATTACAAAAAACTAGCATACGCCAATCTACATTTTCGTCACATAAAAGCATATATATATATATATATATATATATATATATATATATATATAATATGTGTATATATAATCTTTGAATTTACATATCCTTAAACATTAACATAACTTTTAATTCAATATAAATGTGATGCTACAACTAAATCATTCTTATAGAACAAGAGCCCAGATACTGTCAAGTTTGATAACTGTTGTTTTGTATCCAATTTGAGCCCAGGTGACTAGAAAATTACTTGTAAACTACATTGCGACACAGAAATCTTTGGGTCTCTCAGGGGGAGACACCAGCAGAAAAGTCTGGAATGTGCTCCGCTGTTCACCCATCACAGCCAGCCACTAGAAATATTGTATTTAATGTTGTGCATCCTAAGATATAAAATTAGGCCGACAGAAGTCTGGATGGAGGCCCTAGCTTCCTAGCTTCATACTGCTAACTTGTGGTGTGCTAGTAGCCAAAAGTGCTTGGAACAGTCGCCTCTCTCCAGATGCTGCCATTCATTTCTGTGGGAACTGCACCACTTACATCTAATTACAGTTTCTGCTCAAATTAATAGGACAAGGATGACAGGGAAACTTCTCTGCACTGCAGTGATGGAAACCTTCAGTTCACACAGATTACGAAGCACTTGGACACCACGGATATAGTATTAACTTTTCCATCTTTTGGTTCTCATCTTTTTTATTTTTGTCAGTCATTGAGAAATATTAGGAATATGTTGTACTTGGGAATAGAGTAAATGATTCATTAATTATAAACTATAGCACCCAGACAACTAAATCATAATCTATAGCACCCAGACTCATAAATCCTAATCTACAGCACAAAGACTACTAAATCGTAATCTATAGCACCCAGACTCATAAATCCTAATCTACAGCACATAGAGGGGTATTCAATATGAAACGTTAACTTCACTGTCGAAGTTAACGTTTCATATCGGAGTTTTTACCTGCGTTAAAGTATGGTGCGCACTCCCGCTTATCCCCGTATTCAATATAAAATTAACGAAAACGGGAAACTCCGAAGTTGGATTTGCGTAAAGTTACGAATTTTTCCTTAAAATAATTGTAAGACCCCCCTAAAGTTGTAAAAACATGGGGAAACACTATAGGTACCCCCGTTTTAGCTTTTAATTGAAAGTCGGGGATTTAAATAGCCGCAGCAGGTGTTTTTTTCCCAACATTGAAGAAGTGTTGCAGAAGAGCACTTAGGTTATTTTTTTTCGTTTTTTTAAGTGGTCCCATCAAATTTGGGGTACATGAAAATGGGTACTAGCATATTTTGATGTCCCTAAAGTAAGTTTTTAAAAATTCTGCATTTGTGCACCTGCCGCTATAATTCTATTCTTCAAAACACCTGCCGCATACTTGCAGAATAGCCCTGAACCTATTTCCCTATTGTTAAACAATTTTTTCCCATTTTTTTTTTTTCACCCCAATTTTTTTATTAATTTTTTGGGGTGTCCCTATTTTTTTTCACTTTTTTTTACACAGTTCTTTTTTAAATGTCAGTCCCAGGGGTGCAGGCTATTTTTTTGAAGCCTGCACGCCTAAACCCCAATTCTGCACTTTTTTTCGACACCTATTCAATGGTGAAAAGTTATCCCTGTTTTTTATCAAAGACTTTTCAAAACTGCGATAAGTCTTTTATATTGAATACAGTGTAAAACTAAAACCTGCGATAATGACGTCATACCTCCGATATTAACGCAAAAACGATGTTATCGCACCCATATTGAATACCCCTCAAAGACTACTAAATCATAATCTATAGCACCCAGACTACTAAATCATAATCTATAGCACCATACTCATAGATCATAATATATAGCACCAGACAACTAAATCCAAATCTATAGCACCCAGAGTCATAAATCATATTCTATAGCACCCAGACTCATAAATCATAATCTATAGCACCAGACAACTAAATCATAATCTATAGCACCTAGACTCATAAATCATAATCTATAGCAACCAGACTCAAAAATCATAATATATAGCACCCAGACTACTAAATCATAATCTATAGCACCCAGACTACTAAATCATAATATATAGCACCAGACAACTAAATCATAATCTATAGCACCTAGACTCATAAATCATAATCTATAGCACCCAGACTCATAAATCATAATCTATAGCAACCAGACTCATAAATCATAATCTATAGCAACCAGACTCATAAATCATAATCTATAGCACCCAGACTCATAAATCATAATCTATAGCACCAGACAACTAAATCATAATCTATAGCACCCAGACTCATAAATCATAATCTATAGCACCCAGACTCATAAATCATAATCTATAGCACCCAGACTCATAAATCATAATCTATAGAACCCAGACTCATAAATCATAATCTATAGCACCCATACTCATAGATCATAATATATAGCACCCAGACTCATAAATCATAATCTATAGCACCAGACAACTAAATCATAATCTATAGCACCTAGACTCATAAATCATAATCTATAGCACCCAGACTCATAAATCATAATCTATAGCAACCACACTCAAAAATCATAATATATAGCACCAGACAACTAAATCATAATCTATAGCACCCAGACTCATAAATCATAATCTATAGCACCCAGACTCATAAATCATAATCTATAGCACCAGACAACTAAATCATAATCTATAGCACCCAGACTCATAAATCATAATCTATAGCACCCAGACTCATAAATCATAATCTATAGCACCCAGACTACTAAATCATAATATATAGCACCAGACAACTAAATCATAATCTATAGCACCTAGACTCATAAATCATAATCTATAGCACCCAGACTCATAAATCATAATCTATAGCAACCAGACTCATAAATCATAATCTATAGCACCCAGACTCATAAATCATAATCTATAGCAACCAGACTCATAAATCATACTATATAGCACCCAGACTACTAAATCATAATATATAGCACCAGACAACTAAATCATAATCTATAGCACCCAGACTCATAAATCATACTATATAGCACCCAGACTACTAAATCATAATCTATAGCACCCAGACTACTAAATCATAATCTATAGAACCCAGACTCATAAATCATAATCTATAGCACCCAGACTCATAAATCCAAATCTATAGCACCCAGACAACTAAATCCTAATCTATAGCACCCAGACTCATAAATCCTAATCTACAGCACAAAGACTACTAAATCATAATCTATAGTACCCAGACTCTTAAATCATAATCTACAGCACCCAGACTCATAAATCATAATCTATAGCACCCAGACTCATAAATCATAATCTATAGCACCCAGACTGAGGAGAGAGTGTACTTTATGTACAGGAACAAGTTTAAACCCCTAGGTATTTGGGAGCATAAATAGGTTCCAGTGTGGTGGTATTTATAGGGTTAATATTTGTAGTTTAATGTCAGCCTATTATAATCAGTGGGGTCATTAGCTGGGGGAGGAGTTTTGTTTATTTAGTTCAAAGTCAGGCAGGGCTCTGCCTCTTCTTTCTTGCACTTTCTCAGGCAATTGCAAAAGCTATTTCATTTGTTTTATCCCTTTCTACTTCCTCTTATTCCTATTTTTCCTCTTTTCTCTCCCTTTCCTTCTTAGGCCATGTCCAGGCCCCAGCGGTCAGCCCCAGTGCCGGTACGGTATGCTGTGTCCTTGGGGGATTTTCCCCGCAGGCGTGCCTCTTCTTGCCCAACTGAGGGGAGAGCTTGGAGAGTGTCTTTTGGCCTCTCCCCAGCCGTGGTTGTCATCCCCCCCCATGCTGAGCGCTCCATTTTTGGACCCGGCGTTGGGATCTGACGCCGCGGTTCAGGGACAGGGGAGGTGCCAGCACTCTCTGGCATCCTCCCCTGAAACTAGCAGGAGTGTCGGTGCCGTGGTCTGCGGTCGCAGGAGATGGCGACGCACTCCAGCCTCCTCCCCCGACAGTAGCGGTAGCCGTTTGTTAGGAAGGGGGACCCGGTGGCCCGCGGGCGTGCACGCACGTGATTCTGTGCATCCCCAGCGGGTTTGTCATAAGGCCCCAGGGTTCAGCAGAGATGCCGGTGCCATCTTGAATTTGGATGGCGGTGGCCATTTTGTTTCTGCCAGCGACATGTCCGTGGCTGGCTCTGGTGGATCTCCTGATCCTCCCAGGGCTAGGGAACAGCCTGCGCCTGTGTCTGGCATTAGTAGTAAAATAGCACAGGCACAGGACAGGCAAGCAGGTAGTTCAGGTGATATGCACACGCATTGCTTTTGGGATTGGGGGTCTTCCCGTCCCAGTAATACAGTAGGCATTGCAAGAGTGCACCTCATGACAGTGGGACCCCTGCTCTTGCACCAGCTGCTTCCCCTGATTCCGGGGCACTGGCAGGAGTTTTGGTTTCGCTGGTAAGCGTGTTGACCGCTATTGCAGAACACGAATGGTGCCGGGGAATCCACAGGGAGGGACCATGCAGCACTTGGCACAACCTTGTTGCGCAGTTGTCCGTGATGTGTAGCCTCCCGACACCTGTGCCACCCCCCCCTGCTTCTTCTCAGCTGTCAGCTCCGGTTCTCTCTCACTCTCGGCCCACAGCCTCTGGTCACTCCATATGGGGTGTGACAAACAGTGTCTGCATGTTCTCTATGGCCTCTTCCTTTTTTGTTGCAGGTCTGTCCGGCAAATCCGTGTCAGGTATGGCGACCACGACTCATGGGTCTCGTATTACTACACAGGCAGATGATCCAGCCGTTGCTGGTCCGTCCGGCGTGTCTGTTGTGGGTATGGAGGCAGAGGGTCGCAGGTCCAGTAGGACTCCATGGGAGGATGATGCGATAACTTTGGGTGAGCCGGATGGGGAGTGGGTATTGACTTCTGAATCTAGTTCTACATACTCATCTAGTTTTGAACATAGATGCCAGCATTGCAAAAAAGATGATCGCTTCGCCGCCATAGGCGTCTCCGGACCTCTAGCACTAGCTAGGAATCGAGCATTAGCCCGGGGAATGTTGTACGCTATGCTAATATGGCGGTTCTTCGTGGTTTGCGTCCACGTATGCGTGAAAAGATCAATAAGGGCAAAAACATAGACGTCTTTGCTCTTACTTCCAGGGCTCACAAGGCTTTAGCTGCGGCAAAAAAGAAGGGTGGCATCGGGGAAGATGTGCATCGTTCGTATATTAATTGGCTGAACGGTTTTTATGTTTTTACTGTGTGTTATCTAAAAACACGTCCAGGTGAGGCCATGAATATTATACGTTATCTACACCTCATGTCATGTGGCACAGTTTGGAGACGGTACGTCACGTCACGTGGCGCAGTTTAGGACGAGGAGTTTTGTCCTAAACAATCGGGGGTTAAAATCCTTGATTTGGGGTGGAAAAATGTTGAGGTCTGGTTGGAAGTGACGCAACCCACGTCGCAGGCTGCCAATGCTTCCTTCGGAAAGAAGATGGGCGGGCATGGCTCTGCCTCGGCTCGTTCTGCCAAAGCTCATCCTGCCAAAGGCTGTTGTTTTGCTTTTAACAACAGTGCTTGCTCAGCAGAAGCTCGTTGGCGTTTTCGACACCATTGTTTGCACTGCTGTGCACCCCACCAGTGGCGTAACTTCATCCCAGGTGCCCGGAGGCAAGATAAATGTTGGTGCCCCCCCCAAATTAAAATGTACCACCGCCCCAGCACCTATGCCAGCCCCAGCTGCCGCCCCCCTATGCAGTTCCCCCAATAGTGGTCCCTCTGTGCAGTGCCCTCTGTAGAGGTCCCCCTATGCAGTGCCGCCTATGTAGTGCCCCCCAGTAATGGTCCCCCCTTGCAGTGCCCCAGTACTAAGGGCCCCTGTAGTGCTCCCAGTAGTAAGCCCCCTGTAGTAAACCCCCAGTAATGCCCCCTGTAGAAAGCCCCCAGTAATGCCCCCTGTAGTAAGCCCCCTGTAGAGAGCCTCCTGTAGTAAGCCCCCAGTAATGCCCCCTGTATCAAGCCCCCTGTAAAAAACCCCAGTAATGCCCCCTGTAGTAAGCCCCCGTAATGCCTCCTGTAGTAAGCCCCCTGCAATGCCCCCTGTAGTACGCTCCCGTAATGCCCCCTGTAGTAAGCCCCCAGTAATGCCCCCTGTAGTGAGCCCCCAGTAATGGCCACTGTAGTGAGCCACCAATAATGCCTCCTGTATTGAGCCCCCCCCCGCGAGCGCACACACATACAAAAAATAAAATACTTACCTGAAACCCTGCTCCAGTCCTGCTGCCTTCCGTTCCCGGGGCCCACTCCTCGGAACTATGGGAGTGATGTCATGACGTCACTCCCATAGTGCATTGTGGGACCCGGAAGCGGAGCTCACACTGAGCTCCGTTCCTCCGGCTACCGCAGGGGGGAACGTAGGAGCCAGGCGCCCGCTGGTAATACAGTCAGCGGGCGCCCGGCAAATAGGGGGATTGCACCCCCCTGTATTGACGCCGCTGGAGGAGGAGCACCGATCAGCGGCGCTCCATCTCCATGGCAGTGACGGGAACGGCCCGGGGGACAATGGAGCCAGGTGCCCGCCTTAAGGGCTGGAGCCCGGAGGTAAATGACTCCATTGTCTCCGGGAGTTCCGCCACTGCATCTCAACCAAGAAAGAATGCCCTAGACGGGACCGCTCCATAGAGCGCCATCGCCGGTGCACGTGGATGTCATCTGAAAGTGGTTGGATTGGTACCCAAAATTAAAGTACTTTTTTGGGGTCTTGTAAAGTCTTTTTTTTTTTAAATGTTGACACAGTTTACCTTTGGGGGACTGTCTTAAGCCTGCATGGGGGTTCCCGCAACGTTGCACCCCCAAACCCCAACTCTGCACTTTTTTCTGCCTGCTATTCATAGACAAAACTTTTTTGCCTATTACACTGCAATGACTTTCCACCTAGACAGAAAGTCTTTGAAATTGAATACGGCGATACTTTTCCGCCTGGCGAAATGACGTCATCGGCGAAACTTTTTCGCCGATCTCGGCTTTTCGCTCCAAATTGAATAGGGGCCCAAGTCTTAACTCCAATCCACCCAAACTCCACTTGATCCTTTTGAGGTCCAGGAATGTGAAATAGCCAACCAAAATCGAGACAGTCGTCTTAAATGCCATCTTTTGTTAGTATTGAGTAATGTATCACTTGCTGAATTTTACAAATATTAATACAAATTGCATACAACATGCATTTGCTAATATATCATATAGTTTTGTGGGATGGGAGCACAAGATGAATCCATAATAAAATGATAAGATTTGGGGAAGTTTCCTAAAATGTATAATCCCTTTCCAAATATTAAGATAATGAAACCTTTAACTCTTCAGAGGTCCTTCTAGTCAAGAATTCGGCAACACTTTCAAAATAAGCTTCAGAACAGAAATGGATGCAGTCCAACTGTTTGAGGCTATGTTTTTAATAGTAAAATGTTTCGCAATTTCTTTAAACACATTAAGAAAGAAATCAATTCACTTTTTTATGTGTTTTTAAAAGTACCCAGAACAAACTGCAATTCTGTCTTGTGGCACTGCGCTCTCATTCCTTCAGATGCTGAATTCCTAATCCTCTCGAATATTGGCTGTCATGGATTGAGTCCAGAAACATTTATAGTAGTTTATTTTAAATGCATAATCACTGTTAATAATGGCAATGAGTCATTCACAATATTATCTGTACTCAGCAAAAATTAATAAACTATTATACTGTTGTAACTTAATTTCAGTCCTCAATATTCTTTTTTTTAACCGGTTGAAACCTTAATGAAATTCTGTGTGCGTGTTGAATGTAATAATGTGCCATGTTTTTCTCAGTGAAACCAATTCTAAAAGCCAAATATTATTGGCAAATGATTATTAGGCAAGAAGCAAATGTTGTCATGTTGGGTATAACGTCGCAAAGATTTTGTGAACAGATTTCGCTCCGTAAAATCCATCCAACAAAGAGCTGCAGGACAACAGAAACTCATGACCGACAAAAGTAGGACAGTCTACCTCTGGATCACTCGGAAGACCCCCGATTGCCAAGCCTATGAAAAATTTACAACCTCATCCATTGCTTGAGATCCAAATTCAAATTAGATCGTGTTTCATTGTTGATATCCAACAACACAGGAGGAATTTCAGTAAACCAAAGGCTGTCTTAAAAACAAGAAGGTGAAAAATTCACAAAACAGAGATGTCTGAGAACTTTCTTACAACCGTTTCGTGGAGTTCTGTGAACTCTCTTTGCAAATAGGAGTTTTTGTAATAGATGAGAATATTAACAATAATGATTCAAAATATTGTATTATGACATAGTAAACTTCAGGTATATAGTAATCTACTAGTATGGTGATTATCATCTATTTTCTGAGTGGGTAGGGCCATAATGCCTGCTTTGGAAATAAGTAAATACAGGTTGAGTCTCCCATATCCAAAATGCTTGGGACCAGGGGTATTTTGAATAACGGAATATTCCGTATTTTGGAATATGTGCATACCATAATGAAATATCTTGGGAATGGGACCCAAATCTAAACAGAATGCATTTATGTGTTATATACACCTTATACACACAGCCTGCAGGTAATTTTATACAATATTTTCAATAATTTTGTGGCTCAAACAAAGTTTGTGTACAGTGAACCATCGAAAAGGAAAGGTTTCACTATCACAGTCATTCTAAAACAAAATCCGTATTTCGGAATATTTGGATATGGGAGACAGTGTTCTCCACCCAGGCTGTCAATTAAGCTAGAAAAGTACAGGTATTTGCCCCAGAAGGGGGCAGTTCCAGACAAATGCAGGAGAGACTGTGGGGGTGATTTATCAAAGCTTGGAGAGAGAGATAAAGTGGAGAGAGATAAAGTACCAACCAATCAGCTTGGACTGTCATTTTTAAACACAGCCTGTAAAGTAACAGAAGCTGTTTGGTTGGTACTTTATCTCTCTCCAAGCTTTGATAAATCTCACCCTGTATAATTTGTTAAAAAGAGAAATTAAATGTCAACATTGTAAAATAATTTTGAGTGACGCTTTGCTGCTGTGCCAGTGTGTTGTTTGTCCCTTGTTTTATGGTCTCCATACACTTTGCAGTATTCCAATCCAATCAAGTCATGCTTACTGAAGTTGTAATTTTTTTTCAATCTTACAGGTGTGTCCTCATACACCGAGTCTTTTTGCGCAATATGACGCAAGATACATTGTGCGACTTAGATGTTCCGCCACGGGTAAAGATTCTCAGAATTTCGTACTTATTCCTGAATTTAGCATATATGCTGCATCGTAGCTGCATCAAAAGTCGCTTATAGTCAGGGGCATAATTAGATATTTGAAGGCCCCATAGCAAAAGTTTGTAAGGGCCCCTATGTACCACCCAATGGTGACAAATGTATATAACACAGAGATTGGTCCTCAAGGCACCCTAACGCTCCAGGTTTTAAATATAACCATGCTTGGGCACAGGTGACTTAACTAATACCTCAGTCTTTTGATTAAACCATCTGTGCTCAACCATGGATATCCTTTAACCCTGCACCGTTAGGGTGACGTGAGGGCCGTGTTTGGGAACCTCTGATATAACACATGTAACTTTGACAAGGAAGTTGGGCCCCCCGCAGCTCTGGGCCCCATAGCAGCTGTGACCCTTGCACCTATGGTAGTTATGAACATGATTATAATGTGCACTTAGGATTAGTATTTTGTCACAATGATGGTTTTATGCAGCGCCAGTGTCTTTTGTTGCATTAGTGATATAAATAGCAAGTTTGGTAAATACAGTGTTGCAGGACGCATGGAGCGGCTGAGTCACAAAGTCTGTGCTGTGAGGATAGGTGTTTATGGACACATCTGTATATACAATGCAGCTGATGTAGACTTCAGTGTTCACCAGATTGCGCAACATTTTTGGTGTGTCTGTATACTGCACATGCTCCGGTGCTAAACGCATGCAAGTATGGGTGATACATTGTTGCACGCATTTCAGTCACATGGGAGACATTACAGCCAACATGCTTTTATCTCTGCTACTATAAGCATATAAAGTCTAAAGTATAAAATAAGTATTAAGAATTGCACCAAAGAAATTCAGAGAAGAAATGAGATTTATGAAATGTATTTGTTTGTAAACCACTTTAAATATTACCTTTTAAAACCCCAAAGAACATTAACAAATCACAGTCAAACAGGGGTGGGGAACCTTTTTTCTGCCGAGGGCCATTTTGATATATATAACATTATTTGCGGGTCCAGTGCAGGCCACGCCCCTCCGTGTGATGTCACATGGGGGCTGGGCCACAATCGCCGGTGATTACAGCAATGTAATCCGGGGAGCTGTAAGGGCAGTGGTGTGACCATCTGAAGTGTCCTAAGGATGCTCCAGGCGGCACTGCTGCATAGATTCTGGCTGCAGGGTGCCATTCTAGGCACCCTGCTAGCCAGATGGGGCTAGCAGAAAAAAGCTTTGAGGGCCAGACCAAATGATTCTGCGTGCCTTATACAGCTCCGGGCCTGAGGTTCTCCATTCATGCAGTAAACAGTATACAGAATTAGATACCTTGTACTGTGCAGTTGATTAACAGGTCAAAATTAGTATAAATCCTTGGATCATGAGGCTAACTCTGGAAATGACGGACAGTTGCAATTCCAACTATATTTTTGGGATCATTTTGCTGCTAATTTACGGTGAAAGTGCACTTGTGGGATGAAACTTTAGGCTATATTTTTGCATGTGACAATATGGATTTTTGTGTTTAAAGAGCATATTACTTTGACCTCCATTTTGGATGTAGCTAAGTGAATGCTGATTTCATTGCATAATGCATTGCAGCATAGATCTGCCATTCTGCCAACACGCTATTGGCTTTTATACATTTAGACACAAGCAAATGGAAACAGAGAGGAATGTTACATTTATAAATTCAGGATTAACAGAATGTTGAATGGATCTTGAATGTGCTGTGATTTAAATGGTATTCAGTGCATCCTGCTTCTGTTGCTACCAACAACAAAAAAAAGCATTTTAATTGTACATTTGGCTGCTGGAAGTGGTTCTTTAAATTACAAGGAAAAGAACGATGGATTCATTGCATTCGGTAATCTGTAAATAGACTGACTCTCCATGAAATGTGGCATCAATTGCAGAAGCTCCCATTTAGTTTTAGTTGAATAAAGCCCGCGCTAAATACACAAATAACATCAAAACTTGCTGGATTAGAGCGGGGCAACTTGTACTTTAAATCACAATTGTCAATCATCACCCAGGATTAAGGGATATAGTTTAAAAACCTAAAAGCAAGCACTTCCTTTTAGCTGCTGCCTACTGGGCATTTTGGATTTGTGCCCAGGAATAGATTTGCTTGAAACAAGACTGCCCCCCTTCTACCATCTGAGAGTAATGCATTAGTGCCATCTGCTACTCTGTACGGTGACCAAGATCAGCAGGCAGAACAATTTACAGCTAATGTCTAACAAAGAGTGCTATAATTTTATATACGTGTTTCATATAGGTTTATTCGCATTTATTAAGGAAGTGTTTTGCATTTTGTATGTTCTAATTTCCCAGCTGTCATTCTGGAGATACAGTCTCGTAGCATCCTACATTAAAATATCCAAACAATAGATGAGGGCAGATGGTATTTTCCATGTATATGTATATATATATACATCCAAATTAGTGATGTGCGCGAACCCCAGTGTTTTGCTTTTGGTTCTAATTCATCATTGTGTTTTGGTTTTGGCAAAACCACCCTCAAGTGTTTTGGTTCGGATTTGGTTTGGTTTTGAATTCTTTAAATATCGATGAAAATCAATAATAAATTTTTTTTTTATAAAATAATCGATAAAAAAAAAAAAATTAGATAAGACATTTATTTTGGACCTATTTGCATCCAAAACCCGAGTTCAGTTTTTAAATCCGAGTTCCGAACTGACTGCAGAACTGAACCGGGACTCTGTTCGACTCAGAACCCCAAAATTATACCAAACTAGGACTCGATTCGATGCAGAACCCCTAAATTTGGGTTCATATTTCAGGAAAACCAAACCGCACATCCCTAATACAAATGCAGAGGAGTGGGAGAGTTCTTTCCTCAAAGTGGTCCAAACATGCCCCAGCCCAGCCATGCCTGAAGTGTAAGCAGGACATCTTAGGATATGACAGGACCTTTCTGGGACAGAGAAATTGTCTCCTGAAATTGGGAAGATCTGGAAGCCTAGCTATTTGTGGGTATGTATAGTTATAGTATGTATAGTTATAATAAGTGATCATAAAACACAACTTAATGTACACAGCTATAAACACTAATATTAATATACAGGCATACAGTGCCTTGTAAGGAATTTGAAAGGCACATAAGCAGCTATAATGTTACTGAATAACAAATCCTACACTGACATTTTGTTCTAAGTGAGATTTTTTTTCACAGCTCTGAATCTCAAAATATGTATTTAAAGGGATATTGTTTTATGTTACAAATGCATCTTAAGGGGGGAAAAACTGAAAAATGCTGTTTGCAGAAATACTTAATCTCTTTGATGCAGAAGCTCTTAGTTTACACTGGTAAAAGAGAGTTGCCAAACATGCACACATTTGGCTTCCACTCCGCAAAGGAATCATTACAATAACTGCCACATTTTCTGGATAAAACAGAAAAACACAGTTAGGGGATAATTATTCAGGTGGTGAATCTGAAGGACATCTGTGCAAATAAAGACTTCCGAGCATCTTAAAGAAGTTACAGATAAAGCAGTACAAATGCATACATTAGTAAACTGGTGCAAAACACTATTGAAGTGTTTGGATGTCCCATTGAACACTGTTGGTTATCAGGAAGTAGAAGCTACATCAACGGGCCAGACACTGCTTAAAAAGATAATCCCTCAAAACGCTCTGCAAAAAAAAGGAGACTGTAGAGGTCAGTAGCTGAAACCACACTTGCCTACTCTCAGGGAACATCTGGGAGACTCCTGAAGTTTGAGCAGTCATCTGGACTCCCGGGAGAGCAGGGCAACCTGCTTCCCACTGGCATCACTAGGGGGGTGCGGGCCGCACTGGGTGACACCATCCAAGGGGGTGACACCAAAATAGCAGAGCTGCTCTGCTATATTGGTGTCACCCCGTCGGATGGTGTCACCGTGACATGGAGAGAGGAAGGGGAGAGATTGTGGGCTGCCCCAGCAGCTGCAGGAGCGCTGGGGAAGCCCACTGTGTGCCAAGAACGGGAGGAATACACGCCTCCCGGATTGGCACACATAGGGGTGTGGCTTCACTGCTGAAGCCACGACCCCTTTTGTGAAGCCACACCCCTTTTGAGAGCATTTCAGTCCTGCCACACCGGGTATCACAGAGGTAAGTGACGCCTCTGCTGCTTCCCACCCGCTTTCCAGCAAATTGTGTCATCATGACAGTTTTAACCCCACCCCAACAGTGGCCACCTGCATCTCCCTTCAGGGAAATCTCTTAGAGGGCAAAGAAAATAAGTATGGCTCAGTATGGAATAAAGTTGCACCAATCAACCATATAAAGATCTATGCATACTACTGGCCCATGTGGAAGGGTGACACAGAAGGAGCTATTACTCAAAATGGACCATGTAAAAGTATATATGGAATTTGTCAGTAGGGCCCTAACTATGGGGGTGCAAGTGGTGCCAGTGCGCAGAGCACAGGGCCCTGTGGGTGGCGCCGTCGTCCCGCGACACCTATATGTGGCCTGCAGGGTGCCTGAAACTTCACCCTGTAGCCACTAGAACTACTGCAGAGCTGCCCGGAGCACCTTGCAGCCTTAGTATGCTCTGGGCAGTGCTCTGCTTACTTACTTTACTATGTCTCCCACATTGATTTACAAAATAAAACAACATCCAGATTTAACAAAGATGTTCAGACACAAACACATAATGAAGGTGCTCTGTGTCATCATGGGACAATACAGGCTGAAGAACTTGTGACACTGGATTTGTTTGAAATAAATACTTTAGCAGAAGAAGTGTCACAATCCGTTCTTGTGACACTTACCACTGTGACTGCACTGCCGCTGGTCTCACAGTGCAGGGCGCCTCTCGGGAGTTCCAGGCAACTGGTTCCTCATGATGAAGACTGTATGGTTCAGACAGTTTGGTAATGGCTGTGGGGTGTTCAGGTCCACAGCTGTTGCGGCTCACTGGTGTCCCAGATGCCCTGCCCATCTCGGAGGATGACTGAATTGTAGTGCGCAGACATGCCGTCTTCTGGACTTTATCAATTCTGCTTGTGATTTCATCAATTATTCCCTATTTAATGAGTCTGTGCTTGGCTATTGCAAGTGTACCCTGTGTTATGATCCAGAAGTTCCTGTGTCTTGTATTGTTGATTGGAAGCTTTTGGTTGACTTTCCATTGGATTAACATTGCCTGGATTTATCTGACCACAGTTTACCAACTCTACTGTTTTCCATAATAACTTTGTTGGCCCTTGCCTGTACCTCTGATTGGATATATATGACATACCGTGTGCCAACCTTAGTGCTGACCAATTTACTTCATTAATCTTGCCAATACCACTGCCTGCATGTATCCAACAAACCGTGTACTGACCTTGTGTCATGCCTGAGGGTTGGATTTGGCTGGAACAGGCATGGGAGGCTGAAGTGGTGTGAACAAAGCTGGAAGGATTGAGTCAGCTTTTCCTCATATGTTTGAGAGAAGAGAGGGAGCAGTGGAACTGTTAGTGCTTGCCCGAAAGTGGGTACAAGAATAAAATAACTTTATTAGACTGGAAGTTGAATTGGAACTGTAATTGCAGAATCAGATAGGAACTGATGTTGTATAATCGATGATATAGAATCGATGATGCAGGATCGGATTGGAACCAACATTGTTGAATTGATTATGTAGAATCAATGATATAGAATTGGTGATGCAGGATCGGATTGCAACAAATGTTTGGAGACTGGAAATGATGTTTGGAGGTATCGGATTGAGACCAATGGTAATAGGTATCAACTGGAACCAATGGTATCAGGTGGAACCGATGGTAACAGGTATAGGCTGGAATCGATGGTAGGTACCTGGGAGATCAGCACAGAGCTGTAACTACAGCAGAAGTGACGTCGTACTGGCAATTTGGGCCAGTCAGGAAGTTGAACTTATAAGGCTGAGCGTTCAGTGATTGGATGCTGTGGTCAGGTCGTCTGGGGGCAGTGCACAGAGTGGTGGAGGAGAGTCAGGTGCAGTGGCATCATGAGGGCCCCTGCAGTTATGTTATTGGGATCCCTAGTGAGGCCACATCCTTTTATTTAGGTCAAGCCCCCTTTTTGGCCGGGTGCACTGGGTGTATTCAGAGTGCACATCGGATTTCACCAGACCCAGTGATGCCTCTGCTCAGGTGACTGAGTCCAACATGGCTGCGCCCATACTGAGTTTTGGAGAGAACTTTGGCATGTAGTTTGAGTACCAGCATGCTGTGGAAGTGTAGAGGGAACAAAATGGACAGAGAGCAATTACAGGATTTATCAGGATTCTGCAGAGTTCACAGACAGAAGGAAACTCAGGTGAATAATCAGCTTGGAAGGAGCACAGTCTCTACCAACACTAAAGGTGTTGCAGTCTGCATGCTGAGCAGAATTCCCAGGCAAATCAGAATATCCTGATCCACAGGACAAGTGGCAGAGGTAAGACATGAGACAACTAATAACAAATGAGATAAATAATCAAAATCGTGACAGTACCCTTCTCTTCATGAGTGGACTCTGGACACCCACATTGAATCTCAGAAGTACTTGAAGAAGAATTTCCATACAGAAAAATTACAGAAGCGGAATCCAGAAGAACCCACAAACACTCTTAAACTGAAGTCCTTAGAAGTCTTCCAAATTTTCATCTATAAAAAATACTGTAAGACCTCTGTTATCAGAACAAGTGGACCATCTGTCATCACTGTAAACAGAATTTTTTTCCTGGGATAATACATCACTAGGAAGGATATAACCCCCCATAATGTAACTTGAGTCATCTATAAAATCACTATCAGAATCAGAGTCTATATCCAAAGTGAGCATTGGATTATTTTTTGGGGAAACAGAAGAGTCTAAGGCCCTCATTCAGAGCCGGACGCTCTGAGCAGAGCGCTCGCTCTGAATGAGGGCCGTCCTCCATAAAAATGGAGCGTCCTCCTGGACGCTCGTATAGCTGTGGGTCACCACCCACAGCACATACGAGCATGCAGGATGATGGTTGCGATGGTCTTGACCATCGCGACCATCGTCAGTGCGACCAGAAGCCTGTGGTCGGGGTTTTCGACCACAAGCCCTGGAGTGATTTTGGCTCTATCAGAGCCAAAATCACTCCCACTGACATCAATAGTGATGTCAGTGGGGCCGGCTTCTGACGGTAGGCGTTCCCTTGGGAACGCCTCCGTCTGGGAGGCACGCCCCCGGCACGCCCACCAAAGGGGGCGTGCTGTCAATCAACATCGACAGCACGCCCCCTTTGATCAGACACAACGAGCGAAGGAAAGTCCTTCGCTCGTCGCGTCTGGCGCATCCGCACGACGGAGCTCCCTCCGTCGTGCGCATGCGCAGTGCACACCATCGACCCACTTGCGAGCGGACAGCCGCTTGCGAGTGGGTCTGAATGAGGCCCTAAGTCAGATGGTGCATCCATATATCACTGGAATCAGAGGATGAACTGAGGGAAACAAAACCTACAGTTAGGTAAACAGGCTGTAACCCTTTAACTGTTTCCGGATTGCTTCTATTCTTAAGCGCCTGAGAGTTTCTTTCCAACAGATCTTGACTTTGTTCAGGAAGTGATGGATTGAAAAACTGAGCATTGGATGAATATTCAAAGGGCTGAGTAGATGATGAATCCAGATGATTAGTACTTTCAGAGGAGCTGCCATAATAAGGAGACAAGGAAATGTATGCAACTCTCAAGTCCATGAAAAGAGGCCTTTGTATAGACTTTGGAATGTCTAGTCCCTTGAAGGCTTGAAGATTTTTGATATACTGGTCAAGTAAAGCCTGATC
Organism: Taudactylus pleione; assembly: GCA_031769625.1. Taxonomy (NCBI): domain Eukaryota; kingdom Metazoa; phylum Chordata; class Amphibia; order Anura; family Myobatrachidae; genus Taudactylus; species Taudactylus pleione. The sequence continues at coordinate 158,601 of JAUIMM010000711.1, forward strand.
TTGCTCAGGCAGGCTGAGCAGTAGGCAGATCTTTTGCAGACTGGGAAGGATACACAGATGGTCTCAAACAGAATGATTTGGAAGCAAATTCTCTTTGAACATCTTTAGAGAAAGCGGAGAGCAGTAGCAGTTTGTAGAAGTTTGGATTTGATCAGTGGATTAGCTCATTCCAAGGCTTTCCTATAAAGGATAGAAGCAAATATTTAACAACATTGGCAGAGGTAATACTCATTGATGTTCTGAATCAATATCAGTGAGGCATTGGCATGCCAAAGCACGGAACTGAGTAAAATCTCCATAGAAGTAAATGGGTGCTGGAGCACCAGACGAGTTCTGCTAGGTTGCAGCTTGCGATGCACACTCAGGAGCAGAAATTAAATTAGCTTGCGGAACTTCAGACTGGTGAGAGAATTCCATTTCTGGAACTGACTGGAGTCCTTTACTCAAACCAAAAGATGGAACCGGGTTTGGTCCAGAGGAACTGGAATCAGCTGAGACCGAAAGAGTCTTTGGAACAACGGGTGTAACCGGATTGAGTCCAGGGACACTTGAATCAGCTGGAACCAGAGGAGACAGAACTGGAGATGCAGATGGAACCAGATTGAGACTGGATGAACTTGAATTGGCTGGAACCGAAGGAACCTTCAGACAGACGGATGGGACTGGATTGAGTCCGCAGGAACTTGAATTGGTAGGGACCGAAGGAGACTGAATCGAATTGGAATCAGATTTTCTTAAACCGGCTGGAACCGGAGGAGCCGTTGGACAGTCAGGTGGAACCGGATTATGTCCAGAAGAACTTGCATCAGTTGGAACTGAATGAGAATAAACCAAATTGGAATACGACTTTCTTGAACCTGCTAGAACCGAAGGAGCCCTTGGACAGACTGGTGGAACCAGATGGAGTCCGGAGGAGCTGGAATCAGTTGGAACTGAAAGAGCCTTTTGACAGATGGGTGAAACCGGATAGAGTCCAGAGGAACTTGAATCAGTTGGAACTGAAGGAGACAAAACCGAACTGAAATCTGATTTTCTTGAACCAGCTGGAACCAAAGGTACCTTTGGACAGACGGCTGGAACTTAATTGAGTCCAGAGGAACTTGAATCAGTAGGAACCGAAGGAAGCAGAATCCAGCTAGAATTTGAACAGGCAGAATCCGGATGTTCAGATGGCTCATTTAGGACCTGAAGCATGCTGGTCAACATCACAATGGCCCTATCAAGAAATGGCTTAGAGGGGTCCATGACTGCCTCCATGGCCCTATGAATTATACCTGGGATCTTGGCACTGAGGACCCCTCCTGGGGCTGAGGCACTGGAGACCCCTCCTGGGGTTGGCAAATCAGATTTCCCTGATGGAGCTAAATGCTTGTTATGGGACCCCAATCATAGACTTGAATGGGAGTCACAACCCCTTTGTCCAAAGTTGAGGAAACTGGAACTGCAGATGGCACACAGAAATCGTTGGTGACACTGACACAGTGACGCTGATACTTGTCACCATTACTTGACTTGCAAAGAGAACAGTCTTTAATGAAGTGATCTCTACTCCCATAGTAGAGACAGAGTTGTAATTCCTTGCACCGCCAGCGTTCAGCCACAGAGAGCTTGGGGCACAGGTAACTCTGGTGTCTCACTTTACTTTGCACAGGAGAAGAGCCTTTTGTTCTAGGGAAGTATGAAACAGGAGTCTCTTCAGACACAGGATATGGAGCAGAAGACTTAATTGTGTTAGGAGAGTTGCCAATTAACTTTAGGATAATCAGAAAAATTCTGGTGAGAATGCCTTGTAACTGTTCTTGCAGTCAATGAAGAGTATTTAGAAGTGCAGTTTTAAGAGCAATAGAGAACTGAGGAGTCCGAGAACAATTGAGAGGATGAGTCGCCCTCTCAGGAGAAATTTCTTTAACAGAACTAGATAGTTGAAGATGGGGTGCAGCCGTAGCTTGGATGTTATCCAGACGGTTAGGCAGCTCTTGTGGCCCTGTGGCACTTCTTGATGTTCTAGGAGTGCTACAAAGTCTTGTGCAAATCCTGCAGCTTGGGCCTGATCCTCGGCTGGATCCATTTGGCCAGTACAAACTGTCATGCCTGAGGGTTGGATTTGGCTGGAACAGGCGTGGGAGGCTGAAGTGGTGTGAACGAAGCTGGAAGGTTTGAGTCAGCTCTTTCTCATGTGTTTGAGAGAAGAGTGGGAGCAGTGGAACTGTTAGTAGTGGTGGCCCGAAAGCGGTACAGGAATGAAATAACTTTATTAGACTGGAAGATGAATTTAAACTGTAGTTATAGAATAGGATTGGACCCGATATTGTAGAATCAATGATGTAGAATCGATTATATAGAATTGGTGATGCAGGATCGGATTGGAACCGATGTTTGGAGACAATCAGACCAATGTTTGGAGACAATCGTATTGGAACCGATGTTTAGAGACAATCGGATTGGGACTGATGTTTAGAGACAATCGGGTTGGGTCTGATGTTTGGAGACAATCAGATTGGGACCCATGTTTGGAGACAATCAGCTGGAACGGATGGTAACAGGTATCAACTGGAACCAATGGTATTGGCTAGATCCGATAGTAACACTAGAAGCAAGTCCTTTAGTTAGACCAGACTGGAACACTGACATAGATGGAGACTTGGGGGTAAATTTACTAAGAATCGAGTCTGGTGGAGATAGCAAAGTCTTGAGAGTTTGGGCATTTTTTTCCACTCGTAAATTTACTAATGTTAAACTCGGGAGAGAGATCTACTTTGCTACGGGAACATACTGGAGAGTTAGGAAACTCTCTTCAATTCACCATCGGCTAAACTCGAGAACCTTTTCACTAGTGAAGATAGGATTTGGGAATTTACCAAGCAGAGAGTTTCTAAACTCTCATGAGATGGGACAACTCTACTGTAAAAATTTGGGAAATAAATTAATCTGCCTGTGATCTGCAAGTTTGGTAGAAACATACACAGATCATTGTGATAGAATAAAACTGTGTAATGTTTAAAAAAAAAAATTACGTAGGGTCCCCCCCAAAAGCTATAACCAGCCCCGGACTTGCCAGACAGTTCTGGTTCCAGAAATTACGGGGAACAAAATGTGTAGAGTTCCACCGTAATTTAGGCACTAGCACCAGCTGCAGGGCCAGTACTGGTTTTAAATATAGGGGGGGAAAAATTGCCTAGGGTACCCCGTATATTTAAAACCAGCACCGGAGCCAAACCGACCGAGCTGTAATGTCACAGCCCGGAGACCCTTTCACCAGGGCTCTGTGGCCAAAGCATTATCAGCCCAAGCCGGTCAGGCCAAGCCAGGGATCTCAGGGGAAGTGGGGACCCTCCCAAGAAGGGGTCCACCCCCTGAAACCCCGGGCTTGGTCTGAAGCTCGGGACTCTTCCCCGCACCCCTGGAGCGGTGGGTACGGGGGTAATAAAGTGAAAAATATAAGTAAATTTTTGTATTTTACAGTGGGACTACAGGTGCCAGCGTGCCTTCCCTTTGGAACTTGTGGAACTACAAGTGCCAGCAGGTGGCTGGCACCCATACCCCCACTGTAAAATAAATAGTTAAATAAAGACACCACACACACACCGTGCCAAGTAAAACTTGAATCCATACATCTACCCATTCACACATACTTACCTGCTTCCAGATGTTTTTTCCCCTTCTCCAAGTAGAATCCACGTCAGGAGCTGAAAAAAAGATCGTATACCCACCTAGATCTAGGCGCTGGTCTCCGTAGCAACCAGGGTCTTGTTAAAATAATAAAATGACTTACCTGAACCAGTGCAGACATGTGTAAGTATATGCTGTTGCATATACTTACACGTCGCGAAATGACAGATGACCGAAGTCAGCTGTAATTTCTCACGGGCCGCGAGCCAACCACTTTACATGTAGCGGCCGCTTATTGGCTGGTTCCACGTTGGTCACATAGGAAATTATATTATAGATTTTTATGCTGTTTATTGACATCCCTCCGGATTTGTATTAGCACACCTTTATGTACTAATACATTTTATCTGTATTAAAATATGGCTTATATTGGTAATTCTTTTTAATATAACAAGGTAAGTGCTAATACTTTTGCATCTTTCAAGCCACCTTAGTAAATATATCATTTTTGTGCAGCGAGTAATTCGCTTCCTTAGCGCTTTTCTGCACATTGCTATTTTTTCTTCTATTTGTGTCAGTTATATGTTGTGTGTATTTATGTGGTATTTTTTAGTGTTTTACTAGTACTAATTATTAATTGATTTTATATTACTGTTTTGCTATGGCATAGACCCCCCCCTCATTTTTTACAAATTAAAACTCAATACTTTGAATATAATTTATTGACTCTATGTGAATTCATTATTCACATTTAAATTGTGCAGGAAGCCCCTTTTCACTTTTGCATGTATTCTTTGTGGGTATAGTGGAGTGTGCCCAATACGCTTCCTAGCAGCATTGTAAGTGTAAGGTGGTCACTATTTTGTGGTCTGAGCGCAGTGTTAACCCCCAATTATCTAACACTTAGTAAATATACTTCCCTGACCAGACAGATAGGCACATACCATAGATATTCTGGTCAGACACATAGGGCCTGATTCTGAGCCGCATTCAGAAGTATCTGTGTCTGCGTCTTTTGCCGGTCACACGTCTGCTATTTTATACAAATGCTGCTACAAAGCTCTTCCCTGGTGTGCATGTTAGATAAGTGCCCCTTATACAGTGCCCCCAGTAGTGGTCCCCCCTGTGCAGTGCCCCTTGTGCCCCCAGTAGTAAGCCCCTTGTATAGTGCCCCCAGTAGTGGTACCCCCTATGCAGTGCCCCCAGTAGTGGTACCCCCTATGCAGTGCCCCTTATATAGTGCTCCAAGTAGCAGCCCACCCCCCATGCCATGCCCCCAATAGTGGTAACCTTTATGCAGTGCCCCTTAAATAGTGGCCCCAGTGGTAGTCCCCCCTATACAGTACCCCCAGTATTGCCCTTTATATAGAGACCCCAGTAGTGATCCCCCAATGCGGTGCCCACAGTGGTAGTCCCCTTCCCCCTATGCAGTGCCCCTAGTAGTAGTCCCCTCCCATTGTAGTGCCCCTAGACGTAGTCCCCTCCCCTTGTAATGCCCCTAGTAGTAGCCCCCCCTTGTAGTGCCCCTAGTAGTAGTCCCCCCTTGTAGTGCCCCTAGTAATAGTCCCCCCTTGCAGTGCCCCCAGTAGTAGTAGTACCCAGTAGTGCCCCTAGTAGTAGTGCACCCCCTTGTAGTGCCCCCAGTAGTAGTAGTACCCAGTAGTGCCCTTAGTAGTAGTGCACCCCCCTTGTAGTGCCCCCAGTGGTAGTCCCCCCAGTTGTAGTCCCCCCTTGAAGTGCCCCCAGTAGTAGTACCCAGTAGTGGTCAGCCCCCTTGTAGTGCCCCCAGTAGTGGTCTCCTCCTTGTAGTGCCACCAGTAGTGGTCTCCCCCTTGTAGTGCCACCCCACCCAGTAGACACACGTAATAAAAATAAAAAAACCCCACTTACCTGAATCCCCACTCCCGCCGCCGCCATCCGTTCCTCCGTCCGTCATGACGCCTCTCCCATTACCACTGCAGGAGCCGGAAGATGGAGCGGCTCCGGCAGTGGGCGCAACAGCAGTCAATGAGAGTCTGACAGACTCTCATTGGCTGCTAATTAAAACAAACACACTGCTGCCGGCGGCTGTGTGTTTGTCAGTCACTGTGTAGTGCTGACCGAACTCTGTCCGGTCAGCGCTACACGCGCGGTGCAGCTGTGTCATAGACTGCCCACAGCCCACATGGCGCTGTGGCCCGGGGGGGCACATGGCACCCTGCCCCCCGGCACAGCCCGCCTCTGCCCAGCAAGCTGTCAGCTTAGACAGCTGCCAGGTACACAGCGGGCGGCTCTTCAAGACACCTCCGGCGCCTGGAGCTTGCGCTCCACTGAAACCGCCCTCCCTACGCCCCTGGGAGCACAGCACCACACACCACTAGGGTGTATTCCAGCTGGCGCACTACAACACCCAACATATGCAATCGCTCCAGGCTGCATTTAATACCCAGTTAAATTGTACCTGCTTAACCCCTGTGTCTACAGCCAGCTGTATTTTTGCCTGGTTAGTAAACCATATAACTGGTTAAGCAGCACTTTTGCTGCACACTTCATCAATCCAGCACGCACCATCAGGCTCAGAGTACTGTTTTCTCTGCTAATACTAGTAGCTTTCTGATCCGGTATCCTAATCCTGGTCACTCTGCTAATAGTACATTCATGAGTCCAATTGTGCAAGGACTGAGACGCCCACTTAAAGTAAAGACGCCCACAAGTAAACAAGATTCTGACGCCCATAGATAGACAAAGAATAGATTCAATCACTGGTTTTGTCTGATTTAAAGCTGTCAGGTGCTTTTCTTGAAGAAATGATCTCCTTGTGGTGGATATTCTGTTATTGTACATGAAGAAAGACATATAATGCTAATATTGCTTAGTAGCCTTCATCTAAATACATGGGTAAATACGCCCTATTGGGCTGATTCGCACGGGTCTCTCTTCACAGACGCAAACTGTACGTTTTTGCATATAGCGCATTCAGAACTTGGCCGGATCTGTCTTTTTATGAATTAGGGCATTTTGGGGCGTGAACTGGACGGTGGCAAAGCGATCGCACACACCCACCCTGATTTGTGGAAGTGTCATGTCCTGCGTACGGATCTTGCACTTAGCATGGGCCGATGCACGTGCATAAACAAATGATGACAGTTACATTGGTCGGTGTAAAATCAATGGGCGGAATCAGCCCCTGTATGTGACAATAAAGAAGGAAATATGTGTATCGCCTTCATAGATGAAGGAAAGATCAGCCTCCAACACTCCCGTTTGTGGGCCTGCATACTATATCTGGATGTCAATAGGCTTATCATAAACATTCAGCAGAACCCGTCTCTTTAATTTTTATCAGATCTTGACCCATATTTTCTCTGCCTTCCTAGGACCGTGAGCACATCATTATAGGAGAAAGGAAAAAGAGAAACATTGTACCTACAGGATACTGTATTAACAGGAAATAATGCATGTAAGTATTGCAAGTCCCAGAAACTTGTTTCAACTCAGCTCTACATTCTGTAGATGGTAATCCACATCGCTGGTAGTGACTAGAACAGGGGGTCCGATTATATGCTTGACACATTTCGATAAAATCTTTCTGAAAGCTTAAGCTTCCCATTTTTTTGAAATGTATTCTCTCAGTGCTCATAGCTTTGCACATAAATTAAGGTTACATGTACAGTCAGGTGCATAAATTTTGGGACATTGACAGAATTTTCATATTTTGGCCTCTATTCACCACAACAATGGCTTTGAAATGAAACAAACAAGATGTGCTTTAACTGCAGACTTTCAGATTTCATTTGAGGGTAATTACATCCAAATCAGGTGAACGGTGTAGGAATTACAACGGTTTCTATATGTTCCTCCCACTTTTTAAGGGGCCAAAAGTAATGGGACAAACTAAACAATCCTAAATCTAACTTTCACTTTTTAATACTTTGTTGCAAATCCTTTGCAGGCAATTACAGCCTGAAGTCTGGAACGCAAAGACATCACCAAACGCTGGGTTTCATCCCTGGTGATGCTCTGCCAGGCCTCTACTGCAAATGTCTTCAGTTCCTGCTTGTTCTTGGGGCATTTTCCCTTCAGTTTTGTCTTCATCAAGTGAAATGCATGCTCAACCGGATTCAGGTCAGGGGATTTACTTGGCCATTGCATAACATTCCACTTTTTAGCCTTAAAAAACTCTTTGGTTGCTTTTGCAGTATGCTTCGGATCATTGACAATCTGCACTGTGAAGCGCAGTCCAATGAGTTCTGAAGCATTTGACTGAATATGAGCATATAATATTGCCCAAAACACTTCAGAATTCATTCTGCTGCTTTTGTCAGCAGTCACATCATCAATAAATACAAGAGAACCAGTTCCATTGGCAGCCACACATGCCCACGCCATGACACTACCACCACCATGCTTCATTGATGAGGTGGTATGTTTTGGATCATGAGCAGTTCCTTTCCTTCTCCATACTCTTCTCTTCCCATCACTCTGGTACAAGTTGATCTTTGTCTCATCTGTCCATAGGATGTTGTTCCAGAACTGTAATGGCTTTTTTAGATGTTGTTTGGCAAACTCTAATCTGGTCTTCCTGTTTTTGAGGCTCACCAATGGTTTACATCTTGTGGTGAACCCTCAATATTCACTCTTGTGAAGTCTTCTCTTGCTTGTTGACTTTGACACATATACACCTAGCTCCTGGAGAGTGTTCTTGATTTGGCCAACTGTTGTGAAGGGGTTTTTCTTCACCAGGGAAAAAATTCTTCTGTCTTCCACCACAGTTGTTTTCCGTGGTCTTCCAGGTCTTTTGGTGTTGCTGAGCTCTCCGATGCATTCTTTCTTTTTAAGAATGTTCCAAGCAGTTGATTTGGCCACACCTAATGTTTTTGCTATCTCTCTGATGGGTTTGTTTTGATTTTTCAGCCTAATGATGGCTTGCTTCACTGATAGTGACAGCTCTTTGGATCTCATATTGAGAGTCGACAGCAACTGATTCCAAATGCAAATGTCACACCTAGAATCAACTCCAGACCTTTTACCTGCTTAATTGATAATGAAAGAACGAGGGAATAGCCCACACCTGTCCATGAAATAGCTTTTGAGTTGATAGTCCCATTACTTTTGGCCCCTTAAAAAGTGGGAGGCACATATAGAAACCGTTGTAATTCCTACACTGTTCACCTGATTTGGATGTAATTACCCTCAAATGAAATCTGAAAGTCTGCAGTTAAAGCACATCTTGTTTGTTTCATTTCAAAGCCATTGTTGTGGTGAATAGAGGCCAAAATATGAAAATTCTGTCAATGTCCCAATATTTATGCACCTGACTGTATAACAAAAACCATGAACATGGAGTACCTGCATAGTGGGTGATGGCTCCCCTGAACCCCCACCTGTGTTGGGGTACCAGCTGGGATGAGACATGCCTGCCTCCTGATTCAGTACAGGGATGGAAGATCTACAGTCTACATAGACAGTCAATAGGTCGACACCAAATGGTGCATTGTCGACAGGGACAGAGTGTTGACAGTTAAAAGGTCAACGTGAACTTAGGTCGACATGGTCAAAATGTTTTTTCATGATTTTTAGGATTAGGTTTAGAGTTGGGCACTTGGCAGAGGGTTAGTGTTAGGCTGTGGAAAGAACAGTGAGAGTTAGGCACTAGAGGGAGGGTTAGGGTGAGGATTAGGGATAAATAAGCAACAAAAAAGTGTTGATCTTTTCTGGCAGTCATTTGTGTGTTGATGATGACAAACATTTGACCCTGTCGACCTTAGTCCATGTCGTCCATTCAACAGTGAACATTTTGACCTTGTCAACCATTTGACCCTGTTGACCATTTGGCGTTGACCTATTGACTGTCTATATACTGTAGATCTTTCAATCCACACATCCTTATTCCAAGGAGTCTGGACTACTGAATCTGATTTATCCAGAACTGCGAGGCAGCCATCAGAGACAGAGCCCATTCTATGTCAGGAGCTAAGTTGTTAGTCAGAGGAGTTCAATTGCTACTTTCTGTGGTCTGTGATTTGAGCGTGGGGAGATATCATCAAAAAAGGTGAGATGGATCAGTCTGCATGATGCACATAATAAGTTGACTGGTTTATGAGGTGGGGCCAGCCACTGGGTACTGGAAGCACACTGGCCATGATTACTGCTGGGTTCCTTCCTTAAGGAATATTAAATAAACCAGAAATAAAGTTTATATCAACAAAAACTTTTTCAACAATCCCATTACTGCACAGCCTACCAAGAAAACTCTCTGGTTAGGCCTATGGCAACTCTCCCTTGTCTATAGGAATATTTTAAGGTTACTGCACTTAATTTTGTGTATTTCTTTTACCTTTTGTATAAGGAATTGTGACCCTGGGGATTAGGAAAAAACTACAGCATACAAAGGAAAACTCAAGGGTCCTGTGAGCATTGAATCATAAGGAGAACTTAATGTGGAAGTCCTCCATATATTTAATTGGGGAATGGAACCACATCCTATTTATTGTACTTTCACACAAGGGTGGAATAATTTATTTATTTAAGTCTTACTATCCAACATTATAAAATCTTTCTCCCATGTTTTAAGTTTTGAAACCTGAATCAACACCTCCTCTCTGATCCATTATGATCAGGCTTCATCCCAGGGCATTAGGCAAGGGAATTACACAAGGAGCGACATACTGTTTCTAGTAGATCTCAAAATATTATTATATCTCTTGAATCTGAAAAGATATTTGATAGAATATCCTGGGAGATCCTGGGAGTTTATGACCTGCATCTTTCAGACAGTGGGATCTTTTTAAATGACATTTTAGGCATTCAACTAAAATTTTGATTATTGGTTTCCCTTCTGACAAACTCTAAATATTAAACAGAACCAGAGAGGACTACCTGCTGTTCTCCTTAATTTCCACCTTGATATAATCATTAGTTGCTGTTATCAGATCAAACCCAGATAAACATTGAATGCAGATTAGGGAGAATATCTCAACGATTTCATTATCACTAACTCAACCAAGAATTTCCACGCCCAACTTTTATAAAACACTGAGTTAATATAGCAAAATCCCAGGATACAATATTAATTACTCAAGTTCCGAGGCCATGCTTTTACATATTGCTCCTCAGGATAAAGATGTATTTAAATCCAATATTTGGTGGACTATCCCAGTAATTGCTCCGTACTTGGACATAGTTTGTAGCCTTCTTGAATCTATTTTGGAAGACCTGAATTTGGAAGGTCCCATGGGTTTTTCTTCTCTCCTACCCTCCACAAAACTGTAAACGAACATTTCAATAAACTTGTTTCACACAATCTAGGGATTGCTAAATATGTCTTATTAGTATCTGAAAGAATGTTTTTCCTCGCTTTTCTCAGGATCTTAAAAACTATATGTGACATGTAACAACTGTGGAGAAAATAACATTCTATTCCATAATAGAGATGTTTTTCGGCAGATCTGTCCCCTATGGTTATTAAGGTAAAGTCATTTTGCTTTCATCCTGTCTATTGTGTATATTATCACATAAGTCTCATCTCCTGGATAACTAACCACATCTACTCTACCCTTTCTCTATAATTATCATTCTTCCTTAATAATTTCCCTAGTTGAGAATATGTACCTTGCTTACATTTGCACCTAACATAAATATGAACATTTAGGGGTATATTTATTAAAGTGCCGGTTTTTAGAAGTGGAGATGTTGCCCATAGCAACCAATCAATCAGATTCTAGCTATTATCTTCTAGAAGGGGCTAGATAAATGTTAAGTAGAATCTGATTGGTTGCTATAGGCAACATCTCCAGTTCTCAAAACCCGCACTTTAGTAAATATACCCCTTAATCCTTAGAAGCTTGTGATATAAGTCTGATGCCCAGCAAGAATAATTCTAAAATCAATAATGTCCAACAATATATACAGTATAGCATACCAGTGAGATACCCACCAGCCAAGACCTATGCTAGTTATTATAATCCAGCATGCTCTTATGTAATTGTTAGCACTCAACAAAATACAATATGCAGTGATAATTCCCAGCAATGTGAAATGGCATTGATAATAGCCACCCATTAAGATCTAATTTATCAATATTACCCAAGAAGATCTAAGGTAAATGTTACCATCCAGCAAGATTTAACAAGCAGTGATAATGCTCAGGATCATCTAATATTCCAATAATATCCAGAAAATAATATGATGGCAGTGTTTATTACCTGTGATATGCCAATAAAAATAACTGCCCAGGAAGGTGTTCAGTAGTATGTCCATTGGTTGTAGTAATAAAGCAATGGTCATTAGTAGCATTAATTCCCAATAATATGCCCATCAGAAGCAAAAATGCACAATAAGATGCCAATCAGTTGAAGTAATAGCTGTAAAGATGCCCATTAGTTACAGTAACACTAAGCAGGATGACCAGCAGTTGCAGTACTGTCCATCAGACATTACTTAGCCTAGGACGTGGATGTGGTGCAATTTCTGCACCTCCACCCTAAGTGTAATTTCCCTTGTCATTTATGAGCAGCAGACACAAGGGCACATTTCATGCTCTTGTTCTCCTCTGTGCTAAGGTGCATTTACCCACAAGTGAACAAAGCTAAAATATATAATACAACACAGAGATGTTTGTGCTCTTTTAAGAAGTACACAGGGCATTCTTTAAAAAATGTAGGGCTTGCCAGGAATGCAGTGAGCACAGGACTAGTGAATGGTTATAGAGCTATTTGACTACATTTTTCTTTTTCCCTTCAAGAGATCTAGAATGAGAGGTCCAGTTGGGTCGTGCAGGGGGTGTAGCATGGTGAATTATGTCACAGTGGCGCCACCTCACGCTGTACAATGCTTAGATTAGAATACAGTGCACGGCGGTCGTCTTATAAAAATATCACAAATTTAACAACTGGTCGCGGCTGCAGGGGGGCGGGTTGGTGGGCCCCTACAAGCTTTGGGCCCTTGGGCAACTGCCCAACAAGCCCAATGGAAGAGATGGCCCTGGGTTTGTGCCCTCAACTATATCAGATGCGGGGATGCCTGGAAAACAATTGTGTGATGGGAAAACACGTTGCACAAAGTATGATCTCGTGTGAGCCTACGAGAATATTTGGCTGAGGTGTTTTGAATGTGGTAGGATAATCAAAATGAAAAGCAGTAAAACCACTTCAAGTCTGTGTGAAAAATTAGTTCCAAAGTGTAAAAAGGAAAACAGTCAAAGTAAACAAAACACAGAAAACCCCATGGGAACTCGCAATATTGATGATGGTGATACTGTTGTGAATGTTTGTTGCTCTTACAATCTGCCCTTTTCCACCAAAGTAGTATGGGGGAGTGGGGGCGGGGGGGCATTGAACTGCACACCCTAATTTTAAACATAATAGGAGGTGCTGCCATGCTGAGACTTGTAGTACAATGCAGGGGACATAGAATGCAGGCGCACACTCTAGGTACTAAGAACAATGATATAAAAAATAATCCTGATAAAGTCTACAATTAACATGGAGTATAAGTGAGGTTCTTAGTACATGTTTTTACCATCCACCTCGTCAAGGTGAACCCCATAAGATGGGTCCCTAACATTATTTTTTATAACATTGTTCTTAGTACCTAGAGTGCGCCTGCATTCTATGTCCTCTTCCACCATAGTGAAGAAAAGATATTGGTGCCCATACAAAGAAATGATGACCGCTTATAAAGACTATTTCAAGGTCTGATAACAAAAAAGAAGGGGCATCAAAGAAATGGAACCAAATACATTGTTTTTTGGGTAACAATTCATATATTTACAAAACAAATTGTCACAATAAAGCCATACAATTTTGAGCATCTCAAATAAATATTCATAGATCTTGCCTGAAGTCAATGCTTTGAACAACTCTTTATCATGGACAGCACATTTACAGTGTCAGATCAGCCAGCAAGAGATTGTCTCTTTACCACAAACATAATGGTATAATTTACCCAGCTTTTAGATTAGGGGTGAAATATATCTCTTTAATGAGACCCACGGACTTATGTAATAGGGTGCGATCTGCAGCCACTGCAGGAAGTCCTGCAAACCCCGTATTTTTAAAGTGACAATAATTTTAAACGCAAAACTAGCTTGGTTTTGCCTTCAAAATGATTGCCACTTGAAATATACGAGAAGACTCACAGGAGTTCCCGCAGCAGCCACAGATTGCACCCTATTAGATAAGCCCCCAGTATTGTATCTATAATGGGTGCAGGGTGTTCAGTGCCCACAGACCTCTTGGTCCAGGGAAGCCAATACCACACACCTTCTGTGGTGGCTGCGGCCGCCTCAGAAGAAATCTCCCAGATATATCTGCATACGCAATAGATTAATTACCGGGAAAATGGTACCGGTGCCATTCTACACTGTGCATGCGCAGGTATGAGGGGTGCACGGACACTGCACACGGACCACCTCCCCTAATAAGATGCCCCTGATGAGAACCCCTTCTCCAAAGACATCCCATAGCTCCTAACAAAAAAAAACAAACTTGTCCACACATTCAAATCATGTTTTTTTAAGTCATTATTTTGCTAAAGGTATTGGGGCTCATAATAAATTAGGTGAACATCTGTTTACTTAGTATAAAATATGTAAATTAGTGCATAGGCAGATATGTAAATTAACAAGTGTATAGGCAGGTTTGTAACAGTTGAGGGAAAGGCATGCAAATGCAGCCCCAGTACAGTAAGGGCATGTGTGCGTAGGGGAAGGCGGGGCTAGTTGTTACAAAAATACAGAAATTCAAATATCTCAAAAATCTTTAATCACAACCAAACAGATAAAATGTGTAAATAAAACAGTATTCCTTCTTCTATTCACTGTATATTGGGTGTACGTTACATCCAATAATTATTAACAATGAAAAACATGTTTTTCGGAACAAAAATAATCATAACAATCTGCCCCCAACAGGTGTAAGTTGTTATGGGGTTGGGGCAAATTGTCACTGATAAAATAATCTATAGAAAACCTTAAAATTAAAGCGTTCATTAGAAAACTTTGTACGTTTATCACACAATCACATTTGGCACATATTTGGTATATAGTCTGATGACAATGACAGACACCACTCATCGTCTTCACTGCCGATCTCTGATTCGCAATTAGTGCAAGTAAATGCTACTTCATCACCTCTTACACAAGCAATGTGAGCCCACCCTTTACATGCAATACACTGGACCCACTCCTGGCCAGGTTTCGACAGCAGTCCGTGTAGCTCCGCCCCCTGCTCACAAGGAAGTCACTCTCCCTCTCCTGCATGTGGTGGGGAAGCTTGCTGTGCCGCCGCCAGCAAGTGGTACCCTAGGCACGTGCCCAGTAGGAAATCCGCCACTGTGGGGCACGTTGTTACAAGCAACAACTTGTCCCAAGTGATGTCAATTAACCAAGATGGCCATAGTTCAATTTCCGTGCTTCAAGTCACGATTATAACAATGATAATAAATACACTAATGGTCTGTGATGCATGATAAAAATTTACCTTTAACAGTCCAGCCAAGATATGACTTCAAATCTAGGTGAAAAATATTACTTTGGAACAAGAAAAACTAGTCTGTTTAGGTACCTATTACATAAACACATTTGCGTTAGCGTCGTTTTGCTGAGCTCTGATGGTAACATGTTCAAACTTGTTCCCAGTCGCACCAGCCACGGCGCAACGTGGGCATGGTTTTAGATTCATTGTAACAACTTGCCTCTGTAACAGCTAGCCCCGCCTTCCCCTATTTACGGATGCAGGCGTAGTCGCATAGAGGCGCAGATATACCTGCTATATCACTTAGGGGTGGCCAAGAGCCGGTGCACAAACATAATGATGAGAATGTTCTCCAGCACTAGTTACCCTGGTCTGATGTATAACTACCAGCTAGTAGGTGCTTTCTTCATTGCTCATGTCTATAATATGTGATTTTGTGGATGTATTTTAGAATTAATTTTTGCTACTTTCATTCATACATACACATTAAGTAAGATTATATCTGTGTATTTGTATTATAGATGGGTTGTTTTTATTCAAACTATACCTATACTATTGTGAATGCAGTTTTAGCTATCAAAACAAATGGCAAAAAAAACTTTGTTTTTGTTGATTTGATTGGGTAAAACTTCTTCTGGGTGACAGGAAGTCTGACGGAAAACCTGGTGCCTATGCGACTGGTGGAGAGCTGGATGCAACTTGAGATTCTCTGGTTTAGCATATGGGAATTAATAAGATATTTTTAAGTACGGATTTTTAGAACTTATTTTTATACATATACGCCAACTCTGCATTTATTTCTAAAATTACCTTTATTTATGTATTTTTTTAAAAATAGAGAGGATCAGTGGCGGCTCCTGGGGTGGAGCTGCAGCACAGTCCAAAATGTAAATAGAGGAGCCACACCGACTGCCAGTGAGTCCCAGCCATCTTATGCTTGGCAGCATGAGAAATGGCAGTTGGTGTGGTTCCCCTATGCAGCCTCACCTCTGGAGCCGCCACTGATTAGTATGTAATGGTCTTGAATGTCCCTTCTGCCAATTTGAAGTTATGTAAGCCCATTTGCCTTTATTTGTGTATGAAAGCCATTGTACGGTATGTGGATAAACGGTGAAATAAATAAAAATTATCTGGTGAAACTCGTGCCAATTGTGGAGTAATTATTGCTCAATCTTCACATGTAAGTAAATAAATCTTTGTAATATTTTACTTAGATATAAATGGGATATTTGCTTTAGAAATTTGTTTAAATAAAAATATATTTTAACCATGTGTTTACAGCCGGTGAGCAGATATCACAGAAAAATACCACTCTGGTCATTAAAAGCAAACATTGCGTATATTACCTAGACATTAAGGGAAAGCGCACATTGGCTCTTTGTATAGTAATATTTTAAATCTTATGGATAAAAGAAATTTTAATAAGATTATTGAAACAATGTGTTAATTTAAAAAACAGTTCAGCATTCTAATAAGTTACAAACAGTACATTAAATTGCAACCCAACAGGTAGCATTATTGAATTCATACAGGCGCCCTTGGCAGAGACATTCCAAATTTAAACTTAATTAATAATCCTAGTCCTGGTTTCCATAGTTTCTTTTTAAACATGAGTACCAGTAGAAACTGGCAGTAACTTTCCTCATATTCTCGGCAATAAACCCCCTCCGGCTGGCAGTATGTATGAAAGGAGAAACACTCCGCATACCTCAAACAACCTGTCATTCTATTGCCTTTTGTCAAAAAATATGCTGCTGTGTTGTGTGTTTTCTATTTTTTTTTATTTTAGTTTCCTTTGCTGCATAATTATCCCCCCTTTAGTGTAATGCTACTGACCATACCCATAATGCATTGCACCTGCTGCTTCAATAATGAACTGTTAGTTTATATTAAAAATTTTTAGGCTTAATTGAGATGGAAGAATTTTGAAGCTGTGACAACAAACAGCTACAATATGCATAAAACAAACCTAATAGAAAGCACATAAACACTATTCATATATTCAATAAAGAACCAAATAAGAAAGATACTTTTACGGATCAGTTTGTGGGAAATTTTGTATCCTACAACCCTTAAAGTGTACCTATCATGCAGCTTTTGAAAAATCTAACATTAACATTATTTCCCTAGTAAAAGTCATAGAATGTTGTCGCTTATGTAACCCTGACTCACATGGATAATGCTCAGGTCTGGGATTAGGCAGCAGAGTGTTTCTTCTCTCCAAGATAAAAATGGTGCCAAGCTTTAGAGGGAACATACAAAGTAAAGGCTAGCTTGGGACAACCCCTACTCAAATATTATGCTACTAGCTGTTGCCTGTGGCTTTGCCCACAATGAAATAGCTTTTTTTATTTGAGGTGTTATAGTTGTATTGCTTTGCATAGGGGCCCTGTGGCGGGAATGGCCGATGTGACCAGCAGCGCTATAAAGACTGGTGGCAGCAGTGCCTTCACCCACCACTCACACTAATGTCACTGTGTGCCCTGTGCACAGACTGCTATGTAGCCTATCCTATTCACCCACAACTCACATAAATGTCACTGTATGCCCTGTGCATAGACTGTTATGTAGCCTATCCTATTCACCCACCACTCACACCAATGTCACTGTGTGCCCTGTGCACAGACTGCTATGTAGCCTATCCTCTTCACCCACCACTCACACCAATGTCACTGTATGCCCTGTGCACAGACTGCTATGTAGCCTATCCTATTCACTCACACCAATGTCACTGTATGCCCTGTGCACAGACTGCTATGTAGCCTATCCTATTCACCCACCACTCACACCAATGTCACTGTATGCCCTGTGCACAGACTGCTATGTAGCCTATCCTATTCACCCACCACTCACACCAATGTCACTGTGTGCCCTGTGCACAGACTGCTATGTAGCCTATCCTCTTCACCCACCACTCACACCAATGTCACTGTGTGCCCTGTGCACAGACTGCTATGTAGCCTATCCTATTCACCCACCACTCACACTAATGTTACTGTATGCCCTGTGCACAGACTGCTATGTAGCCTATCCTATTCACCCACCACTCACACTAATGTCACTGTGTGCCCTGTGCACAGACTGCTATGTAGCCTATCCTATTCACCCACCACTCACACTAATGTCACTGTATGCCCTGTGCACAGACTGTTATGTAGCCTATCCTATTCACTCACCACTCACACCAATGTCACTGTGTGCCCTGTGCACAGACTGTTATGTAGCCTATCCTATTCACCCACCACTCACACCAATGTCACTGTGTGCCCTGTGCACAGACTGCTATGTAGCCTATCCTCTTCACCCACCACTCACACCAATGTCACTGTATGCCCTGTGCACAGACTGCTATGTAGCCTATCCTATTCACTCACACCAATGTCACTGTATGCCCTGTGCACAGACTGCTATGTAGCCTATCCTATTCACCCACCACTCACACCAATGTCACTGTATGCCCTGTGCACAGACTGCTATGTAGCCTATCCTATTCACCCACCACTCACACCAATGTCACTGTGTGCCCTGTGCACAGACTGCTATGTAGCCTATCCTATTCACCCACCACTCACACCAATGTCACTGTGTGCCCTGTGCACAGACTGCTATGTAGCCTATCCTATTCACCCACCACTCACACTAATGTCACTGTGTGCCCTGTGCACAGACTGCTATGTAGCCTATCCTATTCACCCACCACTCACACTAATGTCACTGTGTGCCCTGTGCACAGACTGCTATGTAGCCTATCCTATTCACCCACCACTCACACTAATGTCACTATATGCCCTGTGCACAGACTGTTATGTAGCCTATCCTATTCACCCACCACTCACACCAATGTCACTGTGTGCCCTGTGCACAGACTGTTATGTAGCCTATCCTATTCACCCACCACTCACACCAATGTCACTGTGTGCCCTGTGCACAGACTGCTATGTAGCCTATCCTCTTCACCCACCACTCACACCAATGTCACTGTATGCCCTGTGCACAGACTGCTATGTAGCCTATCCTATTCACCCACCACTCACACCAATGTCACTGTATGCCCTGTGCACAGACTGCTATGTAGCCTCTCCTATTCACCCACCACTCACACCAATGTCACTGTGTGCCCTGTGCACAGACTGCTATGTAGCCTATCCTATTCACCCACCACTCACACCAATGTCACTGTATGCCCTGTGCACAGACTGCTATGTAGCATATCCTATTCACCCACCACTCACACCAATGTCACTGTGTGCCCTGTGCACAGACTGCTATGTAGCCTATCCTATTCACCCACCACTCACACCAATGTCACTGTGTGCCCTGTGCACAGACTGCTATGTAGCCTATCCTCTTCACCCACCACTCACACCAATGTCACTGTATGCCCTGTGCACAGACTGCTATGTAGCCTATCCTATTCACTCACACCAATGTCACTGTATGCCCTGTGCACAGACTGCTATGTAGCCTATCCTATTCACCCACCACTCACACCAATGTCACTGTGTGCCCTGTGCACAGACTGCTATGTAGCATATCCTATTCAAGTGAATGCAGGCCCTAGACACCCCTCCCTCCACCCCTTACCGGCCACACGCATGGTGCCATACCTATCTCTTACATTGATGACGTCACAAAATATTTTTTTTTGTTATTTCTCAACTTTAACTTGACAGATCGAGATGAAACAAAGTGCAGATTATTTCTAAGAGTTTCCACTGCAAAATGTTGCAGTTTTCATGATAATCGGTCAGATAAACACAACATTCTTATTAACCATAAATATATATAGAAAATAACATATTCCTCCCAGATTAATTATCATTATAATATTACTCATTATAATATTCATTTATTGTACTGGATTTCAGTAGAAATGACAATTATCACACCTGAAAACACAAAAACTATGATACAGATTAACAGTTTCTGCTTCTGCTCCATGTTGTTGTAGTTTTAGCAACCTCTGCTATAGTGCCGCTACTATAATACAGATAAAATACAACTTTATATTCCCGCCTCTCAGTGACTTGCGTTCCAGCCAGTCTCAATCACCAGGAGCCTCTGCTGTGCTCTCATTCTTTGCACCACTCCCCCAAGCTTCCAGGGGGCAGACATGTCAGTCACACTTCAGCTGCAATCATGGGATCAGGCGGGCACAGGACCCTGGAAGAGGCGGGAAAGCAGGTAATCTGTTCCGCTTGCTTAGTCCCCTCAGGCAGGTATCAGGAGTCGTAACACTTCTCTCCCTCATTAGAAGCCAGGGCGTCATTCCTCAGAGCCCGTCCTTCTTACAGTGGCATTGCGTCATTTTCAGTGAACTGCAAACAGGGGCCCTGATTCAGACCCGCTCGCTGCCACAGGCAGCTCGCAGGGTCTGTGGGCGTTTTTTTTCTTCTCCAGGCCGCTCGCAAAGCTGTGGGTGTCCACCCACAGCTTGTGCGAGCAGGCTGGAGACCGTCGCGATTATCGCGACCATCGGGCTTGCAACAAGACCCTGGGGTAGGGTCTCGGCTGCCGCAAGCCCGAGTGGACTCCCTGCTCTAATAGAGCAGGAAGTCCACTACTGACATCACTAGTGATGTCAGTAGGTCCTCCCACAAATGCCAGGCGTTCCTAAGGCAACGCGTGCGTTTGTGCAGCCACCCCCCCTACAAAACGGGCCGAGCTGTCACTCACCATCGACAGCCCAAGCCCAGGCTGGACGCGGCGCTGTGCGCTTGCGAGCGGCTCTGAATTAGGCCCAGGGTACTGTGTGTTTGTTTGTCAGACATATTAGCACCTTAAATCCACTGCTGCTATCCAGTGCTGTTGTATATTTTTGTTAAGGTGAAGTTCTTGCACTTGTTTTTTCACAAGGATCTAATCTATCTACACTGTAGTCTGTATATAATTTATATTGTGATTTCGAGATTCTTTGTCCAAAAAATAGTATACTGTGCTGTGCTGTGTCTGAGTGCGATGCACCTCAAAGAAGACCTTTTCCTGTTATGAAGTGTTTATCATTGTGTACAATTTGTTTACAAAAATTGGCTCACTCATTTTACTTCCTCTTTTTGTTATTTGTCTGTTTATGTGAGCTCGCTAAATAAAGAATTAAAAAAATAATAATACATAAATTTTTTTATCTGCAGTCTTTTATAATTCAATTTAAATAGTAAATTGAGAGTATGAGAGTGTGTGCCTTGGAAAGGCAGCATACTGTACATTATTGTGCATACTCTGGGTGTTGTTGTGTCCCCATTAACTGTACCATAAAAAAAATGTATCAAAGTGGAAAAAAACTATTTATTTTTTTATTCTAGTGTCAAAAAAATCTCCAGTATTTAAATAAAACTGTATGGTAAAGGTAACAGTCCCTCATTTCCCTATCTCATTGTATGTTCACTTGGTGTGGTAGCAGTTAAGTTCAACAGCAGTAGCTTTACTCTTGTTCTGGTGTAAAAAATAAAATCAATCATGGATCAGTTGATAGAAAAAGATCAATCCAGTACTAGTGCTGGCAGCCATAGTACTTCAACATCTACTTTTAAAGGAGGTCAAAGGGAAAAAAAAGGTGTAAGAAAGGGCACCTCAAATCTAAAAAGTATTTCAGCATCTTAAAGACAACATCAACTATGAAGGGAAAAGTTATGTCAAAAAATGTAAAATTGTCAACTTGCCATACACCACACTCAGGGCCTGATTCAGACCCGCTTGCGAGCGCTCGCAAGCGGGTCGATGGTGCCCTAGTGCGCATGCGCACGACGGAGGCTGCTCTGTCGTGCGCATGCGCGAGATCCGGCTAGCGACGGGGGAAGCCGTCGCTCCGGGTCTCGCACCAAAGGGGGCGTGCTGGCGATGTTGATTGACAGCACGCCCCCTTTGGTGGGCGTGCCGGGGGCGTGGCTGCCAGACGGAGGCGTTCCCATGGGAACGCCTACCGTCTGGGTCCGGCCCCACTGACATCACTAGTGATGTCAGTGGGAGTGATTTTGGCTCTGATAGAGCCAAAATCACTCCAGGGCTTGCGGTCACCGAGATCCTACTGCAGGGTCTCGTCACAAGCACGATGGTCGCGATGGTCTTGACCATCGCGACCATCTTTTTGGCCGCTCGCATATGCTGTGGGTGGTCACCCAGAGCTATACGAGCAGCCAGGAGGCCGCTCCAAGTTTAGGTAGGAGGGCCCTGATTCAGAGCGAGCGCTCTGGTCAGAGCGTCCGGCTCTGAATCAGGCCCTCAGTGGTAAGGAATGACTCAGACCATGGGCTTTCTATGCGAGTGGTGGTCCTGCTACTGCTCTTTCATGCGCTAGGATGCTTATTGTGAAAGCCAGGACCAAACACAGTCAGGCAACTTCTGTAGCCTTGCATGCACCACCATCTCGCTTTGAGTCTAGGGGTATATTTATTTAAGTGCGGGTTTTTAGAAGTTGAGTTGTTTCACATAGCAACCAATCAGATTCTAGCTATTATCTTCTAGAAGGTGCTAGATAAATGATCAGAAGAATTTGATTGTTTGCTATGAGCAACTACTTCACTTCTAAAAACCTGCACTTTAGTAAACACTGTATACCCCTAGACGTGTCACCTTTAGCCACTTCACTCACGATTTTCTCTAAGAACCACTCAGAAATTGGCATTTTGTTATGACTGAATTAGGTGAGGAACATCTATTTCACCTTATCCAAAAATGATTTCATTAAAAATAAAAAGATTTTTTTTTAATATTTGTAAAAAAAATTAGATTTTTCAAACATTGGAACACAGGAGCACCACCTTTGGAACATCGGAAACATTGCGACTTTCATTTTGACACTGGGTGGAGGGTCCTGCTTTGCTGACCTTTCAGCAGTGATCGGCAGTGCAGCAGACACTGGGGGTGGGTGCAGGCAAACAGAGGGACCAGAAGCAGCAGCTGTGGGAAGATTCTCTTCCTGCAGCCACCCTCACTGTTTATCTGGCTGGTCGAAATTTTGCGACCAGATTAGATTAAGAACTGCCTGGTGTGGTCAGAAAATTGTGACCATGCCAGGCAAGTGGTTAAAACAGGAAATCAGTGCACAAAAAAAAGCACAAAAACTGTATGTTCACAAACTTCACAGATTCCTGACAAAGTCTTTGTGAGTCTCACATTTCTGACAATGTAATCTCACAGAACCCTCCTTCCACCATTTGTGAACACACTGTAAATTTGAGGATGAGTAGTAGTAAAAGTAATGATGATGATGGTTTAGGCATAGAAATTGAGGATGCTACTTTGGAAGTGCATCAGGATAAAGGGGATAATTGTGTGTCTGACACTAAAGAGGATGTTGATGATGAATGTGTTGGACAAGAACAAGTTGATAAAATCCAGGAGGATGATGTTGTTTGTGTCAGAGTAAGTCAGACACCTGTGGCAGCTGGTCTTGCCAGTGACAAGAAGGACATTGTCATGCCTGGGCATAAAATCATAAAATCCACCTAATTTGTGTGGAATAATTTTTACCCAAATCCTGACAACATTTGTCAATGCAACTGTTGCATTTGTGCTGCCAAAGTAAGTAGAGGTAGGGACGTTAACCATCCAGGCACCTCCTCCCTGTTAGGTCATTTGCAATGAGTTCATGCAAATTATTTATCAAAATCTGAAAGATCCTGTAAAATAATAACAAGCAATCCAGCATCAGTTACCAGCAGCATGGATAGATCACATGCAATCTCTACCACCAACACCTTCTTCATCAACCTCCTCATTAATGATTGGAGGTAGTCCTGCACCCAGTTTGCAAAGGCAAACTGACTTCTCCCAAATCCAGGAGTCCTAAGAAGAATCCTTGCTGCTGCTGGGGGGGGGGGGAAACTTCATCACATAAGGGGACCAAGAAGACTAGTAGTTTCAAACAACAATTGACTATGAAACAATAATTTGAAAGAGAAGTTAAGTATGATGCACAGCAGATCACTGAAGCCATGATGGCTATGTTAGCATTAGATCTGTGTTTAATATCTGCCATCAATATATATGGTTTTAGACGATTAGTTGAGGTGAGCAATTCCTCACCTGTACTAGGACGATAAAAAAAGGTTATTTGCATGCCTAGAAAATGCCAATGTACTAACTATACACTTAACTATAAATATGTGAATATGCGGTACTGGTAACACTAAAGATTACATGACTGTGACAGCCCACTGGGTGGGTGTATTGCCTTCAGTAGCAGCAGTATTTAACACACAATGCCAGTTGATTCACAGGCAAGCTACTCTAACTTCACTAAAGGCATATCGGTGTCACTCTGTGGGAAAAACTCAGGGATGTGATAGCAAATTGTCTTTCCCCGCAAGGAGTCTTCTCAGGATTTATAATTTCCGGTAATGCAAGTAACATTGTATAAACATTACAACTGGGTCAATTTCAACACGTACCATATTTTTGCACATACAACTTGCTGGTTCAGAAATTCTTAAATAAATTACAGGTGCATGCAGGACATGCTGAGTTTGGCCCTCAACATTTCTGGGCATTTCAGCATTCAGCAACCATACATAGCAGACTGCAGCAGCTGCAGGAACAGTATAATTTGCCATGCTACCAACTGAAGCAAAAGGTAGTAACCAAGTGGAATTCCACTGTTTAAATGTTTCAGCAGCTGGAGGAACAGCAACAAACCATCCAAATGTACACATCAAACCATGACATTGGGAGTTAACATCTTGCTGCAGAACACTAGAGAATACTAATCAGGTTTTATGCAAGCTACTGAAACCATTTTAAATGAGTTCAGACACTGTCAGTCTGAGTCAAGTTATACCCTTTAATAAGCTACCGGTAAAGCAGCTAGAGAAACTGAAGGAGAAGATGAAAGTAAGTATGTTGGACTTGTAGATTAAGTTCTTTATTTGCTTCAGCAGGACTCAAAGGTATGCAACATCTTGCAATTGGATTACTACAGTTTTGCAACCATAATTGATCCCAATTTTAAGTCCTATATAATGTCTTTCTTTTAAACTGACAAAGATCTTAAGAAAGCAAAGAGTTCCTTGCAAGCAAGTTGTCAGCTCAAGTGGCACATGACATGACATTATCTTCTGCTTCAGCTTATCCTGTAAATGCTGCTGCCAAGGAAAAAACTGACCTTTTCCAATAGACCCACTGGTGATTATGATGAGTCAACTCAATGCACCAGAGTGAAACATTAAGACAACTGGTTAGGCTTAAAAGAATTGCCCACCTTTTATGGCGCAATGTTTTTTTTTTGTTAATTTCTACAGTTACAGGGATTACGGTTCCCCTGGATCCAGTAATTGCATTATTTCACCTCCACAATGGAGATGTTGCATCAGGGGATAGATACGTAATGGGACATATTTTAATTGCAACAATAGCCCTTTTAGCTCACCACTGGCTCTCTGATGTTATACCACAGCTCAATGCGATAGAAACAAAAGTCCAGGCCCACTGTGACTTTGAGACAGCAGGGGTTCCCTATTCATCATCTGCTAATAACCCACTGATGAAGTGGTTTGGGTGGAACAATTACAGAATCACTTTTAAGACTACCGCAGTAGCTAATTCTGCCGGAGCCTCCCTTTCTCAATAAAGAGCTTTATCCCAGTCACAATTTAATTAGTTTCCATTTTTCAATTTGGGGTCTATTTATGGCCTATAGACAATTCCATTATTATCTTTCTATTACTGTAAAGTGTTATTGTTATTATGATTTTTCAATTCATGCTAATATCCGTGTTCTAATATATAGTGTACATGTATTCCCCCTCCTTTTTTTAACTATTTTCTTTTCTTTTAATTATTACTGTTTTTATGTTTGTTATTTTAATATATTTGCTATTGATGTTATATTTTATAATTATATCAATAAAAAATATCAAAAAAAGAATTGCCCACATATATTGACACCACTACTGTGACTCTGATACAGTAAACATCAATATAATGGTAGAGGATTACTTTAATGATAATTTACAAAGTAGCAATCTCACACAGTCTCTCTGAATGTTGGGAGGAGGAAAGAAAAGCAATTTGGAGCGCTTTGTACAAACTAGCTATGGTATACTTAAGCTGCTCACTCTCCAGTGTGTACTCTTAAAGAGTATTTAGCACAGAAAGGAACCTTGTGAGTGGTCAGCATAGAAGGCTACTTTCAAAAAATATGGAAAAACTAATGTTCATTAAAATGAACTACAGTTCTATGAGGAAAACCTTTGCCACCAACTACAACAGGGACTGTAATGATTCCAATGAGGATGAGAGAATATTGTGTGATGATTATATTAACAAGAGTTATGAGGGTGGTGATGATGATGAAGATGACAACTTTCAACTGTGAGGATGCTTAACATTGTTAGACTTGAGCCCATTGGTAGCTTGAATTAACCAAACCACCATAATATTTTCTTTTGTGGGGGCCCAAACAAACCAAGCACTTCAACCACAAAAGTGGAAGTCCCTGTCACTGAAGTGCTTGCTTTGTTAAACTGTGTATGTCCTTTTAATATACAACATAAGGGTGGGTGGGAGTACCTAAGGGCAATTCCATTATGCACCACTTTTTATTATGGGCTTTGCCAAGATTGTGTATGTTCAACAGGCAGCATAGTTTACTGAACTTTAAAGGGGCTTTGACGTTCTGTATCTTGCAAGACCATCCATCACAGCTGCTAATCCAGTCATATAGGTCCCATTTCTATCAGCTTCTCCACAGATACAGGGGAATACCATCCTCCATATCATCCTTTATTGTGTGTGTTTGACAGCAGTGTCTAATTTACTATGACTAGTACAGATTGTCTGAGTTGCTCATTTCAGCTTTTCCTACTACAGTAGTTGTTGAAGTATCAGCTCCAGCTTCTCAACTATCTTCTAGAAGTTATGGCAGCAGCATACATCTCATTCTGGACAGCCACTTGTCACAGCCATTTATGTTTTGTATCTTGTACTTTGTATCTTGTATCTGTATGATTTGATTTGTTGTGTGATTTGCTGGTTTCATTCAGTGTGTTTGTAAACTCACATTTTGATGCTTGCTTTTTTTGTTTTTTCCACACCACTAAATATTTAGTACTCCACCTCCAATCACTTGTGTTGTCCTGAGGCCTGTGATTTGCTGGTTGGATTCAGTGTGTCTGTAAACTCACAAATGGATGGTTGTTTTTTAATAGTTTTTTTGATGCTACTAAATACAAAGGGCTAAATTTACTAACTGTTGGTTTTGGCTCTATTCCAAAACCGACAGACATTGCCTTCAAGTTTATGTCTAAAAAATGTCTATTTACGATATGACGCTTTTCAAATTCATTTGAAAATTCACGTCGATGTCGGTCTTTTCTTGCTGGTGTTAAGTCCGTCAGTTTTGATAACCAATGGTAAATGGGTTCCGGACTATAGATAGACAGTAAAAAGGTTGACAATGTCTAGATAGACACCAGATGTTAGACAGTCAATAGGTCGACAGGGACAAAAGATCGACACACTAAAGGTTGATATGTAAGAAGATTGACCGGTACAAATTGTCAACATGGTCAAAAGGCTGATGCAAAAGAGATTGATGCAAATATGGTCGACACAAAATTTATTTATTTTTAGGGTTAGGGTTATTCACTTACCCCGATGGTTAGGGTTAGGCTCTTACCCCGATGGTTAGGCACCAGGAGGGAGGGTTAGGGTTAGGCACTTACCGGAGGGTTAGGGTTAGGCACTAGAAGGGATGGTTAGGGTAAGGCACCTACCCTGATGGTTAGGGTTAGGCATCAGGAGTAAGGGTTAGGCACCAAGGGGAGGGTTAGGGTTAAGGTGAAGCTTAGGGCTGGAAAACAAAAAAAAGCATGTGTCGACCATTTCTGTGTCAACCTTTGACCATGTCGACCATTTATACCTGTCAATCTTATTACATGTCGATCTTTAGTGTGTTGACCTTTTGTCCCAGTCGACCTATTGACTGTCTAACGTGGTTCTATCTAGACACTGTCTACATTTTTACTGTCTATCTCTTAATCCACACCCATGGTAAATATAATTGTGAAATCAACTGTAATCCATCCAAACAACGACAAACACTTCCTAGTGCTTTTCTGTTGGCTAAAACATATTTTAGAGTTATCTTGTCTTATTAAGTTTGTCTCAGTTTTTGTCTGGTATGCATTTTTTTGTCAGTGTTTATTTGGTGTGTGTCTGTGGTGTGCTTGTGAGGAGTGTAGTGTCATTATTTTTTCAGTGTTTGTGTTGTTTATCTTCTTTGTGTTATTTTTTTTTGTTCAGATGGAGGGTGCGAGGAGAAGGAGCAGAGAGGAGAATAGGGAGAGTGAGATAGAGCAGTCTGTGCAGGAGTTGGAGCAGAAGTCAGAGGATGAGACGAAGGCAAGGGATATGAAATCTGGACGGAATGTCAATTTTAGTTATGATGAAAATGTGGCCCTGGTAAATGCCATGGTTCCAAATTGTGAACAAATTCTTGGAAGACAGGCTGCATGCACATCATGTAGGTGTAAGCAGCAGCTGTGGAAGGTGGTAGTGGAGACTGTTAATGCTGTAGGCCATGTTAAAAGGAACAGGTTCCAGTGTGAAAAGTGGTTTTCTGACAAAATGCAGAAAGTCAAGGCCAAAATGGGAAAGGAATGCAGGGCTGCATAGCAAAATAGTGGTGGCTTCCCCACAGAAATAGTTTACAGTTAACTCACTTACTACATGTGTATTGATAAGTGTACAAAATGAAGCTAGGCAGACACTATGGTTTTAAATATTTAACATACAACTAATGTTAATATCCTGTAGGTTTATGGCTCCACCTCGGAGAACACATCCTGTCAGGGTCACATTAGTGGAAGATATAGAATTGGCAGATCTTTGGTAATATTTTTTTGCTATTTATAGTAAAACAAGCATTATACTGCATTCAAACAAATATTTTGTTTGGTTTAATGTCCATCTAGGGTAGCCCTGTGTTGCACACTTACATAAAAGCACACTTTCAACATCAGAGTGCAGCACCCCAGCACATAGCTCAGAACCACAACCACCCAGGCTGCAAAAGAGTGGTGGTCACACATGCAGAAACCCTGAGGAGCCACCCGCAGCAGTAGATATATGTGCTCTGTTATACTTATGCACAGCAGGAGTCTGTGGAAGCACAATGGAGTCAGAAGCCAAGAGCAACAGCCATAAACTGAATGTCCCGTGTTTAAAAATAAAACAATAATTTCAAAAATAAACATATTGCTTAGACCTTTCAAGTTCACATAAACAGGAAAAAGGGGTCTGGACTGCACTCCCTAATTTTAAACATAAGAGGTACTACCATGCTGAGAATTAAAGTGCCATGCAGGAAAAAAAAGAAAAGAATTCAGGTGCACACTCTAAGCCAGTAATTCCCAACATCGGTCCTTAAGGCACACTAGCAGTCCTGGTTTTTAGTTTTAGTGATATCCATTCTAAAGCACAGATGGTTAAATCAAAATAATTGAGGTACTAATTAAGTCTCCTGTGCTCAAGTACAGCTATCCTTAAAACCTGGACTGTGCCTTGAGGACCGTGGTTGGGAACCCCTGCTCTAAGCACTTAGAATACTGATAATTAAAACATTTATAATAAAATATAATAATTATCATTGAGTTTAAATAAGGTTCTTAATACGTTTGGCAAAAAATGTATAACCACCTACCACGTCAAGATGAACCTCATCAGCTGAGTCCTTACTGTAAGAACAAAACAGGTCCAAATTACATGGTTTTGGCTTTTTTTTTTTTACACTCCTTAAAGAAATCCTGTTTCAAAGCCAAAAAATGATGATGCTTCATAACCAATACATGGGGGTCTGTGCACATCTCTGATATATATATATATATATATATATATATATATATACACACACATGAATCAGTCATAACATACCACCTGCCTAATATTGTCTAGATCCCCCTCGTGTCGCCAAAACAGTTCTGACCCCTGAAAGTGTCCTGTGGTATATGGCACCAAGATGTTGGTCTTGTCATGTTCCTCAAAACATTCCTGAAAAATATTTGAAGTGTGGCAGGGTGCATTATCCTACTGAAAGAGGTCAATGTCATCAGGGAATACGGTGCCATGAAGGGGTGTACTTGTTCTGCAACAACCCTCGACTCCACCACAATTTCCATAATCCCCCTATTCTTATATCCTGTGTCCTGTCACCAACACTTTCAGAATTTTGCTTCTTACCCAAGATACACCCAAACCAACAGCCCCTCCTATCTGGCATTCCCCTGAACTGTCCCCATTTCAATTTATCTTGAATTATGTGGCAAGACCAAAGACGTAACTAGGGTTGATTGTGCCCAGGTCATATAACATAAAATGGTGCTCCTTAAAAACTGTTAACATTCAGTATGAATTGAAGCCTAAAAATATTTTCTACATAGGCAGACATTTTCTCTAAGGAGAGGAAGAAAGAGGTGGAAAGGTAATTAAGATTGTATTCACATACTACGGAGATTTTTTTAATTTTATGACCTGAATAGATAGCTAGAGGAGATGCATGGCAGAGCATGCATTAAGGAAATGTCAGGTATGTAAGACAGCAAAAACAGGGACCATGTCGAAGGTTCAGACTAATAAGTGAAATGGTGTACAGAGAGGAGTATGTATGGGCAGAGCAGTAACTGGACTTTTTGGTGCCCTGTGCCAGAAAGAGCATTGGCTCCCGCCTATTTTTTAAATAGGGAGATAACACACCCAGAAAAGGGCCATGGCCTCATGGGGAAGGGTCAGAGAAGAGATGGGGAGGCCAGGAGATGCTAGGGATAATAAGAGGAAGCTACAAGTGAGAATGATAATAAACAAGTATTGTACAGGCCTGAACAGCGCCCCCTGCCCTGCGGTGCCCTGTGCCATGGCACAGGTCGTACTACCCTAGTTACGGCTCTGTGTATGGGTCAGGTAACTGATCTCACCTCTTCATCCCCCTACCAAACTGACAGTCTCTGGCCAGACTCTTCCCTGGGCTTCAAAACCTTAAAATACATTCTGAAAAAACCCCTCTTTCTTGATCCTATGCTATACTATCACGCTGGTACATGTGAGTCACACTCACACCGCTTTTCTCAGCTCTACTTTTTGCCTACTACAGGGCCCACCCACCCTTTGTTGTCATATCTGCATTTTGCATACTTTGTATGTCCCTAACTAAGTATGCTCTGTACCATATTAAAAAAAAAAAAACAGGTATTTATCTATTGGCCTTGGAGTTTCACAAGGCTTTGGGGAAATTGTGTCTATGACACCTATATAAATAGTGGAACAAATCCCTTACTCACTAATGCGGTGACCTATATAATTAAGCACTGCTCAACAATAGTTAACTAAAAATGAATCTTCTAAAATAAATGTATCTTGGAACAAATCCCTTCACTCGCCAATAAGGCGAGCCACAAGTAAACAGGAATGTCCACCAACAAATTTATAAAAATATGTAATTTATTATAACAAAGTGCACTTTTGTAATACATAACCATCTAGTCATGGAGAAGCAAGCTTAAAAGTTTAAAGCATTCTCACGAGAATAGACAAGGAAATGTTTATAAAAGCAAACAAAAATCTCTCGCTCTCATATATATATATATATATACACACAGTATATATCACAGTATCACATGATAAAATATAATGGCATGACTTGGATAAAACATAAAAATTAAATATAATAAGCACAACAATTTTCAGTATTTTGCTGCAACGTAAAGCATATCACGCCACCAGGTCACTTGCTCAGGTAGTGGGGAGTTACTGATGTGTTGCCATATTTGTTAAGTACAATAAATAATTATATGTAGCAAGATATAAACAGTTATGATATGAAGTAAGAATTCCAAAAATATAGAAGCTTGCTTGTGCATGTACAACATAAAACAAACATTCAAAAATGTACAAATATAAAAAAAATATGCATGCAATTGCATTATTTCATATCCTTCTATAACTTTATACTTTTCACAATGTCTTGCATTTAAATGAATATAGCAAGCCAATCAGTCCTGGCGCAAAAACAAGGTGTTATATAACACAAACATAAATTTAGTTGCCTTGAAAACAAAAAATCATGCTGCAAAAAGCAATGTACAGTAGTATGTTGCTGTTAAATGATAAACAGGGAAAGCAGATGGGGGGGTAAATGTAATAGTCTGCAGGCATCGGGGAGTTTCGTACGAGACTGCCTGATGTTTTAAAGTAGCACTCATTTAAAAGACAAAACCAGGTTGATTTTGCCTTTTAAATGATTACTACTTTGAAACATTAGGCAGTCTTGCATAGTATTCACCGATGCCAGCAGTCCGCAGGCTATTACATTTACCCCCGCGTCTCAATACAGTAAGGTGTTATAATCCAGACTTTAGTAATTATTAATAATGTAGTGCACCATCTTTGTTACCCGTTTTATATTACCCATGCTAAGGAGCACGTAAACATAAGTACAGTATATTAAAATATATAAATTCCATTTAATTTGACCCTACTTACCGTATAACACAAGTGTAGCCCATGCTACCTGCACCTATTGTATTATTTTCAGTTATGGATCAATCTCATGTCTTCTCTGACACAGAGTCTCCACCTAGGTTAGTTTCTTCCTCATCAGGGCTGTATCTCTAAGTGATGTCTAATAATATGCCTAAAAACCGGGATAGGAAAACCCCAATGAATACTGATGTAAAGGAGGCACTAGCCCTCAGGTAACCTTAGATTACGATTTCAAAAGAATAAGGTGTGCAGTACACAAGGGTCTCTGGGCACCGCACACCCTGCACCCATATTATACTTACCTTGTGTCGGCAAGCAGACCCCTCTATTCCTCCGTAGTGCCATCCTCCCAGTGACAGGAAGATGGCGCCGTGCAGTGAAAGCAAAGACACTTACACTGTGCCAGAGCCCTTGCTCTCTTGTGTGCATGCGCCATCTTCCCAAAGATGTCACTGGGAAGATGGCACTGCGGAGGAGGGGAACCCATTAACCAGAGCAAAGTAAGAGGCAGGGCTTGGGGGGCTTGCTGCTCAGACAAAGTGGGCCCAATGTACACGAGCCCTCTATGATGTTCATTTGCCCGAGTAGGATATTAAAATGTTGCCAATGTATTAAAAAAGACCCTACTGTTGCAATGATGGGAACCTAGGGGTGGGTTTAATATTGGCAGTATTCACATTTAGACCTCCAGGCACACACTAAAGAGGTTAACATGTAATAAACACAATATAAGGAGAACATATACAATGGCTAGTAGTCATTATATAAATGAAGTAGCCTCAGGTAGTGTTAAATACCTATTTTACAGGGCCAGTGGAACACGGTAATGTGGCTGGAAGTTGTCATGCTACCAGGGTTCCCCAAATGTACAGAAAAATATATGATCACAGAGTGGGGACATCAGAGCAAGTTTGGGTTATGGAGAAGGGATGTACAATACATGTGCTGTGATGCACTACAGGAGCTTTGTGGCGCATGTGCCTGAGCCTGGGCAGGGGGCACAGGTAAACCCCCCCAGCAGCAACATGCTCTCAGGTCTAGTATTAGTCCAGGCCTGACCTGCTGCTTAGTCAAGAGTCTCATATGCCCTGAAAGCCTTATTGTTTGCACATTTCATTTACCATTTGAGATCATGCCTAGCAAATGCAAAGGTCTCTGTACTATATGATAGTGGCAGGCAATGGATGCATTCTGTGTGCACTTGTGTATTTGCAGTGTTTTTTTGCATCTTAGATGTAAACCTTTCCCAACAATGGGCTTTTGCCTCTCCTCGGTGGGCTGAGATGTCACTTTTTCTCGGGATGTAGCCACCATCCCGGCAGTCGGGATGCTGGTGCTCAGAATACTGACGTCGGAATCCCGGCTCCAGAACCCCAACCGCCGGCATCCCAATGTAAGTATTAGGGTTAGGTTGAGGAGTTAGTGTTAGGCTGCGGGGGAAGGGTTAAGTTTAGGCTGCAGGAGTGGAGGGTAAGGGGGATACTTAGGGGTTAGGGTTAGGCTACTTACATTCAGGTGTGGGGATTCTGACTGTCAGAAAACCGCTGTTAGTATTCTGACCGCTGTTATCCCATACCCAACCCTTTCTTCTCTGATACTTAAGAGTACACTGGAGAATATAATTTCCAGCACCCAAGGATGCATTATATTGTTTCCAGCCTTCTCTTCTCTCTCCACTAGTGGGGCACAACCTCCTTATACAGCTTTGGCTCTTACACCATTTAGCCCTGTGGTTTTATGATAACAGTATAAGGTATGTGTAATCTGGAAAACATATTGGTCATGTACACAGGGGCAGGGGGCTAGTAAGGACTTGCTATAATGATGCAAATTGCTTCATGTCTCTCTGCGCTATGCTCCTAGACAGGCTTCCTAGAGCCCATAGCAGAATAGCTGTGGGGTATAGAGAAAGCCAGCCAAGGAGTAGAGGGCATATTGATACTGCTAACTTAGGGTCTCATTCAGACCCACTCGCAAGTGCTTGAGCGCTCACAAGCGGGTCGATGTTGGGCTGTGCGCACGCACAGCAGCCGCACTGCGCGTGTGCAAGCCCCAGAGCGAGAGAGAGATTCTCTATCTCCGGGGCTCACTACAAAAGGGACAGCTGTCGATGGTGTAGGCGTGGCGGGGGGTGGCTTCACAAACGGAGGCGTTGCCAAACGAAGGGTCTCGTCGCAAGCCTCGATGGTCACGGTGGTCGCGACCATCAACCTGGCCACTTGCTAAAGTGTGGGTGGTCACCCACAGCTTAGCGAGTGGCCAAGAAGCCGGCTCTTTTTATGCGAGCGCTCACATTTTGCTCACAGAGCGAGCGCTCACATTTTGCGAGCGCCTCTGAATGAGGTCCTTAGAGTGCTTGCTCCTGTACGAGCCTCCTCTATGTCACAGCTCTCTTTCTGTGCTAGAAAAATTATTCTCTCTTTTGTAAAAGAATAACACTATAAGACCTGATGATAGGTCTGCTTTAACAAAAAATAATAAATATGTTTAGCAAGTTGCTAAACATATTTATAATTTTTTTTGTTAAAGCAGACCTATCATCAGGTCTTATAGCTAATAGCAAGTATAGACCAGAGTAACAGCAATATATTACTTAGCTGAGAATGCAGTTGTGGATGATGAATTAAGTATGTCATATTTCAAATAATCCTACGGTTTTGGTTCTTTTCCAAATTTTAAGAGCCAAGTAAATGAAAAGGTGCCCATGGTATAAGATGCTGAGAACCATGTTTTCTACAGCAGATTAATGGAGAGAAGAAAACCACACTTGTAGGATTCTCTATCGGAACCACTCAGACATCTTTATTAAACCATGTGCTGCTCCTACGGCTTCAAGAACACTTCTTAATCCATCATCCCTGAGCTATGTGTTATTCAAGAACAGATTTTAATAAGCGACTCCTGCATGCCCGTTTTTGGGACTGAATAAAGTATCATGCTATTCAATTGTTACATTACAAGTTAACTGGCTTTGCAGCTTACATTGTATGTGCTTCATGTGTGGTTTTACAATTGTGCCAAGTTTAAAGTAATTACAGGCTTAATGCACAAGACATTATATAGCAAAACTCTTATGAGGAATCATTTTTTTGGCTTTAGTAAAAAGGTGAAGAAAATCTTCCATACAATTTGTGAATTTACCTTCACAAATCCTGTATGGGAATCATATATCAGTGGTTCTCAAACTTGGTCCCCAACGCACCTTAACAGTCCAGGTTTTAAGGATAGCCACACTTAAGTACAGAGGAATTAACTGGTACCTCAGTCAATTTCATTATACCATCTATTCATAAGCATGGATATCCAGAAAACCTGGACTGTTGGGGTGTTTGAGGACCAAGTTTGGGAAATATAATACATTAATATCAGTCATTTGTAATATACAGAAAATGAAGTAGTTTTTGTTACAATAAGCAACCCCGTGGTGCAAAATCTATATTTTTTTACATCTAACTCAAAAACAAGCTCTTAGATTGTAAACTTGTTTGGACAGGGACCTCTATATACATTCAAATTTGTAAAAGACAAGAAAGAACAACTGTTCATTTTGTATAAATATGGTGCATTTATAATGCAAGGGAGGGGTGTGGCCTATCCCCCATGCTGGGGGCAAGTGGGTCTGCTTGATTCCAGCTGATTTGCTGCTGAAAGGGCTGATTCGGCGGCTTTCCATATACCAATGCATACCGCAGCTCTCCAGTCACCTCCGAGACTTGAGTGCTGAATGGAGGCACCATGTCTATCAGGCATAGCGCTTCAAGATGCACCCACGGGCTATCCGGCGTCTGAGCCGGCCCTTTAAACTCCAGCTGATCCTGGCTCTTCCTGGGGTCCCCTCTCTCCTGCTAATTTCTTACTCATCTATGCTTCCGATCTCACAGGCGTCCCCTGTACACAATCCTCAACATACTGGCTGTACCACCGCTGCTTGCAGCCACAGAATTGAGTTGTTTGCTATCTCAGGCTCCCACTATAGTGACCCAGCTTTTTCCCTCCCTGCCTGGTTAAGTGATCTCTGCTAAGGACCTCAACAGATGTGTCCCACTGCAGGTATGTTGCTTAACACTGGTGACCAGTATCATCGGTTCCTCTGCTCCACTAAGTTTATTATGAGACTTTGATTCCCACTTAATGCCGTAATGCCATAGAAAACAGTAAATTATAGCTTACCAATAATTTCATTTCTTCGAAATGAAGCCATCCCCATTTACCTAGTATTAGACAGAAAGTTTATTCCCCACTGGGTCTGCCCACCCTGAGTATATAGGTCCCCTCCTCCTAACCCTCCTCAGTCTTTTGAGTATCTCCTCACCTCCTAGGGAAAAAACACATTAGAGAGGGTAAATTATAGACTGCCATGAAGTATTTTGAATCGGTAAGTTATAATTTGCAGTTTTCTTCTTCTTCCTACTTCATGGCAGCCATTACTCTGAGATATACCAAAGCATAAATATATGGGAGGAAAATAAATAGTCAATAGCAACAAATCATGCTTAAATTACTAAGTTTATTCAAGCCACTGCCCCGCTTAGGACATGACTTCCAAAGTGGGCTTCTGAAACATCCAAAGCATAATGCCTTGAGAAGGTATGAACAGATGACCAGGTAGCTGCTGCACAGACACCTTTCACAGATACTTCAGCCTTCTTTGCCCATGAAGCTGCCATTGCCCTGGTCGAATGTGCCTTCAGATTTTCTGGAGCTTTACGTCCATTTTATTCATACACAAACGTAATTAATTGTTTGATCTATCTTGCGATGGTCTGTTTCGTGGGTGCTCCACCTTTCCTTGCACCTGTGTGCAGGACAAATAAATGTTTAATCTTCCAAAATTCTTTAACTCTGTCTTGATAGATAGAATACCCCCGCCCCAGATCTAACATATGCAGTTTCTCTTCTTTCTCATCTTTGGGTTGCGGAGAAAATGAGGGTAAAAAAATGTATTGGTTCAGATGAAATGTTGATACCACTTTCAGTGAGAAATTCGGGTTTGTCCTGAGGACAACCTTATCTGGTAATATATTCAAGTAGGGCTCCTCCACCCTTAATGCTTGAAGTTCACCAAGTCTTCTTGCTGAAGTAATAGCAATTAGGAAGACCACTTTACAAGTTGGAATTTCATGTAATGGTTCAAATGGAGTTACCATTAATGCATTCATTATCAGGTTCAAATTCACGGAGCTAAAGTCGATCTCACTTGAGGTCGTATTCTTTTCAATGCTTGGCAGAACATTTTTACAAAATTCTCCTCGGATAAACTTCAGTCCAATAAAATACGTAATGCTGCTATTTGTACCTTAATGGTCGCAGTTGCCAGACCTTTCTCAAACCCATCATGTAAAAACTGCAGCACTTCAGGTGTATCAGCCTTCATTACACCAAATCTTGAGCCAGCCCAAAATATAAATGTTTTGCAGATTCTATAATAGATATGACGATACTCTCTTTCTTGCTTGCATAAGAAATTGTTCCACTTGGTCAGACACACCTTTTTGTCTCAGTAGTTCCTGTTCAATTTCCACATCATCAAATGAAGGCTTTGTTGATTCAGATGTAACAATGGCCCTTGGTGTAACAGAACCTAAACCTGTATTTCTGACAATGATGGTATTCTGGAGTTTATTTTTTGTACTTATACACCACCTTAGAGAATCTCTCGTATCTTGGTGTAGGTTTATTCGGTACGATAATGGAAACCCTTTCCTGCTGTATAGAAGAAGGTTCCACTGTAACCTACTCATTCTCCACCTTGTCCATGGCATTATACCTATGGTAGATACCATCATTCCCAATAGGCGTAGCCCTAAATATAACAGTATTTTTCTGCATACTTGAACTAAAGATGATGACCTTTGGATCTATGCACATCCTTCTCCTGACAGTGCTATATTGTATTTTTGAGTGTCTATCTGTACACCCAGAAATTGGATTTGCTGTACTGGGTTTAAATGACTTTTTCCCACTTCATTATCCAGCCATGATATTCCACAAATTTGTCTGTTGTAGGGATATTCATAAATTTTATCCTGTAACCATGTGGCAGCCTTACAGAGCAGTTCTGCAGAAGCCCCACAGTCCCCACTGACCTGGTGGAATGGGCAGTCACTACGGCAGAGGCAGGTGGGTTCGCCAAGGAGTAAGCTTGGCGAATGGTAAAACGAAGCCAGCAGTCTAAAGTCTGCTAAGTAGCTGGCCAGCCATTCTTGTGTAAATCGTACAAGACAAGTAGAGAGTCCGACTTATGAAACTGCTCAGTCCTTTTGACATACAAACCCTCACCTCAACGAAGCCTCAGGGTGAGATGGATCTGAAGACTGAAATGCAGGAACCACTATTTCCTAATTAATATGAAAACGAGACACTACCTTGGGAAGGTAGCCGAAGCAAGTTGTTAAGACAGCCCTGTCGGAATGGAACACAAGTAAAGGAGAGCGACACGAGAGAGCACTCAAATCCGATACCCCCCGAGACGACGCAATGGCTAAGAGAAACACCATTTTCCATGTGAGCCAACGCAAGTTGACCGACTGCAACGGCTCAAATGGAACAGACTGGAGAGCTCGGAGAACTAAAGAAAGATCCCAGGGAGCCACAGGAGCAACAAACGGTGGCTGTACATGAAGAACTCTCTCCAAAGGCCCAAATCCAGACCTGTCTGCAAAAAAGAAAGCATACGGGAAATGCGGAAAGACCTGGGTTTAAACCCTAGTCGAACACCACGAAAATTATGTACACCAAACACGATATGAGCTAAAGACTGTTTCCTTGCTTGCAGCATGATCCTAACAACCCTCCTGGAGAACCTTTTGCTCTTAAGATGGACATCTCAAGAGCCACCTCGTCAAAGCAGGATGGGCTATATCTGGATGGAAGCAAGGGTCCTGAGACAGAAGGTCCAGACACAGTGGAAGACACAGTGGGGTGTCTATGGACAGGCCCAGAAGATCTGCATACCACACCATCCGGGGCCAATCAGAGCCACCAGAATCAGAATGCCTCCTTCCAGTTTGAACTTCCAAAGGACCCGAGGAATCATGGAGATCGGAGGGAAGACATAAATCAGTGGAAAGGCCAAGGGAACTGCCAGTTCATCTACCAGGAGAGCTCCCGGATCCCTGGTGCAGGAGCAATATCTTGGAAGCTGGTGGTTGTAGCGAGGCTCATATCAATATCTGGTAGGCCCCAGCGACGGACTAAGGCCCTCATTCAGAGCCGCACGCTCTGAATGAGGGCCGGGCTCCATTTTCATGGAGCGTCCTCCTGGACGCTCGTATAGCTGTGGGTCACCACCCACAGGCTATACGAGCGTGCTTTGTGATGGCCGCGATGGTCGAGACCATTGCGACCATCGAAATTGCGAGCCGGAGCCTGCGGTTGAGGTTTTCAACCGCAAGCTCCGGAGTGATCTTGGCTCTATCAGAGCCAAAATCACTCCCACTGACATCACTAGTGATGTCAGTGGGCCGGCTTCTGACGGGAGGCGTTCCCGTGGGAACGCCCCCGTCAGGGAGGCACGCCCACCAAAGGGGGCGTGCTGTCAATCAACATTGACAGCACGCCCCCTTTGATCGGACACAACGAGCGAAGGACTTTCCTTCGCTCGTCGCGTCTGGCGCATGCGCACGATGGAGCTCCCTCCGTCGTGCGCATGCTCAGTCCATAACATCGACCCACTTGCGAGCGGACAGCCGCTCGCGAGTGGGTCTGAATCAGGCCCTAATAGCTGGAAGACATCCGGATGTAATGCCCTCTCGCCTGCATGCACGTCCTGACGATTTAGGAATTCCACTTCCCTATTTTGAACGCCCGGGATGAAGACTGCAGACAGTGCTGGAAGATGCCGCCCCACCCAGGAAAGAATTCTGCCGACTTCTTACAAGGCTCCTTGTCTGCGAGTGCTGCACTGGTTATTTATGTAGGCCACCTGTGGTTGTGTTGTCTGACTGTATCTTCACTGGACGTCCCCAAAGATGGTGCTGTGCCTGACACAGAGCCCTATACACGGCATGAAGCTCCAGAATGTTTATGGAAAGCGGGCTCTCTTGATGCGTCCAACGGCCTTGAAAGGTGGTGACCTAGTCCTGGATCCAAGAGGGACAACCCTTGTCCAGATGAGAATGCTGGAGCCACCACAGTAGGGAGAGACGTACCTCCCAGGGAAGGAATAGAGTCTGCTGTGGTTCCGTCAGGCTACTCAGTTCTCCTCTACTTTCATGATTTGGGTCAAATTAGATGCTCATCATGTCCACCTTACCCTTCCTACCCATACTATCCATGAAAGGCATAGATAAAATTCATCCTATGTCCATTTGAAAGGGTGGATTGCCAGTGGCATAACCCATTTTGACCACTTATCTGCAGACACTTTTCATGCTTGTGTGACTTTTACTCTCTCCCCCAAAATGACCTTTTCAAATATTACCAAATTTGTCACTGGTACATAGACTAGACTAGGGCGCACTGCCCTATATGGACTATGCCAGGCCTGATTATAATCAAGATAGTGACAAGCATGGGCACAGCGGCTTTGAGCTCTCTCATGTACCATCTTACCTTTTGCTAGTGTGCTGTTGTGGAATGGCCTGTGTGGGGTATTGTATACCCAGGAGAAACTCCTGCCAGCCTGTGAGGACTGCATCATTACAACGGGGCTGACACTGGGAGCCAGCCGCAGACTAGTGATATGAACAGGCTTCCAGGAGTTACATCACCAGATACAGTAGAGGATGTGGGCAGTGCAGATGTGATCGGAACCGGAGTCCACGGAGAGAGAGGAGGCAGAAGAGGGGGAGGAAAACCAGAGACAAATCTAGTCTGAGGTTCTGCCCATCCAGACCCTGGCTCCTTAGCCTGAACATGGCAAATGTCCAGTAATTCCCAAATAAACTGGACGAAATCCAAGCAAGCTCCTAAGGAGCTGCTCTGTTATGATCTACACAGAGACCTGGCTTTGCTGTCCTATACCAGATGCTGCCCTACAGCTTGCTGACAAGACTTCAGAAACTGAAGAGTCCGGTAAGCTCAGAGGAGACCTTTGTACAATATGCTAATAATAAGTGGTGTTCTAATGCAGACCTTATTTAGACACACTGTTCTGCTGGTGTGGAATAATCGCTGGTTAAGTGTCAGCATTTTTATTTACCCAGGGAGATTTCAGTTGTGGTCATGGCTGTGGTCCCACCACAAGCAAATGTGGAGTCTGCTCTGGACATCTTGTATACTACTATAGCTAAGCAACAGGCTATACACATTTAATCAGGAAAATTTAAAGTAGTGTAGCCAAAACTATCAGTGTCACTGTCCCCACAAAATAGGGAAACACACTTGATCATGTGCACTGCAACCTTAAAGACTTAAATATTGGTCTATTGTACCATGGTACTTTGATCCTGGACCTGGCATACTAACCCAAATAACTGTATTAAGCCTATAAATAAATGTTACTGTTTGGACTGAGGGGACTATGCTGAAATTACAGGAGACTCTTGAATTTGCTAACTGGGACATGTTTATTGATGAAGCCATAGGGGAGGATAAAACTGATGTTTATTTACTTGCCTCTACTGTTCTGTGTTATATAAATTGAGTGTATAACTGTGAGGAAGTGCTTATGTTGTTTTCTAATAACACCTTGCTTGCTGCTGGATATGAAATTTAAATCAAAGGATATAGAAGCCTCTAAAGTATCTGACAAATTTGAAAGGAGGGATTAAAAAATGCAAAAATTGTAAGTAGTACCCAAAATATTACAGACTAAATTAATAAGGTGGGGAGGGTAGATAGCTCTTTTGTAGAGATACTAAAAGCGTTTTATTCCAGATTTAATAGGGACAATAAAATCCCATATAGAGAGATTGCAACATCAGTGGAGGAAACGTCTCATCTTGGATGAAGCTACAGGGAAGAGTAGCCTGCGCAGAACTAATCCAGGTAAAGTACCTGGCCCAGGTGGGATTCATATAAAAGTTCTTAGGGAATGTTTGGTTCAGTTAGCAGGGATCTTTACTATAATTTTTAATCTGTATTGTTTTAACTCTACAAGGATTGTCTCCATCACAAAATATGGCAAGGCTAAGGTCCCAAATGACTACTGTCCTATCTTCACTTGTAA
Organism: Taudactylus pleione; assembly: GCA_031769625.1. Lineage (NCBI taxonomy): Eukaryota > Metazoa > Chordata > Amphibia > Anura > Myobatrachidae > Taudactylus > Taudactylus pleione. The sequence continues at coordinate 201,243 of JAUIMM010000711.1, forward strand.
TGAAGTGCTTTGAGCGCCTGGTGATAAGGCACATTGGGGTCTATCTACAAAGACTCGGATGGAGACAAAGTGAACTGAGATAAGGTACCAGCCAATCAGCTCCTAACTGCCATTTTTCAAACACAGCCTGTGACATGACAGTTAGGAGCTGATTGCCTGGTACCTTAACTCCCTCCAAGGCTTAGTAAATAGACTACATTGTTCTGCATTTCATTTAGATCCATTTCAGTTTGCATAGAAGGCAATACCAGGGGTAGATATACTTTAGAAAAAAAAAAAACCCTTGACCTAGTTAAGCTACTCCTACAAATTTCTGTTGAGATCCTATTTGTGGATTACAGCTCAGCCTTCAACACAGTTATTCCAGCTACCCTAGTGTCCAAGTTATTAGAACTGGGTATAAATTTGCACACTTGTGTAATTGGATTCTAGATTTTTTGGTTAATAGGCTGCGATTTCATAAACTGGGCAACTTCACTTCTGAGGAAATCATGATAAGCATTAGTGCACCACACAGGTGCATCTTAGGTCCTTTGCTGTATTCATTACTAAAGCTGGCCATACACGCTACAATTATTGGGGCGATCCGCCTGATATCCGCGGATCGCCCCGATAATTGTAGTGTGTGTGTGGGCGACCGAGTGTTAAATATTGCTCAGTTGGGCATGCCGGATTGCCTAGCATGCCCGTCCGATGCAATATTTAGGGGGTAAACTGTCGGCCGCATTGGGCAGTGTATGCCCGCCCGCGGCCGACATTTCCGGTGTTCCTTCCCATGGAAGGAACAGAGAAATGTCTCCTCCCCCGGGGGCGGAGCGCAGATGTCAGGTAAATACACTGAGTAATCTCACTGTATGCCGCGGACATCTGCGGCTGGCAGGCTGCCAGATAAAATGTTTGTCAGACCGACAGACATTTTATCTGCATGTGTATGCCCAGCTTTACTCATAACTGTTTGCCAGTTTCTACGCCTATCAAGATCATTACATTTGCAGATAGCATTGCTCTTGCTGGCTTGATTATAAACGAGGAAGAGACAGCATATAGGAATGAAGTTTATGTATTTGCTAAATAGAGAGAGAACTTTTATCTCTCTTAAAAAAGTTAATAAAATGAAAGTTGTTATAGATGATTTTAGATGAACCAAGAGAGTGCCTCTGCACCCAGTTTTAAATGGCTTGGAAGTGGCGATTGCGAACCTCTTCAGTTTTTAGGGATTAATATCTCAGATGATTTATCTTGATCTCTTCATACTTAGGGTGGTATTCAATTAGTTTTGTACCCGCGGAAAAGTTTTGCCTGCCTGACTTTTCACCGACATTGCGTCTTCTGGACGCGGAAACTTATGTGCGTCCCCGCTATTTGTCATATTCAATTGCAAACCACGCGAAAATGGCAAGTGACGAATTCAGAACAGGCGGAAAAGTGCTGTCACAATTGGGGAAACCAACCTGAACCCCCCCCCCAAAAAAGATGCACTAACATTGGGGATCAATGTAGATGTGTCCGAAAGCCCTAATAAAACTGTTTGGGGTACTTAAGTTTTTCAATAGCTTCTTATTAGCGTCTCTACACAAGTGGTGAAGAATGGCATAAAGCAGTTTTTTCTGGTGAAAATAAGGAGTCCTGTCAAATTTGGGGTACATGAAAATGGGTGCTAGCATATTTTAAAGTCTCTAAATTGAAGTTTTAAAAAAACGTGAAAAACCACCCTCATACATGCACCTGCAATCATAAAAACACCTGACCCATGCTCGCAGACCCCCAAGAAGTCTATTTTGCTAGTTTTTATACTTGCCCCCCCACTTTGTGCTTTTTCGCCCTCAAAATGAATGTACTTTTTGAGGTGTTCTTAAGTTTTTCCCCAGGATTTTTTGACAGTTGTCCTTTGGGGGGCTGTTCCAAGGGTTCTGAGTGGTTTCCCCACCTTTGCACCCCAAAATAAACATTTTGCACTTCTTTTCTCTTGCTATTCAGAGGCAAATATTTTTTGCCTTTTAGAGGGTATTGACTTTCCGCGTAGACGAAAACCGGGTGGAATTGAATACGGAGATATGTTCCAACCTGGCGAAAAGCCACAATCTGCAATACTTTTTTGCAGAAAACGGATTTTCGATTCTACTTGAATATGGCCCTTAGGGGTAAATTTACTAAAGTGAGAGTTTTTAGAAGTGGAGATGTTGCCCATAGCAACCAGATTCTACTTAACAGTTAAATAGCACCTTCTAGAAGATAATAGCTAGAATGGTTGCTATGGGCAACATCTCCACTTCTAAAAACTGTCACTTTAGTAAATTTACCCCTTAGTCTCTGGTGAGAAAGGCGTAACACCTATTATTTCTGAGAAAGATGCGGGTAACAGGCATGAGTAAAGAGTCTTGTGAATTTTTATCGATGCATAGTGGAGAGTATCTTGACTTATGATATTGTTGTATGATATGGTAATTGTACAGCAGCCGAGCATAGATCTCTTCAGACAGCCAGCCAGATACGTGATTGGACTGAAGTTGTCCTGTGTCCGGGAATTTTATGAAAAGTTGATTTTAAGGAAGAGCCAGGGAATAATCCCGGACAAGAGTCATCTAAATTGGGGTTTGTTTACCCCACTGCCTTCAAATTGACTTTTTAGGTCTATTTTGAGTCACACTACATTGTCTAAAGAACAGTTTCTTTCCTAGAGTATTTAGCAGGTTGAACACTGGGTTTAAGTTTTATGTAGCAGTTTCTATTGTGACTGGAGATGACTTACATACATACGATATTTAGTTGTCAATTCATGTTTTATGACTCGCCCAATGACAAAGTTGAAATGATATGTTTCAATAATGAGAGAAAAAAAGCAAAGGAGGCTGAGCACAGATATATTTCTTTAATTATTATATATTCATTCACTCCTACCGACTCATGGGCAAGTATCTACAGCATCACTAAACAGAAAAAAATATTAGATATAGTTTATATCCAAATCAGACGCAATACAAATCTTATAGCAGTATAGATTTAGCAAGTAGAGCAATAACTACTTTTACCACTCAGCAGCTCCCAATGAAGTTTCTGGAAAAAAAAAATAAACAGAATATAATAGACAGTCGGGAGCGCAAAAAAGAGAGAGATATAAATTGATTTAATATAATGTAATTACTAAAACATACAATTAGGACATAAAATAGCAATATAAGATCGCAGAGATAACCCAAACAAGGAAAGAAATATATACTTAAATTATATACTGTGGGAGAAGTATAAGAAGTATAAAGATACATAGAGTCCTTGGCAGGAGGTGTACATAAGAAATATATAAAAAAATATATGCGGTCCACAAAAAGTCTCTATGGATCGAGTATATTTTAATGGTCCAATTGATATTGGACAAGGATAATTATATGTTGTTTCTTAGCCAGAATTGCTGATATTACATTCAATCTCACTGCCGTGAGTGCACCTCACCTCCGCTACAGATCTTAATCGCCAGTGATGGTCCCAGAGCAGCGGCAGGGAAGGGGTGCAAATACCCGGTGAATCACGCTCTGCTGGAGATGTAACCAGCGACTACCCGATGTGATAGTGGAGCCGGGTCCGCGGGAGTAACACGTCAGCGGTCAGTAGGTAAAGAGAATGCACAGCTTAGACTGCAGCCGGAGATGATAACTTGATATCCAAACAAGTCCCCGTAGTTAGAGTGCTTAGCGCTTTGGAAATTAGAGTAATGATGAATGGATCAGCATACAAAGAAATCCTCAGGTCCTTAACACGTTTCTCCGTTATGATATTGTAACAGTTTCATCAGAAGGTATAAATAAATAATTGGCTCCACCTGCGGATCTTTTAAAATGTGTCAGTGACTAATGAATACACCTGTGCACCTGCTGTGTGACCTGAAAAATGTGAATTGTGTGGGGTCCTGAGGACAGAGTTTGAGAACCACTGCTCTAGACCAGTGGTTCTGAAACTCAGTCCTCAGGACCCCACACAGTTCATGTTTCACAGGCCACCTAACAGGTGCACAGGTGTATTCATTAGTCACTGACACATTTTAAAAGTTACGCAGGTGGAGAGAATTAGTTTACTTGTGATTCTGTGAGGAGACCTGGAAAATATGCACTGTTTGGGGTCCTGAGGACAGAGTTTGAGAACCGGTGCTCTAGACATACAACCACACACAAACCAGAGGAATAGGAACAAAATATGAACTCTAGCAATTACTAAAGGACAAAAAAATAATCTAATTTTAATTATGAACAAATAGGAAAATACAAGCTTGTTTACTCGCTTCAGAAATAAAATGAATTGTGTATTATAATTAGTAGTGGAGGCAATCCATCAGCACAATGACTTTTGAATCCATATTCTGTCTACAATGCGTTGAATATAAACAGTGCTATCTTGAATACAATGAATTATTGACAATATTTATACATGTTGCACGGCACACATTCATTTAGGAAAAATAAGGTTATCAAAAGTTTTATGTTTACTGTGCACTAATCCATTCCACCTGCTCAAATATTAGTGCAAATAATTATATAATATTTGTAATGCATCACTGCAGTCTACTGTGAAATACCCAGATCATAAAGTGAATGGGTCTTCTCTCATTTGTTTGCTGTTATGAGTGAAATGTTATGTGTTCCTGCTTAGATTGATTTGGTGGATCAGAAAGTGAAACAGACAAACTTCACTAAGACTTCGCACTTCATTTTAATTAATTTTGTGCAGTCATCGATAGAGTCCCAAAAAATTGCAGCATAATTTTTTAAAGGGGAAGCCCACACAGAATATAAGCCTTCGTGCAACTAGACACACACAGGAAAACTAAATAAGTATATTGAAACTTCAGAAGTATCTATAGTATATAACTGGTTTAAGAACAGGAAGTCTGATGGGGGATGGAGCTATATGTGGCTATGACTGACAGCCTAATTAAGACTCAAGGTGGCACAAGGTAATATTGTAATGCCTTCTTAAACTGGGTACACACTGACAGATATATTGGCCGATCAATTGATCGGCCAAAGCTTCTGCTGCCCGTCGGGCACCGTGTACCTGCCATATGTCGGTGAACGTCAGCGTTCACGGACATATCGCATTGGCTGTGCTGCACAGCCGATGGACAGATATGTCTGCAGACATATCTGTCCATCGGCAGGCGTGTACGGGCCCGTACACACACAGCGGCACCGCAAGGAGGGAGGGAGGGGGGGGGGGCGACGTTCACCGACATATCGTGGGTACACACTGACCGACGGGCAGCAGATATATTGGCCGATCAGTTGATCGGCCAATGTATCTGTCAGTGTGTATCTAGCATAAGTCACTTTCATGGCATGAAATTATAGGGACTCTACGCGCTATAGCGCATATATTACCAGATATTGAGGACAGGGGGACTCACTTTTCCAAAATATGTGGGTCCCCGGGGACGCGCAAATCCCTGGCTCCTCATTAAGTGATTTTAGTGCCTGGCCCGGCTGCAGACTATAAAAACAGGATTTTGGTACTTACTGGTAAATCTGTTTCTCAGATTCCACAGGGGACACTGGAGTTACATCACTTTGGTATAGACGTGAGTCGAGAGAGCCTGGCACTTTAAAAAATTCTAAAGATGTGACTGGCTCCTCCCCCTCTCTGCCCCATCAGCCCCAGTTAAAAAACTGAGCACGAGAGGAGACGGAGGAAACACAAAGGCGAAGGAACAGCTAAAAGGGAAATGAGCACAACCGCAAACCAACCACACTGCGCAGTACACAGCAGTCACACCAGAAACCACAACATACTGTAGCAACGAAAGCAGAAGCAAACAAACACAACAGGAAACAGTGCTGGGTGGGCGTCCAGTGTCCCCTGACTGGAGGGATTCAGTCTTGAATCTATGATAATATAGGTAAAGGTTTAAGGTTGTTAGGTTCAAGATGGGATGAACTGAACCATCTGGCTTGGGAACTACGAAAAGATTTGAGTAGAACCCCTGGTTCCTTTGAGAAGTTGGAACCGGAACCAGGATTTCTTAGGCCAAAAGTGTGTCGATAGCCTGCTGAAGGACCAAACGTTTCTCCAGATCGACAAGACCACCTGTGGTAAAAAAACCGAACCAGAGGAGGAAGAGCAAAGTCAATCTTGTAGCCTTGACCGACCAAACTGCGAAACCCAGGAGTCCGAAGACGTCTTGGCCCAGGCCTCTGCAAACCCCATAAGTCGAGCACCCACCTTGGAGTCCCCAATGTGGGGCAGGAGCCCTTCATGTGACAGGCTTGTCGGCAGGTTTGGGTTCAGGACGAGAGCTTGGCATCCTCTAGCACGACCTCCTCTGGTAGCAGATTAAGCACCCATGGGTCTGCCCTGGAATTTAGCGGAGGAACAAAAGAAAGGCCCGTTAAAGGGTCGGCGTGGGGAGGGTGTTGAAGGCTAAAAGGTGTTTTCACAACCCGTGGCTAGAGAGTTCCAATTGTCTAGTTCGGGACCAAATAGAATATCACCCATGAATGGAAGCCCTTCAACTGCACGCTTGGATTCCGCATCCGCCTGCCAGGAGCACAACCACAGGGCTTGACAAGCCGCCACAGCAGAGGGCGAAGTAGTAGAGCCTACATGTCCAATATCATGCGAAGAGTCTCCCATGTATACAGTAGATTCCTGTATATGCTCCGCTAGGGTGATAAGCTCCGATCTAGGCGTATCAGATTGCAGACCTTCCGCAAGTTGCTCAGCCCACTTTTCTACCACCTTGTTGATCCAAGAGCCAACAAGAGGCCGGTCTAAGTAGAGTCCCTGCAGCTACGTAGATGGTCTTGAGAGTGACTTCTATCTTGCGATCTGATCCGTCCTTCAAGGTCATAGCGCCTGGCAGTGGGAGGGTAGTCTTCTTAGAAAGGAGAGAGACCGAAGAGTCCACCTGCGGAGGAGTTTCCCATCTACTCCGATTATCTAGAGGAAAGGATGCAGAGACAGAAAACGGCGGAAACTTCCGATCTGGATGTTTCCAGGCGGCCACCATCTGTTAGTCTAATTTCAGGAAACTGGAAAGGTAACAGTGGATTTAGGTTTCTTACCAAACAGGTCTGCATCCACTGATTCCAGAAAATCTGTATCCAACACCTGAGATACCTCACGAACTGCCAGGATCAAAGCCTCCACCCCTTGTGACAATGGTTCCAGTTTGTGAGAGAGGACTTCCACATCCAAGTTCTCCACTGTCTCGCCTTCCTCCTCTTCCTGTGAAGAATCATTTCCATTAGATTCTTCCTCAGATTGGAGAACCTCCGGTTGACACAGACATTCGATGGTCTGGAAGAACTCATCATGTGTATTAAACGGTCTATCAAACGGGATAAACCTTGTGCCCATTCATTGGTAGCAAATGGGGGTTGGGAAGTACTGGGACCTGCCCAAGCAGTTTCCCTTTCCCTTCTGAAGGCAGCCAACTCAGAAGTTAAATCCACCATAGCACCAGAAAAAGATTGCATCCAGGATGGAAGCATATGCACATCCTGCAGAGCAATAGACAGTTTTGTATCACACGCATCACATAGGGAAATTTCCCTCTGAACGTGCAGGTGTGAATTTCAAGCAAATATATTTTGTGATGTTTTCTCTCTTGCTTGTCATATTCACATACAGTCAGCCAGAAACACACTGCACACCCACCAGTCTGAAGCAAAGGACAGAATGGAAGAGAGACAGAGATAGGAGAGAAGCAGGCCACAGACAAGCTCCCACCTTATGGGGGCTAACAAACAACTTTTGAATTAGCTCCCCCTCGACCAAGGCAACCCTGCAGCACCAGCGCCCCTCCACTGTAGATCCAGCCTCGCTAATCGAGAGCTGCCCACTCTCCTCCTCTGTATCAGGAGAGCTGTCACTACCTATCAGTACAGGCACCGAGTGCCACACGGAGAGCCCAGTCTTAACACCACTCCTGCTAATCAGGAGTGGTGTATACACTCACTGTCTGCTGCGGCTGGGGTGCTTTGCTGACGAGGAGTGAGGACCGACACCCCCTCAACATGCTGTGGCGGGCTCACTGAGACTGAGGTCTCGTTTGTCTCATTAGGGAACCGGACACTGCCTGCAGTAGCCATGGTGGTGCCCTCCCCAGCGGCTCCCACGAACTGGACAGGCTGTCGCAGAAAGCAGCTTGAATGTCCTCATTAAAAAAATGTTTATAATAAAAATAAAATATAAAGTAGATCAATAGGGCTGGAGACAGCCCACAGTGCTCCGGCTTGTCTCTGCGCCCCTCTATGCCCCATCAGCCCCAGTTTTAAAAATGTGCCAGTGTGGTTGGTTTGCGGTTGTGCTCATTTCCCTTTTAGCTGTTCCTTCGCCTTTGCGTTTCCTCCGTCTCCTCTCGTGCTCAGTTTTTTAACTGGGGCTGATGGGGCAGAGAGGGGGAGGAGCCAGTCACATCTTTAGAATTTTTTAAAGTGCCAGGCTCTCTCAACCCACGTCTATACCCCAGTGTTGTAACTAGTGTGTCCCCTAGTGGATGAAGGAGAAAAGAGGAGGTGGAGTCTCAGGTCAGTCAGAGTCCTCTTTAGTGCCTTTACTGTATCATGCAGCGGCACTACACATGCGTCTCGGTGACCTGGAGTGAAGACGCCCCTGCACCAGAGTGAAGACGAGCTCAAGTTAGTGTAAGTGGGTAGCAGGTGGTGACTGTTGCAAACGGGCAGCTTGAGGCACATCCAAGTAAGGTGGGTGCACAAGGGCGCCACCACATAGTGGGCGCTATGCGGCCGCTTCTGGGACCCACTCCCAGGGCCACCAGGGTGGTACATGTGTAAGGGGCCTGAGTGGGAGTTCCGCTGGTATACACACCAGCGGAACTCCCGCTCAGGCCCCTTACACATGAGGGGGAGCTGCCAGGCGGTTGTCCATACCTGCCAGCATTGAGTGACGTGTGACAGGGAGCCTAGAAGCGAATCAGTTTGGCTGCCTGTCATTTCAGTGCGGCAGCTGTGCGGAGCTCAGTATGGTGAGCAGGGAAGGTCCCGAGACTGCTCACCACACCAATTTTCAAAGTACTGCAGAGCCGACAGAAAGCTCCCCACAGCCAGTGCAATGTAATGACAGGGAACCAATCTGATGTCACTGCTGCCGGGCCCTGGTGAGTATATAGAGCTGCCCCCAACACACTCCCTCCTGCTGGTAGTATATAAAATCAGTGTCTACAATTCTTTGACCTCCCCATCCTCACTGCCAGGTATGTTAATGCTTACAAATTTTTTTTTTTTTATATATTTACTTGTCACACTTTCTTCCCAATGTGTGCCCCTGCCCACCCCCTATGTGTGTCTATGTATGCATCTGCACACACCCCATGTTTGCATCCACCCACCCACTGTGTGCTTCTGCCTGCCCCCTTCTGTCCCTCTACCCACCCTCCATTTATATGCCTCTGCCCACGCAGGCTTTGTGAGCATCAGCCCGCTTCCCCCTATCTGTGTGCCTCTGATTGGGGCGCTCTACTTGTTTAATTTCTACTGGACCCCACAAATTCTGTCTGCACCCACCGTGCTGTATCATTGTAGCCTGGCAGCAGTGGACTTTTCCAGTTGGCTCAGACGTAGTCCGAATCCAGAGACAGTGATGCATCGACATTACGTCATGTAGCTGCATGCCGCCTCCCGTCACAGTGATGCAGTGACACAGCAGGGCAGGCTGCAGTGCAACGAATTTGAATCAATGCATTTAATTTCTTTTTCCTGTAGGGGCCAATGTGTTTGCAGTTTTTCTTTCCTGTCTGGGGCAATTGTATTTTATTTTTTTTCTGTGGGGGCCAATGTGTCTTTTTATTTATTTTTTTATCGTCCTATTGGGGGCCAATGTGTTTGTTTTTCACTACCAGGGTCAATGTGTGCGTTTTTCTTCATGTGGGAGCCAATGTTTGTTTGTTTTTTCCTATCAGGGCCAATGTGTTTGGTGTTTTTTTTCCAGTCAGGGGCAATTGTGTTTAATTTTTTTTTATTTATCATCCTATCGGGGCCAATGCGTTTGTTTTTTTTTCCTATCGGGGTCAATGTCATCTGCTACATGCTTCATGGGCTGTAGCTGCTAAGTTGTTAAGATTTTCGAAAACCTTAATTTAGTGGGACCCACATTTTTTTGGACTGATCACTGAAGGGCTCAATCCAAGTAGGCCCAGTCTCTCCCCAGACACACACATTTTTGCTACTAGAGAATTACTCGCACCTGCAAGTTAGTGTGGCATGGTACCGCTAGACTGGCACATTTCTGTTCACAGCCCCAGAGCGCGCGAGATCGGGTTTTCTTTTCTAATAAACTTCAGAAAATTACAGCAAACAATTCATTGGTTGGAGTACAGCATATTTTACTTGTATTCCAGTTTTCACAATTGCACAGTAGTTGATTGATTCAAACACAGGGCCTGATTCAGAGCCGGACGCTCTGACAGAGCGCTCGCTCTGAATCAGGGCCGGGCTTTTTTTTTTTTTTTGGAGCGGCCTCTTGGCCGCACGCATAGCTGTGGGTTACCACCCACAGCTATTGCATGCGGCCATGATGATGGTCGCGATGGTCAAGACCATCGCGACCATAGGCTTGCGATGAGACCCTTGTGGTAGGGTCTCGTTCATTGCAAGCCCCAGAGAGCTTTCGGCTCTAACAGAGCCGAAAGCTCCCCCACTGACATCACTTGTGATGTCAGTGGGGCCGCCCCAAACGGCAGGCGTTCTCATGGGAACGCCTCTGTTTGGGCAGCCACCCCCCCCCCCGGCCCGCACACCAAATGGAGCGGGTGCCCGTCGCTAGCCGGGTCTCCATCCTGCACATGCGCTGTGGGCCACCATTGACCCGGTTGCGAGCGCTCAGTGCTTGCAACCGGGTCTGAATCAGGCCCACAGTCCAGCTATGCTGTAGACCACAAAACTGGGCGATTGGGATATTTTCCTATTCTTTGTTACAAATTATGTTTCTTCTGTAAACCCTATTAGCAAATGTACTGTACAGTATGTTAGTAATTCCAATCAATATATTTGATGTGCAGACAAGATTACACTATAACTGGTGGAGCCAATTGGCTTTCACTATGATTTTGACTAAACTATAGTAGTCATTTACTTCATTGAAATAAAGTTATCATATCTTTTAGACAGCCAGAGGTGAAAGGATGAATATTTTGAAGCAAAGCGCTGGCTGGATTAGTGGTTTAGTTTGTATTAAGTATCATTTGGCAACTTATTAGGCAGCTTGCTATATTATTTTTACAAAGACTATGCAAATGTAATATATGCCATTGCTTCATGCTAGTTTCAATAGAGAGTTAATGCAATAGTAACCTTAAGAAAATTTTTTAAAACAGAGAACGTAAAAATTTATTTATTGATAGGAAATGTTATATGTCAAAACTGCAAACAGTTATTGTACAGTTTTGTTGCTGCCCTTTTAGAAGGCAAAATGAGATATTGCACAAAAAAAAAATTAAAAACATAATAGCTAAATATAATAAGAAACCATACAGTGATCCATTCATTTTATACAACTGTAAAATAGGATTCAAAACAAAAAGTACAAAATATACTGCTGTGAAATACAAGACCATTCAGCCTTTATCTCAACCTGTTGCCTAACAGTTAAATACATTGTGTTTCTAATTTGACTAAATATTTCAGAAAAGATGCAAGTTGAATTTATATTAAAAAAGGTAAACAAATCCAGCTATTTGTCTTGTGTGATCACAACAGTGAGGCTCTACCACATTTAAAAAATAGATCAAAATATTTAGATGTCAATAGAAGGTTCTCTCTCCCTTTTGTAAGTAAGAGCTACATTCAAAGCTGACAATGTCTTTTGAAAATTATAAATCTATTTAGAGAGTGTGGAGGAAATTATATTAGACTCTTATAAACGATGGGGACATCTCAAATTAAAATGACCCCAATAGTCCCAATCAACTATGTAAAACTATGCTGTGCACATATCCTGCAAACATAACAGAGTTGGTGTTATTCACTTAGCAAGGACATGAACTGTCCACTTTTGGACAAACCTTCCCTCTTTCAGACCTGTCTCCCGTCCTATTCTGCCTCACTACATAAAGTTTATATAAAATGAAAAGTTCCACTTTGTTCGGGTGTAATGAAGCGGAACGTGTGTACTGTGGCCCTGATTCAGACCCGGTCACTCTGACAGAGCGCTCGCTCTGAATCAGGGCCGGGCTTTTTTTTTTTTTTTTAGAACGGCCTGCTGGCCGCTCGTATAGCTGTGGGTGACCACCCACAGCTACAGAGAGCGGCCATGATGATGGTCGCGATGGTCAAGACCATCGGGCTTGCGACGAGACCCTTGTGGTAGGGTCTCGTGGCCGCAAGCCCCAGAGAACTTTCGGCTCTAACAGAGCCGGAAGCTCTCCACTAACATCACTTGTGATGTCCGTGGGGCCGCCCCCAAACGACAGGCGTTCTCATGGGAATGCCTCCTTTAGAGCAGCAACACCCCTGGCCCGCCCACCAAAGGGGGCGAGCTGTCACTCACCATCGACAGCTCACCCCCTTTGTTGCGAGACCTGGAGCGACGAAGTGCCCGTCCCTATCCGGGTCTCACGCATGCGCACGACGGAGCCTCTCACGCATGCGCACGACGGAGCCGGCTCCATCGTGCGCATGCGCTCGGGGCCACCATCGACCCGGTTGCGAGCGCTCATCGCTCGCGACCGGGTCTGAATCAGGCCCTGTATCCTCCTGTGATCTGTGAGATCACAACTCAGGTCGAATATTTTACAATGTTAAAGTCGTCAAACGAGCACTTTCTTTCGTTAAACAAATGCACAGACTTTTGGTAGTTATTAAAATATTTGACAGTTAATAGCCAAAGATAAAATCTTTCTTGTGGGTTAGTTTGTGCCCCACAAACCCCACATTACTGGTCTCTGGAAGCCAATCTACACAGTGGCACATGTAGAGGCAGCCACCGCAGCTCAACTCTTTCAATCCAGCCTAATTCAATAGAACGTGGCCTTCCACTTGAGACCTCTTATAAGTTGCAATGGCTGACACTGCACATAAAGTATGGGATGAATCCTTACAACAGACTAAGCGGTGATAGGGAGGGGAACAGTGGCTGAACATATGTTCCATATAACCAAGTATCATGAAACCAGAATAACAACAGATTGTGACAAAGGATGTTACAGGATTTTGTAATAGTAGCGGTACATAGTAAAAAAACAAAAACTTTCTGAAGGAATAATGACACAAAGTATGACCAAATCTATATTCCACCAAAAGTTTCTACATATAGACTGTACTCACCCTTTTCTAGCATTCGTTCTTCCCCAATAAGAACCCTGGGCTGAAGTATTGGTAAATAAATATTACTGATGTGACATTTTAGGTCACATTTCTGGTGCCACCCATACCTTACCTTAAAGCTCATGTAGATGGTAAGAGCATGTAACAAAATTGAATTATGATTTAATAGGAAAGATAAAAGATATGGAAAAGGAGATTTATGTGCTTACCTGTTAAATCCTTTTCTACAATTCCATAGAGGGCACAGGCTTTAACGCTTGGTATAGCTTGGTGTGTTGGAGTCTGGGTAGCACATAGTTAACACTTATTCACCACAGCCCAGGCTCCCCCCTCCCCCTATACCCGCTCCCAGCCAGAGGCACTTCAGTTAAGTTAGTAAGCCTAAGGCAAGGAGAAAGAAGGAGGAGAAGGAAGACCAGCACGCACTCCAAACACACAGAAGATGTGAAGAGGAGAACCGGAAGCAGAGCAAAGAACCACACAAGACAGGTGCGTCAAAGTGGGCGCCCCATGTCCCCTGTGGAATCGAAGAAAAGGATTTAATATAACACACATAAATCTCCTTTTCTTCTTCCTCCATAGGGGACACAGGCTTTACGCTGGGACACTCCTTTGCTGCGCTGAGAACTCTTTGCCCAAAAACCGCATCAGGGTATGCAAAGATGTCAAAGGAATAGAGCTTCAGAAACATATTGGCAGAGGACCACGTGGCTGCCTTACACAGCTGCTCCACAGAAGCACCACGTCGCATTGCCCACGAAGTTCCCACCAACTGGGTAGAATGAGCCACAGACAGGGCAGGAAGGTCTGCCACAGCATAAGCGAGGCGAATAGTCAAACGGATCCATCTGGCCAGCCCCGTTTGTGATAGGCATACTGAACAAAGACCATCTTGCCCTATGCAAGTCCTTTGTCCTTCAATGAAATAGATAAGTTGAACTCTGGCGCACACACCGTATTAGCCCAATTCCACTCCTAAAATCCTATCCTATCTGGTTTAACAATATACTATACAGGTTGAGTCCTCCCATATCCGAAATGCTCGGGACCAGGAGCATTTCGGATTTTGGATAATTTCGGTTTTTAGAATACCTTGCGGGGGGGGGGGCCGGGGGCTCCGGGAGATGTCACAGGAGGCCTGGCGTGTGCAGCGGAGGGGTCCGGCAGGTGTTACAGGAGGCTTGGCGTGTGCTGCGGGGGTGTCCGGTGAGTGTCGCGAGGGATCCGTCGGATGGAGTCCGGCAGGTATCATGAGAGGCCTGGCATGTGCGGCAGGAGTGGGTCCTGCGGGTGTCATTGATCTGTGACATCATAACGTCAGGTCACGTCATCGCTGCCACAAAATACTTCGGTTTTTGGAATATTTCAGATAATAGAATTACGGATATGGGAGACTCAACCTGTAATACAATAAGGAGAGGATCAAAGGTGATACACACAGGTGAATCTAACAGGTGGATACTAACAAAAAAAAAAAATGGTCCAAAACCAAGGAGATGTTTTCTACAATCAGTCTAAGCAACTCCTTCCTCTCATTTTAAAGTGACGCCATGTTGTGGAAATGGATATGCAAAAAAACTGAGAAAAAAACCCTCAAAATGTGAAGTACTGATAAATCAAATGAATATGTCCCCTTGAGTTGATGGTGGGAACAGTGCTTATATAGTCCCCTGTATATACCAAACAGAAAGGAAAGGGCCTTGCCACCAATGTCCTCCAAATTTTTGGCGTACCAAAAACTCATATAAGTGGTACGATGACAAAACACATAATGGTTTCTTTGGAAAAGGTTCACCACTTCAAGTCACACAAAGTAAACAATATGAGGCGTACTTAAACTCACATCTCAGATGGTTGGGATCCACACATCAAGGTTTCTTTATACTTGTAAACACTTTGTCACATGTCACACATGGAGATTCATCAAAAATCAACAATATTTTTACTACCGACTTAAGAATGTAAAAATATATATTAAAATAGTCTTTGGTAGAATTTCCAATATTAAAATTCAAATAGAGTCCAGGATCAAAAATGTGGAAAAAATGGATAATATGTACTAGTAACACATTACAGGAAATAAGGTCCGGACAAATCCGAATGGGAACAACTACATACCTCCTACCAAGTCCAGGTCTCTGTAGTCGTCCTTATGGATACCCACTAGTCACAGGTGCTGTGACTAGTGGGTATCCATAAGGACAATTAAAGAGACCTGGACTTGTTTGGAGGTATGCAGTTGTTCCCATTCGGATTTAAGTCAGGACCTTATTTCCTGTAATGTGTTACTAGTACATATCCATTTTTTCCAAATTTTTGATCCTGGACTCTATTTGAATGTTAATATTGGAAATTCTACCAAAGACTATTTTAAAATCCTTTGTCCTGTCCACATAAATCCGGAGAGCTGGCACAACATCCAAGGTGGTCTCCTCCGGTGAAGAATCCGGAATCTGGAAAGAAAGAACCACAATCTCTTGATTCTTGTGGAACCTGCAAACAACTTTAGGAAGATAGCCTAGTCGTGTTCAAAGGACAGCTCTGTCCTTATGAGAGTAGAAATGGAGTGCGACAGGACAATGCGCTCAAGTCCGACACCTGTCGGGCAGAAGCTATGGCAAACTGAAGTGTCTGTGGCTGGGAGCGGGGTATAGGAGGAACCTGGGCTGTGGTGAACAAGCATTAACTATGTGGTGCCCAGACTCCAACCTATATCCAGCGTAAAGCCTGTGTCCTCTATGGAGGAAGAAGAAATATCAATTAACAGCATTGATTTCTGCATTCCAAATGTGCATAATACTGGATAATTGTATAATGTACTGTAGGTTTAGCTTAGGTTTGTATTCCAATCACCATAGCAACAGATCACCTTGATTAGGAAGACTAACTTCAATGTGATGCCATCATGTTTTGTTGCAGTTTGATTCAAATTTAGTTTTTTTTTCTGTAATAGACGCATGGAGATTCTTGTCTGAATTTTGCTAGAACAGGGTTTATGAGGCAATATCTCTAGACTGGATGGGTTGCTGCATGATGGTAGGCCCCTGCTATACTACCACTCTCCCATCTGTTAGGAGATAAAATAGTGCATCTGACATTAGCTGAAGGAAGCCAGTGATGAGATGAGTGTGAGGATAATATGTACCTTGGGAAATAATGATTCAATTTAGGATGCTAAAAAAAAACAATTCCATCATTTAGAAGCCCTCTAATAACGAAGGAGTGATGGAACTAATGAGATCATATAACCAAAATTAAACCATAACCACAAATAGCACTGTCCCCAAGCCTTATAGTAGTCAGTGTTGCAGCATTAATTTTCAAAGTAGTGGTATGTATTATACATTATTGGCACAGCAGAGGTCTTATGGTTATTAAAGCAAAACTTATTCATCTCAAAGTGACCACACACAGCAATTCTAATAGCCAAAGTGGTCATCTTGGACAAAACCGGTAAGAATTTGCATACAAAATTATCCATGGACGAGAAAGGATGTTATTGGGTTGAGCCCTCATCGGCCAATGGGTCATTGACTGACAGGCAACACTGCCTGGTATAATGATCAAAGTTCTCATTTGCAACCAAATAGGGAGCCGTGCCATACAAGTGCATTGCAGTGTGCCACCATCTTTAAACTGATATTGTAACAATGCAATGGCTGTATCATGGGGAAAATCATTAACTTGAAGATAATCTGCCTCTGGCCAATGCTTGAAGAGCAACGAAAACTTATATTTCAGTAGAGTATTAAAGCCAAGTTGGAAGGGAATATATATCTATATCTCTATATCTATATATATCTATATATATATATCTATATAGGCTTGCACATTGCTCTGAGAGAAAGGCACAATGCATGATAGGTAAGCTTAGAATTTAGATTATTGGTTTAGCATTATAAACTCACCCTTAAAGTATTTTCTAGCCACCACCTTCAATCCCAAGGAGTCCTGTGGCTTGGGAGACGCCGCTAGTCAGTCACATCAATCGTGATTTGTAGCATGGGAAGCATCTGAATGCGGACAGTAAATAATGGAACGCTGCAGGGTACATTCAGACTTCTCCCGGCTGCTTATGCAAGAAACAGGTTTCAATGTCTGCTGCCTGTGAGAGAATATCTGCTTCACGTTGTGACTTCCAATCATGGAACCCCCTCTTTCTTATTAATTGGTGAAGGCAATGTTATTGAGGAAAAATAATATAGGTGGAGTTCTCTTTTAACCATTTTTTGTGTGGTTTAACCAATCCGTTTATTTTTGGTACAAATACTCGAACGTCATCTCAAAACAGCGTGTTCTGGCAGTGGTCGCTATCTGTACTTCAGATACATATTATAAGAGCTAATACTGTGCTAAGTGCTTTGTGGACTAAAGCCAATAAAAAGGATATTTAATCCAAGTAGTATGACACAGACCTGTGGACGCATTACAGCATTCGATTCCTGCACTCTATATATTTAATTTCACAACATTTCTTTCTGAATAATGCAAGTGTCCATATATGAAACAAAGCTGTACCAGCAACTTTATCATCTAGTTCTAAACTTTCGAACCCACACTCTCCACCAAATTTGGAGTGT
The DNA here is from genome assembly GCA_031769625.1 of Taudactylus pleione. Classification (NCBI taxonomy): domain Eukaryota; kingdom Metazoa; phylum Chordata; class Amphibia; order Anura; family Myobatrachidae; genus Taudactylus; species Taudactylus pleione. The sequence continues at coordinate 219,088 of JAUIMM010000711.1, forward strand.
GGGGTTTAGCTACACAGATTTTAAACAGTTGCTTATATTTTATCTGTTTCATCTGTGGTTAATGCTACTGGCAATGTATACAAACGAATAGGGGACAGAAAACCCCTCCCCCCCAGTCATTATTGTATGATGAAAAACAAAAAGTAACCTCATGCTAGTATGGCAAACAGGGAATGGCATAGATGATTACCAATCTTTTGTGTGTATAGGTCAATTAGTTATTCAAAAAAAACAATTGCCACTATTTTGCTTTTGGCTCATGATGATAAAATTCATTAATTGAATGGCTAGGGCGATTGTAATCCTGGACATTTTTATTGCCAGGGAAAACAAAAAAAATCACATTGCAGCATAAAATATTTACTGCCGTTTTGTGAACCTACTCTCATCATCCTTAGCCAGTTAGTAATGACAGAGCTTTACGTGCATATGCTCGCGTGACCAACGTAGGAAAATAGAGTCTCTCATTGTACATCTCTTTTAGAGCTCTACACAGATGGAGAATTGTGCTCCCTATCTGGATTCTGACCTGTAGATAACATGGGAAAATATGTTAGCATAAAATACAGGTGCACAGAAGTTACAATCCCCCCAAGTTGTATAGAGAAACAACCGGTTTATTTGCAAAATATTTAAAGGAAAAAGTCTTGTATTAAATCTGAAAATTAAAATACTGTACAGTTCCAATAACAAACCCTTGATGAAAGAACACCAACACCACTATTCCGAGATTTAATAATCAACTGATCAAAATAGATTTGTATCATGTGTCAATGCTGGGAGATCACCAGTAAACAAACAAAACACATACATATATAAAATGACCAACGCTTAATCATTTAGATGAACTAATCTAGCTTTATGCTCTGTACAAATAAGTTAAATTTAATTTTGGATAAAACACAGTTCTGAATATGTAAGATTTAAATTGGCTTTCTTAAGGGTCAGGAGGGAAAAATCACAAGGTTAAGGGGTTTTTTTTTGTTTGTTTTCTTTTACAGGAGACACAGTTCACCAAATGTAACAAAACGGACATCTCAGAGATCAGTGCAAGTCAACAATGGTCATTAGAAAAGTTATATATTGTAATTGTATTGAAGGTAGAACATTCGTGGAATGCCTTTCCCAGGCCCAGCTAGGAATAACACATTTTGTATCCACAATGCTCACGTATAACTCTTGAAACACTAACTATGGTTTGGTATTAAATCACCTGTCATGGCATCACAATACACAATAAGAAAGCAAAACACCTCCCCTACATAAAAGCAGTACTTTAGTCCCTTTAAAAAATAACTTGCTAGCCAACCAGGCAATAAGTAGTATGACCCACTGTAATAATAATAATAATCTCTTTTCAAAGTACAGACATGAAAGGAGTGTTGTCTCTACTTTAAGAACACACCTAACTGTATCTTCGCATCCTAACAAATGCTCTTATGATGACAGAGGCAGAAGGAGAAGTTATATATGGCTGCGCTACTGTTTAAAGCCAGAGTAACTGCGCTGTAGAGAATAAAGCAACCTTTATGTACGAAGGAGTGGGCTCCTGTGCTATTTTCTAGCCACGGCTTGGCATAGGCGGATACACATTCGTCTTGGTGGTAAGCTCTTCAGCTAAAGTGTCGGGCAAGGCGTGAGGATCTGTAGTCCGCTCTTAGCTGTACAAAAGAGTGTAAGATGTTCTTGTCCAGGCTGGCCAGCTGCTCTCCAGAGCAAACCTGCTTTAAGTTATCCGGGGCCACAACCAGAAGGTTACAGAGGGAGTGAAGGGTATCGAAAAGCTGCAGCACGAGAGGAATCTGCAACGTGACAATAAAACAGCGAATCAGTCGGATACTTTAAAGGTTAAAACCAGGTGCAGGCAGAAGATCAGGTCTTCAAATGTTTGAGGACAGAAGTAAATGTACGACCTCTTTTTGAAACCTAATAAAGCTGCTTCTTACGTGTGGCAATTAAACATTCTTAGAAATGGTAAACAGACCTTTTATTAAGCACTGTGTATTTGTTTATTTAATCATTAAACCAGTATTATTTTGCAACAGGGAACAAGTAAATTATATTCATGGCAATAGTTCTTTTTTCACTTCCTATTATGAATGAATAAGGTCTCAGTACTCGGTACCAAGTATCCCAGCAGAGGTTAAAGCTCGAGCCTGAAAACACTATGTTATTATTAGGTCTATTGTAGACAACACACTATGATATTGCTATTAATATTGCAGCCTGATACCAGTGTGATGCCCAATAAAAATCTATTAAAATCAATTGGATCATTATTGATAAATGAAGTTGGAAGTTAAAAGCTATTGGCATCTGTGCAAGCCCCTTCCAACCACAACAAGGAACCATAGACATGATAGAAGTGATGCAGCAGCTCTGGCCGAGGAGGTGGACCTCGTCCAAATTTGGTCATGTGTGTGTGTGGCCATATTGGACACCACTGCAGCAGCTCTGTGCTCAAGCTGTGTGGCAACGTCTTCATCACTGCCAGCTTGTAACAGTGTGAAGAAATGAAAAAAATATATTTGCAAATATAGAAATGTTTTCACTCATTTTAGTAAACACCCTTTATAGCCTATAGAGCAACATTGGAATGACTGAAGTAACATTAATATGGAATCTGTAAATGGCTGTGTCAGTAATAATCAGTAGGATGCCTGTTACACAATGCTATTGCTAAGTGGGATAACAAGCTATCAAGGGGATATCATCTATTGTAATAAATCATCTTGTGTTGGTGCCTGCCAGGATTCATTACTTGGTACAGTTCCGCACACACTGCATGGCACAATAACAGCTGAGGTCACACACACCTTTATGGTATGCACTCCTGTTTCCACATTATCCAAGTGCCTGCGTTTGATTTGTGTCCAAATAAAGATTCATACAGTACATTAATAATAGCAGTAGATAGAAATTGGCAATAATGAAAACTATTATAAACCAGTCATAATAAAAAAAACTTTAAAGTTGTCTTTTTAAACTCAAAATACTCAATCAGTATAAACTAATCAGACAGAAAGCTGTAACGTGTGGTGGAAGAAATAAGGGCAGTGGTCTTCGGCTAAATACAAACCTTGAATTCCTTGGCGCACTTTCTGTACTCCGCCACATCGCAGATGGCGAGCATGCCTCCCATTGAGCTGTATGAAAACTGCTGCAGATGCTCGTATATAAGACGATGGAAGCGCAATCCCAGCTCCATAAGAACGGTGTCCACATTCTTCCCATCCATTGAATTACGGATCTTTTCCACTTGTTTTCGCACATAAAGACAAACTTTGGAGCACGCCTGTGTGTAAATAAGTGGGTTAGTCACAATGTAATCATTTATGTTAGAAAGGTGAACGGTCTAAGATTCACAAATTCTGCATTTGTACCCATCGCTTGCATTTAAGTCATACACAAATATATATGTGTGTATATTTTGTAGGATTTCTCATTATTTATTCTCCTAATATCCTATCCAAATGGAAGGGGCAGAGCAGTAGAAGAATATATATCTTGAGTAGGATGAGTAGGACAAAGATAGTCTCCCCTTCAACTGCACAAGCAGAAGAAAACACAACAAACACAATGCTCTGCCTAATTCATCACATACAGAAATCAATGTAGTAGCATGTGTTAAGCATACTTGATGGCTTCATGAACGCAGGTAGTTGGCGCTACAGCGGCAGAAACTATTTTTGTTATGTTGAGCTATTCTAGCTTTGCTGGGAAATTTTTATTGTATTATTATATCTAAGTCTGACTAAGGGAAGTCATATTGGTGCACTCACTAACATAGTAAAAGTATGCTTTTTGATTAGGTCATTCTAAGGACTATAAAATGAAAAACAAAAGTGAAAAGACTGAGCCATAAGACAAGAGAACTGGTCAAAGAGGAAGACGCTGTAACGACTAGATTGGTGTGTTAAGGCCATGTCAGACAATCAGAGTCAAGGACAGAACCTGAACAGCAACACAGGGGACAGTCTAGAGTTCGGAGACCATAGTCCCACAATCTATTCAGTAACCAATGGTCGAGGACGGGTTCATCAGAAAAGGAGACATGAACCGCAGGCAAGAGCTGAGCAATGGAACACCTACCGATGGAGGATTTCCCACTGACCGTCCACCTACTGCAGTAGGAAAAGAATGCTCCTTTTGCAAGACCAGGAAGTTATAGGTAAAGGAGCAATAGCATGAATAGTTTTCTAACTAACCCATAAACTAACACATGAATCTAACAACACAACTAAATATATACTCATCTATATATAGCTAGCTATCTATATATTAATGTTTTCATATTTTTTGTCTTCCTGTAAATAACTGAAACGCTCCTTTAAAATGGCTTGTTTGTTGCTATAAATAACTCTTTACTGGAACTGCCCTGATTTAGTATCACAGTAATTACCTGGAACCAAGAGAAAAGACGACCATAATGTTACTTACACTAGTGTACTGAATTAATACATTATTTTCATCCTCAGGTTTGAAATCCGTCTTTTTCTGCTCAGCAGTCAAAATCTGCTTCATCTGACCAACCATACAATTTAGTGTCCTGTAGGTACATCAGAAAAATAGGTATTTTTTTGATTGTTTTTAACAAAAATGAGTGTTCCACAAGAGTAACATAGAAACCTAAAAACCTACACATTTCTTTCTATCCAACTTTTATAGTATTCTATAACTTCACGGCCAAGTTATGACTGAAGTGATCAGGTGAGGTTGAGGACTTCCCATTATAGCAACCTATTTGATATAGAGCTGGCGGAACTCAAACAGGTTCTCTCTCATCTCTCTAATCTGAAATCACGGAGTAAAAACTCCTCTGTCCAAATAGCAGGACAGTGGTTGGGCTTCTAAGATCAGCAGCTTTCCTTAGATATGTCACCCTGCTATAAGAGTCATTGCTCCTGTTAAAGAATGCGGGAAGAGAGACTCTGTAACAGCCCAGTGCTCTCTTGCATGGAGAGTACAGAATGAGGGTGCAGCGGTAACTACTAGGGCTGGAATTTATAAAACAGACTCAAACCGACGGGGTGCATAGAGGACGGACTTTGCAGTGGACCGTAACAGTCCAGGTTTTAAGTATGTTCATGTTTAAGCACAGGTGGCTTATTTGGTGTCTCAATCATTTCGATTTAACCATCGGTGCTAAAGCTTGGATATGATTAAAACCTGGACTGTTAGGGTGCTTTACGGGCATCATTCGGGAAACACTGGACTACTGGATAGGTCGGTAAATGCCTTTCATAAAACAAAGTCAAGAATTAGAAAGGTGTAAACCGATCATCATCACTTCATGCATTGTGCAAGTGGGCAAACTTCACACACAAAAGGGTCATTCTATCAACCTAGCTACCTTACACACCACAGAATTTCACTGCAAGATCGGCCCTATAAATGACATGTACATCAGCATTATAATATATAAGTGATATTAGAATAATGCACACCATTTACTGTGGATCATAAAGACATAAACAGCTCTATAAATAAGGACAGAAATAAACTTTGTGCATTCATTGGTTTCCAGAGTTCCTGGTCCCTCCTTATTTCTTATTTATGTAAATGATATGGCACAATGACAGTACATTATATGCCCTGAATCACTCAACACACAGTAGTTTGACAAACTTGCAATCTGGTACACAATGAAAGGACCTGTAAGTAAACACTATATGGCTCTAACACTCAAAATGAAAAAGGAAAAGACATTTCTACACATGCAAACCGTCCCTTAAGCTCTCCAGCTGTTCTATGCGCTGATATGTAGGAGGCAGCAGTTCTGGAGCACTTGGGGTACCACAGGTCACCTGCCTCAGTTATACAATCTGCACAGTACTGCACTGTGTTCTCTAACCTGTCTATACCAGTGTCCAGCTTCACTTCCATTTGTTCGATGATCTCTTTCTTTTTCTGCAGACATTCTGTCAGTTTCGGAGAAGAACTGCAGAGAAAGGGGGGAAAAGATGATAGCGTTCCAACTAGATGACATCAATATATCTCACACCACATGACAGGAAGAAAGGGCACTCACCTAATTAAAGGCATGAGATGATCATTGAATTGTTTATCAAATAAATGGAAAATAGTGTTTGCCTGATGTACAACATCAAAGAAATAGAGGTTGGCATTCTTAGAGTCAGGGGAAGGGATTGCTGGAAAGACAAAAAAGTATCCTTTAGAAAAAATATATCTCCCATATTATAAACGAGGCCTAAATATTTGCTAAATTCTGTATTCCTAACATATGTAATATACATTGTCCACTTAGTTGATACTATCAACATAAAGTCATAGTAATATAAATTTGCTATTAGAATAAAGGAGCTTTTAGTGCCATATTAGTAATACAGTTCAGATTAGGGACTTGTGCACAGAGTTGCGTGGGACATCAGGTACCTCCAGGGCTGTAGAGTCGGCATTACTTTTGGGTGGAATCAAAGAAATGTACCAACTGAAGCATCAAAATAAAAGCTTACCATTATGTATAGACCATAAATAATATATGGCAAATATATAATTTTAGACTTGTATTTTAATCATTTTATAAATCAGGAAAAGTACTTAGAATTTTTATTGACATTGTAAATTTCTATTTAAAACAATTTGTCAAAGAAGCTTCCCACGAAGCCAGCTGTATTTGAATATTTCAGCCTAACTTTTTGGGTCCCCAGTGTACCCTGGTAAAGGCAAACGCTGTGATGCCAAGATCAGCAGATATTCAGGCAGTGATACAGATCCAATCTAAAAAGACATTTCCAGTGTACAGACCCCACAGCCCTTGGTAGTTCTACATGTTCTTTTTTGGCAACACCAAATATTTTCAGTTTAAATTAATTTTAAAAATAAGTCAGTCATTTTCAAAAATTTCCATACAACATAATACTGCCCCTTTTTAGTAAGTTGTATTATTATACTGATCATTAAGTAGTATTTTGAAAGACACAATTGCATTGTAAGAAGCTAAATTAAGCATACCTCAAATGTTTACAGAGGTATTTTTTGGGGATGTAGTAGGCATCCTGGCGTGCGGGATGCTGACGGTCTAAATACCGGCGCCGAAATCCTGACATGTCGGGATCCTGGCACCAGTATCCTGACCATCGGCATCCCGAATGGTAAGTATGGGGTTAGGTTTAGGCATTAGGGGGGGTTAGGCACCAGGAGGGAGGGTTAGGATTAGGGTGTGGGGAGGGGGAGGTTAGGTTTAGGCACTTGGAAGAGGGGGTTAGGTTTAGGCACGGGGGAGGGTTAATTAGGGTAGGGGAAAAAAAAAAAAAAAAAACACCTTGCGTTCCAATGTGTGTCTGTATTCTGGCTGTCGGCCTGCCGCTGACGATATTCTGAACAGCGGCATCCTGACAGCCGGGATATCATACCCAACCCATTTTTTGTATATTTGGTTTATAGTATTGCAACGTCGTTTTCAAAAAATATATTATATGGAAATTAACTTTCCCACATCTCATACATACATCTCTTTAACCTAGAGATGTGCAGTTAGGTTTTGCTGAAACCACACACAACCAAACTTTGGGGTTCTGAGTCTAATCGAGTGCTGGCTTGGATCACTTTTGGGGTTAAGAGTGGAGCAGATTCCCGGCTCTAGTCTACTGTACGTTCAGAACTAGGATTTAAAAAACAAATCTCTGGTTTTGTATTGCTTGTAAGCAGGTTCAAAATATATGACTTTAGCTGTTTTTAATCAATTTTGAAGAAATCCAAAACAGAAAAGAACCAACACACTTGAGGGTGGTTTTGCCAAAACATCGGGGTCCGCGCACATCTCTACTTTAAACTAGGATGAACTTTGCATTTTCTGATTTGCTGCTGACTGTAACAGAGATATTTACTAAGTCAAATAAATGACAACCAGATGAGTGTTGGTTAGCAATTGAATAACTCTCAAACATATGTCACAATTGAGATCAGTACTAATATGATTCTAATATATACCAGTGGTTCCCAAACTGTGTGCCAGGGGTGCCTCAGGTTGGTGGTCTAGCACCCAATCAAATTATTTAGTCAATGTAATGTTAATATGTGGACACAAAGAAGGGCAAACCTGTCCACTACCACATAGCTGAACCTAAGGATGACAGGTAAGCACAAGTTACTTAATCATTTATTTTTTCTGAATTTCTCAACAACAAACATTTGGCTTAGGGGTGCCATGAAAACAATGCCAATACTCTAGGGTGACGTGATTCATAAAAGTTTGGGAACCACTGGTCTATACAGTAGAAGTAGATTACTGGTCACAAACACACACTGCAATGCCCAAGGCACCTTTCAGCCTCTAGCCGTTACTAAAAGTATATTGAGGTATAAAGCTTCTAATTGGCTGGGCATGCTGGGATTTGTAGTTCAACTGCTAAAACCACAGGATACTCTTCCCTATTCCGACATTCTATAAAATTAGAAGAATAATGGATCTTACCGACTAATCCTATTTCCAAGGCATAATCAATGTGTTCAATACATAAGTAGTCAACAAGTATTGAAAATATTCTAAATGCATTCTTTGGGAGATCTGACAGATCTGAAAGCTGAGAACAGGAAAAGGAAACATTTGCAGTCATTGCATAATATTTATGTAGGGCTTGGAGAAAACATTGTAAATGAATTAATAGAAGATGCAGCAATAATAAAACATACTAAAACTACAAAGAACATGTCACAATGTCACAGAGTCATAGGACTGACGGATGGTTAGTTATTAGTCTACTTATATTTCGCCACTGAGGAAAGCCAGTCCCAATAGTAATATTTTTCAAAGACATCAAATTACTGCACCAGCAGCTTAGAAAAGGGGATTTTTGGTTACTTACCATTGAATCCTTTTCTCTGAATCAGGCTGGGGGGGGACACTGGACCATGTGGTTGTTAGTGTTCACTCTAGCTCCGGCGGCAGGCAGGGCGTCAGAGCTAGAGAAGGTACTTAAGCGCGCGCAGCACAGGAAAAGGGGGCGTGGCCATTGAAAAGAGGATGTGTCTATAAGACGGCACCTTTTCGCCATTCTTGGGGGCGTGCCCAGCACTTACGGACATGCCAGGCAGCCCCCAAGCACTGCAGACAGGGAGCATAGAGGCCGGGCGCATGCGCTTAGCGTCTATTCACCAGCGGTGCCCGGGTCACCGCACATTTGCCCACCCGCGGGACACTGCGACCCGCGGGTGAAGACGGCACCCGCAGGCTGTGAGTGCAGGGTGCTTTTTGCCCTCCAGAAGAGGGCAGGGCACAGCACCCCACTAAAACAGCCTAGCGGGAACGCTTAGTTGTAGATGGGACTGCAAGGAGCTGGCACTTAAACTATGTAACTTTTAACCCAAGCTCCTCCCCTCTGCAACCCCATGACTGCAGTACAACTTCAAAAGTGCCCGGTAAGGAGAAACAGTAACTCAGTGAAACCGTTATAACAATAACCAAATTAATAATTAATGCTGTAAAAAATACCACGCAACACGACTGAGGGAGGGAACGCAGTGTCCCCCAGCCTGATTCAGAGAAAAGGATTCAATGGTAAATAAGCAAAAATCCCATTTTCTCCTTCATCAATGCTGGGGGACACAGGACCATGGGACGTTCAAAAGCCGCCCCCAGGGGAGGGAACGCTCAGGCTGCCTGACCAGAGAACTGTATGCCCAAAGTGGGCATCGCCGAAGGCAAAAACACGAAACCTGTAAAAACGAGCAAACGTGTGGACAGAGGACCAGGTAGCTGCTCGACAGACCTGTTCAGCCGAGGCCCCATTGCACGCTGAGCAGGTGGTCGCCAACGCCCTAGTAGAATGAGCCAACACCTTGGCAGGTGCCAGTCGCCCTGCATTAGAATAGGCCCGAGAGATGACAGAGCGGATCCATCTTGCAATGGTCTGCTTTGTGGCCCAGCCAGTCACGTTTCTGAGTGTCGTAGAGAACCAGTACTGAGTCCGTACGATGTAGGGCAGAAGTTCTGTCCAAGTAGATCTGCAGGGCCTGGACGACGTCCAACAGTGTCAGATCGCGCCGGTAAGTCTCCGATGGGGAAAACACAGTAAAGACAATTTCTTGGTTTAAGTGGAAAGCCAAGACAACATTCAGTTGGAACTAAGGAACTGTTCGGAGAACAGCCCGATCGTCATGGAATATGAGGAGTGGTGATTTGCAGAGACCCGCCGAGCTGAGGCAATGGCCATAAAGAAAACCAATGTCCACTTGACAAATCTAACGTCCACGGAATCCAAAGGCTCAAAGGAAGCCTGCTTAAGAGCAGAGAGGACCAAGGTCAGATTCCACTGAGCCACTGGCGGCTGAAACGGAGGTTGAACCCTCACTCCTTGCAAAAAAGTCCGAACCTCTGGCAAGAGGGCCAAACGTCGCTGAAAATAAATTGACAGAGCCGAAATCTGTACTTTCAATGAACAAAGCCACATGCCGGCTTCCAGACCTCCCTGAAGGAAAGCAAACAGCCTCGGAAGGCTAAACTGGGAGGTATGAACGCCGCGCAGTTCACACCACAAGATGTAGGTCTTCCAGACCCTTTTATAGTTGCGTAACGAAACCAGTTTCCGAGCTCACCACATAATACGGACAACAGAAGGGGAAAACCCCTTAGCTTTTAATAGCTCGGTCTCAACAACCAGGCCGTTAAAGCCAATGGAGGAAGGTCCTCGTGCCGGAACGGACCCTGCAGGAGCAGAACAGGTTGCTGCGGAAAGCACCAACCGAGACCTACAGCCAGCTTGAGGACAGCGGCGCACCACGACCTGTGCGGCCAGCATGGAGCCACGAGGATCACCGGAACTTGTTGCTCCTTGAACCGCCGGAGTACCTGAGGTAACATGGGAATCGGAGGAAAAAATATATGCCAAACGGAAGTTCTGCAGAACGGTCATAGCATCTACTGTGAAGGCCATTGGATCCCTGGATCTCGCACAAAATCGGGGAACCTTGTAGTTGTGCCGAGAAGCCATCAGGTCCACCTCCGGAAGGCCCCACTTCCATACCAATTGCTGGAAGACCTCCGGATGGATAGACCACTTCCCCGGCAGGAAGGTGGTCCTGCTGAGGAAGACCGTCTCCCAATTTTCCACACCCGGAATGAACACCGCCGAGAGTGCAGGAACAAAAGCCTCTGAATGCGGCACGCCTCTGCCATGGGTGCTGCCCTGATGGTTCACATATGCCACAGCCATGGCGTGATCTGACTGAATCCTCACTGGGCAGCCGATCAGGATAGACTGGACTCCCAAAAGAGCCAGATAGATGGCCCAAAGCTTAAGAACATTGATCGGTAAAACAGTCTCCGATGACGACCAAAGACCCTGAAGACAAAGACTCGACGTCACTGTTCCCAAACGCTGAGACTGGCGTCTATAGTCCCAATGACCCAAGCTTGGAGCGACCAAGGAGCGACCTTGGAGCAGGTGATCGGAAACCAGCCACCATCGAAGAGATTGCCAAACGCTGTCCGACAGAACCAGAAGCTGAGAGGAGAGGTCCTCTGTGCGACCCGACCAATTTTGGAGAATCTCCCACTGGAAGTTTTGTGAGTGGAAGCAGGCGTACTGGATGGTCTCGAAGGTAGAGCAACTTCATGTACAGCAAGATGGCAAGGCGAGGCACTGACAGTACCTTCGTGACCAAATTCTGGAGGGCCCGGGCTTTGGACTCGGGCAGGAAGTGAATTGGAGGACGCATTGCCTACCCCCGACTGGACTGGGACCCCATCAGGCGCTAGGCTTCTCATGAGCCTTTGGCTTCCGGGTACCTGTAGGCACCAGAAAACCTGCCCCATGGAGCCGTACCCCTGCTGGGGAAAAACCATCCCCGGGCAGCCTGACCTCTAACCGATGCTCCCCCTCGAGAATGAGGAACGTCAAGCACGGAACCATGGGCCAAGCTGTTTTTGGGCCACTACGGGCAGGAAGGTGCTTTTCCCTCCAGTTGCTTGGGCAATGATGGTTTCCAATTCAGATCCAAACAACCCCCTAGCAAAAAGGGAGAGATTCTAAAGAACGCTTGGATTCAGCGTCAGACTCCCAGGCATGGAGCCAGAGTGGTCTCCAAGCCGAGACGGCCGTAGCCTCGCACAAACCTGAGCACCGCCCTGGACGATCTCGCACACATATTCCGCTGCCCCACGAAGTTGTTCAGCTAAAACCAGTAAAGCATCTCTGGATAAGTTACCCTGAAGTCCAGCAACCAGTCTGTCGGCCCATGTCTCCATGGCCCGAGTGACCCACGCGGAGGCCAGCAAAGGGCGAATAACAACCTCTGAGCAAATAAAAATGGACCAAAGGCAGCCTTCCAATTTTTTATCCAGCGGATCCTTGAAGGACGCCTAACCCTGAACCAGAAGCGCAGTGTGCTTGGCCAAACGTGCCACTGCCACATCAACCTTGGGAGGCTGTTCCCAATTGGCGACATGGCTGACAAGAGCATATAAAGGGCCACAAACTTGCGAGGGATGGCAAACTTCTTATCCGGCACCTTCCACGCATTCTCGATGAGATCTGAGAGGTCCGAAGAAGCCCGGAAACAAATAATCCTCTGACGCCTACGCTTGAATGGTCCCACCACTGCTGCTTGGGTATCCAAGTCCAGCCCCATCAAGCAGCATCTTGACGGGGCTCCTGCAGCCGCTGCACTCCAACTGTGCGCTGCTGTACACAGTAACCCAAGTAAAATGTAAAAGAAAAAAACTATAAATAAAATAAAAGAAGCCCTAGCTAGAAAAGGGCTAACTCCTCAGGCACTAAACTACACTGCAGTCATGGGGTTGCAGAGGGGAGGAGCTTGGGTTAAAAGTTACAGAGTTTGTTAAGTTTGTTAAGTGCCAGCTCCTTGCAGTCCCATCTACAACCCCATGCTCCAGTGTCCCCTACAGCCTTAATGGAGGGGAAATTACACCTGATACAGGATGAATCATGCAACATGTGGCTACAGGTCAAAATGACATACAGTATGTGGCATTGATGTTTATTACATTAAACTTACATCCACTCCTCCACTTCTACAACATACTGTATCAAGCCTTTTAAAGAGTGTAGAAGTGGTCATGTGGAGATGTTTCCCATAGCAGCCAATTCTAGCCAGCATTTATCAAATACAGTCTATAAAATGATAGGTAGAAGCTGCATGGTTAACTATGGGCAACTTCTCCATTTGTCCACTCTTTACAAGGCCTGATCTATCTAACCCACTGTTCTGGAAGATGGTTAAAAGCACAGCAGACACATCAGGTTGAGCACCCATAACGTGTTCTCCCAGATGCCACCTCAGCATGCCTCAAACCCCAGAAACTGGGCAATCTAGCAGACATGATCACATCAGTAGCAATAAAAGCTGCAAATGGGATAGGAGAACGTCACCTCCCAGTGGATGAATACATAAACACAATCATTGTAAAACAATGGAAAGTGACAATATACAGGTCCTGCTGCGCCTTACCTTGTGACATCTTTCAAAAGCACGTTTGGTTTCCTGCAAGAGATTTACCACCACTTCTTGGGCCAAAAACGTCTCACCGTGAGTTTCTATACTTGGTCCCAGATGCAAGTTTGTGCGCTGCCTAATCCTTTCTTTTAGGTCTTGAATTCTGTTACAGAATACACAAAGACAACTCCGCATTATCAGTATTATAATTTCCTTTGTATCTCTGGCATTCCAGATTCATTTGGGATTCAAAAAGCTTTTAGCAATGTTTTACAGAAAATCTATCAATACAACTGGAAATGTGGGGTCAGTAATTTCCACGCATAATAGAGTCAGACACGTTCTACCTCCCTTCTCAGTTAAAAAATGCCAAACATATCAGACAGAATTAATAAAAAGTTGCTGCTGAGAAGGCTGCAGTTTGAAGGGGAGAAAGTTCAAACTGAAAAACCTATCATGTCATTCATAGGTTTTAATGTTATGGTGACAAGAATAGACAAAACATTGGACTATGGATCACTATTGTGATTGCAGCTGCGATTACGCACAAGGCCGTCGCACAGCCAGTATAGACGCGCTCACTACCGCCATCTCACATCTGTAATACCTTCCAGTCCTGCGTATACATCGGTCCTTCGCGCAGAATTACAACTGATCTGACCTTACTCAGAAATTGCTAACCTCGCTGTATGCAGCGAGTACCCCAGCTGCGTTGCCGTCGCAGTGGCTATTTTATGCACGCCTATGCAACGGCGTTCAAACGGACAGGCATGCCTTCGTTTCTTTGCCCACCCCCAAATGCTAACCTCCATTCACTCACTCTGCGATGGCAGACATACTTGCCGATGCAGAGTCAGACAGGAGAGGGGGGGGGCAGGGACGTGTTATGCTGCATTCTACAGTAGGGCCGACGGGCGATATCGTTAAAGAACTGCGGGAATGCGCATATCGTGGGTACACACTAGACGATGTACCCGATATGTTGCTCCGATCCGTGGGACCGAACGACATATCGTCTAGTGTGTACCCCCTTTACAATGTTTTCAAGTGAACCTTTCTCATTTAAGGAAGTCATTTAAATTGGTAACTGTAAGCAAAGGGATAAGAGTCAGATAACACTGTGGTATTGATTTAGAATAGACACTTTATCAGAGTAACGCAAACACTTTTGCATATATACCACTTACCCTCCAGTTCCAATCGGCCTCTTCTGATGGTTCTTAGAATCATAATATCGTTGTAAGATCACTGAACTCCGACTTCTTAAATAAGCAGTTTCTACATCAATATAGTTCTCCAAGTAAGAAATGAAAATGGACTTGATCAACTTGGACAAAAAAGTTTGCTTGTCTGTTCCCAAATTGAATTCCATAAGCTTACTAGAGAGAGTAGTAGTTCTGTAGAAGATATAAAACACATATACCAAAAATTAGTGCATGCCACGAGACCCATCTGCATGGTCCAACAGAAAAGTCCTCTGCTATGCCCAACAGACATCTTTTAAAAAGAAAAGATTGAACACAATTCTTAGAAAGGAAATATAATGAAGATATTAGGTTCAGGTTTCAATGAATATAGCCATTTGTAAACATTTTTGAATTATTTTATTCAATTTCATCACAAAGTGCAAACAAAACTCTAGCGGCCTTTTTATCAATAATATCTGTGGGATATCCCCTGAAGGGATGCAGTCATTTGGTCGGCAATAACAATGTTGACAGTTATTACGTCGACATGTTCACATCGACATGTGAACTGCCGACACTGGCAGGGTTTAGGGCCAATGTACTCACCAGAACCCTGCGTCCATCTGTATGGGCGCAGATTGGGAAATCCCAAAATCGGGCAATAAATCTTAAATTTATTCAATTGTGGTTTTCAGATTGCTGATGTATGGGGACCTTAACAGATCTTTTCCAGTGATTTGCAGATCATTTTCAGCAAACACAGATCTGTCAATCATAACACTATGTCTGCAAATCAGCTGATCATGTCCATACACTAGCAATCTACAGCCCCAATCCATCTGTGAAATCCAACATGTTGGACAATCTCATTTAACAATTCCAATCACTTTTTTGGTTGCAATCTGTGAAGCCCATACACTGCAGATTTGTTTATACACAAATAGATTGCAAATTGCAGAATTGCCACAATCGATTGCTGATGTATGGGGGCCTTTAGTACATAGACTCTTTAGTCCCAGAATCACTATCCATATGGTACTGCATCCTATCAATGGATCGGCAACACTGTCATGAATGCTGGAGCAGCTCTACCAATGACCCCTCCCACGCCATACAGATGACAGGTGCACTTTAAGACAACACACAGAACTTATACTTTCAAAGCAACAATTCAGCAATAAATATATGCAAGATAACTTCAGTTGTTTCTGCCTGCAGCCAACACCTTGATAAACACACTCCTTCCCCCCCCCCCCCCCTCTACTAAAGCTGCACAACATTACTCAAAATAAATTTGCCACATTAATCAAGTTTTACCTTGTGTACAGATCATAGAGATTGTTCAGATATTGCTCAGCATCCGATTTTCTACATTCTTCCAACTGCTCTTTCACAAAACTCTAAATTGGAGAAAAAGGCACAATCTTAGCTGACTTCGGGAAATGGTATGTTAACCGTGTCCTGTACAATTAGCCACAGCCTATGTAAACAAAATTAGGAATGGTTAGGTTTTCTTTCATCTGGATGTAAATACGCTAGTCACAGTCTCACACTTATCAGGCTCCCAGAGATACGCCATTAGAGATGATACCTATCAGCAATGATAAACATTTTAAAATACAGTAGGTGAAGGATACAGTGAGGTCTTTATTAAAGGTCTCAGGTGAAAGATTTTGAATGGACCATTCTGACTATATGAAGCGGCCACACTTTTTCCAATCTCATGGAAGAGAGGTCACATTGCTTAAATCCACATCTGATTCTTTGGGGGAGTTTTTGCACCTATTCAAAAAGCCATACTAGACAACCTAAATACCAGATAGTCGCAACAGGAATCGGTGCCCATATTTAAGATATTCCCATGGGTTACTACTACTATTAATTATTTATACCTTAAAATCCATCATCTTGCTATATTTATAATCTTGTTCCTTTCAAGTTTAAAAACTATTGTTCAATGCTGCCAATCAACAGATAGCTGAAATGTGCAAAGTACAGCAAAATGGTGTTAGGACAACAGTGAGTATAACCTTTAAATGTATCATGCTTAATATACGAGCAGCTATAAGCATCTTTGTAGTTGTGGGGCCGTCCTATGTTGGAGAAGAATGGATGGTACGGTGTACACTGAAAATACAAGACAACAACAGAGCAGAAGTCTGATGTCCTGGGACAGATTTTTCTAATTGATACCTCTAGTTTAGATTGGTTGATGTACTATTTTGGGCAGCACAGTAGCAGTGCTAGGGTCATTCACTTCTGACCAGGGCCCCATCTGTGTGGCATTTGTATGTTCTCCTGCTGTTAAACATTTCTGCCTTTACTCTACATCAGCTTTCAAAAATGTCATTAAGTTACTGATTTGATGAATATTGATTATTGCTTCAGCACGAGGTCAAACCTACATTCATGAGGTAATGGATGACGGTGAATAAATAGCTTACACACATTGTCACAGATATTAAATTAGTCCACGCTACAAAATGGCTGCTTCCATGGCTTGCAAGCGACATGCCCACTTTAAATGGCGTACCTGAATTTTGACCTCAAAAATGTTTTGTATAAGTTTGGCCAAAATTATTTCTGGATTACTGAAAATATCTCCAACTTCTTTGTTTACACGCTGGCACAAGATAGCCGAGTCTTCAAATATGTCATTTCTCAAATAGGCTCCCTAAAACATAAAAGGGGACAATACAAAACATCACCATCATACATGATGTATTATGAATAACAGACCTAAAACACACTTCAGGTGTTATATAGTTCATATTACCTCTTGACACTGATTTATGTACACATCAACACAGTGGGAGTAGCCCTGTGGAGAAAATATTGTAACATAAATCAGAAAGATAACTTACATTCACACTTTATTCATGTAAACACTACATTATATGTCCTGCTCTTCTTGCTGTGAGATCCTCAAGTTACTAATTGGTAATACCAAGCAATCTACCATGTTATTTTGGCCACTAAGGCAAAGTTTCCATTGGAGTTTATAAATATGTAATCATATGCAAGATGTCTCTAATTAATAAGATATGCAAGGAGAATAAAAACCAAATGAAATATTTCTCTTTAAGTTTGTGGACACATCAACTACATGTAATAAAAAAATCCCATTTTGTGGGCTAAAGTAATAGTCACAAAAATGCAGAGCCGAAATGACGTCACTATTCACAGAAAATGAAGATGCTGCATTCTTCTGTTTATCGGCTCAACCACAAAATTGATGACAGGTGCAGTTCAAATAGTTCAAGTACCTTGAAGTGAAGCAATACTGCAGCCACTTCTCTCATACGAGAGCTCTCTCCTCTTCTCTGGGCACTTGTAAATTCCTGAATTAACTGGTGTTCTAGATCATGGTATTTACCTACGAGAAGTCAAAAGCTAGTCAGTTCAGCATTCAGACCACACAATTTCGAAAAAAAATAATAAAAATGGAAACACATATGTGGCAATGTCTCCTGTGCCGCTACCCACTTATGGAATACCTGCCATGCCCAATCAGAGACTCCCACGGCCTTCAAATCTAGGAACAGAAAACCCATCTCTTTATTACAGAGCTTCCTATTACTTCCACCTATGTCTGGCACTGCAGAGCACCTTGCAAATCAACAAGAATAATAATAATAAAAATACAGAACTCACTAGCAATTTTTGACTTCACTTCAGCAAACCTGCAAGGAGAAAATAATGACTGTAAATTAAATAAAGGAAAGGGAACACTTTATAATGGAAACTTATTGCACAGTTCATTTTGTCGATAATATAAATCTTTAAAGAAAAGGTCTTGCTATATGCAGTAGCTTCAATGTTGCTCTTCTCAACTTTTGTATGGGGGCCTTAAAGCATTTGTTGAGGGTGCAATTTCTGATACATTATAGAACCCCCATCCCACTATTTTTTTTTAATATATATTTTGCAAGAAAGGCACCTGCTTATCAATGCAAGTCATTTACCATATTGTATAGGTTGACATACAGTAACTTTGATAACAGTCAATCCTGGGATTGCTCTGTAAAGCTGTCTTCTGGAACATTCATATGGTTGCTGTGCAAGGTGCTCTATAGCAACCCGAATGCTGCTTGAGAACTTGAAACCAGTGACAGGAGGCCAGCATAGAAAAGCAAGTGGCAGTGAGAGGGGTGGACATTTCTAAATATTCACCCATACCCAGCAACACACAACAGTGAGAGAGCACCTTTATACTGGGTTGGTCAAATGTTAAAAATCAGAAATCGTATATACACGCATGCTGGGTCTCAATATAAGTACAAAACCCTCTCTGGAGGTTGAGTTTCCCGAAGTTTCTATCACACTGCATAGGTGAATGCCGCAAGATGAGAGGAGGGGGTTTCTAGCAAAGTACGGAGTAAGTGCTTCAGTGAACCAGGTTTTCTGAAGCACTGAAAATAAAGAGGATTTAATTAGCGGAGTAAAGGTGGCCACACACCGACCACACACTGAACTAACTTTTTAGTCAGACAAGCCAACTTCTCCGAAAACACCCGCCCCCCCCCCCCCACACACACACTTTTTGCTTTGACTCCAGGATGGATGCTATCCACCTGGATAGAGCAGTTTCACATTGGTTATCTTGGATTCAAAAAGAAGTTGTCGCTGTCCTGGACCCGACTGAGATGTGGGGGAGGAGACAAAAGCAGTGACCGAAGCACCACTGCCAGTGACCGGGAACAGATCAGGTAAGGCAAGTTTTAGTCTGTAAATTCTTCATGGGGAAGGGACAGGATTAATCTACTGTTTTGAACATTAGAATATAAAGATTGTGCTTCTTTGTATTTCTATATGTTGGTTTCTGACATTTCAATAACCCAGAGCTTATGCAAGACCATGTTGGTTACATGTTCTGTACAGTAGCAATCACAGTCCACCTATCTTGCATGTGTGTCCCCCACCACACTGTAGGCAAGCCATTGTAGAAGCCAGCTGGTAAAGCATGATGGGCATTGGAAAATTAAGAGCTACACCACAATAAGATATGGGGCTGTATTCACACCCACCAAATTACTTACCTATCAAATGGCAGCTCTTGAGCAATTAAATGCAACTTCTGAATGATATCAGCTGCCTCTTTGATCTGTGAATACAATAATAATATTTAATAAATAAGTTTGTTATTAAATATGTATTGTGTATCAATTCCGTCAAAGAAATATATAAACCAAATCTCTGGTGATGTCATAGGTTCAGAAACGTTTACCTATAATTCTGGTATTTTTAAGTATACAAGTAGGTACAAATGAAAAGAGATGACAATTATGAACAAACTAGAAAAGGGAATGTGACAAACAAAACGGGTTTCATTTACAATGCATGATAGATTTTAAGTATGTATATTGTGAAAAGCTCATTTCAGGAAATATGTAAACAGTATGAACTACAATCGCACTAATTCTTAATTTGCATTTGCCTTACATTAATATACATGGTCACAGCACTGACACACAATGGGAGAAATGTATTAACTGGTGGTTAACGAGCAGTAAATGTCTGGACCTCTGCGACCCATTATAGTGGTGAAGCAGGTCCAGGCACATGAATTTTAATATGGATCCTGCAAAACGAATGAACATCTTAACTTGAAATTTCCAAGGCAGCCATCAATAGAGCAGACTCAACAGGAAAAAAGTCTGCACAGGAAATATGTAAAGCTGGGTACACACTTAGCAGATCTAATGCAGATCAAGTGATCTGCAGATATATCTGCCGCTGCAAGTGAACGGGCGATCGGGTGATGGCCCCAACACACAGTACAATTAACAGATATCTGCCATCGGCTGTGCAGCACAGCCGACGCGATATGTCTGTGAACGACGTCGTTCACAGACATATCGCTGGCACACACTGGCCGAATGGGCATACGATATATCGGCCGATCAATTGATCGGCCAGTATATCGGCCAGTGTGTGCCCAGCATTAAGGCCCCCATACATCAGAGATTGATTGCAGCAATCGTGCAATTTGCAATCAGTTGTGTATAAAAATCTTTCCCTTTTTCAATCGATTGCAGATTGCAGAATTGCCACAATCGATTGAAAAAGGGAAAGATTCTTTATACACAATTGATTGCAAATTGCACGATTGCTGCAATCAATCTCTGATGTATGGGGGCCTTTAGGCTGCCCCCAATCGTCCATCTGGTGTTGCCTTGTCATGTCTAGCTGAGGACAGGTAGTCCATGGCTAGAATTAAGTATTTTTCTTTATTCTAGAGAGCATATCCAGAGGTGAGAATCCCTCAGAAGCAGAATGTTAGCCGGCTCCAGTTCACCAGCCAACACAGGGCCTGATTCAACAAGGAACGCACGTGTGCAGACGCACACACCAGTCCGCTGCGAGAATCTGCAAATCAGTGCATACGCACGGAGACCGCAACACAAGTTGCAGACGCCCAGCCCCATACCAAGCCGCCCATCTCCCTTTACGCACAACATGATCAGCACGCAAGATAATGTAAACATCGGTAACATCGAGAACCATCAGACCCATTAGCATAATAGTGGTTGACGTGACCTGCCGCAGGAGTTTGCCTGCTTCCTGTGTACAGCTTACGGTATAGCTACATATGCTGCTGAACTGCCTTAATTATGCACACCCCTGACCACCCCCCCCCCGTTACCACCCACAAACGGCACTTCTGGTCAATCAATATTGGAAGGGTCTGCGTACACACTCCATTTAGTCTGCATACCATAACGTGATCGCACTGGCTAATTCGCGCACGCACATTGCGATGCATGCGCAGTGCGAAAACATCGGCAAAGTGCGTGCGTTCTCTCCTGTGCGTTCCTTGCTGAATCAGGCCCACAGTCCCATGGAGGAGCAAAGATGGAAGTCTGACATCTTCACCAGGATTACAACAAGAGATATGGTAAGAACTTACCTTTGTTATCTCGGTTTCTACGAAGTCCATAGGGTCCACAGGGTTGACCTTGGGGTATAGCTGGATCTGGATCCACGGGCACCACGCAGTTAAAGCTTTGCTGCTCCCAGGATGCACTTGGGTCCGTCCTCCTCTATACCCCGCCCCCGACCACAGGCACCTCAGTTGGTAAGCAGCTAAGGCCGGAGGAGGAGACTAAACAGAGAGAAGTTAGACTGGAACACACAAGAAACCATACTCACAGAAATGGGAGACGGAAAACCGGTGACCAGCCACACAGCCCATTTGAAGCCAGGTGCGTCAGGGCGGGCGCCCTGTGGACCCTATGGACTTCGTAGAAACAGAGATAAAGGTAAGTTCTTACCATATCTCTTGTTTTCTACTTCAGGGTCCATAGGGGGTCCCCACAGGGTTGACCTTGGGGATGTCCCAAAGCAGTTCAACTAAGGGCGGGGACGCTCCTGTGCTGAAAGGAGTACCCGGCGCCCAAAGGATGCATCCTGAGAGGCGAAGGTGTCAAACGCATAGAACCTCAAAAACGTCTGCATTGAAGACCAAGTAGCCGCCTTACACAGCTGAACAGCGGAGGCGCCACGTCTAGCAACCCAAGAGGGACCCACAGAACGAGTGGAATGAGCCTTAACAGAGGCTGGCACAGGTAAACCCTCCTGTGCATAAGCCTCACAAATAACGGAACGAAGCCAACGGGCTAACGTTTGCTTGTTGGCAGGCCAACCCCTCTTGTAAAAACCGAAGAGGACAAACAAAGAATCCGACTTCCTAACCGAAGCAGTCCGGTCCACATAGATTCTAAGTGCCCAGACTACATCTAAGGAAGCCTCACCAGCAGAAAGATCGGGTGACTGAAAAGCTGGCACAACAAGTTCCTGATTAATGTGGAACTTTGAGACCACTTTGGGCAAAAACTCAGGACGCGTGCGGAGCACCGCCCTGTCCTGGTGAATAATCAGAAAAGGAGGGCGACAGGAAAGCGCCCCCAATTCTGAAACCCTCCTGGCAGAAGCAATTGCCAGGAGAAAAATGGTCTTAAACGTCAGCCACTTGAGCTCCACCGACTCAAGCGGCTCAAAAGGAGGACCCTGCAAGACCCGCAGTACCACCGCCAAGTCCCAAGGAGCCACCGGAGGCACAAAGGGAGGCTGGATCCTGAGAACACCTTGGAAAAAAGGTGTGAACATCTGGCAGTGTAGCAATCCGTCGCTGAAACCACACGGACAAAGCAGACACATGAACCTTCAGAGAGGCCAGGCGTAAGCCGAGGTCCAAACCCGATTGAAGAAACACCAAGATTCTGGAAACCCGGAACACCTGCGGATCATAGTTTCTGGATTCACACCACTGAAAAAAGTGCGCCACACCCTGTGGTAAATCCACGCGGAAGCAGGCTTGCGTGCCCTAAGCATGGTACCAATGACCGAACTGGAGAAACCCCTAGACCTCAAGACGGCTGTCTCAAGAGCCACGCCGTTAAAGACAGCTGACCCAGATCCGGGTAAAGGCAGGGCCCTTGAGACAACAGGTCCCGACGCTGAGGGAGAAGGTACGACGCGTCGATGGAGAGGCACCTCAGAACGGAGTACCAAGGACGTCTGGGCCACGCCGGAGCCACCAGCACGAGCGTGCCGCCGTCCTGCTTGAATTTCCGCAGAACCCGAGGAAGCAGGGATATCGGAGGAAACAGATACGCCAGGTGAAACGTCCATTTCACCGACAGAGCGTCTACCAGACAGGCGCCTGCGTCTCTTGTCCTTGACCCGTAAACGGGCAACTTGTGATTGTGACGGGAGGCCATCAAGTCCAGCTCCGGCAGCCCCCACCTGTCCACGAGTAGCTGAAACACCTCTGGGTGAAGCGACCATTCCCCGGGATGCACGTCGTGACGGCTGAGGAAGTCCGCCTCCCAATTGAGGACTCCGGGAATGAAGACTGCCGAGATCGCTGGAACGTGACACTCCGCCCAAGCAAGAATGCGAGACACCTCCGACATTGCTGCCCGACTGAGAGTTCCCCCTTGGTGGTTGATGTACGCCACCGTGGTGGTGTTGTCGGACTGCACCTGAACCGCCCTTCCGTGAAGAGCGGGGCCGGACGAGTGCAGGGCCCTGTATACCGCCCGCAGTTCCAGGATGTTGATGGGGAGAAGTGCTTCTTCCGCGGACCAACGACCCTAAAGCGATAATGAGCCGGTCACTGCCCCCCCAACCCCGGAGACTGGCATCCGTCGTGAGAAGGACCCAGTCCGGGATCCAAAAGGGGCGCCCCTCGACCAGATGCGCTGTCTGAAGCCACCAAGCCAAAGACTGCCGAACCTCCGGGGACAACACCAGCATCTGAGAGCGGATCCGGTGAAGTAACCCGTTCCATTCCGATAGAATCAGCCCCTGCAGGGGCCGGGAATGGAACTGGGCAAATTCCACCATGTCGAATGTCGACACCATGGACCCCAGAACTCTCATAGCCGAATGGACCGACAGGCGGCAACTGCTCAGGCAACGGTGTATCCGCAGCTGCAGGGAGGAGACCTTCTCCGGAGTCAGGAAAATCCGTTGCTGACGAGAATCCAGCAGGGCTCCCAAATGAACCATCCGCTGTGATGGAATCAGGGAGGACTTCTTCCAATTTATCAACCACCCGTGTGCATGAAGACAAGCAATGGTCAGGTGGAGTTGTCGAAGAAGCACCTCCGGGGAGCTCGCCAGCAGCAGAAGATCGTCCAGGTACGGCAACAGACGTAGACCCTGACCCCGAAGGTGGGCAGCCATAACTGCCATCACCTTGGTGAACACCCTCGGAGCCGTGGAAAGGCCGAAAGGCAACGCCCGAAATTGGTAGTGATGGTTCAGGATAGCAAACCTCAGATACCGCTGATGTGCCGGTGCTATGGGCACATGGAGATAGGCGTCCTGGATATCGAGGGAGACCATATAATCCCCGGGTTCCATCGCCAGAATGATGGAACGTAACGTTTTCATCCTGAACTTGGGAACTCTGAGGTATCTGTTCAGAGACTTCAAATTCAGGATAGGGCGATGAGAACCATTGGGTTTCTGTACCAGAAACAGAGTAGAATAGTACCCCGTCCCGCGCTGAGACTGCGGAACGGGAACAATGACCCCTGCTTGTAGCAAGGATTCTATAGCTACCTGAATCTGGCCAGCTTTGGTCTTGTCCAGAGAAAGACTCGGGCAGAAAAACTGGTGGGGCGGCCTGAACCGAAAAGACAGGGCGTACCCCTGAGAGACTACTTCTCGAACCCAGGCATCCGTGGTGGTATTGTGCCAACACTGGGCAAATTGGAGAAGTCGGCCTCCCACTCTGGGGTCCCCCAGAGAGAGGCCCGTCCCATCAGGCAGCAGGCTTATCCTCCTGCTTGGAAGAAGGGCGCCGAGCACTCCATGCCTGCTTCTTGGGCTTGGGTGCGGCCTTGGTCGCCGAATGTCTCGGGAAGGACTGGCCCTTGGCCTTACCCTGAACCCGAAAGGACCGAAAGGCAGAGCTCCTCACTTTAGCCGGCGCAGAGGCCGAAGGGAGGAAAGCCGACTTGGACTTAGCCAAAGTATCCACTATTTTGTCCAAATCCGGACCAAATAGTAAATCACCATTAAAAGGCAAGGCCTCCAGACCCTTTTTTGAATCTGCATCAGCCCTCCAGTACCTCAGCCACAGGGAGCGCCGAGCAGACACCGCTGCAGCCGACACCCTAGAAGTGAGCAGGCTGGCATCCAAAGACGCTTCCCCAATATAGGAAGCTGCATCCCGCATCTGTCCCACTAACGCTCTCTGGATATCCGGAGCCTCATCAGGAAAGGTATCCTCCAAGGCATTGGCCCAGGCCTCAATGGCTTTAGCCACCCAGGAGATAGCCATGGACGGGCGAGCCACCGCCCCGGAAAGAGAATAAATGGACTTTAAACAAGTCTCCACCTTCCTGTCCGTGGGATCCTTCAAAGAGGAGATAGACGGCAATGGCAGCGTCGCGCTTTTGATCAAGCGGGTAACGTGGGAATCCACCGCCGGCGGAGTCTCCCATTTCCTGCAATGAGCTTCAGGAAAAGGATAGTTCGCCGCCAACCTCTTCTGTGGATGGAACCTCTTACTGGGTAATTGCCAGGCCGCCGCCATATGATCCGTTAATTGATCAGACAGGGGGAACACAGTTGAAGTCACCTTGGCCTTTTTAAAATTAGGAAACTTCGACCTAGGAGCCGGCGCATCATCCTCAACATGTAGGATAGCCCGCACCGCCCTAACTAAGGCTGGAACATTAATGGAGGACTTAGCTTCCACCTCCTGCCCCATGGCATCAGAGTCAGAGTCCTCATGGATTTCTCCATCATCTGAGGACACTTCCGAGTCTGACAACTGTGCAGCTAGTGAACTCACAACCGGACGTTTAGACGCCCTTGGTGGCACATCACTTTGCAACATCGACTGAAACGCCGAGGATGAAGCCGCCAGACTCTGTACGAAGCTGGAGAGAACATCCACCCAAGGCGGAGGAGCCGTCAGAGCAAAACTCTGCAAAGGCACTACAGACTGACGCGTCACTGGGGGAGACTGCACATACACAGGCAGTCCCGAGTAAGGACCCACAGTCTGGGCCCCGGGGGGAGACCGCAATATTTGTGGAACACCCGGGGAATGGGGGATGGTGGGCTGAGGCAACGCCCTAGAAGGGACCGCTGATGGGACCGATAACCGGTCCGCAATAGACGCCAGCACCTGTGAATACATTGCCCAAGGAGGGTCCTGTGACACAGGGGGGTTGGAGGGGCCCGGTACCAGCTGGCACCGCCCGCACAGACCATCCTGAGATAAGTCCTCCCCATCAACTCCAGCAGCACAGCGTCTGCAGGAAAATAGCACAGGAGCCACAGAGCGCTCAGTCTCCTCATCAGACATGATACCGTAAATACACAAGAAATACGTATCACCAGAGGAATTACGGTTTTAACACCCGCGCACTCACCAGTATACGACACAACAGCCCAGATATGGTACCGTGTAGCACACAACAGTATGTGACTGACCCCACAAATACGTGATTTATATAAGTGAGGGTCTCAGAAAAACGCCCTTCCCCCACACACCTGCCGGGCCGTAGGAGAAGGAAAGGGATAGTTATAAGCTGACAGCAAGGAGAATAAGTCACAGACAGGCAGCACTAGCAATAGTCACATACAATGCAGAAAAGTTAGTAATCACTGCACCTTCCGCAACAATCAACCGCCCAGATTCAGTGTCTGGGAGGGCTATAGCGCTGTGTACACTGTCCTTTAGAAGGGGAGAGGTACACAGGGGGACCGGTCCACTTGATACCGCCTGGGAGTCTGCGATGCCTGCCAGTAAAGATGGCCGCCGGAGACCTCAGAGGAGGAGTGGCCGTAAGATAAGAGCAGCTCAGCGACGCCAGACTGCTAGTTGAAAGGCGCGCTGAGCTGAGGGGAGGAGCCGCTAGACAGGGAAGGCTGCCTCCCCTGGCTAGCAATTAACCCCCGGGTTGCCGGTCCCGCTACCAGCCTGTTACCCTGGTGGTCTAGCGGACACGCGGGGTATTCCTCAATAGAGGGGGAGCCCGCCGCCGCCGCAAGCGCCTCCGGTCTGTCCCCAGAGACCGGAGGCTACTGACTGCATACAAAGTATTCGCGGGCCGCCGCACGCAGCGACCCGCGGCTTACCTGATCCCCGTCGCGTCCGGCAGCAGTCAAGGGAGTCCCCAGAGCCCGGCTAGTACAGGCTCTGGGGTCCCGCCGCGATCCCCAGAGCTGTACTGGCGTCGCGGCGCCAGCGGGGAGAAGGAGCGGCAGCGTGGACGTCCTAAAGGACAGTCTGATGCTGCCGCTCTAAAAATGTATAAAAAGTAGAAAAAAATAAAAAAAATTCTCTTTTAAAATAAAGCTATGGGGCTGCTCCTGCAGCCCCACTGCGACAGGGTGACCCGACTCCGGCCGGGCACCAACTAAAACTGAGGTGCCTGTGGTCGGGGGCGGGGTATAGATGAGGACGG
This sequence comes from Taudactylus pleione, assembly GCA_031769625.1. NCBI lineage: Eukaryota > Metazoa > Chordata > Amphibia > Anura > Myobatrachidae > Taudactylus > Taudactylus pleione. The sequence goes on from JAUIMM010000711.1 coordinate 246,629, forward strand.
ACCCAAGTGCATCCTGGGAGCAGCAAAGCTTTAACTGCGTGGTGCCCGTGGATCCAGATCCAGCTATACCCCAAGGTCAACCCTGTGGACCTCCTATGGACCCTGAAGTAGAAATTATTAATATCTTTTAAGTCAGCTAAAGAAACTTTGGCATACTGTGTGGAGGGGATCAGCTAAAGGAACTTTGGCATACTGTGTGGACGGGATCAGCTAAAGGAACTTCGGCATACTGTGTGGAGGGGGTCAGCTAAAGGAACTTCGGCATACTGTGTGGAGGGGGTCAGCTAAAGGAACTTCGGCATACTGTGTGGAGGGGGTCAGCTAAAGGAACTTCGGCATACTGTGTGGAGGGGGTCAGCTAAAGGAACTTCGGCATACTGTGTGGAGGGGGTCAGCTAAAGGAACTTCGGCATACTGTGTGGAGGGGGTCAGCTAAAGGAACTTCGGCATACTGTGTGGAGGGGGTCAGCTAAAGGAACTTCGGCATACTGTGTGGAGGGGGAGTGAGGTAGAATAAACAGGTCTCTATTTTTTTCAGAAGATAGAAAGGAACAGCTCCAGGTATGGGCACACCAGCAAAATGCCTTAGTGATTGATAAAGCATATAAAATCAAAGGGAAAGCCTCCAGGGACATAGCTTTGTAGGCAGAGAAGGCTCAGGCTACATCAGAGCAGCAGGATGGAGTTCTTGGAATTACTTTCATAAAACAAAATGGGTGTGGCCGCTTTAGCTGAAGCCGAATTTGGCATCAAGAATATAATATTGCAAGTTGAAGTTACCCCAATTCAGGAGTGAATTTAACTGCTTGGGTATTGAACCTAATAGCAGCAGCTGCAATGCAGGGAAATTAATTCTTTGAATGCCTAAATGGAGGTCCAGTTTCTGGCCCCTAACTGGCAAGGATAAGGGGGAATCGCCCTAAACATTGCAGGGGTTCAAAAAAAAAAAAAAATAATAATTATGATTTCCCCTTGATAACACAGGAATATGTGGACTGTACACATCTCGTCAGCAATTCGCGAATATATGCATGTTTATGTATTTTATTATTACTTTTATTGCATTTAGAGTATATAGAAATAATTGAAAATATATAAATTAGTTGTGCGAGTTGCAGAAGGCCATATTTGTCGAATGGCCTCAGGCCTAGAGAGGATGAGGCCTACCCTTTTCTCTTTAAAGTAAGAAAATCTGTGTCTGATGCAGCAGCCATCCTATTTAATGTTTTAGCAATAAGAATTGTAGGTTTAAAATGTAAGTTTTAGAGTGTACAGACTAGTAGACAGCAAGTCTCAGATTTTCTAAATAAAAAAAAAAAAAAAAAAGAAGAGTTAAATCAAGATAGCCTTGGTCTGCAAGAAGCAGGAGCTAAAGACTACATGGGAACAGAAACATAACACCGAATAGTGTCAATATTATGGTTAAGACACCCATAACCAATTAAGGCCTAGCACGTACAAATATTAAATAAATTAATATTCCCCATTGAGTTAACTGGGAGTATAGCCAAAATGAAAGTATAAAACTCAGCAGAGAGAGAGGGAGGGGGAAGCAGTCGGAGGACAAAGGAGAGAGGACACACAACGAGGGTCTGGGGGTGCTGGTGCCATTGCCGTACATACTCTATGTATAAAATTGGCTGACTGGTATGCTACACTGGGTGTCACAAATTATTTTACAAGTATTCCCTACTGCTGTTAATATAACCTATGTTTTTGTTGTGAGTCTGCACTGGCAAAATACATGTATAATTAAGCTGTCTTTAAGTAAATGCATTGTCATTTATTTTAGAATCTGTATGTGTGAATTATTTCATTTCTCTTTGTGACGGGTAAGGTTTATAAGTAATCCATTATACATCGCGTTATCACCCTTTATAGTGGCTGTCCCTCAGATCGCAGAGGGGAGTGGCTTGATGACAATCACAGCCTTCCAGACTAAACATTTAAACGTCAGGAAAAAGGAGAGAAAGTATTAAAAAATAAGAGTTATGGTGTAACATACCTTTGTTAACTCTTTTTTTCGAGGTTCATAGGGTCCACAGGAACTACCACCTTGGGGTATGTAGTTGGAATAATCCATTGCACCAAACAGCTACAGCTTTTCAAGCTCCCAGCATGCACAGAACCTCTTGCCTATATACCCTGCACCAAGCCACAGGCAGTTTGTAAACAAGCCTAAGGGCAAGAGACAGAAAGTGGAGAAGGAAGTACAATGTACACAAGAAACACTCTCAAAAACCGAACAGGGAATCAGTGACACAAAAAGAAAGAAACAGATCCCAACTGAGGCCAGGTGCGTCAGGGTTGGTGTCCTGTGGACCCTATCAACCTAGAAGAAAGAGTTAACTAAAAGGTATGTTATACCATAACTCTTATTTTCTTCTTCAGGTTTCATAGGGTTCACAGGAACTACCTTGGGCATGTCTTAAAGCAGTTCCTTTAAGGGTGTGGACGCTCCTCAGCAGAGAGGAGAATCCGCTGCCCAAATGAAGCATCCTGGGAGGAAAAAGTATCAAATGCATAGAATTTGATGAAAGTGTGGACCGAAGACCAAGTCGCCGCCTTGCACAACTGTTCTACAGAGGAACCATGTCTAAACGCCCATGATGGTCCCACAGGCCGAGTAGAATGTGCTGTCACCGTGTTTGGAACAGGGAGATCAGTCTTAGTATGCACATGAGAAAAAGTCATACGCAGCCACCGAGCCAGAGTCTGCTTGTTAGCTGGCCAGCCTCGCTTATGAAAGCCATATAACACAAAAAATGCATCCGATTTTCTGATGAAATTGGTACGATCCACGAAGATATGAAGAGCTCGAACCACATCCAGTGAAGCTTCACCTACAGAAAGGCCAGAAGACAAAAGACTGGGACTACAATTTCTTCATTCATATTAAAACGGGATACGACCTTTGAAGGTAACACGCCATTGTACAGAGGACAGCTCTATTCTGGGGAAAAAAATCAAAAATGAACAGCGACATGAAAGTGCTGCCAAATCAGAAACTCTGCGAGCTGAGGAGATAGCGAGGAGAAAAAGCATCTTCGCTGTCATCCATTTGAGATCCACGGGGGTCCAAGGGTTCAAAAGGGGGAGCCTGCAGTGCCCCGAGAACCACGGATACCAATCGGTGTCATCGGAGGTTGCAGATGGAGAACACACTGAAAAAATGTTCTAACATCTGGCAGAGTGGCAATTCTGCACTGGAACCAAACTGACAAAGCAGAAACCTGAACTCTCAAAGTAGCCAGATGAAGATTTAAGTCTAGTGCAACCTGAAGAAAAGCAGGAACTCAGGAGACCCTGAAAACCTTAGGGTCATATTTTCTGTGGGAACACCAAAGAAAAAATGAATGCCAAATAACGTGACAGATGCGGGCCGAAGCAGGCTTCCTTGCCCTAAGCATTGTCTGAATCACGGAAGTAGAAAAACCTTTGGCTTTTAAGACTGAAGACTCAAGAGCCATGCAGTCAAAGCCAGCCAGGGTAGATCCGGATATAGGCAGGGACCCTACACTAGCAGATCCGGCCGTAGAGGAAGTGGACTGTCTATGGATAGCCCTGTCAGATCGGTGAATCAATGTGTCCCAGGCCAGGCAGGAGCCATTAGTATCATCCTGCCGCCCTCTTGCTTGAATTTTCTAACCGCCCTTGGGAGGAGGGAGATTGGAGGAAACAGGTATGCCAACCTGAAGCCCTACCTCACTGCCAGAGCGTCCACAAGGGCAGCTGAGGGGTCCCTTGTCCTGGACCCTTACCTGGGGACCTTGTGGTTGTGACGTGATGCTATGAAGTCTACGTCGGGTAGTCCCCACTTGTCCACCAGGAGCTGAGACACGTCCGGATGAAGAGCCCATTCTCCAGCATGTATGTCCTGACGACTTAGAAAGTCCGCTTCCCAGTTGAGGATTCCTGGTATGAATATTGCCGAGATTGCTGGAAGATGACATTCTGCCCAAACCAGAATGTTTGCCACTTCCCTCATGGCTGCCGGACTTCGTGTACCTCCCTGATAGTTAATGTAGGCCACTGCGGTTGCGTTGTCGGACTGAATCTGGACAGGCCTGCCCTGAAGGAGGCCCTGTGGCAGAATGAGCGGCTCTGTGAACCACACGAGGCTCCAAAATATTTAGGGCCAGGTGACTTTCCTGAGCTGTCCATCTTCCCTGAAAGGTGTGATGACCTGTCACCGCGGCCCATCCTCGCAGACTTGCATCAGTAGTGAGGAGTCCCCAATCTGGGATCCATAAGGGGCGATCCTTGTCTAAATGAGTCGTCTGCAGCCACCATGCAAGAAAGGCGCAAAACTCTGGTGAGATGCGGACCATTTGAGACTAATCAGTTGATACACATCCCAATGAGAAAGAATCCAACGTTGCAGGGTCCTGGAATGGAACTGGGCATAAGCCACCATGTCAAAGGTGGATACCATGGACCCCAGTACCTGCATTGCTAAGTGAACTGACACTTTCTGATTGCGGAGCAGTTTGCGTACCAATAATTGTAGGGCAGCAATCTTGTCCACTGGTAACATAATCCTTTGCCCCAGGGAATTCAGCTGCGCCACCAAATGTACTATCTGCTGAGTTGGAGAAAGCTAAGACTTCTTCCAATTGATTATGAAGCCATGCTCTTGCAGACAGGCAATGGTCATTTGGAGATGGTGTTTTACCCTTCCGGAGATTGTGCCAATATCAGATCATCGTCCAAGTATGGTAGTATCCTGACTCCTTGTCGCCTGAGATAAGCTGCCATGACTGCCATTATTTTGGTGAATACCCAAAGGGGTGTGGACAGACCGAAGGGCAGAGCCTGAAATTTGTAATGTTGCTGACACACCACAAACCTCAGAAACTTTTGGTGAGATCGTGCAATAGGTACATGCAGATACACATCCTGTATGTCTAGGGAAACCATGAAATTTCCAGGCTCCGTTGCCATCATCATTGACCGTTTGGGTTCCATACGGAATTTGGGCACATGGATGAATTTGTTGAGAGACTTCAGATTCAGAATAGGGCGATGAGACCAATTCGGTTTCAGAATCATAAACAATTTTGAATAACCACCCCTTCCCTGTTGCATCACAGGAACGGGGATTATAACTCCTGACCTCAGGAGGGCACCAATAGCTTCTTGGATGGCCAAGGCCTTGACTGGGTCTGAAGGAAGAGTTGTACTAAAAAACTTCAGAGAGGGGTGCCTCAGGAACATGAGGGTGTATCCATGAGACCACTTCTCGAACCCAAGCATCCGTAGTTGTCTGATGCCAGGGGCTAGAAAACTGGAGAAGTCAGCCTCCTACGCAGAGATCCCCCAGGGGGAAGCCCGTTCCATCAGGCAGCTGGCTTACCGTCCATCTTGGAGGCTGGACGTTTGACTGACCAAGATTTCCTGGTCTGCCTTTTCTTGCGGGAAATATCCTGTCTGGAGAAAGACTGGCCCTTTGCCTTTCCTTGCAAGCGGAAAGGACCGAAAGAACGACTGCCTAGACTTAGGGGTAGACGTAGATGGCAAACCAGCAGATTTAGATGCTGCCAGAGCAGTCACTATATTATCCAATTCCGGCTCAAACAGAACCTTCCCTACAAAAGGCAAGGACTCAAGGGCTCTCTTGGACCTCCACCTTCCAGGTTCTTAGCCACAGGGTCCTTCAAGTACCAAGGTTGCAGATACTTTAGAAGCCAAAATACCTACATCAACAACTGCTTCTCCAACATACGCAGCTGCTTCTCGCAATTGGCAGAGATAAGACAGCTATTCTCTGGTAGCATCTGACATACTATCTTCCAGAGACGTCGTCCATTCTTCCATGGCCTTGGCCACCCAGGCTACGGCCATAGCCGGCGTGGTAATAACTCCAGACAATGAAAAAACTGATTTCAAATAGTTTTCCATCTGTAATCTCCTTAAGTGAGGATGTGGAAGGAATAGGTAATGTAGAGCTCCGGATCAATCTAGTCAAACGAGCATCTACCGTTGGAGGAACTTCCCATTTGCTACACTCACCAGGTAAAAATGGGTACCGGGAAGTTAAATTCTTTGTCGCATGGAAACGTTTATCTGGAGTATTCCATGCTTCAGACATGAGATCAGTCAGTTGTTCAGACTGAGGGACCACCTTCTGACGCCTAAAGACCGGAGTCTTAGGTTTAGGCAGAACCTCCTCTTCCTCTATACTCAGGACAGTTCTACCTGCTCTCACCAGAGAGGGGACATCTACCGAGGATTGGTGGTCTTCCTCAACCGAGAAAGAACCAGAACTCTGAGTATCAGAGTCTGATGACAACGCTTTGTGAGGATCCTGAGGCAACGCCTGAGGGGATACTCTCTAATGCTTTCGCTTGACTACAACTGGACTATTCGCTTGCATTACCTGCTGAGAAGCTATAGATGGCAGCATACTCTGACTAGAGTGAGCATAAGCATCAAACCAAAAAGTCCACTAAATTCGACAAATCCTGAGACCAAGAGGCTACCCAAGGTGGTTCTTGCGGAGGTGCTGGTGTATGGATTGGAGAGGTGAATGTTTACAACAGACACCACAAAATCCTGCTCTGACAGGCCAGCCAAACAGGATTTACATGATACCAGCATAGGAGGCTCAACCTCCTTCTTCCCCATGCTCTTAGACATAACAAATGTATCACAGGTATAAGGTATAAATTAGGGATGTGCAGGCTCGGATAGGTTCGAGTTTGCACGTTGAGTTCGGATTTTTCCCTCCAAAAAAACGGAACCCAGGAAGAGGCTAAACGTCATCTTACATGGACGAACATCATCATTCCTGGACAAAAGTCCAGGAATGATGATGTTCGTCCATGTAAGATGACGTTTAGCCTCTTTCTGAGTTCCGTTTTTTTGGAGGGAAAAATCCGAACTCAACGTGCAAACTCGAACCTATCCGAGCCTGCACATCCCTAGTATAAATGCAATGTGACAGTCTTCACAAGTAAATGTGAACAGACAAATGGAAAACCCCCACACACCTGTACAGAGGGATGAGGAGAAACACAGTGATAGCTATATCTGACAGTTTAGAAAATAAAATACAGTGTCAATACAGCAGGTAGCATTAAAGTCATATACAATGCAAATCTAAAAATTCATATGTAAATGAATATGTAAATGGGCTCTGAATCAACTGACCAAACCCCCAGGGACTTAGTAGGATATAGCCTAACCCAAGGGAGACGCCTACAGGGGGACTGACCCACACCTCTGAGAACCAACAGCTTTCAGCAGCACACCATCGGTGAACTGCGAGTGTTTCAATACACGAGGTGGTCATAAATAACAAATCCGACGCGGAAACCAACACAGGAAGTTGCCTCTGGGTTGGGGGAGGAGCGGCCGGGGGAGCACCTATCTCCCCTAAGCTGCATTAATGGCATGGGTACGCTGGCCTCCCAGTAGTAGACGCTTACTAGTGTATCTACTACCCATCCCCGGCGTCAGACGATACGGCCCCGGTCGTAGTGAGGACTCGGCCCGCGGGCCCTCACAAGAAGCAGCCTCCGATGCCGTCTCCTACACTGGAAGCCAGGACTGCAGCGCACGATTCCCGGACAAGCGAGAAATCACCGTACCTTGTCATCTCCTTGGATCAGATTGCATTCTGGGCCCCAGCATCGCTGCTAGCTAAGATTCGCTGAGACCCGCCGAAATCCCCAAGGCCCGTTCAGGAGCTGGCGTTTCGGCATCAGCGCAGGTAGTAGGAGTCGTAGCACATGCGTCCTTTTGGACGCTTAGTACTAACACCACTCAGTATATAAAAGAACTAAGGTAAATCAAAAATATAAAAAAAGCCTAGGACTGCCTAAGCAGTCCCGCTGTTATAACAGGTGCCTCTGGATACTTGCCAAGCACCAAACAGAAAAACTGCGGCTGGCAGCATAGTATATAGGGAGGAGGTCCTGTGCATGCTGGGAGCTTGAAAAGCTGTAGCTGTTTGGTGCAATGGATTACTCCAACTACATACCCAAAGGTAGTTCCTGTGAACCCTATGAAACCTGAAGAAGAAACTTCCCCCATTCGGACACACACAGACACTGAGTCCCGTTTCAAATTATATGACCACAGAGATGTTATTCTCTGGTGAACAAGCATGATCAGAAAACACATCTGTACTGCAAATATTAAGGCTAGTTATTTGATGGGGTAGGTTGTCTGTTTTTCAATTGGTATTATTGTTGGGATAACATAATTCCTACACATTTTATGTTTTTCATTCAAAAAGTTAAAAAAAACCACAACATTTTGTTTTCATGTACAACTACACATGTAGAACCACGGTGCTATTGTGTGGCTTTGTTCTTTAGGAGATGTGTCATTATGAACCCAGTGAGTGTTCCACTGGGTCTTATCTGGTCTTGGCAGACATGCTGGAGCCAGGTTGCACATGGTGACCAAGATGAAGAAGGGACTGGAACAGGTCATCAGGACAAACAAGGTGGTGTGCATTATCGCAAGGTCTAAACACTCTTTGCAATGCTGGTGGTGGTGCTGTTGGATGTTATCTGGTCAGTTCTGATGCAGAATCAGCTGTAAGGAAGACGCAGAATGGCAGGGATTGGGCACAGGTAGTAATAGCCTCTGTGGACTTTGCTATTTACAATGAGTTTAGTTTCTGCCACATGGGTAGGGCAGTGAAAAGTGTGGCTTAGTAGATGAGAAGTAGTAACTAAGACAAAGGCAATCACGAGGTACAGGAGTCTATGTAACTTGTAATGTGGGGAAACCTGTTTTTGTCGCATTTATGCTTCTTTTGTGTTTTCACATAACAAGGTACCACGACGCATAAGGAGGACCTACAGGCATTCTGGCTGGGCAAAAAGAGCCAAACATTATTCCTCACAATAGGAATAAAATGCAAAGTTGTTTTTGGTTAATCATGAAATAAATGAGAGATAACCAGGTTACTACAACAAATAGATATAATAAGAGTAATTTGAAGGTAATAGCTCAATTCAGCATTTGAATTTCAGTATATATTGTACATCCTCTTAGATTAATTTATCTGCAAGACAAATGGGTCTTAAGTGTCATCAATCATTTCCTATATTAAGCTATTAAAAACATTGTATTACCTTTAAAATGTGTTTTAACACATTGTTATAAAACCTCTATAAGGGAGAGAAAAAAAAACACGCGCCTGTATGTTTGCTGAAAAGAACATAAATCAGCTAGGCAGAAAATCTATCATAAAAAAAGACCAGCTAACAACATTTGAAAGTATAAATAAATAGGGAAAAGCTCAGCAGGATTACATTGTAAATGCACACTTGTGAACAATTAAACTTTAACGAGTCAGTCTTTCAACGGCTGTAAGTGTGACCAGCACAAGTTGAAGCAATTTGGGCAACGCTGCTTGTCGCTTGCAATCACTTCACGCCCTGTTGGTAGCCATTACCTTTTCAGAGTTGTTAAACAAATCAGACTGCAGATTTCCATCCAGAAACTCATTAAAATAGGTCATCAGTTTTTGCGCCTCTACCGCTCGCTGCCGTGGCGTGTTTACCCCCTCCAGCTGGTCACCAAGATGGCACACCTTTGTTGCCACATAGCTGATGTGCTCGTCAAGCTCTTGGAAATGCTGAAAGGCAACCTGAAAAAATGATGAGCACTGTTCAGTTTATTATGCACACACAGTGTACAATTAGTAATAAATGGATTCCTAATTTTACTTTTGATATAATGCTTGGCCCTTTTATAGGCATGAGGAGTCATAAATAAAGCACTAGGTTACTTACCTCTACCCAAAGCAAAATGTATAATTAGCAATGGGAAGAGTCTTTAAAATTGCATTTATCTTATGTAAGAAACAGCTAAATCATCTTTACTTATAGTCCCTAAAGAAATATCCAGTAGTCATTGAATAAAGCCGGCATGCTTATATCATATAGCTTGCTCTGTTGAAATAGTTTCATGTTGCATTAATGTAACTAGTACCTTTGTTGCTCAAATACAAACTCAAAGTTTGTGTACATACATGAAACTCTCCTGCCGAATATTTTGAATCATCTTGGCCAGCATGGACAGAGAGGAAAACAGATTACCAACTGGAAGGACCAGGGTGCCATTAAAACATCCACCAAGGGCAACTTCTTTTTGAGTCGGGAAGCCTTGAGGTCTATATCGGGCATCCTACAATGATCAGAGATCCTTCGAAAAACATCCTGGAGATCCCATTCCCCGGGATGGACAGTGTGGCAACTGAGAAAGCCCGTCTCCCAGTTGACTACTATTGGAATGTAGACAGCCGAAATGGCAGGAACCCAGAGTTCCGCCCAAGTGAGGTTGTGAGCTACCTCCTCCATCGCTGGAAATGGAAAGAACTGCATCAGACTTGGACAGCAGCCCTGGGGATGCATGTCCTGACTCAAAGCACCATAGCCAACTAGGCTGGCATCTGTGGGGAATAAGGTCCAATACCAAATCGAGATGAGGGGCCCCTTGGCTAGATTCTGGGACTGAAGCCACCACTGCAGTGACTGGCGAGTCTGAAGAGCCAGTCGGAAGAACTGTCTGTACAAGCAGGGCTCTGTAGAGCATGGAACCTGACATAAGGGATCACTTCTAATGACGCCACCATCTTTTCCAGGAGTTGCATACACCTGAGAATCAAGATCTGGGGTTGGTGAAGAAGCGATCTTACCAAAGTCTGGAGGTTCTGAATCTTCCGCAGAGGAAAAAGTAGACATATGGTAAGAACTTACCCTTGTTATCTCTTTTTCTACGAGGTCCATAGGGTCCACAGGATGACCTTGGGGTGTAGGTGATGCAGAGTCATCCAAGTGCCTTACACAGTAAATTTTTCTCCCAGGATGCAAAGGGTCTCCCTCTATAACCTGCCCCCGGGCTGGAGGCTTCTCAGTTACGTAGCAAGCCAAAGGAGGATAAAAGAGAGCAGAAAGTCTGGAACACACTAGAATCACATTCTCACACAGAAGGAGCCCGGAAAACCGGTGACAGGAGGAAAGCCCAACTGGAGCACAGGTGCGTCAGGGCGGGTGCCCTGTGGACTTCGTATAAAAAGAGAAAACGAGGGTAAGTTCTTACCATATCTCTAATTTTCTACTTCAGGATCCATAGAAGGTCCACAGGGTGACCTTGGGGATTCCCAAAGCAGTACCCTCAAGGGCGGGGACTTTCCTGTGCAGAAAGGAGAATCTGCCACCTGAAGAAAGCATCCTGAGTGGCAAAGGTATCAAAAGAGTAATACCTCAAAAAGGTCTGGATAGAACACCACGTGGCCGCCCTACAAAGCTGTACAGCCGAGGCACCATGACTAGCTGCCCACGACGGGCCCGCAGACCGAGTAGAATGAGCAGTCCTCTCTTGTGGAAACCATAAAGTACAAACAAGGAGTCTGATTTCCAGAGAGAACTGGTATGATCCAGATAAATATTGAGGGCACGTACCACATCCAATGAGGCTTCCCCTGCCAAGAGGTCTGGGGAGTTAAAGAGCAGCACAATCATTTCCGCATTAATGTGGAAACTAGAGACCACCTTAGGAAAGAACCCAGGAACTCTTCTGGAAGAAGCAATGGCCAGAAGAAAAACAGTCTTGGCAGTAAGCCATTTGAGGTCCACTGAGCCCAGTGGTTCAAAGGGAGGGCCCTAAGGACAACAACCAAACCCCAAGGCGCTGCAGGAAGGACAAAGGGAGGCTTGATACGAAGGACCCCCTGCACAAAAGTGCGGATGTCAGGAAGAGGAGCAATCCTTCACTGGAACCACACTGAAAGGGCCGAGATATGGACCTTCAGTGTAGCAAGGCGGAGACCAAGGTCCCAACCCGCCTGCAGGAAAGCCAACACTCTGGATATCCTTAACACCTGGGGGTCATAACTTTTTGAATGACACCATTCAATATACGTATGCCATACCCTGTGGTAAATTCTGGCAGAAGCAGGTTTACGTGCTCTGAGCATGGTGTTAACCACAGAGCCAGAAAAACCCTTGGACTTTTAGAGAGGGATGTCTCAAGACCCAAGCCATCAAAGACAGACGACTGAGATCTGGGTAGAGGCAAGGACCTTGAGACAACAGGTCCGGACGTTGAGGCAACAGCCACGGAGTGTCGATGGAGAGACTCCGAAGATTACAATGGACGTCGGGGCCACGCTGGAGGCACCAGCAGGACCGTGCCACCCTCTTGTTTGAACTTCCGAATTACTCGAGGAAGGAGGGAGATTGGAGGAAACAGGTACACAAACTGGAAGGTCCACTTGACTGACAGAGTCTACCAAGAGAGCTCTGGCATCTCTTGTCCTGGACACGTACTGAGGCAGCTTGTGATTTAGTCGAGAGACCATGCGGTACACGTCTGGAAGGCCCCCACTTGTCCACTAGGAGCTGAAACACTTCTTGGTGAAGAGACCATTCCCCGGGATGCACGTCGTGACAGCTGAGGAAGTCCGCTTCCCAATTCAGCACTCCTGGAATGACCACCGCCGATATGGCTGGTAGATGGCCTTCCCCCCATGTCAGAATGCGTGACACCTTGGTCATTGTCGCCTGACTTAGAGTTCCTCCTTGATGGTTTAGGTAAGCCACTGTCATGGCGTTGTCTGACTGCACTTGCACGGGCATTCCGTGAAGCAGCAGCCTGGCTTGTTGTAGGGCCCTGAAAACTGCCCAAAGTTCCAATATGTTGATTGGTAGCGCAGATTCCTTTGCGGTCCGCCTTCCCTGAAAGGAGGGTGAACCTGTCACTGTGCCCCAACCTCGAAGACTGGCATGCATCGTCAGAAGGACCCAGTCTGAGATCCAAAAGGGACGCCCCCTGGTGAGATGGATTGTCTGTAGCCACCAAGTCAGAGAGCAACAGGGCTCCCAGATGGAGCATCCTTTGAGAAGGAATCAGTGAGGACTTCTTCCAATTTATCAACCACCCAGTGTACCTGGAGCACAAATATCGTTATCTGCAGGTGGTGGTGAAGCTCCTCTGGGGACTCTGCTAGTAGCAAGAGATCGTTCAGGTAAGGTAACAGGCGGATACCCTACAGCCGCAAATGGACTGCCATTACCACCATGACCTTTGAAAACAGCAGAGATGCAGTGGCAAGGCCAAATGGCAGAGCCTGGAACTGGAAATGCTGTTGTGACACAGCGAACCTGAGAAAACATTGGTGAGCTGAAATAATCAGAATATGCAGGTATGCATCTTGAATATCCAGGGATACCATAAAATCCCCGGGTTCCATAGCCAATACAACGGAGCTAGGGTTTCCATTCTGAACCTGGGTACCCTGAGGAATTTGTTCAGGGACCAGAGTTTGAGAATAGGACGATAAGAACGGTTTGGTCTCTGGACTAGAAAAAGGCTGGAATAATAACCCATTCCCACAACGGGACCGGTACAATGACCCCTGCCTGCAGCATGAATTGTAGCACCTCTTGAATAGCCAAAACCTGAGTTCTAGCCCTACCTGGGGCCCGATAGGTCCGAAAGGACGGAGTCCGAGCCCCTGAAGAATCTCGGAGGCTTCCCACAAGAGTCAGCTGTTCTCTGATAGCATTTGGGACTAAAGTTGTTTCTAGGCTATTAGCCAAACATTCCATGGCCCGAGCCACCCAGCAAATGGCCATAGCTGGTCTGCACGCAGCCCCCGAAAGGGAATAAACAAATTTAAGACAGACCTCTACCTTCCTATCTGTAGAATCCTTCAGAGACGACATTGGTAGCATTGCGCTTTTTACCAAGTGTGTGACATGGGAATCCACCACCGGTGGAGTCTCCCACTTGGTAAAATAATTCTCAGCAAAAGGATAAGCAGAGACTAGACACTTCTGCGACTGATAACGCCTTCCCTGGCGTTTTCCATGCTATCTCCAAGTGATCCACAAGTTGGTCAGACAATGGAAATATAGCCTCAGTCACCCTTTCTTCCATGAAACATGCATGCGAAGACTTAGGCGCAGGAGGCTCATCCTCCTCAATGATCAGGGCTGCCTTCACAGCCTGTATCAAACCTGGAATATATATTTTTGACTTCACCCCTGCCTCTTGAGCAGGGGTCTAAGAGTCAGACTCATCCAGGAGAAAGTCCATCATCAGATGATACATCATCTTCATCCCACAAAGTAGATTGTGACAACAGCAAGACCCTTTTAGCTGGTCTGCTGACCTCAGTCGCACCTTGCAATACAGCGGGAACTGTATTAACCCACTGGGGGAGCAACACCTGTGTGGGTGCAGATGGTTGCAGCAAGTTATGCGCTGGCAAAAGATGCTGCTGTTGAAAACCGAACTGTGGAAACACAGGAGCGCCTGCCAAACGCCCCGCAATGGTTGTCAGTGCTTTTGCAAAGCACTCCCATGGCGGCTCTTGCTGGGCGGCAGAGGGACCTGGAGAGGTATAATACCGCAAACATAACTCCTCAGAGGCTATGTCCCCCGCCCCTAATATTGCTGTACATTTCTTACAAAGCAGTTTACTAGTAGCCAAATTAGGCATATCATTCTCACTGCCAGTCAAAGTGAAGAGGATACCCAAGGTCACAGCCTGCGGCTTTAGCCACACCCGCACACCACCAGTGCTATGGCTCAGAATAGCAGAATAAGTACAGGGATAGCAAAAAAATGACTGACAGTTATAGAAAGAGACAGACAGCGCCAGCATACAGTCACAGACAAATGCAGACCACCACCACCTGCACTTAATGGCACTTTTTGGTCAACTATGTTTGTCCAGTGCGCATGCGCACGAGGGAGCCGGCTCCTTCGTGCGCATGCGTGAGACCCGCTACGACCGACAGCGCCGGTCGTAGCGGGTCTCTTTCCAAAGGGGGCGAGCTGTCGATGTTGATTGACAGCTCGCCCCGTTTGGAAGGCGGGCCGGGGGGGTGGCAGCCCAAACGGAGGCGTTCCCATGGGAACGCCTGCCGTTTGGGGGAGGCCCCACTGACATCACTAGTGATGTCAGTGAAGAGCTTCCGGCTCTGACAGAGCCAGAAGCTCTCCGGAGTTACGACAAGTGAGAACCTACCCTAGGGTCTCGTCGTAAGCCCCGATGGTCGCGATGGTCTATGACCATCGCGGCCATCACCCTAGCGGTCGTTAGAGCTGTGGGTGTAAACCCACAGCCTAACGACCGAAACAGAGGCGGCCGGTCAGGATGCAAGCGGCCGCCCAGTTTCTGAACGACCGCTTGCATCCTCCGACCGCCTCTGAATTAGGGCCTTAGTGTCTAGTAGAACAAAGTGCTACATACTGAGACCACCATCAGGAGGAGAGGTATGGATGGGGAACACCCAGCCAGGAGAGATGGACAGCGAAGAAATCATGGGGGGTGGAGCAGGAAGAAGGAAGCTGTCACAGTTCAGCCAGGTAGCGGTGGAAAGGTGCGCTGTGCAGCAGGGAGGGGCCTCCCCTGGCCAGCGATGAACCCCTAGGACGCTGGAGCGTTCCCGCCAACTCCAGGCAGCTTTGTGGAAGCACAGGACTCAGTGCCTGGTTCCACACACTGTCAACCCCAGGGAGTCCCCAGCACTGGAGGAAAAAAGCCTGCGATTTGGCACGCACCACCGTGGCATGTGTCGCTTACCTTCTGCCCGTAGCATCCGGCCACAGTCTAGGGATCTCTGCTAGCCAAGACCCCAGAGGCCCGCCGAGATCTCCGAATCAGTACCGGTGTCTCGGCGCAGCGGGGTAATGACACGGCAGTGCGAATACCACTGTACTATCCGCGCTGCCACACTAGAAGAATCTTCAAACTTCAGGGGCTGTTTAGCAACAGCCCCACTACTTGTTCAGTGACCTGGGCACCCAACGAAACTGAGAAGCGTCCGGCCCGGGGCCGGGGTATAGAGGGAGACCCATTGCATCCTGGGAGACAAATTTACTGCGTAAGGTGCCCGGATGACTCTGCATCACCTATACTCCAAGGTCACCCTGTGGACCTTCTATGTGTCGTTTAGGAGGCAAACGGGTATGAGGTTGGATTTTGGATAATTTACGATCCACCCAGAGTGTCCACCACCACCTGCAGATGCGCCTTAGAAAAGAGTCCATGACCTTTGTGAACACTATGGGGGCTGTGGATAGACCAAAGAGCAAGGCTCGGAACTGAAAATGTAGTTAGCCGACCATAAAGCGAAGCATCTTCTGATGGACCTCCCACATAGGAATGTGGAGATAGGCATCCTTGCTGTATAAAGACGCAGAGAATTACCCTTCCCCCATTGCGCTGATTACTGACAGCAGAGACTCCATCTTGAAACATGTCAACTCGAGGTGTGGATATAGCGGTTTCAAGTTCAGCATTGGACTGAAAGAAGTTTGGCTTGTCCACTAGGAAGAGATTTGAGTAAAAAGCCAACTTCTGTTGGTGTACGGGAACTGGAACAATAACGCCTGAATTTAATAGAGAATGAACCGTACCCCATAGTCGTCTGTTTTATTGGGTCTTGATGGTATAGGATTGGAGAAGAATCATCTGGGACTGGGGCCTTCCAAATCTAGAATGTAATCTCAGTCCAAAATGCCCACACCCAACAATCCGATGCAGACTCAAACCAGACATCCCGGAATTAGAGTAAACAGGGCCCGTAACACCGAAGGGGTGGAATTGGGCTCCCTGAGTGTCAGGCGGATTGTTTTTCCCCCAGCTTAGTGCTGGGTTTACGAGGAGCAACAGACATGAATTTAACTCCTGTGAAAATAAGTAAATTAGACCCCTGAAAGAGGGAAATCTACACCGCACTTGACATGCTAAAAGATTGAAAACTAGGGGGGTCTAACGACTTGGGGGGTCAAAACTGGCAGATATGGGCTCAAGTTCTGGCCCAAAAACAGAGTCTCCTACAAATGAAACCGCTTACAAGGTATGCTTTGATTCTAAATCTTCCTCCCAAGATCTGAGCCAAAGCGCTTCCATAGACAGAACAGAGATTCTTGATTGTGATTGTGAGGCCACATCTAGTGCTGCATCATTCATTTAGGTGGAAGCTTGTGTATTTGGTCAAACAAAGTGAGCAGCTCTGGGTAATCTCCCTCAGACTGTAAACCCAAAGCTAATTGCTCTATCTAAGATTCCAGAGCCTTGTTGACCCATGTCATACCTAAAACTGGGCAAAGAGAGGCCGCTGCAAAGCAAAAAATTGATCTGAGCAAGGCCTCACTATCAGCCTGATCCCATAAGGTCACTGCTTGTGCCGTAGGGATAATTGTAGACTTGACTAGTCTGGCAATAGGAGTATCTACCCAAGGTGAAACATACCAAATAGTATGGTCTTTCTCCATAAAAGAATAAGCAGACCTGAAATGTAGAACCTGGAATTTCCTATCAAGTTTAAACCAAGCCTATCTCAAAACATCCAAAAAATGTGAAAAGGCCAGAAAAGTTAGAACCGGTTTCTTTTTACGTTTAAATAAGGAATAAGATGGTCTTGCCTCAGAAACCTATTCTTCTTGAATATTTAGGGTCTAGTGAACTGCAGCAATTAAATCTTGAATGTCCAAACTTAATCGAGATTCTTCTTCCAACCAGTTTGATCCTCCCAGTCAGGTTCACTATTTCCCCCTCCTCTTGAGAAGAATCCGCCGATTCAGATTTGCCTTAAAAAAACAGGACTATGCGGCCGGGAACGCTTCCTAGCTACGAAAGCTCAAGCAGAGGTTATCTTATCCATGGAAGCCGGGACCATAGAGAGACATCTCTCAATATTACGGGCCAACAATGGCTCTCCTGAAAAATCATAAGAAGGAAGAGGATCCTGCTGAGCTCCTGGAAGAATCACTGACCTCCGATTGGCAATCCACTCGTCCTGTAAGGTCCGCAATGACGTGCGCCATGGACTTAGGCCATTCCGGAATTGCCGACTCACGTGTCAGGTCCCTGGATGGCTTGCCAAGGACCTCAGGTTCACAAAGTGTGCAAAGGGCCACAGGTTCTGTGGAACCTTTGGATGATTTTGCACCACATTTGGAATATACATTTAAAAAAAAAAGCAGAGGAAGACCCCTGTTTTGCCTTTGGAAGCTTTCTCTCCCTTTACCATCATGTTGTATAAGAGACAAATACAATGGATAGATTTGTGCACAATAAAGAACCTGCCTAAGGGCCCAATTCACCACAGATCGCAACTGCAACAGCGTACGCAGATCGTCCGACGGTGCTTACTGCGCATGCATATGCGTGAGTTAGCATTGCGATCACTTATGCAGATACAAAGCCATCGCAGATCGAGGGACGGGACATCAGCGTTTGGGGGTGGGGACATCGGAGTGCTTGGAGAAATGCAAGCGTGCCTGTCTGTTTGACCGCCGTTTCCTGGGCGTGCATAAATTAGCCACTGCGACGGCATACGCAGCTTGAGCACTCACTGCATGCGACGACAGTTGCGATTTCTGAGTAAGGTCAGACCTGTTGTAATTGTGTGTGAGGGGCCGATGTTACTCAATGTACACGCAGGTCTGCGAGGCCTTACGGATTTGGGAAAGCGGTAGTGGGCGTCTCTATGCTGGCTTTGCGATTGCAAACATTAGCATATTTTCGCAGCAGATCTGCGTGTGTAATCGCAGCTGTGATCGCAATAGCAATCCGTAGTGAATCAGGCCCTAAGTTACCAAGGAAAAAGTGCAGGTATTAAATAACTAGTCCACTAAGAAGCTGTGTATGCATGCATATATATATACACACACACACACACACACACATTATATATATATATATATATATATATATATATATATATATATATATATATATATATATATATATATGTGTGTGTGTATATATATTTATTACAGACAAATGATAAAGCTTGTCTATATATATATATATGTATATATATATATATATATATATATATATATATTATATACACACACACATATATATATATCACACACACACACATTATATATATGTGTATATATATATATATATATATATATATATATATATATATATATATATATACATATATATATATATTACAGACAAATGATAAAACTTGCCTAAAAATGCTGCGTAGTAACAGTTACAGCAGACTATTCTGCTTAAAGACCCATATAAACAAAGGCATAAGGCTAGAAAGTGGATTTAAGTTGCCATTAACTAAGGAGAAATACAAGGTAACCAAAGTATGTAAGCAAAGTTACATCCAAGCGCTGAGCTCAGAAACCAAAACCTAGCAGAGCCAGTGTCAAACCCTTCTGCAAACACTCCGCTGTACAGGATTTGAACCCCTCTGTGTAAGGGTGTCTCATCGTCTTGCTTCAGCCCTGAAAAGACTGCCAAGGAGGAAAGAAGAGGAGCGACATGCAAAGCAGCACTGGGAGGAAAGGGGATTCTGCCACCTAAACCTTTCCCGGGATGTGAAGGACAATATAGACTGACTAATTACACGGTCAAAAGTTCTGCAGTCGGAACTTCAGTGATGCAGCCCACCACTACTACTAAGGAGGATGTGGCTACCTTACCACAAGGGACATCCGTAGAGTACCCCAGCGCTACTTCTGGGAAGGCTGTGGCTGCCTCACTTGAACGGAGAGATCTCCCACAGCTTAAAAAGTATCCACAGTGGTACCTGACGCGCTAATGAGACTCCGGTCCTCTGAGCCCAATGTGGTCAGACTCATCCCTGTTGCGGAAAGCTGGGCAGTGGGATCAGACTATTTAATGAAGAGACTCCCGCTCTGAGATTGCCTGAGCCCTGTAAACACGGTCTGAAGCATAGAAGTAAAAATAAGATTAAAATATATAAAGCTACAGTAAAATCGTGTCTTACTCCATAGCTACTAAAGAAAGAGGAGATTTATGTTCTTTCCTGTTAAATACCTTGCTTTGAGTCCATGGGGACACAGGCTTTACACTGGGTATAGGTGGTGAGCTTGGCACCACATGATTAACTCTTTTCCTAGCAGCCCAGGCTCTCCCCTATTCCACCCCCTAGACAGCCTAGAGGTCCACTTAAGTTAACAAGCCCAAGGCATAGAGGAAGAGGAAAAAGAAGGATGACGGCGCACACACACACACACACACACACACACGAGGTGAAAAGGGAAACAGATAACAGTGCAAAAAACACCCCGCAAGCCAGGCGCGTCAGGGCGGCTTGCAGGGTTTTTTACCTGAAAAACCAAAGAAAAGAGCCACCTGAGGAACAAACTGTTTTAGCTGAAGGACACCCTATAGTAAAGTCTGTATATCTGGCAATAGTGCAATCTGTCTCTGGAAGAGGACAGAAAGGGCTGAAAACTGTACCTTTAAAGAGAAAAGGTGGAGGTCCAAATCCAGAACCACCTGCAAGAAAGACAGTACTCTCGACAGACTGAAGGATCTGGGGTTGAAACCTAGAGTCGAACACCAATCAAAGTATGTTTTCCCAAAAACACTGTGGCAAGTCCTGGCCAAGGAAAGCTTCCTGGCGAGAAGCGTGGTACGAATGACAGAGCGGGAGAAAGCCTTAGCTCTTAGGACGAATGTTTCAAGATCCACCACATCAAAGCAAGACAGCCTAGGTCCAGGTCCAAATGGAGGCACAGGCCCTGAGACAGCAGACACAGCCTGAGAGGAAGATGCAGCAGAGGCTAGATGGAGAACCAGAAGGTCCTCGTCTCAAGCCCTGCTTGTCCAATCCAGAGCCACGAGAACCACAGTGCAGTCTTTCAACTTCAATTTACGGAAAAACCAGCGGAATCATTGAAATTGAAGGAAAGGTCCACCGAACCGCTAGGGCATAAAATAAAATAGCTCAGGCATCCCGGTGCGCGAACAGTATTGCGGCAGCTTGTGGTTATGTCGAGATGCCATCTTGTCGATGTCTTGCAGGCCCCAGCGCAGAACTAGGAGCTGAAAGACGTTTGGGTGCAGCATCTACTCAGAGTGAACGTCCTGGCGGCTTAGAAAGTCCGCCTCCCAGGTTTGGGCTCCGGGGATGTAGATTGCTGACAGAGCAGGTAGATGATGCTCTGCCCACTGAAAAATGCAACACACCTTTATGGTTCCGCGACTGTGGGTACTGCTCTGATGGTTTATGTAGGTTGTAGCGTTGTCAGACTGAACCTTGACCGGCCGACGTTGGAGAAGAGGCTGTGCTAGTCAAAGAGCTTGCATCGGTGGTGAGCAGGACCCTAACCTGGATCCAAAAAGGGCGGCCCTTGTACAGGTTTGGACCGGTGGAGCCACCACAAGAGGGAGTGACTGACTTCCCAAGGGAGAGGGATTGCCTGATACTTGATATGCACAGGAGTGAAACTGTGCATACTCGGTCATCTCGAAGATCTCGACCAGAGAGCCCCAGGACCTGCATGCAAGAGTGGATAGACACATGACAGCGATCCAAGAAGAAGCGAACTTTGGCCTGAATGGACAGAAGCTTGTCCTTTGTAAGGAATACCTGCTGGAGTCCAGAAAGGCTCCTAAATGTAGCATCAAGGTGGATTTTATGTCAATTAATGATCCACCCGTGAGACTGTAGTAAGTCCACCATGAAACGGATGTGATCCCTTAGCACATCCGGTGACTGGGCCAGAAGTAGATGGTCCAGATAGCACAATATTCTGACCCCTTGGTATTATAAACCTGGAGAAAGACTGACCTTTGGTCTTAAACTGTGGGCGAAAGGAGCGGAAATTAAAAATTTGTGACCTGGGGGCTGCAGCAGAAGGAAGGAAGGCAGTCCTGGCCACGATCTTGTACAATTCAGGACCAAAAAGAACCTTCCCTGCGAAGGGAATTTCAAGGGCTTTATTAGAGTCTGCAGCGGCGTGCCAGGTTAAAAGGCAGAGGGCTCTCCTAGCTGCCACAGCAGAAGCCGACACTTTAGAGTAGAGAACACCAGTGTCACCAAGATAGGAGCCTGCATCCCACAGATGATCAACCAACGATAACAACTCAGTTCTGCGAGTACCAGCACTGAGACCATCCTCCAGGGCATCAGCCCAGTATCCGATCATCTCAAGTTTCCCAAGCAGACACCAGGTCTGGGTGGACAATAGCTCCCACAGAGGAAGCGCTCTAGCTTGCTTTAAGGAAGCGCTCTAGCTTCTTATTGGAAGGTCGTTTTAATTAGGGATAGGAAGAGTAGTAGATTTGACTACTTGGGCAATGTGAGCATCCACCAGAGGAGGGGACTACCATTTCGCCCCATCCACCGCTGGGAGCAGATAACAAGCAGCAATGTGCTTAGAGACTATGAAGCTCTTTTTTGGGTGAGCCCATGTCTCCGCTAGGCAGTCTTCAAGCTGAGCAGAAGAAAGGAATTCAGCAGGCGCCTTCTTTTGACATTTAAATACTGGGGCATCAGACTTTAAAGTCTGGTCAGAGTCCTTGATTGAAAGTTAAGATTTAACTGCCTTGATCAGGGTCTTAACGTCCACCTGCAGAAGGAATCCCCCTGAATAGTGGAGGTTTCAACATCAGTGGCAATAGAGAAATTATCCTTAGGATCCGATGAAATCTCAGAATGTAGAATTGTGATGACTGTTCAACTTGTGCTTGAACAGGCGATATTTATCCAGCATCTGTTGGCGATGGGGACACCTGCGCCAAACCTTGCACCGACAGATAACGGTTGGACACATGGAGGTTCAGCAGCGTGTTGTGAATCACCCTGAGAAGCTAAAACAATGGCAACCTGGCCTACACCTGTAGCGAAACTAGCAGATGAGGTAGGCCTGGGGGCTGCAAGCGGATTTACTAACTGCGACATTACCTGTGAAAGTGCAGAAGCCCATGCAGGTTCCTGATTGGAAGCTGTGGCCAAAATAGACCTCTCTCTGCATAGCAGAGAAACACAAAGCACAGAGACCATCATGGTCAGGAGCCTGAGGAGAAAGTACATCAGTACAATTCCTACAGTTGCACAACACAGGAACGCCCCCCTCCATGGGTGCCCTGCCCTTGGAAGACATATTAATATAATTGCAAGAATGTCCCCAAACCCAAAAGTTTAATAAAAAATAGTGGTGTGTAGTAAGGGGTAGAGCACTAAATGTTAGAGCACCACAAATAAATTGCTGAAGAAAGTTAACAGTTTGGTGCTCAGCTTAAGTTCACTACCTATACCGAGTGTAAAGCCTGCGTTCCCTGAGGTTCTGAAAAAGCGTGAAGGGTTAGAAGGGGGCCGGAGTTGGTTTTGTTAACACTTTAGTGCCCTGTGCCAGTCCCTTTATCCCAGAGAGTCAGCACCGCACTGTCCCATAGATCGGATATACAGTATGAGGAATACCACACTAGAATTTCTGTTTCAGCATATGAGCCCTAACTGTGTCTGGGCTCACTGTGGGGACTGGGAATCTGCATTCCTGCAGTGAGACCACATAATTTGTCAGAAGGGTCTTGAAACTGAATGCTCTACATGCCCATTCGCTGCCAGACTATCATGGTAATGCTGTATCTAACAAGTAAAACGTAATTAAAGTCTCATCTTGTGTGGCATTGCCTGGAAACCTCCTTTTCATAGAATAGGTAAAAAAAAAAAACATTCAGAATGAACATATTTCGTCAAGCCAAGGGCGGATGGAATGTGTTACTACACAGATTAGCATAAGATGTTGTGGAAGCACTGCTATGTTGTGTTGAGGGTAGTCAAACGTGTTACAAGTGACTGGCATCTATTTCCTCTACACTATTTGGAATAAATGTCCTCATATGTACAGGATAAAATACAAGTTGATACAATCTATACACTGTAAAGCAAATCAATGTTCTGAAGGGCTCTGTGTATTTTGTTGACTGTCACCAAGTAGACATTCATAAAAAGTTTTAGAGCACAAGACCAAGCCTTTGGTTTATGGACATGAAACTTTCCCCCTTTGGGAACTAGAGCACTTAGAAGCATTTGTAATGGTTTCCATCTGTGGCGAACGCATATAAAGTATTTCAAATTCCGCTTTTGTATAGCAATATATAAAACCTTTTATTTATAGTCAATAATAAAAAAAGCAGAAAATGGCAAAACAGTCAAAAACTATGTTTTACAGAATGTGTTTTAATAGGTCTCCAAATAAAACTGTACTAGCCTATAACCTAACTACACAAATATACAATAGATTATGTGGCGCCGAGTGTTTAATGTTTTATGTTGCCACGGCAACGTGTTAACCCCCCGGTGTACTGCACCGGGGGTGGGGGCTTTATGTTGGTGCCGCAGCCCCGGATCATCTCCACCGGCTGCGGCAGAGCGACAGGAGGGCAGGGCGGGAAGCTGACCGCTGGGGACCGGGAGCAGAGCTCCCGGCACCCCAGGGCAGCAGGAAGCCGCTGCAGCCAGGACAAGTGTCCTGGACTGCAGGGCTGAACACCGCACGGGGCCAGGTAGCCACACGCTGGGAATCGGGAGCACTTGCTCCTGATACCCCATGCGGAGGGAGAGGCTGTGCACAGTGCCACACGCTGGGATCCGGGCAAGTCGGTTCCCAGTGTAGCAATGCTGGGCTGTCCAGGGAAAAGGCAGCAGCCGCTGGGAGACCGGGGAAGCCTGCTCCCAGGCCGTGAACCAGGGCTGGATGCTGACTGCTGGGAGCGCAGCTCCCACCGCCCCAGCTATCCGGCAAGGTGGTAGGCGCTGGGGGGGGGGGCTGTGTGTTGTGCTACAGCCCCCGGGCCACCTCCGGAGATTGCAGGGCTATGGGAGCCCAGAGCTGGGCAGTGTAAAGTATATAGACAAATCAAGAGTATTTATAAAATGTAATATAAAAGGTGTATGCAGCACTGAGCCAGGAAGAGCAGTCCTGAGCTGCAGTGCTGCTGTGTATAACAACAGTTAACTGTATTTCAAGTGTGGTTGTATGTATTTTAAATGTATAATTTAAGAAAAGTGCACTTACCTGTGGTCTGTGGAGGTCCAGGGGGATCCGGAGCTCTCTGTGGACTGCTGGGTCCCCCAGCCTCCTCCCTAGGGGAATAAAATGTTCTCCTATGCAGCCTCATGCCTGGAAGTGGTATGAGGAGGTGCATAGGTAGCTGGCTAATGCAGCCAGCGAAGTGGGTTTAGGGAGCTTCAAATCGCTTCCCTTCCATGGTCAGGAAACCGTGCCCGGGGACCCTGCTTGCCCACCTCTGAAGCTCAGATTCAGGCAGAAGTAGGAAGCTTGGTCCCTTAGCAGATTCCTGGAAGTAGGGTTTTGGAGGGAAATCTTCCCCCGGCCCTAGACGAGCCGACTCCTGGGTGGCGACCAAAACCCCAGGTAGTCTCATGCTCAGGGGAGTGACCACTCCCCACTGTCCATAGGGGACAATGTTAAATGTGCATGTGGCCAGCACATGCACAGGTCATGCACTTATGATGATTGGTTGGAAACCACAGGGCGGGCTTACACCCTGCGGAAATGTGTATTAGAATGACATAAAAAGAGGGCCCGTGAGCCCTGTATGTGTACATCTTTGAAAATCCTGTGTGGAGGAGACCTGCTGTATGATTCCTGTAACATCTTGTATGCTGATATTCCCCTTCAATCTGAAGGGAGGGTCTTTTTTAAGACTTTGAGCAATAAACACCTTGCCTGACTTCAATGGTATCTCAATCCTGCGACCAACAGAATTGCGCAAAACGCTATTCCGTTCTCCTGCTGTTCTGGGTAAGAGCTCCGTGTCTCCAAGTTCAAGCCCTCTGCCAGCTACCGTGCAGACCTGGTCCATTGCGAGGGATAAGGTGGGAACAGCTGACACCAAACAGGAGGTGTGTCCGCAGTTAGTCAAACGCATACGCAGCAGAAGCGGTTCCAGGCGCCGACGTAGGAGCCTGACTGTACGTAAAAAGCGGTTCCAAACGCCGATGGTAGAGTTTGGTGGTGGCAGCATCGTTACATGCCCACGGCGCAGTGGGCGGAGTCAGTGACAGGTGGTCACTGACGGCGATTGGGATTTCGAAAGCGCTAACCAGTGACCAGGGACGGCCTAGGCGAAAGGCGTCCGGTCACAGATTATAAATAGTAGCTTGCCCTATATAAATAATTCCCTTAAATTTACATTATACTGAAATAATGATATGGAGGTATATTTACGGTGTTCTAAACATTGCTAAGCAATGTTTTTTTTCTGCTCTTCAATTTAACGATGTAAAACAATTAAAAGAAAACTGTATAAAAAAAAAGCTAAAATAATTTATAGTTAAAAAAATTGCAAAAACAGCAGAGAGCTTAACTGAAAACAAGTGGTTTAGCAGTTCTACAGTAATCACGAAGAATTAATTTTTCGTTATAAACGGCAATGATTAGAGTTTTATAGATTTTACTGGGGAAACAAAGAAATCTGAGTAGCATACGATACATAAAAAAAAAAAACACAGATCCAGGTTTCTTGCTCACCTGGTTGTTTTTTTGAAGTACTTGGACTTTTTTGGCAAACTCTTTAGCTTCTTTCTGGCACTGATTTTCTAATTTTTCTACTTTTCTCTGAATCCGCTCATCCATCAACTTCAGTTCTTCAATGTGATTTACAAACTCCTCCAACAATCTGCATACAAAGTGACACAATGTTTCGTTATGAAACATCAAAATTCAATCTAGGGGGTTTTAGCTATTCAATTAAAGCCTGTGGTAAGCCCGCAAATAACAAGAGATATGGTAAGAACTTACCTTTGTTATCTCTGTTTCTACGAAGTCCATAGGGTCCACAGGGTTGACCTTGGGGTATAGGTTGGGAACCAAATCCGGGCACCACGCAGTTAAAGCTTTTAGCTCCCAGGATGCACTTGGGTCCACTCTCCCTATAACCCCACCCCCAAGCCAGAGGCACCTCAGTTAGTAAGTAGCCAAAGGCCGGAGGAGGAGAGAAAAAGAGAGGGAAAACTGGAACACTCGATAACCATACTCACAGAAATGGGAGACGGAAAACCAGTGACCAGTCACACAGCCCATTTGAAGCCAGGTGCGTCAGGGCGGGCGCCCTGTGGACCCTATGGACTTCGTAGAAACAGAGATAACAAAGGTAAGTTCTTACCATATCTCTTGTTTTCTACTTCAGGGTCCATAGGGGGTCCACAGGGTTGACCTTGGGGATGTCCCAAAGCAGTTCAACCAAGGGAGGGGACGCTCCTGTGCTGAGAAGAGAATCCGCCGCCAAAAAGGAAGCATCCTGAGAGGCAAAGGAAAACAATGCCTAGAACCTTAAAAAGGTGTGGACAGAAGACCACGTGGCCACCTAGCAAGGCAAAACAGCCAAGGCGCCACAGCGAGCCACCCACGAGGGTTACATGGCCCGAGAAAAAACAAGCAGCAACAACAGAAAGGCCTATCCATGGGAAGGCCCCTGAAGAAGACATACGAGGCCGTCCAGCCAACATATGGCCATAGGCCGGCCATCCTTTCCTGTTAAAAACAGAAATCTCAGACCACCAATAAGGAGTCCGATTTCCGTCAGGAACTTGAATGGATCACATAAATCCACAGAGGCCGGACCACAGTCAATGAGGCCACACCAGCCGAGAGGACTGGGGACTGAATGGCCGCACCATAAGTTCCAGAATAATATGGAACCTAAAAATCACTAAGAAGAAACACAGGGTGAGAGCAACTCACACCCTGACAAGATGCCCTCCAGAAGAGGGAGCCACATGAGAACGCTCCCAATTCCGACACTCACCTGGTTGATATAAACTCCCTGAGAGAAAGAGAGAAAGCCAAAGCAATAGACCCTGTAATGGCTATCACAACCAGCGGTTCCATTAACTTTCCCCGGAGTTAACGAAGAACCACTACTAACTCCCAAGGAGTCCCTAGGGAGGACAGATGGAGGCATAATCCAGAAAATACTCCAAAGGATGAACTGGATATCAGAGCGGAGCAATTCCATATCTTAATCATACTGACAGTGTAGAGATCTGCACTGTCAGGAAGGCCAGGCCGAGGGTGAAACCCAAGCCAGCCGGAAGGAATGCCAGAATATCTGGAAATCCTGGACACCAGAGGATCGTATCGATAGGTATAATACCATAAGAATTATGGCTGCCACAGTTTGTGGTAGGTCCCAGCAAAAGCTGATCCATGTGCTCTAATCATTCAAACGATGACAAAGCCAGGGAAGCCGTAAGACCACTGTAGGGACGCAGTCAAAGACAAACGACCCAGGTCCAAGGCAAACCCCGGACCCCGAGACAACAGGTCTGGGCAGTGAAGCATCAGGAATGGAGTATCGATGGAGAGACTCCGAAAAACCAAGTACCCCTGACATCTGGGGCAATCAGGAGCCACCAGCAGGAAAGCATCTCTGTCTCGATTGAAACACTTCCCTCGAGGAAGAATGGAGACTGGAGAACACAGGTACGCAAATTGGAAGAACCACTTCACCGACAAAGAGTCACTGAAGGTTGCTTCAGAATCCCCAGAGTTGGACTGTAACACCATAGTGTGATAGAGTCAGAAGGCCATGAGTGTCACCTCAGGAGGGCCCCCCCCCCTGCTCACCAGGAGATGAAACCTCTCTTGGGGAAGAGACTAGTCCCCGGGATGCACGTCGTGACAGCTGAGGACTCCCGCTTCCCAATGGAGAGCACCTGAAATGAACACTGTCGAGATGGTCGGGAGGAGACCCTCAGACAATGTCCGAATGTATGACATACCTGACATTGCCACCCAACGAACAGTATTGCTAAAAAGGAAGCCACTGTTCTGACCCTGTCGGACTGAACTTTTTCAGGTTCACCGGGAAACAAGGGCTATGCCAGAGTGAAAGCCCAAGACAGGCTAAAGTTCCAACAAGTTAATTGACAGGGTGGAATCGACAGACATCCAACTGCACTGAAATGGATGCGAACCAGACACTGTCCTTAGCAAAGAATACCCTGGACGAGATGGTCATAGTCACCCGAAAAGGGACCGACTTGCCTCCGGGAAGAGCATCATCGTTTGAACAGTGATCAGACAGAAAAAACTTGTTCCATCTGGAGATAAGCCAATTATGGAAAGGCCTGGAATGGAACTAAGCCCATTCCACCCTTCCAAAGGCAGACACTGAATAGTGGACCATGCATCCCAGAGTGTAAAGACATATGTCGACTGCGCAGACATCCATGTACTCCTAATGGAAGAGTGGAGATGCCGTCTTACGCCAGAAGAATTCTCAGATTCTGAGAATCCAGCAGGGCTCCTAGGTGAAGAATACCCAGAGAGGGATGCAGGGAGGACTTTTTCCCCATTGATTAAACGTCTGCACCCTGAAGAAGCCACAGTCAACCTGACCCGGCTGTAAAGTACCCCGGTGATCCTGCTAAGAGCAGGAGGCCATCCAGGTACAGGAGCATTGGGATATACTGAATAGAAGAACTGTCAGAAAATCCAAAACGCTGGTAAACCCCCGTGGGGCTGAGAACAGTCCCAACAGGCAGAGCCCGATACAGCAAACCTCAGTCCATGCTGAGGCAAGGTCTCTGTAAGTACCCGTAGGCACGCGTCCTGTATATCCAGTGATACCATAAAGTCCCCAGGTTCCAAACATAGTATGATGGAGCATAGGGATTGCCTCCTGAGCCCAGGTAGCTTTAGGAACTGGTTCAGGGAATTGAGACAGAGAATAGGCCAAAGAGGACCATTCAGCCACTGCACCAGAAAGAAAGCAGAACAACCAGTCCCTCGCTGAGAAAGTGGGGATGGCCCAATTAGCTCCGCTTACCGCAACAACTGTATAGCTTTCCGGATTCGTAAGGCCCTGTTCGGGTCCGAATAAGGGCCTGCGTACCATCACATGGAAATAGGCCGCCTGAGCAAAGAGAGGGCGTACCCTCCTACCCACGTAACCGCAGCAACTAGACACTAGTACCGGGCGAACTGAGAAAATCGCCATCTCCCAATGGTAGGCCTGTCTCGTCATGCTGACGATATATCCGTAGGTTCAGAAGCAGGATCGGCTGGCAGTCCAGGCCTGCTCGGTTGAAGAAACAGACCTTTAGGCTGACCCAGAGGACAAAGAGACTTAATAGACTTAGTCTGAGGCCCTGTAGTGGGCATAGCTGAAGGCGGGAAATTTGTACTGCCACTGTCAAGGTCAGGACCCAACAAGGTCTACCTTATAGATGGTATCTGCACCTCTGCATTCCCAGAGCGCAGCCATAGGGTATTACGGAGGATACCGTCGCAGCCGGAACTCTGAAAGTTAGGAGACTGGTATCCAATATAGGCATGTCCACCTATGACAACTGCATATATTACGTGAGCGACCAAATACATTTGAACCCCAGACGTGTTGGTGGGGAAAAAACATTACAAATCCATCAGCTCCGTATGCAATAGTATTAACCAACCATGCTATAGCCATGGTAGGATGGGTAACAACCCCTGAAAGCGAGTATACTGATTTCAGGCAGAGTTACCACCTACGGATCAGAAGAATCCGACCACGCAGGAATGGGATGCGTAGTAACGTCTGTAATCCGACGAGTAACACGCCCATCCACCCCATGAGGGGCTCGTGATGACCCTCAGGGAATTTGGGACAGGAGGCCAAACACTGTTGTAATACCTCATAACTGGCAACAGCCAGAGTCCCACCATGCGATCCCCCCGCTAGTCAGCAACAGGGAACCAGAAGGCACGTAATACTGAGGGTGTATGATACAGGTGCAGGTCAACATTCACTCTAACCAGAATGGACCTGCCACCAGCCCTAGAGCAGGGATAATAACACTTGAAATAGGCTTCCCCCCGTGTAAGAGGGAAAGAGCCGAAAACAGTATCCAGTTCACGGCAGAGCCAACTGGGAAGTAACCACAGGGCGTCAACCACGCCAATTTGCGTTTCGTAGAAAAACGACATCCACCCAGGGTGGCTGTTGTGGTAATCCCTGCAAGGGGCATGACAGACTATTGTGACACCAGGGAGAATTCATATACTCGAAAAACCCCTGCAGGGAGCGATAGTCTGTGTCACAGGGGAAGAGTGCAAGAAACTGCGAGATACCCTGAGATGAAAAAGGGCAGTATGGTGAAGTAACCCCAAGTGAGGTACAACAATGGGGCCCGCCCGGCGATCCGCAATTAAGAGGATCCCGAGAAAACAAACCGCCCAAGGGGGTCGTGAAAGGGGCCGGCACCCGATGACGCCACATACAGAACCCTTTAAGAGTTAAATCCTCCGCACTAACACCTGCAGCACATGGCTTGCAGGATAGTAAAAATGGGTGCAGTATAACGCTCTATCTCCTGGTCAGACATATCTGACCAAGCCTTGCGATCAAGCAGCGCTATACTGGTCCTGACTGATACTAAATATTAGCTGCAGGAACCCATTTTCAGCGTATGCAACACACAGTTCCACTCAAAATATGGCAACGTGCAGCACGCAACCGTATGTGACAAACCTCACAAATATTAACAAGTATATAAATGTGAGGTCTCAGAACCACCCCAAGTACAGCTGTATTAGGGCAGATAAGGAAAAAGGGATATATATACACTGACAGGTGAGAGAATAAAGTAGACAGTCAGCACTAGCATAAGTCACATACAATGCAGATATACACATATATACATAAATATGTCATAATATACTGCACTATTACACTGCATGCAACTTACCCAGATTCAGTGTCTGGGAAGGCTACAGCGCTGTGTACACTGACCTGATGGTGAGGTACGCAGGGGGACTGGACTCACTGCCATCTCCAGAGATTTCTGCTGCACCACAAGAAAATGGCCGCTGGAGACCTCAGAAGAAGCGTGGCCCGCGGAGGAAGCAGCTCAGCGACGCCAGACTATAGATACTGAAAGGCGCGCTGAGCTGAGGGGAGGAGCCGCTGCAACAGGGAAGGCTGCCTCCCCTGGCCGGCTATTAACCCCCGGGACGCCGGCTCCCTGCACCGAACACTAAGTCCCCGGTGGTCTAGTGGACACACGGGGTATGGGGAGCCCGCCGCCACTGCCGGCGCCTCCGGTCTGTCCCCAGAGACCGGAGGCACAGGACTGCATTTCAAATGCGCGGATCACCGCAAGCGGTGACCCACGCCTTACCTGCTCCCCGTGGATCCGGCAGCAGTCCAGGGCGCCCGCAGAGTTCGGCTAGTACAGACTCTGGGGTCCCGCTGAGATCCCCAGATCTGTACTAGCGTCTCAGCGCCAGCGGGGTGACGGAGCGGCAGCTTAGACGTCCTATGGACAGTCTGACGCTGCCGCTCTGAAGAATCCAAAGTAAAAATAAAAAAAAATGTTGGCCTTTAGAAAAAATAAAGTTTAGGGGCTGCTAATCAGCTCCCCACTGCACTAAACGGTGACCCGGCTCCGGCTGGGCACCAACTTAAACTGAGGTGCCTCTGGCTTGGGGGTGGGGTTATAGGGAGAGTGGACCCAAGTGCATCCTGGGAGCTAAAAGCTTTAACTGCGTGGTGCCCGGATTTGGTTCCCAACCTATACCCCAAGGTCAACCCTGTGGACCCCCTATGGACCCTGAAGTAGAAAGCCCCTGTTAGAGAGTAGTGTGCTCTGGCAAGGTTTCCTCTCTTTACTATACATGCTGGGTGCTAGGACCCAGAGTCAGAGGGTGGTGCGACCTCTGGACCTGATGATGTCACCACTGGGCTACTGCTCATGTACCAATGGTGCCATCTTTACTGTGTAAAGTATCACAGTATTGTGCAGATGCACAGAACTTAGGGGGGTCATTCAGACCCGTTCGTGAGCAAACGGGACGATGTTGCCCCACTGCGCATGCGCACGACGGAGGGAGCTCCGTCGTGCGCATGCGCGAGACCCAGATAGTGACGGGCTCTCCGTCGCTCCGGGTCTCGCACCAAAGGGGGCGTGCTGTCGATGTTGATTGACAGCACGCCCCCTTTGGTGGGCGTGCCGGGGGCGTGACTGCCAGACGGAGGCGTTCCCATGGGAACGCCTACCGTCTGAGTCCGGCCCCACTGACATCAGTAATGATGTCAGTGGGAGTGATTTTGGCTCTGATAGAGCCAAAATCACTCCTGGGCTTGCGGAAGCGAGACCCTACCGCAGGGTCTCGTCGCAAGCCTGATGGTCGCGATGGTCTTTGACCATCGCGACCATCTTTTTGGCCGCTCGCATAAGCTGTGGGTGGTCACCCACAGCTATGCGAGCGGCCAGGAGGCCGCTCCAAATTTAGCTGGGACGACCCTGATTCAGAGCGAGCGCTCTGGTCAGAGCGTTCAGCTCTGAATCAGGCCCTTAGCTCCTGAGGTGAGACACTTAAATACCGCTGTTAAACCTTGCAATACCGCTGATAATGCTGTATTACCAGTTACCCTGTTGATATCAATAAACCCAGCATCCTGATTAAGGACTCTCTGTGTGGCTTAACAGTCACTTTCACATTCCGCCTGACACCACCCCAATAGGCTATATATCAATAGGTTATGGGCCCAGGCACCCCAAGTGTGAAGTAAACAGAAAGTTCCTGTATTTGAATACAACAATCAATATATTTGGTTGGTCAGTGCACTCAATCAGACACTTGAAACTTATAGGGTCCTGCAAGCAGTTCTCAAGGCGAACTTGCACATCATATTCCAAATTGCAATTCAATCTTGCACTGATTTTTCAGAGGAAACAAGTTTTTTTGTGGGCAGCCCCCTGAGCAGGTAAAAAGGTAGGAATAACCTATATTTTAAGGCAGTGGTTCCCAAACTTTCTCTGTTCATGGAAGTAATTATTTTGCAGCACCCCTAAACCAAGGGGTAGATTCAATTAGCATTAAGGTTATGTTGGAACTTCTCAGGCTAATGTAACACTAGCAAAAAAGACAGCATCCCCATACAGGCAGGGCCACATGGAGACATACACACACACACACACAGAGACACAAACATACGACGTGTGGCTAATAACAATACTGATGCAATAATTGATGATTATTTTAAGTACACTTTAATACCATTCCCCTTCTATGCACTGCCCTTCTGTATCCACACACCGCTGCATTCTTATTTTCCATTGGTCAAAGCCGTGCTGTAGCTCATTATCCATCAGCTGTTTCAACAGCTCCATTGTTTTCTTCATTACCTCAGTAACTGATTGAAAACAGGCTCCCTTGAGTGCAGATTTGACTTTAGGGAAAAGAAATAAGTCACACGGTGTTAGGTCTGGCGAGTATGGAGGGTGTTCTAGCACTGCAATCTGTTTCTCAGCCAAAAACTGGTTCACAGACAGAGCTGTGTGCTGGTGCACTGTCCTGATGGAGGATGAAACCATTTTTAACCAACTCTGGCCTTTTTCTCCTGATTCTTTCCCGCAAAGTTGTTAAAACATGTTTGTAGTAATGTAGATTCATTATCCGGATGCAGTCGATGGTCAATTCGAACAATTTTCTCAATTTCTTTCCACATTTCTATTTATTTTTGATGTGCAAGGCCTTCCGGGACGTTAATCATCCTCTCAGTGGCGTAACTTAACCCCAGACGCCCGGAGGCAAGTTATAATTTGGTGCCTCCCCGTCACAGCCACTGACACTGCAATGTAGCAATCTGCATGCAGACAGGCTATAGATAGGCAGCAGCTGATGGTATGACATGGAGCTCTGCACTAGTGTATTGTGGCTTCTCAGGTGCCGGGAAGGAATACCATGCATTGGGCGGCCGTGACATTCCGGGTACATAGTTACAGCCCTAAGTGGGGTGAATATATTGTGGACAATGGGGGAGGTGCCCCTTCAGAGCTGGAATCCAGCGGCAGGCGCCTCCATTGTCTCCCATAGTTTTGCCCCTGCATCTTCGACATCACCACGACCGTCACTAAATCTTTTGTTCCACTGAAACACACGTGTTTTAGCATATAGAAAGACTTGGTGGGCGTTTTATTTAATTTAACTATAAAATTTTAAGTTAACATGTTGCTCTGCTTTTGAACTAAATCACATACATACACACATACAGGCAGGGTCACACAGACACATACATACAGTGCATCCGGAAAGTATTCACAATGCTTCACTTTTTTCCTCATTTTGTTATGTTACAGCCTTATTCCAAAATGGAATAAATTAATTTTGTCCTCAAAATTCTACACACAATACCCCATAATGACAACTGGTAAAAAGTTTTTTTTTGCGATGTTTGCAAATTTTATTAAAGAAAAAAAAAACCTAAGAAATCACACGTACATAAGTATTCACAACCTTTGCTCAATACTTTGTTGATGTACTTTTGGCAGCAATTACAGCCTCAAGTCTTTTTGAATATGATGCCACAAGCTTGGCACACCTACCTTTGGGCAGTTTTGCCCATTCCTCTTTGCAGCACCTATCAAGCTCCATCAGGTTGGATGGGAAGCGTCGGTGCACAGCCATTTTCAGATCTCTCCAGAGATGTTCTATTGGATTCAAGTCTGGGCTCTAGCTGGGCCACTCAAGGACATTCACAGAGTTGTCCTGAAGCCACTCCATTGATATCTTGGCTGTGTGCTCAGGGTCGTTGTCCTGCTGAAAGATGAACCGTCGCCCCAGTCTTAGGTCAAGAGCGCTCGGGAGCAGGTTTTCATCCAGGATGTCTCTGTACATTGCTGCATTCATCTTTCCCTCTATCCTGACTAGTCTCCCAGTTCCTGCCGCTGAAAAACATCCCCACAGCATGATGCTGCCACCACCATGCTTCACTGAAGGGATGGTATTGGCCTCTTGATGAGCGGTGCCTGGTTTACACCAAACATAACGCCTGGCATTGACGCCAAAGAGTTCAATCTTTGACTCATCAGACCAGAGAGTCCTTCAGGTGCATTTTGGCAAACTCCAGGTGGGCTGCCATGTGCTTTTTACCAAGGAGTGGTTTCCGTCTGGCCATTCTACCATACAGGCCTGATTGGTGGATTGCTGCAGAGATGGTTGTCCTTCTGGAAGGTTCTCCTCTCTCCACAGAGGAATGCTATAGCTCTGATTCTGTAGCTCTGACAGAGTGACCATCGGGTTCTTGGTCACCTCCCTGACTAGGGCCCTTCTCCCCCAATCGCTCAGTTTAGACGGCCGGCCAACTCTAGGAAGAGTCCTGGTGGTTCCGAACTTCTTCCATTTACGGATGATGGAGGCCACTGTGCTCATTGGGACCTTCAAAGCAGCAGATATTTTTCTGTACCCTTCCCCAGTCTCGGAGGTCTACAGACAATTCCTTGGACTTCATGCTTGGTTTGTGCTCTGACATGCACTGTCAAGTGTGGGACCTTATATAGACAGGTGTATGCCTTTCAAAATCATGTCCAAACAACTGAATTTACCACAGGTGGACTGTGGTAAATTTACCACAGGTAGGAGGTTGTTGAAAACTATTATCTACACCTCAGTTCTTGAGCTTTATTAACGGTGTGAAATCTTGTATATGGTACAGAAATCGGGATATCCCTGAGATAACTAGTCGGTTATACTTTGAATGAATTTGAAACTACAGGAATGATCATGGAAAATTGTACTTTGTATCCATATTAGATGTTTTCTATAAAGCCAATAACATTAATATTTATTCTACTATGCTACCAAAAAAAGAGGGTATAACATTCACTTCATCGGAATACACTATATGTGAAAGGAGGCAACAAGAAAAACAGACAGACAATTTTGTCTGCTCATCAAGGGGAGAAAAACCCTAAACATTATCAATAACATCGCACATTTAACCAACACTAGGTAAAATCCATTACAACAAATTATACATTCACTTTAATTAGTCTAACATGTCCTATAAGGATTAAATCTATATCTGGCTGTTATGGACTATCACTATTGCCACCAAGCCTGATAATCTAGCTATGTGCAAAGCCCCTTAGCCAGGGAAAAATTTACGGATGATAAAACAGTCTATGTAATGGACACCAATTAACCATCATGCCACAGTTAAGTACCTTTTTGGATCAAATGTTTCCGCTGCTCCTCTGGATCCTCCGCCTGGAGTTCTCCATGCCAGTCGCTCAATGTATTCATCAGCAACAAACGGCTCCTAAAATCAAAAACGTATTCAGCATTGGTTGCCCAACAGGGACTGGGAGCAATATGTACACTGGAAGTCATCATAAATGATTTTCTATCACTGGAGTCAGTAGTCTAATATGTTTTATCTACATAGCACTGAACTACTCAGGAGAAAACGCACCTCTTTAAAATCTATTGTACAGTTGTACAAAGTACAGTCTATGAAAACCTCAATGTTGAACACAAAGGAGGCCAACATAGTTTAAAAAAAAAAAAAAAAAAAAAAATGATGGCAACAAGAGAATGTGTGGTCCATACACAACAGCAGCTTTTAAAGAGAAGCGATCATGAAACCTTGATTGTCTGCTTTTAAATAGTTAATGGTTTGCATCAGTTTAAGAACAGTATAACTACAAGTTAATGTTTTTCTCCGATTTATTGTTTTTAGTACTCTGTTCTTCTCACTATAGGATGTTCTCAGTTATTCATGTAACTGAGCTCCAGATAGCCAGACTACAGACAGATCTATTTTGAAGCTTATTAGAAAGTACCATTACACTAAGCTGACAGAGAAAAACGAACGTGTGTATGTGTTAAATAAGTGTAAAGTATGCAGTTTCGAGCATAGTGGGACCGGGACCTTTTCCTCCAGAGGCTATAGGTGCAGATTCGTTGGGGGTACTAATTATTCCATCTTCTCCTCCGGCGGTGATGGTATTGCTGCGTGTGCCAGTTCATGGGATAGGGACCCTTTTCTCTGGCGGAAGATGACAGTTCGCAAGGAGGAGAAAGTGAAGTATTGTTACTGTAGGTGGGTGGATAGGTGTCTGGGAACTTTTCTTCTGCAGTGTGTGGGGTGGGGGCTGCCGGTTCGCTAGGGGAAAGGAGAGGCCGTGTCCAGGCAACCAGTGAGAGCTGTGAGGGGAGGGGCCTCGCCTTATTTCGTTATATAATACATTTCTCTACTGCTGGACCAGCACAGGTTTATCAAGCTCTTAAATGAATAGAGATATCACTCCTCCTGTAATGAGATGCAATAATCTAGCAGCCTTAAACATTTGCAAAATAAAATGCTTTATAGCTCTGCCACTATAGTGAATCTTCAAATTAATCTCACTTAAACTGTATCGTACAATTATTAAATTCAAAGAACTGTAACATTTAGCATTCCCACTAGGCTGGTTTAATGGGGTGCTGCACCGTGCCTTATTTTAAAATGCAAAAATGTCCCCGCCCTTTTGGAGGCGCCCTGGCACCTGCAGTGGGACGGTGACGCCCATATTCGCCAAGCTGCTGCCAGTATTTTGGAAGTGAAGGACTCAGTGCCCCATAGCCAGCAGAGGGACAACTGCGTACCAGGTCCAGCTCTGATGTCAGGGGCGGACCATGAGTAGGGGGCACTGCATTGCAGAGGGGGAGGTAACGTGGGACTGTCAGCCTGGGGCAGCAGAAGCAGCATTTGTGCCCCTCCTGCGGGACAAAGTTGGCTGTATCGGGGAGGGAATGATGGAGAGTCTAAACCAGTGTTTGCTAACCTTGACACTCCAGCTGTTGTGGAACTATATATCCCAGCATGCCCTGCCACAGTTTTAGCATACCCTAATAGCAAAACTGTAGCAGTACATGCTGGGTTATGTAGTTCCATAACAGCTGGAGTGTCAAGGTTAGCAAACACTGGTCTAAACCATCACGCCAGCCCCTAGCCGTACCTCAAGGCTGAGAGGTAAGGCAGAGTATGGGAGAGCAAGGTCTGATGCCCGGGAAGATGTGTCCAAGCCGGGTTAGGGGGGCAGTGATTAAAAAAAAAAAAAAAAAACCCCTCTCCCATTAATACAATATCTCCATATACCTAGTGTTCACTGTAGGTCTGGTGCTGGGCAGGGGGCTGTACCTAGAGAAAAGACACTCTGACTCGCGCAGGAGCAAGAAAAGGGGGCACATCTTTAAGATGCTACCCCTTTTTACCACATGCGGGCATGTCCAGCACTTACGAACATGCCGGGCAGTCCCCAAGTTCACCTGGGTCAGTGAACAGATGCCGGAGGCATGCATTCTCCGGCGGTGACCTATGCACCACTATTTTTCCCACCCGTGGGACATTGCAGCCCATGGGTGTTGCCAGCAACCGGCAGGCTGTTTTAGCGGGGTGCTGCCAAAATGGGCAGGGAACATTCTGCCCTTTTGAAATCGGGCAATGCTAAAACAGCCTAGAGGGAACGCTAATATACGAGTCACACATCAGTAAGTCTATTACTGAGCTTTTTGGAGAAATTCACCTAAAAACAGACATGTCTGTATTGGCCAAATTATGCAATTTAAACCCCATCCAGGGGAGAGGTATACCAGAGGTTCTGCACTGTGTCCCGACATTTGTACCTTAGCATATTTCCCCTACCTTTTCACCTGGTTTTTGGCAAAAAAAAAAAGGGAACTTCCCTTGAAAAATCAATGCGACTTTGGAATTGCATTGCAAATGTAATTTTCAGTGAGAGTTTGTCATGAGAACGGCTTGCAGGACCTAACACACACCTAAAAGGATAGAGCCCTTAATGCTGTGAATGCTAGCATCTATAGCAACTGTACACCTAAAAATGGTCACGCTCTTCCGGAACCAGCTCAGAAATTGACGGTGCAATATTACATCTATGTCGCTTCTAGAGATAGGCAAGAAGTTGATGTTAAGAAGTCCTATTTGTGTATGATCAATGATACGCCTGCATACTCGCGTTACTACTTCTCCATTTTGATTTGCACGCAGTAAGCTACATGCAAACTTAATACTAGTGTGTAGATGGATACGGAGCAAAGATACAACCATCGCTTCCTCCAACTCCAAAACGTGCGCTAAAATTATACCATGTAGCGAATGTATTTAAAAAAGAAAAATAACTGTGCAATCAAAATTAGATGAATCTTACAAGGGGTATCGTACCTTGCCAAGAGAAAGGAGCTGCAAGCACAATGTAGGTGCAGCTATACAGTTATCAGCCATAACTTTAAAACCACCTGCCTAATCTTGGGTAGGTCCCCTTTGTGTCGCCAAAACAGCTCTGACCCGTCAAGGCATGAAGTCCACAAACCTCCTAAGGGTGGTCTGTGGTATATGGCACCAAGACATTAGTAGCAGGTCATTCCAATCCAGTAAATTGCGAGGTGGGGCCTCCATGGCTTGTACTTTTTTTTCCAAGCACGAGTGATGAAATAGGGGCACGTCTTAAATACACGCCCATTTTTCTCATGACCACACCCCTTTTCAGGTGCAAGTGCGTTGGAGTGCCCTTTCTAGTTCCGGCGCCGGACCTAGAGTGAACACAATCGATTCCTTGAACTTTTTGTCATGTTCCTCAAATTATTCTTCAATCATTTTTGCATTGTGGCAGGGAGCATTATCCTGCTGAAAAGAGGCCACTGCCATCAATGGGTGTACTTGACCTGCAACAATCTTTAGGCAGGTGGTAAGGGTGTCAAATAGCATCCACATCCACATGGATGACAGGACCTAAGGTTTCCCAGCAGAACATTGCCCAGTGGATCACACTGCCTCCGTTGGCTTTTCTTCATCCCATAGTGCATCCTGGTGCAATCTCGTCACCAGGTAAATGACGCACACGCACCCGGCCATCTACATGATGTAAAAGAAACAGTGATTGATCAAACCAGGCCACCTTCTTCCGTTCCTGAATGGTCCAGTTCTGACACTCGCGTGTCCCGTGGGCTTTCAACAGTAGACAGGGGTCAGCATAGGTTTCTCCGACTGGTCTGTGGCTACACAGCAAGCTATGATGCACGGTGTGTTCTGACAATTTTCTACCATAGCCAGCATTACATTTCTCAACAATTTGTGCTACAGTATCTTTTCTGTGGGATAGGACCAGACGAGCTAGTCTTTGCTCCTCAAGCGCATCAATGAGCCTTGGGCACCCATGACTGTCGCTAGTTCACTATTTGTCCTTCCTTGGACAATTTTGCTATGTACAGCCATGGCCAACAGTTTTGAAAATGACACAAGTATTGGTTTTCACAAAGTTTGCTGCTTCTGTAGACCTTTTTGTCAGAGGTTACTATGGTATACGGAAGTAAAATTACAAGCATTTCATAAGTGTCAAAGGCTTTTATTGACAATTATATCAAGTTTATGCAGAGACTCAGTATTTGCAGTGTTGACCCTTCTTTTTCAAGACCTCTGCAATTCGCCCTGGCATACTGTCAATCAACTTCTGGGCCACATACTGACTGATGGCCGCCCATTCTTGCCTAATCAATGCTTGGTGTTTGTCAGAATTTGTGGGTTTTTGTTTGTCCACCCGCCTCTTGATGATTGACCACAAGTTCTCAATGGGATTAAGGTCTAGGGCGTTTCCTGGCCATGGACTCAAAATTTCGATGTTTTGTTCCCAAAGCCACTTAGTTATCACTTTTGCCTTATGGCAAGGTGCTCCATCAAGCTGGAAAAGGCATTGTTCATCACCAAACTGTCTTGGATGGTTGGGAGAAGTTGCTCTTGGAGGATGTTTTGGTACCATTCTTTATTCATGGCTGTGTTCTTAGGCAAAATTGTGAGTGATCCCACTCCCTTGGCTGAGAAGAAACCGCACACATGAATGGCCTCAGGTGTCACATGAAACTATCACACTGTCCATCCCCCTGTACACTGAGTGACCCCCCCCCCCCCTTTACAGTCTGTCTCTGTATACTGCCAGTGTCATTCATATATTATATATATAGCGCCAAAGACCCTGTATACAACTCACTATTCCGATTGCTGAAACTCTGCGTACTGTGCACTACCTCCCGTATACTATTGTAACTGTATACTACCTCTGCATACTGTACACTACCTCCTGTATACTACTGTAACTGTATACTATCTCTGCATACTGTACACTACCGCCTGTATACTATCTCTGCATACTGTACACTACCGCCTGTATACTATCTCTGCATACTGTACACTACCGCCTGTATACTATCTCTGCATACTGTACACTACCCCCTGTATACTACTGTAACTGTATACTATCTGTCTACTGTACACTACCTCCAGTATACTACTATAACTGTATAATATCTCTGCCTACTGTACCCCCTGTATACTACTGTAACTATACTATCTGCATACTGTACACTACCTCCTGTATACTACTGTAACTCTATACTATCTCTGCATACTGTACACTACCTCCTGTAAACTACTGTAACTATACTATCGCTGCATACTGTACACTACCTCCTGTATACTACTCTAATGCTGGCCATACACTAGCATGATTTCGGCCCGATTGCCCGACTTGCGATGCGTCGTACTATGAATCATGTCGAAATCATGTAGTATTTAGGTAGGATACGATCCGATGCGCACTCCCGCCGCTCTTAAAATGTATCGTGTGATCAGATGTGCAGCACATCATATCTATCGTAATCGTATGCAGATTGTGTGTGTTAAAAAGCACCAAATTGTGCCGTCGGGACTGCTGGGGAGTTCAAGGGAAAACGTAGGATGAATCGCATCGTACTTGCGTATGGCCAGCATAGCTGTATACTGTACACTGCCTCCTGTGTACTACTATAACTCTGTATACTATCTCTATATACTGTACACTACCCCCTGTATACTACTGTAACTCCGTATAC
Source organism: Taudactylus pleione (assembly GCA_031769625.1). Lineage (NCBI taxonomy): Eukaryota > Metazoa > Chordata > Amphibia > Anura > Myobatrachidae > Taudactylus > Taudactylus pleione. The sequence goes on from JAUIMM010000711.1 coordinate 289,061, forward strand.
TATTAGGGGTATTCAATATGGGAGCGAAAACATCGTTTTTGCGTTAATATCGCACTTATGACGTCATTATCGCAGGTTTTAGTTTTACACTGTATTCAATTTCAAAGATTTTTCGCAGGTTTGAAAAGTCTTTGATAAAAAACGGGGATAACTTTTCACCATTGAATAGGTGTCGAAAAAAAGTGCAGAATTGGGGTTTAGGGGTGCAGGCTTAAAAAAAATAGCCTGCACCCCTGGGAATGACATTTAAAAAAGAACTGTGTCAAAAAAAGTTTAAAAAAAAAAATAGGGACACCCCAAAAAATTAATTTAAAAATTGGGGTGAAAAAATTGTTTAACAATAGGGAAATAGGTTCAGGGCTATTCTGCAAGTATGCGGCAGGTGTTTTCTAGAATAGAATTATAGCGGCAGGTGCACAATTGCAGAATTTTTAAAAACTTACTTTAGGGACATCAAAATATGCTAGTACCCATTTTCATGTACCCCAAATTTGATGGGACCACTTAAAAAAATGAAAAAAATAACCTAAGTGCTCTTCTGCATCACTTCTTCAATGTCGGGAAAAAAACACCTGCTGCGGCTATTTAAATCCCCGACTTTCAATTACAGGCTAAAACTGGGGTACCCATAGTGATCCCCCATGTTTTTACAACTTTAGGGGGGTCCTACAATTTTTTTAAGGAAAATTCGTAACTTTACGCAAATCCAACTTCGCAGGCTCTCGTTTTCGTTTATTTCATATTGAATACGCGGATAAGCGGGCGCGCGCCCGATACTTTAACGCAGGTAAAAACTCCGATATGAAACGTAAACGTCGACAGCGAAGTCTATATTTCATATTGAATACCCCTCTATATCTGCATACTGCACACTACCCCCTGTATACTATCTCTGCATACTGTACACTACCCCGTATACTACTGTAACTGTATACTATCTCTGCATACTGTACACTACCTCCTTTATACTATCTCTGCATACTGTACACTACCCCCTGTAAACAACTGTAACTCTGTATACTATATATGCATACTGTACACTACCCCCTGTATACTATTGTAACTATATACTCTCTCTGCATACTGTACACTACCTCCAGTATACTATCTCTGCCTACTTTACACTACCCCCTGTATACTACTGTAACTCTGTATACTATGTCTGCATACTGTACACTATCCCCTATATACTATTGTAACTATATACTATCTCTGCATACTGTACACTACCTCCAGCATGCTACTGTAACTATATACTATCTCTGCATACTGTACACTACCTCCAGTATACTACTATAACTATATACTATCTCTGCATACTCTACACTACCTCCAGTATACTACTATAACTATATACTATCTTTGCATACTGTACACTATCTCCTGTATACTATATCTGCATACTGTACACTACTTCCAGTATACTACTATAACTATATACTATCTCTGCATACTGTAACTGTATACTATCTCTGCATACTGTATACTACCTCCAGTATACTACTGTAACTGTATACTATCTCTGCATACTGTACACTACCCCCTGTATACTACTGTAACTCTGCCATATCTGCATACTGTACACTATCCCCTGTATACTATAATTATATACTATCTCTGCATACTGTACACTACTATAACTATATACTAACTCTGCATGCTGTACACTACCTCCTGTATACTATCTCTGCATACTGTACACTACCTCCTGTATACTACTGTAACTCTGTATAGTATCTCTGCATACTGTACACTACCCCCTGCATACTACTGTAACTCTGTATACTATCTCTGCATACTGTACACTACCCCCTGTAAACTATCTCTGCATACTGTACAGTACCTCCAGTATACTACTATAACTATATACTAACACTGCATACTGTACACTACCTCCAGTATACTACTATAACTATATACTAACACTGCATATTGTACACTACCTCCAGTATACTACTATAACTATATACTAACTCTGCATATTGTACACTACCTCCTGTATACTATCTCTGCATACTGTACACTACCTCCTGTATACTATATCTGCATACTGTACACTACTGTAACTCTGTATACTATCTCTGCATACTGCACACTACCCCCTGTATACTATCTCTGCATACTGTACACTACCTCCTGTATACTATATCTGCATACTGTACACTACTTCCAGTATACTACTATAACTATATACTATCTCAGCATACTGTACAATACTTCCTGTATACTATATCTGCATACTGTACACCACCCCCTGTATACTATATCTGCATACTGCACACCACCCCCTGTATACTATATCTGCATACTGCACACTACCCCCTGTATACTATATCTGCATACTTCACACTACTCCCTGTATACCATCTCTGCATACTGTACACTACCCCCGTATACTACTGTAACTCTGTAAACTATATCTGCATACTGTACACTACCCCCTGTATACTACCTCTGCATACTGTACACTACCCCCTGTATACTACTGTAACTCTGTAAACTATATCTGCATACTGTACACTACCCCCTGTATACTACCTCTGCATACTGTACACTACCCCCTGTATACTATCTCAAAATATTGTACACTACCTCCAGTATACTACTATAACTATATACTAACACTGCATACTGTACACTACCTCCAGTATACTACTATAACTATATACTTAAGCTGGCCACACACTAGACCAACTTACATCCAACCAGCCAACTTGTTGATTGGTTGGAATGAAAATCTGGTAAGGAATGGGAGTAACTGATGATCAGCAATTTGCTCCTAAATGCCAGAAAACAGATGAAAATGGACGTTCAGACAAGTTTGTTAAATGTTTGATCTAAACAATTTGTTCAAACAACAGTTTTTGTCCATTTTCCAGCGTTTGGGAGCAAATTGCTGATTGTATACCTTACCAGATTTTCATTCCAACCAATCAACTAGTTGGCTGGTTGGACAGATAATCTTTAGATGTGTGGCCAACTTAACTCTGCATATTGTACACTACCTCCAGTATACTATCTCTGCATACTGTACACTACCTCCTGTATACTATCTCTGCATACTGCACACTACCCCCTGTATACTACTGTAAGTCTGTATACTATATCTGCATACTGCACACTACCCCCTGTATACTATCTCTGCATACTGTACACTACCTCCAGTATACTACTATAACTATATACTATCTCTGCATACTGTACACTACCTCCAGTATACTACTATAACTATATACTATCTCTGCATACTGTACACTACCTCCAGTATACTACTATAACTATATACTATCTCTGCATACTGTACACTACCTCCAGTATACTACTATAACTATATACTATCTCTGCATACTGTACACTACCTCCAGTATACTACTATAACTATATACTATCTTTGCATACTGTACACTATCTCCTGTATACTATATCTGCATACTGTACACTACTTCCAGTATACTACTATAACTATATACTATCTCAGCATACTGTACACTACCTCCTGTATACTATCTCTGCATACTGTACACTATCTCCTGTATACTATACACTACCTCCAGTATACTACTATAACTATACACTCTCAGCATACTGTATACTACCTCCTGTATACTATCTCTGCATACTGTATACTATCTCCTGTATACTATATCTGCATACTGTACACTACCTCCAGTATACTATTATAACTATACACTCTCAGCATACTGTACACTACCTCCTGTATACTATCTCTGCATACTGTACACTATCTCTAGTATACTAGTATAACTATACACTCTCAGCATACTGTACACTATATCTGCATACTGTACACTACCTCCAGTATACTAGTATAACTATACACTCTCAGCATACTGTACACTACCTCCTGTATACTATCTCTACATACTATCTCCTGTATACTACACCCTGTATAATACTGTAACTCTGTATACTGTGACACTACCAGTGTATACTTGTCACGGTCCCCCTTGTATACGGTGGAGCCTTGCAGCAAAGCTCAGGCCCCCGCACGTACCTCGAACAGCTCCGCGGTGGTGGCCATGTCACTGTGTGTGTGTAGAGCGGGAATGGGGTCCCGGCCAGGCTCAGGCTCACAGCGCCATATAGTTCCCGGGCGGGGATCAGAGCGCTGCCATCCTCACCGGAAGTGATGGAGGGAGCGGAAGCGGGGCGCGCACAGCTGTTGACATCTGACCCCCGGGCGGGTGAAACCGGAAGTGGATGGAAGTCAGCAGTAGTGCACCCTGGCTGCAGGACGGGAGGGAGTGTGACTGTCCCGGGTGAGGGGCGCAACCGGGAGCTTTCCGTTATCGCCAGATGGCATGCAGTCTACATGGCCGTTAGGGCATGCTGAGAGCTGTAGTCCACCAGCAACCGCAGACGCACAAGTTCGGCTCAGTGTTGTTGTGAAACCTCTGCTTCCCAGTTCCTCATTCCTAGCAGAACGGACCAGTTGTTGTGGAACTACAAGTGCCAGCATGCCCTGACAGACTATAACTGGTAACAATCTAAAATATGTTCCAGGGACCCTTACTGCTGAGCCGGTGCACTCTGTCACATCACCTGGGGGGCCTTATACTGTCCCCCAAATATTATGTTTACTGATTATTACAGGGCCATAAGGAGGGCTGTGTGGCTGCACTGTGTGGGTAGAGACATTATGGGGTAGATGTACTAAGCCTTGGAGAGAGAGAAACCTCCAGGCAATCCGCTCCTAACTGCATTTTTCAAACACAGCCTGTAAATCATACTTGCTGACTTTTTATTTCTCCTCCTGGAGTAGCCCAGATAAGAGATGCAGCTGGCTACTTCAGCGGGCGAGGCTGAGCTTACATGTCATTAGGCCCCGTCATGGCAAACTGTCGCAAATCGCCACTCAAATATTCTGCGAAAAACACTTCCCAGATGTGTGGGGGGTGAAATAGAGACCTAGGACTCTTCATTGAGATTTTCTTTATTACATTGTATGTTAATAAATACAATGCTGTTTAAATTGCAGTGCATTTTAATTATGTGAAGAAACTGAATTTGTTTATTAAATATACTAAGGGGGAATTCAATTCTGAGCAATGTGCTACTTGACATAGCTGCACATATACTGTAGTTAAATACAGCAGACAAATGTCATTCATTTTCCTGCACACTTCTACTGTGCATGAGGGAAAATTGACGAAGGTATAGGGACGGAATGCAGTTCTAGTGGCACTCAGAGCCTGTTGCTCTGAATGCAATTCCCAATCATTTCCATTTCTACGTGTTCATTTACACTAGTTATATTAGTGACAAACTTTAATTTCTGATAGGGTACAAAGTTCTGTAAGTACAATTGCATACATGATATTGGGGGGGAGCAAATCAAAGCTTAGAAAGAGATAAAGTACCAACTAATCAACTCCTAATTGTCATTTGTCAAACAATCTGTAAAGTGACAGGAACTGATTGGTTGGTACTTTATCTCTCCGTATCTGTTTCATAATAAATGCACTCTTTTATACTTACATTGTAGAATGCAAGTTGCTTATTTGTTGCTATATCTCCGATATCGATGAAACAATCAGTTTGCTAAAATCTGTGTTGTTATGTAGGTTCCTGTTAAATGTGATTATTACTCATGCAAAATAATGCCTGTTCGTGGACTATGGATCTTAGATCATCGATTTGAGGAATGTGGAGAGGTAAAATTTTCAAGGTAATAATATTCCTTATTATTTTGCTTATATATACTTACACGTGTGTTTTGTACTATTTACATCTTTCCGTGAGTAGATGTATTGCTAAGTGCATTGCTTATGCACCACAAAACATCTTGGTTTTGTACTTGTCCACCACAGAACACCTCAATGATTAGACCTACATTCCACCCTCAAGAGACGCATATGTAAACTAGAAGCAGGAAAATACAAGCCTTTTTTATTAAATAAAACTTTTCTCTTTTTCTTCTAAAATACTGTTTTTAATTTAGCCTTATTTGTATATAAACAAATTCATGAGATTAAGGAGACATCTGGACTCTCTAAATGATGTATCACTTTTGATGTATCTCCTTGATCACCATCGCGACCATCAACCTGGTCGGTCGTTAAGCTGTGGGTTGTAACCCACAGCTTAACGATCGACAAGGAGGCGGCCATTCAGGATGCAAGCGGCCGCCCTGATTCAGTGCGACCGCTTGCACCTAACGTATGCCTCTGAATGAGGTCCTATGTCCATGGAAAAACGGAATACTGACAAAATCTATAAGACGTTGTTTAAATGACTATTATTAGAACACTGCTCGACCTTCTGAGTGATTAACAATAGGTTTACAGCAATAGTAGACTTTTTTTTATTAAAAGATTGCCAATGTGCAACACCTAAATTATCATTAACGCCTTGCAATGCTTATCCCCCTCAGCCAGTGTCGCTGATCCCTCTGCCTGGTTCCAGCTGTCCAGGGACAGAACACCCTCCTATATCTAACTGTCTAATGCACCAGTCGTAAATCTCTGTAACACAGAACTATGTTACTAAGCCAATTCTCTAGGAACAGACCACCTACAGATGTGTCACCGTGCACCTAACCTCAAATCATGCCAAATAGCCACGGACTTTGCGACTTAGCTGCACCAAGCTTCCCACCAGAGACCTTTCACAATAGGTACAATGCATGGGGCACCTGAATACTAATGCTGGGATTTGATGTAGCTGCTGTGTGTGACTCTGCTAATCTGGGTAAAAAGGCAAAAGACAGAGGTCTGATAGCAATGACCCGCGCCTTGCCTTACGCCATCGCACTTAATCTGCGACGTTGTACCCATTTCTTTGCGACAAAAGTAGTCATTTTTAATGCTTCTGACACTATAAGTGGATTTGTATGTGTCTACAATGCGAATAAGACACAAAATTCAGGAAAAAGTATGGGAAATGCTACCCGTAGCTGAGTATCTGAGTCGCTCCAGGCATCTGGTGCCATATGGCGCAAAAACGCTAGGTGAATGAGAACACATCTGTATATTCTTTCAACTTATATCCGGTCTAGTGTCGCCTCGCTTCCTACTGAGCTGCTCATTGGGGTGGTAACACACCTTTACGATCCTACTGTAGAGGATTCCAAATTGTAGATCACAAATAAAGTAGCACAAGTTAGCCTGCAAACACCACAAATGACGTTTTCTGTCAATTACATACTGAACAAATTAGGGTTTTATTTTACATATTGATTTTATGCAAGTTTTGTACCTCAAGAACACTGATCTTGCTTTTTAATGCATGCTGTGTTAATAATGTTTGCAACTGTGTGGCCAATAACTTAATGAAATTATCCCTGGCCTCTTTACTGGACAACATTACTACACACCATTTATAAGGGCTCGGTATGGGATCCCAGCACTGATGATGCCGGCGTTCAGAATCCCCTAACCTGCCTCTCCCGCAGCCTAACCCTAACCGCCCCTCCAACAGCCTACCCCTAACTCCCCCCTAGAGCCTAAACCTAATACTCGCCCTTAGGATCATAGCCGTCGGGATTCTGGAGCCAGTATTTTTATTGCTGTCGTGATTCCAGCTTTGGGATTCTGACAGTCAGCAATGTGTATGCCGGGATGCCGACTACATCCCCATTTACAAATGCCAGTTTGCTTTGTGGGACCTGCAACTTTGGTATTTACAACATAATGCTGCACACAATGAGCAATTAATTTGTATTCATTAACCTCACAACCATACAGTGTAACTAAGAAGATATAAATTACATCCACTAGAACAACAGGCCTTGCATTGTCGTTTAAAGTGAGTGACAAATCATCGGACTTGACTTATATTCTTGAGGTACTGTTCCGTGTGACTTGATAGGCTAAGTTGTTTTGAATATTAATTCAGGGCCCGATTAAGCAAGGAACGCACGCTAGCAGACGCACGCACCCGTCTGCTGCGAGAATATGCTAATCAATGCATACGCACGGAGACCGCAACACAAGATGCAGATGCCCAGCCCCATATTAAGCCGCCCATCACCCTTTACTCACAGCCTGATCAGTACACAAGATAGCATAAACATCGGTAACATCGAGAACCATCGGACTCATACACACAATAGTGGTTGACCTGACATGCTGCAGGATTTTTGCCGCTTCCTGTGTACAGCTTACGGTATGGCTGCGTATGCCACCGCACTGCCATAATTATGCACACCCCATATAATGGCGTCCCAACGCACAGGCACGTCTGCGTTCACCCGACCACCCCTCGTCACCACCCACAACCAGCACTTCCTGTCAAACAATATTGGAAGGGTCTGCGTGTAATCTGCGTATCATAACCCGATCACACTGGCTAGTACGCACATGCGCAGTGCGAATTAATCGACAGATTGCGTGCATTCTCTCCTTAGCGTACCTTGCTGAATCAGGCCCTCAGTCCACACAATAGCTGCCTTTGGTGCCTGTATGTGATTTGTCCACTTAAAGAAAGGTCTATGCATTGGTAGAAGCTCACCTCAGCTACATTTGGTGCTGCTCCTCCCAATCAGGTTAACTTTCAGAATATACTATGTCTATCGTAAAATCATTAATTACATTTATTAGACAGCAGTCAAGCGTATTAGACTGCATTTTAATTTTTGACCACACAAATGAATTGAAATAATGCATATTATTTATTGCTGTATTTTTGTAACTTGCAGACATTACCCTACAGTAGAAAAACGAGCCAAGGCGTTTAACAGGTCAAGCTATGTGAACGTCCCTGATAATGAAGAGCTCTTAAAAGCCTTGCTCCACGAACTGGGATTGACGGAAGAGAATAAAAAGTTTGTGGAATACAGAGATAATTGTTCCAGAATCAATAAAACAAATGTGTACTCCTTGACCGTTTCTCAAGGGAAACTCTGGCCTGTCCTGGCCATTCAAAATGGCAACCTCATCTATGTGTGTCTTCCTCTAGTAGAGCAGTCACTGACTCCTCCTCCACCACTTATAAATATAAACAGCATCTCTGAAGCATTTGCCCTTTTATCCGGTACGATGCTGTTTATTAATTCCGGACTCAACACAGAAGCAGATATTTCATCGAAGTTCACGCAGCTCCCTCTTCTGATAAGTCAGGCTTGTCCACTGGGCTCGCCCGTAAATACAGACTTGCTTTCCCTGTCTGATAATGTAAGCAGCACCTCAGCGAACCAAAGTTATAAATCCCCAGCATGGAAGACCAGCAAACAGAAGGGTAAAGCTCAGATTGAAGTATACATCACAGAGAAAGTGAATTCCACTCAGTATGACAAAGGCGATGATATTGATATGTGGCAGGTATATGGGACAGTCTCCTGCAAAGTGAGTGGCTATCCTATATCTGTCTACTGCCAGTTATACTATTTTTCTAATGGATGTTGCTGTCGTCATTTCCTCACAGCTTCAACTAGTATTCCCCTGCCCCCATTGGTTTGTTCTCAGTCATCCTTCCAAGTCAGAGGATGGAGAAAATAAACTATGACTTAAGCTGGGTACACACTATACAATGTGTGACCCAGCAGATGGAACAACGCGATGTAACAATATATAGCGTACCATACACACTACTCGCTCCGGTGTATGACGATGCAATACATCATTTCTTGCTGCATAGCGTTGTTCATTGCATCGTTCCATGTGGCGTGCATGCGCATTCGTGCGTACACACTATGCGATCCGCATGATGTATTCGTTTTCACTCTAGGTCCAGCGCCGGGCAGTTTGCAGGACCTAGAGAATGGGCACTTCTGTGCGCGGCCGAAAAGGGGTGTGTCTTTATGACGCGTCCCCTTTTCATCACTTGGGGGCGTGCCCGGTACTTACGGACATGCCAGGCAGCCCCCAAGTGCTGCGGTCACGGTGTATGCATTCACCGGTGGTGACCGATGCACCGCCATTTTCTCCACCCCGGGACACTAGCCCATGGGAGGGGACAGAAACCGCAGGCTGTTACAGCAGGGCGCCGGAGGGTAGGGTGCTTTTTGCCCTTTAGAAATAGGGCATGGCGCGGCGCCCTGCTGAAACAGCCTAGCGGAAACGGTAATGTATTGGTCCGATCCCTGTCAGAACGATATATTGTACGATATATCTTTTAGTGTGTACTCAGCTTAACTGTTCCCCTGCACATCTATGTTATGTGTCCTAATAACTAATAACTTATGATGTTCATACAAACTAATAATGGAGCAATCATGGGTAATTGTCCAGATTATGCAATTTGTGTGGCCCTAAAATTACTTTTATGCTCAATAACGATCTTATGCACTAACAGGTTACAGTGAGGAAAAATTAATCCACTCATTCTGCTGGAACACCTAATGGCTGTACCTCATCCAAGTCAGCCACTATGTGTGTGGCCATATTGTATAGTATCTTATGGCTGACTCACGGATTGATATTTACAGGCAGTTTGACATAGTTACACCAAATAGTCCACCCTTTGCTTCTAGTATGGGATTAATACAACCAGATATCCAGATCAGTCATGATTTTTTAGAGAATGCCAGAAAAAGCATCTGGAATGTAATTTGTATTGGTGTGCAGTGTTTGGGTCCCTCATGATTCTGTTGTTTGGCGTGACCAGTGAATGACAGTCTGATTATGGGGTAGATTTAATAAAGCTTCTAGCAATGAAAAGTGGTGGTGGTATATGTAATAGGCTGTAGACTTCAGGCATAGGCGAGTCCTGTGCGAGCCTGCACTATGTTTTAAAGTAAAAGTCATTTAAAAGGCAAAACCAGGTTTATTTTGCCTTTTAAATGATTACTTCTTTAACCACTTAACTGACAAATTTTTTGTCCAAAAACCGCTCCGAAATTGTCGGGTTTTTTTATGATTGAATTAGGTCAGGAACAGTCTTTTAAAACTATTTCAACGCAATTTTTTTTTTTTAAACACCAAATACCATAAAAATTAAAATTTTTATGGTTTACTGTAGTTCTGGTCATTGACAGCTGTACCATCGATGGCCGATTGTTTTTATCGATGGTTGAACCAATCGATTGTCTAACATCGGTTGGGGGCTCCCCATACACACATTATATATATATATATATATATATATATATATATATATATACACACACACTGTATATACACAGTATATGTATATATCCATGTGTATAGATCACACAGTATGTGTGTGTGTATATACATATATAAATATATATAATATACATGCACATACATCTAGGGCTTTGCGTTTATATATGTGGGGTGGGGCTTGCAAACATGGAGGAGGGAGAGGAGGGGTTGGCTCTTTGGCCAGCGGCTGCTCCCTCTACTATTTGCAGCCGCTGGCAGGACGGTGGGGTGGGGGCAGAGAGAAGGTCAGCGCTGATATCGCTACCTTCTGTTTGCCCAGTGGCTGCTCTGTCAAGTTTGCAGCCGCTGGGCTGCTGCTAGTGGTGTTGAAGGGAGAGAAGGACAGCGCTATCACCGCTGCCTTCTCTGCCCTGTCGGCGGCTGCTCTCCGGAGGGGGGAGGGAGAGAAGGACAGCGCTATCAGCGCTGCCTTCTCTGCCCTGTCAGCAGCCGCTGGGCTGCTGCTCTCCGGAGGTGGGAGAGAAGGACAGCGCTATCAGCGCTGCCTTCTCTGCCCTGTCAGCAGCCGCCGGGCTGCCGGGGGTGGGTGCGCCTTCGTTGGGCTGTCCGATCACTGCTAGCAGTGATCGGCTGGCCCACGGGGAGGGACAGTATGCAGAGGGACCAGAAGGTCCCTCTGTGATTGGCGGCTGCTAGAAAATTATTTTTCAGCAGCCGCCCACAGAGCTTTCCTGACTGGTCGTATCACATACGACCATGTCAGGGAAAGCCCAGTCTGGTATGGTCGTATCTGATACGACCATGTCAGGCAAGTGGTTAAAACATCTGGCAGTCTTGCACGGGACTAGCCGATGCTTGAAGTCCATAGCCTATTGCATACTGAATACCCCATGGTGTTGGACATAACCATTTAGATTCTGTCTATCATTTTCTAGGATGCAATAGAGGAAATGATAAACTGAATCTTATTAGTTGCTATGGGTAACACCACCACTTTTCATTTTTAGAAGCTTTACTAAATCTACTCCTATGTCTGGCCAGTTTGGACACAGGTCCATTCATTTGGCATTGCAGCTGAAGAACTGTCTCTTCAAGTGTATTGGCAGTTTGGTCCCTGGCTGTAGCTGTAGGTCTCGCCTCTGTTCCTGTTGTCGTCTTTCTCTGATTGGTTATCCTAAACAGTTGGGACCAAGTCTGAACAAAGAAGAACAGCTCTTACATTAGGACAGGTCCATAACTTGCACTGGTGAATAATTCTGGTCTACTGCATAAACTTTCCTATAGAGGTCAAACTGTTTTCCTTTGGGGCATTTGCTAACTGGACAACAAGCCTGTGTCAGTTAAAACAGTTGCTTACTCCCAATGGAGGCAGAAAAAGAAAGAGAAGGATACTCTCTTTTTGTGGGGCACTCAAACTGCTATAATATATATAAAACTTAGCTATTAATATGTATGCCATTAAAATAATGAAATAATGTGACAAACATCTATACGTGAACACTGAAAAAACAAAACAAACACAACATGTAATCTGGGCCCCAGTAGGTCCAGTTATGAGTGACTGATAAGAGATAGGAAAAAAGTTTTATATATATCCGATCTCTAAATCCCAATATGGGTCAGACACAAAAATTATGACACTGTGGTCAAAAAGGCCAAAATATGTATATATTGCAGGGGATTTATATAAGGAAATATAAAGGATATCGGGCCTCCAATGTAATAGTCGGTGACTACCTAGCTAACTCCCTGTAAATAGGGGTAGTTCCAAAATTGCTGTCTATACTGATAAATTTCATACATGAAGCATCATCATATGGGAACAAATGTATAATACCACAATAAATGATTTATCAAAAAAACATGCGAGCAGAAAAATACATAGACCATATAAATTACAGTTGTTCTCCAAATTGCTATCTAAATTGATAAATTTCATACATGGAGCATTATCATATGGGTACAAGTGTATTATACCACAATAAATGAAATATAATGTGCGAGCAGAAAAATAAAAACATTGACCACATGGATTGTAGTTATTCTCCTGGGCACAGTGTATGTATATACATATAAAAAACTACACACACACATATACACATGTGTATATAGATAGTACTTCCTGATATATAATATCCGTGATCTTATGACAATTTCATTCCAAGTGTGATAGAAAGCAGGATAGTTTAAAGGAGGAAAGGCTCTCCATTATTGTATGAGTAAAATGGCTGCGGCGGAGTGTCTTGCATAAGCATAGGACACTGTGTGAGCGGATTCCACCCTGTACATGGGGATAGAAATAATAGGACACAGGTATCTGCTGTTGGACAGGGCGTTTAGAGGGCGAATCTGATGACAATGCAGTGCAGACTCGCTCTCCTGCGTCCCGCACAATGAGAGTACCTACAGCAGATAACAGTGTGAGGAATAGGACACAATAGTGTAAAAGAAATAAAAAGAAAAAATGTGAGAAGGGTTAATATTCCTCAGAATGCTGCTTCCTATGGTATGTGTGTGATACACAGTGAACCATGGCCCTCATTCAGACCCACTCGCGAGCGGCTGTCCGCTCGCAAGTGGGTCGATGGTCTGCACTGCGCATGCGCACGACGGAGGGAGCTCCGTCGTGCGCATGCGCGAGACCCTACGAGCGAAGGACTTTCCTTCGCTAGGAGTGTCTCATCAAAGGAGGCGTGCTGTCGATGTTGACTGACAGCACGCCCCCTTTGGTGGGCGTGCCGGGGGCGTGCCTGCCAGACGGAGGCGTTCCCAAGGGAACGTCTACCGTCTGAAGCCGGCCCCACTGACATCACTAGTGATATCAGTGGGAGTGATTTTGGCTCTGATAGAGCCAAAACCACTCCTGGCCTTGCGGTTGAAAAACTCAACCGCAGGCTTCTGCTCGCAGTTTCGATGGTCGCGATGGTCAAGACCATCGCGACCATCATCCTGCACGCTCGTATATGCTGTGGGTGGTGACCCACAGCTATACGAGCGTTCCAGGAGGACGCTCCATATTAATGGAGGTGGGCCTTGATTCAGAGCGAGCGCTCTGGTCAGAGCGTCCGGCTCTGAATCAGGGCCTATAGGTGAGTGGTTCTGGGGATTCCCTAGTCATCAGGAAGAGTACAGGAGAGAGTGACATCCATGCAGAGAGCTAGCCCTGCTGTGCCCCCTCCGGCGAAACACGTGTTTGGGCACTTCAGGGAACCCCTTACAACCACCAGGGGCCACTCCCTGTCGGCAGACTATCACGAGCAGCAACCACAACAGGTATCTCCTCTGGGAACAGTGTGCAGAGCGCACCCTGTCTCCTGCCCTGCACTCTTCATTACATCAGGGCACAGCACGGCTAGCTATCTGCATGGATGTGCCTCTCTCCTGTACTCTTCCTGATGACTAGGGAATCCCCAGAACCGCTCACCTATGGTTCACTGTGTATCACACACATACCATAGGAAGCAGCATTCTGAGGAATATTAACCCTTCTCACATTTTTTCTTTTTATGTCTTTTACACTATTGTGTCCTATTCCTCACACTGTTATCTGCTGTAGGTACTCTCATTGTGCGGGACGCAGGAGAGCGAGTCTGCACTGCATTGTCATCAGATTCGCCCTCTAAACGCCCTGTCCAACAGCAGATACCTGTGTCCTATTATTTCTATCCCCATGTACAGGGTGGAATACGCTCACACAGTGTCCTATGCTTATGCAAGACACTCCGCCGCAGCCATTTTTCCCATACAATAATGGAGAGCCTTTCCACCTTTAAACTATCCTGCTTTCTATCACACTTGGAATGAAATTGTCCTAAGATCACGGATATTATATATCAGGAAGTACTATCTATATACACATGTGTATATGTGTATGTGTAGTTTTTTATATGTATATACATACACTGTGCCCAGAAGAATAACTACAATCCATGTGGTCATTTTTTTTAATTTTCTGCTCGCACATTATATTTCATTTATTGTGGTATAATACACTTGTACCCATATGATAATGCTCCATGTATGAAATTTATCAATTTAGATAGCAATTTGGAGAACAACTGTAATTTATATGGTCTATGTATTTTTCTGATTGCATGTTTTTTTGATAAATCATTTATTGTGGTATTATACATTTGTTCCCATATGATGATGCTTCATGTATGAAATTTATCAGTATAGACAGCAATTTTGGAACTACCCCTATTTACAGGGAGTTAGCTAGGTAGTCACCGACTATTACATTGGAGGCCCGATATCCTTTATATTTCCTTATATAAATCCCCTGCAATATATACATATTTTCTCCTTTTTGACCACAGTGTCATAATTTTTGTGTCTGACCCATATTGGGATTTAGAGATTGGATATATATTAAACTTTTTTCCTATCTCTTATCAGTCACTCATAACTGGACCTACTGGGGCCCAGATTACATGTTGTGTTTGTTTTGTTTTTTTTCAGTATTCACGTATAGATGTTTGTCGCATTATTTCATTATTTTAATAGCATACATATTAAAAGCTAAGTTTTATATATATTATAGTAGTTTGAGTGCACCACAAAAAGAGAGTATCCCTCTCTTTCTTTTTCTTCTCATATAATACAACTCTCGAGGGTGCACCTCCATAGAGAGACTTCTTGGGATTTTGACCCACTTTGTATACTTATTTTGGAATACATCTATACAAGTGATTCTGGGCCTGATTCAGAGCCGCTCGTAAGCGGCCACTCGTTCGCTCCGAGCGATGTTCGCACATCTGTGCATGCGTATGGGTCGTAATGCACATGCGCCAACCAGCCATTGCGGTCGGAAATCGTGCGCTCGCAAAACAGCGAGGGCCTGCTAATTTGAGTGACAGGATGAGGCGTTTGTGGGTGGTAACAGGGTAAGATGCTTGAATACGGGGAGTGGAGATCCGAACGCAGGCGTGCCAAACGGTAAAAAGGGCATTTAATGGGTGTGCATAATTAACAAAGCAGCGTCATCGACCACGTCACTTGGTTGTCTTTTAGATTAGCCTGAACTGCTCGCAGTGATTGCGGGAAGTAAAACCTACCACAAGCACTGCGAGCAGTTCAGACGACTTTCGATGTACTCGATTAATCTAATAAATAGCAGAGATGACGTATGATGCGAACGTCCAGGGGTCGTCTTTACAAAATAGCGAGCGCATGTTTCGTTCACTCGCTCAGACATAGAGGCGTCAACAGACCGCAAAGAGCGAGCGCTCTATTTAAATAGCCGGACCCTTTTTCTGAACGACCGTTCGCAAATAGCGTCCGGCTCTGAATCAGGCCCTCTGTCAGTAGTCCCACCAGTGCTTAGGATATCCTCATCCCCTTTTTCCCTATACAAAGTCCCAATGGAGGCTAACTAAATCTGGGTACACACTATACCACGGGTTCTCAAACTCGGTCCTCAGGACCCCAAACAGTGCATATTTTCCATATCTCCTTACAGAATCACAAGTGAGGTAATTAGCTCCACCTGAGGATCTTTTAAAATGTGTCAGCCAGTAATGAATACACCTGTACACCTGCTGGGTGACCTAGAAAACGTGAACTATGTGGCGTCCCGAGGACCGAGTTTGAGAACCACTGCACTATACAATATATACCGTCCGAGATATCGTCCGCGACAGATTGGAACGACCATCGTATAGTGTGCACTGTACCTTAGAAACCATCCAAATCATCATACGATGAATTGGATGGTTGCATCTTCCCTTCATGTGCTGCACATCAGATGGGAAAATGCAACGTTCGATGCGTTATAGTTTACAGTAGACATGTAACGATATATTGTACCGTCATACAGCGGATCATTCCATTGCTGGGGCGCCTGGTCATTTGGGCGTTTACCCAGCTTTAGACACAAATTGAGCATTGCTAACCACGGCTGGGCCACTATAAAAGCAAGAAAACTGCTCAATCTATCGTAGTCAGTCACTATTACAGCAACCCATGCAGGTGTAAAATTTATCCTGCGCCATCACTGGAAGTCAGGTCCAGGAAAAAGTAACTATAAAATAAATGGGACATTTATGAAATCTATTCCGCAGGTTCCCATGTAGAGAAGGCAGTGTTGACCATGGTACATATTCAGGCATTATGCTTTGTTTTCTAATCTCTACTAGAAAAATCAGTTATATGACATAGCAATGTTTCTGATGGACCAGAGATCCGAGCTACAAGGGTCATTTACATATATTTTGCATAATACAAGGGTTATTTATATACCGGAGGCCAAATTGAAACGTATTCATTCTACAATGCATTAGGTCCTTTGTGAGGACAGAAGATGACACATGCCATTACCGATTCATTCAGATTATTGTGGCCAAACACCTATATTGGACCATTTGCCAGCTTTAGAATCTGATTGGTTGTTAGGGACCACAATACTTTCTCTGCACAGTTCCCTTGTGGAACAGTTTTCAGAAATACCCTCATCGTCTTACTTTTTTTTTTACAAGTGTGAATGCTCTGTAGTGTAATAGCATTGTAAATTGCATTTCTCATGTCACTGATTACTGAACAATCTGTTTTGTGTTACTCAGTTTATTTGTAGCCTTACAATGACACTTACCTCTGGTTCCACCATCTAGCTTTAGTTCAGTCTCTGTCACCTCATGCCTCTGTGGGCGAATCAGTAAGCAGGAGGCCCTGCACATGCAGGTTTAATAATAGCAAAGTAGCATAGCTGCAGCAATTTACGATTACTAGTTGTATTAAATGAGCACTAGACAATTACTCTTGCTGACATTAAGAGGTACTTCTTTCATTTTAACACTCCAACACAGTTTACTTTGTTACTTCGGACAGCACATTTGTATGACACCCGAGCTGACATTCTTGCATAGTGGTACTACTACTACTCTCACTTATCTGCTCCTTCACAATTGCAGTTACCTCAGCTTACAGTACTTGCACTGGGTACTGGGTCATCTCCTCTGGCCCTTAGTTACACTTAGGGATGGCTATCGGAGGGGTGTCCATCAATGGGACCATAGGTGGTTGCCATCAATGGCACGTGAACCATCGACGGTTTGCACCCCTTGATGGCCACTGCTGTGGTGGGGAACGGCGGGCCGTGGGCCAATGAAAATCAGGGGCGTGCTTAGCCAGCACCAGGGGGAGGCGGGGAGGCTAAGCTCCGTCCCGTCTAGAAAAAAAAACTGCTCCTATTCGTCCATAGATGGCAGAGAACCATTGACTCTCTGCCATCAATGGTAAAAGTATTCGACATCGGCCGTAAACCATTGATGATTTTGAATCGGTCACCTGCCCATAGTGTAGTCATCCATTTTGAGGACTGATGCATTATTCAGACTATCAGTTATCAAGAGACCAGTGACATTATTGAGTCACTGACTAATATTCATGAAGTTTGTAATGAACAAACTGATGCCGGCGGCTTCGCCCATAATGAAATTTCTTCTGCCAACATTTTTTTATTTGATGTGTTCTAGGTGTATTGCTTTGCATAGGGGCCCTCGTGTGGGCGTGACCTGCAGCGCTATACAGACTGGTGGTCACCCACCACTCACACTAGTGTCACTGTGTGCCCTGTGCACAGACTGCTGCTCATGGCGGGGAAATGAGATTGTATGCTTTTCCTGAAGCAGGGACTGATGTGTCTGCAGTATTAGATGATTGCACATGAATGCGGGATATGTTGGCACTGTTTGAATACTATGATATTATAATATGCAGAGCAGTGAAATCCTTCATCAGTTATTTCCCTACAGTGCAGGGTCCTTGCTGAGTAAAACATGGTTACTTTCATTGAAGATACATTATTCAAAATTTAGAATGTCAAAATAATTGTTCACGTATTGAAGCCTCTCCTAGTAGTATGAGTGCGGAGATCTTTACCTGGGGCCCTGTCCCTAACCTCACTCTTTTTTGCCCATAAGGGCTAAAGGGGATGAGCCACAGAGTCTAAAAGGTTGGGAATGAATTGTGTGCCATGAAACTGGCACAGTGATCAAATCAGCAGTCGCAAACCCGGTGGCTCTAGTTCTCCAATGCCCGTGGGTCCAGAAAATAAGGGCACCTGCTGTGGATTTAGCTTCTGTTGCAAGGTCAAGAACGTCACCAAACATTTGGTCATGCGGGTAGTAGGGGAGTTTATTTACATAGCAGTAGTACCCACTGTTTGGCAGAGGGCTGACGTCCAAGAGGGTGGCACCTTAATGACAGCTGTGCCCTCTCAACTTAATATGTTGGACCGGCAGAGCGGAGTCTGTCAGTGTGGTCCATCTCCTCAGAGAACGGTGGAGTGGATAGATTGTATTTTAGAACATATATTAATAAAAAAAATACAGTTTTCAGTTATTGAATAGATCCCCCTTCCCCATCCTGATGACAGGTTCACTTTCCCTGACAGAATGTAGTACCTTCTTACAGCCTATAGGTGTCATTTGTGCTGTTATTGCAAAAAGTAAATGTCTAGCATTATCCAGAGACAGCTATGCCGGCGAAAATATCTGCTATAAGAACAACATTCACTTCAATATAATTGTAATAAAATCTGTAATTGGGTTTATTATTTTCAACTGGTCATTTTACCCTAGCCCTTGATGGCGACCTTTACATAAAGTAAAAAGGAACTTCATGAAAAAGATTTACATGTTACACATGAGGAACTAATTTCTTCTTAACTCCAAATATTAGTTGGATAACACTTCTCCATTACGTTCTCTTAAGGTGCGTACACACCTGGCGATTAGGAAAGACAGTACTATTACGACATCATAATCGTACAGTCGTTCCTGATCCCCTGTAGTGCCTACACTGAACGATCAGTCGTTCAGTGTAGGCACCCTCCATCATTCCTGAACATGGGCAATCTGTCATTATCGGCAGATTGGGCTGCATGTTCAGGCGATGGACAATGTAGTGCACGATTACTGAGCGATTACACGATTACGATGTTGTAATTGTGCAGTCGCTCAGTAAAATCGCCCAGTGTGTACGCATCATTAGATGTAATGGCTCAAACGTACTGTTCAACCAAACTTTGGCAATAACCAATGGACACTGGCAGCAAATACAGTAGAGTTTTAATAACCTTCCTAAACTATTCTACCAAATTCCCTCCCCTCTACACAGTTCGCACAAAACTTACATAGGTTCTCTTTCTATTGTCAGTCAACCCTCTAACCCCAGGTGAACGTTGCAGTGTGACTGGGTTGTATAGACCACCATGTAAAATGCAATATGTAGCATTTATACCCATGTATCAAACTCCTTTTATTCCATAGATTGTAAGCTTGTGAGCAGGACCCTACATCTTTGTCTGTCTGCTAATACCCCATCTCATTTTACTGTGTTGCCCAGTGCAACAGAATATACTGGCACTATATAATTAATGTGAATAAATAAATAACATGGCATAAATATCTGTGATTATTATAAAGAATTATAAGAAAATGTTTATTTGAATAGCAAAATTGTTGTTTTTTTGACCCCTGGAACATCAATTGCTCCCTAAACACAGTGCACTTGGAAGCTTAAATACAAAAAAAATATAAAATGTTGTTTTTTTATTTCACTTTAATACAATATATGACTTTCAGAACACTTTATTATATTAATACAATCTTCATTTTGCGCAGATTGTGTCCATGGCTTCAGTTTATTATTGAGTGTCCAAGCATGAATTTGTTTTCTTCTAAGAAGGCAATACAGAGATGCTTGAAAATAACAGATTAAATCAAAAGAAATTAAATAATTTTTCAGCATGTTCCAAGTGCTCCCAGGAATCTTTTGCAGTAGCCTGTTCACACAGTTTGCCCATAGTAGAAATGTATTAACCGCATTGAGAAAACAGTGCAGTGGGCTGAATGTGGTGAAGGGCAGGGAAATGTTTATGCAGGTGGTGGTCAATGAACATGGTAGGAGCCATTTTCAGCTCTTCTCCTGCCGCTTTCCCCTTTGTTTATCTTTGTACAAGCAACATTAGCCCCAAGGGACCAACTTATTCAGCACTACCTAAAATAATGACTCTTTGATTGCAGTCAACCTAAAGTGGCTCAAGGACTTATTAGCATCTACGGACCTATGTAAATCATTATTATTATTTTTTATTATGCAAAAGGTACATTTGATTGATTTAATGCACAAACCCCACGGGAGGTCATTGGAAGCTTGTGCTGAGTAAGTGGACATGTGGATTAAAAGCCTTTGCTTCGAGCATTTAGACAGATCTAATTAACGTCATCATTTTTTTTTTCTTCTCGAAGTGTAATTTGGAAACAATCAGCCAAAATGTAATAGTTGGCTTGAATCTTCCTGCGAATGGCTCCCCGCTTCAGGATATCCTGGTCCATCCCTGTGTGACGTCCATTGACTCGTCCATGCTTATCTCAAGCAGCGTGGCTGTGTCAGATGATTCTGCTTTCAACGGGCCGTACAAATTTCCCTTCATTCCTCCTTTTGATTTGTTCCAATTGTGTTATTACACATCACAGGTAAATGGTGGATTAGGAGGCCAGAGGTGTAGTGTATGTTTTTTATCATTTTAAATCATAGTTGTACCAAATGTATAACACTTATTTTAATACAAAAAGCTATAGGATCTACTACATTTATAGCTGTACTATGGCCAATCGGCTTGTAGTAAAAAAAAAATTTTTTCTAGAATTAACAAGTTTATTGTCCCTTAATTTGAAGGTACCAGTGCCACCAATTTTGGGTTTTTACCAGTTGACAGAAGATGGGCACCAGGTACAGATATCCGTTAAACTGAAGCTTCATGAGAGCGTTAAGAATGGATTTGATTACTGTGAAGCTCACATACCTTTCTTCAACAAGTAAGATATTATATGCCTATATAAAGTACATATATACAATTACCACTTGCACAATGCTTCAGAATGTTCTAAATCTTCATTACTGTAATTGATTGCATCACATTGCTGCTGCTGTTACACTCTGTTATTCTCAATAAGCTCTACATACCTGGCCTCATTCAGAGATGGACGCAAATTCCATTGCGATTCCGTTTGCAGCCGACTTGCGAAAATATGCAAATGACTCAACCGCCATCTTGTGGCCACCTCCAGCGTCTCGCATCCGCCACTTAATGTACAAAAGCGGAAACATCGGTCGCCCAACGACTTTCTGAGTAAGCCTGTGTTGTCACAGACAGAACGGTTCTCCTAAAACGCCGGGGTCTCTCCAGCTGTGAACAAATTTGCAGAGGCTCACTAGGACATTCCCAGGAAACGGTCCTGACACGCCTGCGTTTTCTAACCTCCCCTAAACTCTGACTACCTGTCACTCACTTTTGGAAGAAATACTCTCTGCGACCACCATCGCTAATCCATCACCGCGAGTACACAGCGAGGCGGGGGCGCATGCATAGTGGCAAAAGAATTCCTCCACTGTGTCTAATATCTACATTGTGTCCATTTATGAATCAGGCCCACTATAATTAAGTGCTAACTACTTTCTCAATTGCTAAACATAATTTATTTTATTTTTTTCTCAAACTTGCAGTCCATGTAATGGGCCCCATACATCAGCGATGGATTGCCGCGATCCTGCGATGCTGCAACCCGGCATCACAGGATCGCAGAAATCCAACATGTTGGATTAACCAAATTTGACGATTGCGATCAAAAAATGATAGCGATCGTCAAATCGGGGACATTTAACATGTCAAATGTCAGCAATCCGGCGACGGATCGCTGAACATCAACAGTCGGCGATCGGAGGTTTCCGATGGGCAATCGGAAATTTCCGACTGCATCCCTGCATCGCGACGATCCATCGCAGATGTATGGGCACCTTAAGACAGTTGGAGATGTATAAAAACATGCATCTAAAAAAAAAAAAAAAAAAATGTTCTGGCAAATTACCTACAGAAAATACCACTGACTCAGCACAATATTTAAAGCAATAATATTTTTGTTTCACTCTTAAAAGAAAATAAAATAACTAAATCATTGTGCTGGTTGTTGTTATTCTCTTAAATTGTACTATTAAAAAATCTAATTCTTTAATGATACATTAAAATAAGCTTTTATTTGGAGTGAAGCCAAGCCTGCAAAGTTAGAACATGATAGTATGGTATAAATAATCCTGAAATTAGACCTGTGCAGAGAACTGTGCTAGGATGAACTATGGAGTTCGAATTTTGAAACAAAGCTGTCAGGCCTAAATGGCAACATTTGTATGCTGACGAAGACACCAACATTGACAATTTTCCCATGTGCAGTGTATATGGTACACATTATATAATGTGTATGCCTAAACCGTCGTTCATTCAATCGTCCCATCTGCTGTGCTGCACATCAGATGGGACGATTCCACGGGCGACGTGGTGGTGTCACATACGCATGTAACGATACATCATCGCACAGACATAGGCCGGATTGTGTAGTGTGTATAGCGACGAGATATATCGTTACATTGCATCGTCAGATAACGTGTACCCAGCTTTAGGGGGGGTGGGAGCAGCCGAATATGGCAACCTCCCGTTGCTGAGAAGTGAATTCCTCCCAAAGTGATAAATGAATGTGCTGCGGAATGTGGTTTAGCCTCCATAATGTATCATTACTATTTTGTATTCCAGAGGTCAGATAAAGCATTTTGAATACAAAGTCAGTCATGGGCAGCTTGAATTATCAAGAGAGAAGAGTCTTGTAGTTTGGGTGATAGGTACGTAGTGAAATTTTCTATCACAAACGTAGGTATTAGACCATTGGGTAACCTTTTATCAAACAATATACATACATATATACAGCACAGGCTGCTATATTTCTTGCGAAGAAAATAAACCTCAGCTGGAATACCAGTGGTGCCTAGTTCTGGTTCTGTAACAAAGCAATTTGATGATACAGTATTTAGCCCTACCTCACTACTTTTGAAATTCTGTTTGCTTCCAGTTCTTTTCATATCAATTGTAGAAAGCTTTCACAAATGATAAGCAAGCTTTAATCAGCATTTTCAAGGTGCATACACACGTAACGATTTTGTAACCAACGATTTTCTGTCAGAGTTTCCCTTGAAAATTTGAACGATTTCTTGAACTGTAATGAACGATTTTTTGAACGATGAATGAATAATATTCCTTCCCTTAATGAAAATCGTCATGTTGGACAGTCTGAAATGGACGATGAACAATAACTACAAACGGGAGTGCGCATTTGTGATTATCGTTCATCATAACTCATAAACTGAACGTTTTTTTGAACAATTTAACGATAACGACGTCGTTCAAAAAATCGTTGTGTGTTTGCACCTTAAGTCTCCGGATGATCTCACCAAGGAAAGGCTCATCAGTGAGCACTAGAAATGGTAAAGAATAGTTGGATAGGTTTCTTGTTAGCTGAGATCCTGCAGGTACTCACAGTGACAAGCCTGTTAGTGATTTGTGTTAAAGGCTTATAAAATTGTGTCTTGTTTATTCATTAATTATACTATCATTTTCAGGACAGAAGTTTCCAAAATCTTTGGAAATTTCTCTTTCAGGGACTGTGACCTTTAGCTTAGAACAACACACAAACCCTACGGATCAAATTTGTGTTGGAAATACAGCTTATATTAAAGTAAGTGGATAACTAAAACAAAAAAAATATTTATTAAATTGTTTGTGATGCAAAATTTCTTATAACAAGTGTTTTTATATTTGAGAAATACTACAGTGTTGTTGTTAGCATTTTTGATGAACTGTATTTTTTGTTTCATTGTGTATTTTGTTAATGAGAGAAATGAAAGCAGCCTCACAGCTGTGTTTTGTGAGAGGACTGTGTCAGGAGCCAGCTGATTTGTACAGGGAGAAGGTGGTAATTATACTTGTTGGATCCATCCCTGGATGTCATTTCTGACTGCAGTGACTAAGATGGAGAAAGAGAGGAACGACGTATTGTTTAACCACACTCAGGGTGACTTTAC
This sequence comes from Taudactylus pleione, assembly GCA_031769625.1. NCBI lineage: Eukaryota > Metazoa > Chordata > Amphibia > Anura > Myobatrachidae > Taudactylus > Taudactylus pleione. The sequence goes on from JAUIMM010000711.1 coordinate 313,996, forward strand.
AAAATGGCAGAAATGCTTTCTTTTTAGTGTGTGGCTGATTCTCAGCAATCTCTTTCTTAATGTGCCTCTATGCCCACTTATTGCATTTATATGTTCACACCCATATTTCCTGCCCCAGGTGTGCGGCTGCGGGTCTGGGTATACATGCATGCAATGTAAAGTGTAAAAACATCATTTCACAATTCTGCTTATTCTCACTTTTGGACCAGCCGCTTCATTAAATTAAACTTCATCCAATGCCACATCTTGGTGCCAGATCTATGCACTTCCTGTAAAACAGGTGCATGTTTAGAATAAAATTGATGCATTGTAAATTCACACTCCCACATGGGCCGTAGTGGTTTTTTTCTTTTTTAATGTGAATTATAATTTTATGGTTGCGAATTGTCCTAAAATGGACATGACAGTGACAAATATTGTTGTCTTTGTCTCCTCATAATATCACCAGTTGAGAGAGATTATAGGAGTATAAATGTAGTAATAGTGTTTAGCAGGGTACTGTCCAGTTAAAGAGCTTTGTGTGTTCATTTTATGTCCCCAGCTTTCCTTTAGAATCCCTGACTACAGCCTCACTGGATGTTACACAGACCAGCATTCTGTCCAGGTCTTTTCATCAGCGAAGCACAAAATTCTAACATGTAAGAGCCCTCTTCTGTCCGCTTTCAGTCGCTATGTATTTGTGCATGCTGAAATGGTAGATGCTGTCAAAATCTAACATGTGCCTAATTGCTCTCAGAAAAAGTTACTTTCTCCTGACACCACTCTTTTTAGCACCTTTGCTGCCTACTGAACTTTTAATTGGGGGCATGTGAAATCACTGGTGTATATTATTTAGGGGGGACATTTCTGAAAACGTTTCATCCTTACATCTATAGAAAATAAGGTTTTTGGCTATGCCAGCCAGTCAGAACGTACTGATATTTTTCCAGCACAGGTTATAAAATTAAAGAAAATATCTGATTGGTTGCTGTTGTCAACATCTAAATTTGTTACCCAAATAGTTTTTTTTTTTTTTAAATCCTCCTTTTTCACTTGGGACCCTCTCATGCGCTGTTCTAAGCATGTCGCTTGTCCCAGCTCACAAGTAGACAACAAGTGGTCGTTACTTAGATCTATGGGAAAACTGATAGCATATCCTCATGTGGCCTAATGATCAGGGCCGTAGCTAGGGTGGTGCAACCTGTGCAGGGCAGGGGGCGCTGTTTGGGCCAGGCTGTCAATTTTACTGTTTATTACCATTCTCACTTGTAGCTTCCTCTTCTTCTATCTCCAGCATCTCCTGGCCTCCCCTATCTTTTCCCTTGCCCTACCCTGTGAGGCCATGGCCCTTTTTCAGATGCACTATCTTATGTTCCTATTTAAAAATGGGAGGGGGAGCACAAATGCTCTCTCTGGCACAGGGCACCAAAAAGTCTAGTTATGGCTCTGCTAATGATCAGCGGCATCTGATTATAGTAAGATTACAGTAATAAGAACTGTGGTGCAGCCCATGTTAATCTAACATTTTACCCATTGTATGCACCAAAATGTTTTATACTATAACATAGTCCCCTCCCCAACTCCTTCACTTCTGCTTGAGGAAAGACTTTAAAGGCTCATGGGACATATATCATGGCACACTTCCAAAGCAACCTTATAATTACTGGATGCTTATGGTAAAACTTCAGTCCAAATATTTAGACTACTTTTTCCTGTAATTCATATATTGTAGGACTAGAGGATGACGTAGTGGAGAGAGAGGTAACTTGTGGCTGTTCTGCTCTTTTAGAACTGCAAATTCCAGCAGCCCTTCCAGGTACAATCTGTTGTTTAATAATTTATGAAAAAATCAGAAACTGGTTATTATTTCCTTATAAATACCAGTTAGGACAGGATTCAATTAACTGTGCTTGCGAAACCTCTACAACTATGGAGAGCCTTTTACCCTTTGCACTTGCCTAAAGGTCCCTTCCATGTGGTAGAAACTCCTGGGGTTCCATGCCTAGGAAGCCCAGCAGTTCTGGAAATTGTTTAGCTCTAATATGTATCTGTACACAAACACATGCGCACACATAGTATGTGGTATGGTAAATGTACCTGAATGTCCGGGGTCGCAGAGCCACATAAGCTTCAGGGATTTAAATTAATTTAAGACCTAAGTTTAGATGCTTTTTAACAAAATAAAATCCAAAACTTTTTCCATGCCATAAACACACAGGAGACACATCTAGGACTCTCAGTCACACACGAGGCATACACTGACAGACCTACTTTGTACAAAGACTGACAACATCCAGTATACAGAAATCTGGCTCTGTCAGTAAAGGGACCTGCCTTTGGCATATTAAAACTCCAAGTTTGTCCATTCTGCTTAGTGAAATAAACTTTTACCAGAACATCAGTTGCAATTTAACTCTCATAGTGCGGGGTATATGTAATAGCCTGCACACTGCAGGCACTGGTGAGTGTCGTGCGAGACTGCCTGATGTTTTGAAGTAGCAGTCATTTAAAACACAAAACCAGGTTGATTTTGACTTAAATGACTGCTACTTTAGAACATCGGGCAGTCTCGCTCAGGACTCACCGATGCCTGCAGTCCCAAGGCTATTACATATACCCCTGTGTCTCTATTACTGACAGTCATACAAGCGATGGACATTTTGGGACCAAAATGCACTGACACATACGTAACTAACTCAGCTGCTAAGGAGAGACGACTCGGGGTGTATACATACAATAACAAGGGACACTAATAGTGCCCCATATCATTTGGGCACCCAATTTATAAGTATAACTTTAGGATCTTAATCTCAGTTTATTATGTTATCATATGCAGCTCCATTAATTCACTAGTCAAATCGTGTCAAGACCTCATACTCATTTCACAAAGCAACTGAACAGGAAAGTGACTCACTAGTGAATTATCCCTATAAAATGTCTATACATTAACATTTTCTGAATAAAACATGTTCACAAAAGTGCAAAAGAAGTTCAGCTTATCTGAAATTGGCAATCTATGACCCGGACAATAATGGGTGTATAAATTCAAATAGTACTGCTCCTGGGCTCTTTTCCGGGACAATCATCAAAGGGAATTCACCACATGGAGAGCAAGGAAGACCACAAAATTGAGTGTGTGTGTGTGTGTGTGTGTGTGTAAAGCTTGATAAAGCTTCCTGGACCGGAAGCGAAACGCGAAAGCTGTTGTTTTTTTCTACATATTACTCAGACTAGTCTGTATAGACTACTTTTATACCCCTTTCAGACATCTCGAGATTCCCGGGAATTTGGACCACGTTCCCGGGTAGCCGCCCCTTCAATCGACCAGGGTTTTTATCGGGACTTAAGTCCCGAGAAATTACCCTGCTTCTGTGTGAATGGAGCTTCCCGGGTATTTACTATTCCCGGGCAGCACCAAGTAGCTTTGAGATGGAGTTGACAGCGGAGAGCGTCCTATAGGACACTTAGCGCTGCTGCTTTGAGTTGGCAGTGCAGAGCATCCTATAGGACGCTCAGCGCTGCTGCTCACCACCCCCAGCGCCGGCCGGCTGTGGACACCCGCCGGCGGGTCTCTGCCACAGCGGGCCTCCTGCCACGACGGTTGCTGTGTCAGCGACACAGGACCCCAGCCGGATGCTGGGGACACCCGCGCTGGAGACCGCCGACTGGTCCCAGCCATAGTGGGACACCCGCACTCCCGCTGGATCACCAGGGAATTAAAAGAAATTTTAAAAAAATAATAAAAAAAAAAAAATCTGCATTATGATTGGCCGGCTTCCAGCAGCTGAATGATGACATCATCATCATCAGCCAGAGAGGGGATAGGCTAGGAGGAGCAGACGGCAGAGAAGAGGTAGGTAAGCAGGAAAACCCTGCTCTTGTCTGAAAGGGGTCTACCTGGGAATTTCCCGGGTAGACACTGTAGTGTGAAAGGGGAGTCTCGACCAAATACTCGGGAATTTGCACAGGAGAAATTCCAGGGTCTGAGCAGGAAATTAACGGGTTATATATCTGAAAGGGGTATTAGAGAAGTATTTTTAAATATTTGTGATTGTAATATTGTTGCAAATGCTAAAAAATATATAAAGAGAGATTTCTTAATCATATATTTGGTATCTTGACTCTATTTTCTGCCATGCCCAGTTATTAATTAATTTAATATTTGAATTGGTCATTTATAAGCGCAACACCAACATTTTTCTTTTGCTTGTCTGAGACTACCTAGTTAAATCTAGTTTTTTGGGGTTCCTCACAGACCCTTAGGTGTGTGCAGCTATTTTACCTACTTATACATTTATATATAGAATTGACCAGTGCCAAGTTTCTTGCTTTCTGTTCCTGCTTAGTTACACCTTGTGCCGTTGCATTTGTTTTTACCCTCTTTGTATTACAGCTCGGGAACTCATCTCTGCTGACTACTATATATGGAACTCCAAGGCTTCAGCACCTATTGTATGCAGATCATTCTTTGATTAAATTCCACCAATGACTATATTGTATTTGTAACAAATCTAAAAAATTGAGCAATAAATTGCACTGTTTCTTGAAGATACATTTCATTAAATTTATTTCAACTGTTACATGTTCACCAATGCTTCAAGGTATTTTCTCATTACATTAATTTAAGACCGGAATAAATGAGTTGTCTAAGGCAGAGATTCCCAAACTCGGTACTCAAGGCAACCTAACAGCCAAGGTTTTAAAGATATTCTTGCTTGACCACTGGTGACTTAATTAGCACCTCAGTCAAATTGATTTAACTACCTGTGCTCAACCATGGATATCTCTAAAACCTGTTGGGGTGCCTTGAGGACCGTAATTGGGAACCTCTGGTCTAACGACTAATAAGCTTAAAATGTAAACCAGGCCATGGAGCAACTAGAAGGGCTGTTTAACGTGCAAGGAAGTAAGATGTATGCGGACACATCTGTAATCTGATTTTTATATATGCTTAGAAGTGGCAGAGATCGGACATTGTCCTACACTGTTCCACCATCTAGGCACACCTTATGTATAGTAAATTTTATTTTTATAGCCATTGAAATAAAAACATGTAATTGTACAAATTGTCCAGATGTTTGCTCACTTTTATGATTTAACAAATACATGAGGTTCCAAGGAGTAGTAAATGAGAACATGGAAAGAGTTAAAATTAATTAATAATTTCCATCTAAGACTGTAGTCCAAATGATATGAAAGACCATCCACAGACTCATAAATGTTCTTCTCTGGAGGGCAAGCACCTGCTTCGTTCCGGAACATGCACATTGTGAAAAAAATAGAAGATATGCTCCACAAACAAGGAATATGTTGACTACGCTATAAACCCCATAATGAGTGCCTACTTCAAGATTTTGAAAGTTCCACTTTGCAAACTCACTGTGTGGAAGGAGCTTCAGGATTGCTGTCCCTGAGATGTGCATACTATAAGAAAAAAAAAGTGTCAGCATGCTATTATTTTAGAATCACCCTTTAAATGTATATTTTCCTTCTAAAATATTGATTGTTAAAGCCTCATTCATTCAGTGATAGAAAAATGCCACCATCTCAGAGCACGTTAGAAAGTATGTTACCCATTCTACAAGCTGCATAGTCTAACTAGTGCTTTGCAATCACTCAGATCAGCTGTTTGGATTTTAAAAAGTATGTTACCCATTCCCATCTAGCAAGCAACATATTGTTCTTACATTTCTGCATAATGGAATTTATTTCTGTTAGCAAAGATTTAGATGTAATGACTTGATTGTATTTTGTATTACCTGGGTGGGGGATGTTGTTCAGTGATGCCTAGTTTATGGTAGGATACTGCTTGTGTTTACACAAACCCAGTGCCAAATTTCTTCATTGATTAGTTAGCATTTGTGGTCAGCTGTAGCATGTCCCAATCAGACTTTCTTTAAGTTTAGAATCAGTATAGAGGCAGCCGTGGATGTCGATGGCAGCCGTGTATTATAAGCACTAAGTGTGTTATAACACAAAGTGTAATTATATAACAGTTAAAAAAAACAGTTGAACAAACAATGAACAACATCTACAACAAGGTAATTACAATATCATTCCTTACCAGTAGTTTGTGTGTTGTGCATTATTGAATGTATTGCAAAAATGTATCAGAAACTTCTATTAATGATCTCACTCCATGGAATCATCTCTAAGACTACTACATCCTTTACTCTCCCTGCAGCTCATCCTTTTGTACATATTGCTGCCTCAGTACTTTCCTCTTCTCTTACAAACACATATGAGCTTTTAACTTATCTAAACACATTGACAATAACATCCACAACCTCTCGCCATAACAAACATTCAGTCAAATCCCACAAATATATTTATATCTCGCTCCTGTTGCTTCTATTAGCTGGTGACATATCTCCAAATCCAGGCCCAACCCACATGCCACACCCACAACGAACTATAAATCCAGCTAACCTCATAAATATTGCGTGCCTCCCTTCACCATCCAAGTCACTAAAATGTGCATTATGGAATGCACGCTCTGTCTGCAACAAACTAACATCCATCCATGACCTCTTTATTTCAACCAACCTCATCCTTCTGGCAATAACAGAAACATGGCTAACACAATCAGACACTGTCTCCCCTGCTGCACTTTCACATGGTAACCTACACTTCTCACACACCTCCAGGCCTGGCAATTGTAAAGGAGGTGGGGTAGGAATATTACTCTCCCAATCTTTCAAATTCACAGTTCTCCCACAGGTACCTTCACTCACATTTACATCATTTGAAGTACATTCTATCAGGACTTTCACCCCTTTCTCTCTGCGAGTTGCTGTTATCTATCGCCCGCCTGGGCCACCGCACCAATTTCTGGAACATTTTTCAGCCTGGCTCCCTCACTTCCTATCCTCAGACATCTCCACCATCATTATGGGTGATTTCAATATCCCCATTGACAGTCCACAATCTCCTCATGCCTCCAAACTATTCTCTCTAACTTCCTCTCTTGGCCTCTCCCAATGGACTGACTCCTCTACTCATAAGGAGGGCCACTGCCTTGATCTTGTATTTACCAGACTATGCTCAGTTTCTGATTTCACTAATGCTCCTTTCCCTCTCTCAGATCACAATCTTATCACCTGCACACTTTCCTCCATTACATCAACCTCAATGTCAGTGAAATCAACCAAACCTCCTAAAACCCGCAGAAATATTAATGTGATTAACTTTCAACAACTATCTACCTCTCTACAACAACAACTCTCACCAATTTCTGCACTCACTTCTCCTGAGACTGCTGCATCACAGCTAAACCAGATTCTAGTAAAAGCCCTCGATGAAGTAGCTCCAGCTACCCATCACACTCCGCGTAGACTCAGACGTCAACCGTGGCATTCTAACTTAACAAGGCATCTACAAAAACTCTCACGTAAAGTAGAACGTCAGTGGCGAAAGTCTCGCACTCCAAGTGACTTCCTCACATATAAGTCTATCTACAACTCTTATCGTACTGCTCTGGACACTGCCAAGCAAATATATTTCCAATCTCAAATCTCTGCTCAAGCCTCTAACCCCAAGCGACTTTTTAATACATTTAAACTGCTTCTTACCCCTCCCTCACCCATGCCACCTGCTACTATCTGTGCACAAGATCTTGCTTCCTATTTCAGGGACAAGATTGATAATATCCGAAATGAAATGTTATTCTCTTCCTCAGCTAGTGACCTACTCAATTCCCTACCTGAACCCTCTGGCGCATTCTCTTCATTTGATCCCACAAATGAAGATGAAGTATCTACACTCTTCTCATCCTCCTACTCTATTACCTCTCCTCTAGATCCTATACCCTCACAAATTAGTAAAGCTCTGTCTCCTGTGCTCATCCCAACCCTAACTAAAATCTGTAATCTCTCTCTTTCTACTGGCATCTTTCCATCACTGTTCAAGCATGCAGTGATTACTCCCATTCTGAAAAAAACAAAATTCTGACCCTAACACTCTCTCTAATTACCGTCCTATCTCCCAGCTCCCATGCCCCTCCAAGCTACTGGAGAGACTTGTCTACACCCGCCTCACACACTTTCTTAACACCCACAACTTATTGGACCCACTTCAGTCTGGCTTCCATTCCCAGCACTCCACAGAGACAGCACTGACTAAGGTAATAAATGATTTGGTCACTGCCAAGGCTAAAGGCCATTACACACTTCTAATTCTTCTAGATCTCTCTGCTGCTTTTGACACTGTTGACCACTCTCTTCTCGTACAAACATTACAATCCCTAGGTCTTAAGGACACAGCCCTTTCTTGGTTCTCTTCCTACCTATCTGATCGCTCTTTTTCTGTTCGTTTTTTCTGATTCTGCCTCCTCTTCGCTACCTCTATCAGTTGGAGTACCGCAAGGCTCTGTCTTAGGTCCTTTGCTATTCTCAATCTATACCACCTCTCTTGGGAAACTAATCCGCTCTTTTGGATTTCAGTACCATCTGTATGCGGATGATACTCAAATCTACCTATCCTCTCCAGATTTATCACCATCTGTATTGGTCCGTGTCACTGAATGTATGTCTGCCATTTCATCTTGGATGTCATCTCGCTACCTGAAACTTAATATTTCTAAAACAGAATTAATTATATTTCCACCGGCCAATAACAGTTACCAATCTGATCTCTTTATCACTGTTGATAACTCAACAATCCACCCCACCCCACAAGCTCGCTGCCTTGGTGTCATCCTTGATTCTGAATTGTCCTTTGTTCCCCACATTCAATCTGTCTCAAAATCATGTTACATACATCTCAAAAACATATACAAAATTCGACCATATCTCACACAAGACACTGCAAAAATTCGAATCCATGCACTCATTATTTCCCGCATTGACTATTGCAATAGTCTCCTTACTGGTCTTCCCAAAAACAGGCTATCGCCATTACAATCCATTATGAATGCAGCTGCGAGGCTTATCTTCCTTGCCAAACGTTCATCGTCTGCTGCCCCGCTCTGTCAGTCCCTCCATTGGTTGCCGGTTTTCTACCGTATTCAATACAAAATACTGTTACTTACACATAAGGCCATTAACCGAATTACACCAACATACATCTCTTCACTCATCTCAAAATATCTCCCAACCCGACCTCTCCGCTCAGCACAAGAACTGCGTCTCTCATCCCCATGCATTACTTGCTCCCATTTACGGTTACAGGACTTTCTTCGGGCTGCACCCACTCTATGGAATGCCTTACCACACACAATAAGACTTACCTCTACTCTTCAATCCTTCAAGCGTTCTCTGAAAACTCACCTCTTCAGACAAGCTTATCAGATTCCAGAACCGACCACATAACCTTCATAGCTTCCATGTCTTATTACATCCCTTCTCACAGTCCACACATAACCTCACATATTGTCTTTCTTTCACATACTCCTGACATTTTGCCGACATTCCTATGTGACTGGATCATGCAGCCCACCAAGAAACTCTGCATTCTGGCCAGACCAAATTGCAATATATAGCACCTATCCTTGTGTATCAATGCCTGTTTCCCTATAGATTGTAAGCTTGCAAGCAGGGCCCTCTTACCTCTATGTCTGTCTGTTATTACCCTGTTTTGTTCTATCAATGTCTCCAATTGTAAAGCGCAACGGAATATGCTGCGCTATATAAGAAACTGTTAATAAATAAATAAATAATAAATAGGTCATTTTTGCAGTGTTAGAGTCTCTGACTCCGCCTGCTTCTTCAAACCTGCAGTTCTTTCTCGAAGATGTATCTTGTCCCACTACATAAAATCTAATTTCGGTATCCGGTTGTCTATTCGACCTCAGTTAGAGCGACAGTACATACAGTTCATCTACTCCATCGATGTCGACAGGTACTCTAGGTCAACAAACTATAGATCGACTGCACCTCTATATCGACAAACACGAGATAAACATGGACATTAGATCGACACTATATACGATCGAAACGTAGCATACCGACAATTTGAAGATCGACAACACACATGATAGACATAATAAAAGATCGAAACTAAATAGGTCATCAAATAATAGATTGACATATAAATAGGTTGACCGTTAATAGATCGACATATAAAAGATCGACTAGTTCAAGTTCGACACCAAATAGTTAGACAGTTAATAGATCGACATATCTAAGATCGACAAATCCTAGATCAAAACTAAATAGGTTGACAGTTAACAGATCGACAAATAAATGATCGGCACATTAGTTAGACAATACAAAAAGGTATACATCCTAGATGCTGCCCTGCTAATAGCACATCCCCCACCTCTACTTTCAACCGTTGCACTACAGGTCCCAGCAAGCACTCCTGGCAATGCGAGCCTCAACATCCACCTTGCAGCCCTTGTCCCTAATTGCTGGGCACCCCCATGCTCTGCAGTGCACCCCTTCATCAACCCCCCCCCCCCTTGTGCTCCCCGTTATTCCTGGGCACCTGGACCTGGGGTCCTCTTCACCCCGGCAATAACAAGCAGTCTAGCTTAAGACCCTGCCTCGGCAGCAATTTAAGCTAGTCGGCAGCCTTGACCTGGGGCATCTTCTCCCTGGCAATAACAAGCCGTCTAGATTAAGATACTGCCGTCTAGCTTAATATGCTGCCCGTACCCCCAAATAGCCCTGCTAAAGGTATTTGGGGTTTTTAAATGGTCTCAATAGGTGCTATTTAGCATCTTTGAGCAAGTGGTGAAGAATAGCATTTTGCAACTTTTTTGGGGAAAAATAAGTAGTCCCATCAAATTTTTCGGTACATGAAAATGGGTGCAAGCATAGTTCAAAATCACTAAAATCATGCTTTAAAGTGCACCAAAAATAGCACCTTCAGCAAGCACCTGAATTCCAAATAAAAAACCTCCCCCATACTTGCAGACCCCCCCCAAAGGCTATTTCGCTAGTTTTTTAAGTTGTACCCCCACTTTGAAATTTTTTGCTCACTTTTTTGGGGTGTCCTTTGTGGGTTTTTTTTTTTTGCGTTTTTTGACACAATTAGCATCAAGGGGGTTGTAAAAAGGGTTTAGGGGGGGTTGCCGCAATTTTGCACCCCAAAACCCCGATTCTGCACTTTTTTCCGCCGGGTATCCAGTAGCGAAACTTTTCCGCTGGTTACATTGCACAAACTTTTCGTACCGGCGAAAAGTCTGACAAATTGAATACGGGGATAAGTGAAATCGGCGAAAATTACATCATTGTCGAAAAAGTTCGGCTGAAAATGGCTTTTCGCTCCAAATATGGCCCAAGAATACCCGGCGGCAAAAATTGCAGGTTTTGGGGTGCAGAGGTGCGGAAACCACTTTGTACGCCCCCCTTGACGCAAATTGCATCAGTAAAAGGATAAAACACCACAAAGGACACCCCAAAAAAAGAGCTTTGAAAATGTGGGGGTACAACTTCAAAAACTAGCGAAATAGCCTTTGGTGGGGTCTGTAGGTATGGGGGAGGTTTTTTTGGGGGGAATTCCGGTGCTTGCTGAAGGTGCTATTTTTGGTGCACTTTAAAGCTTGATTTTAGTGATTTTGAACTATGCTTGCACCCATTTCCCGAAAAATTTGATGGGACTACTTATTTTTCCCCAAAAAAGTTGCAAAATGCTATTCTTCACCACTTGCTCAAAGACGCTAAATAGCACCTATTGAGACCATTTAAAAACCCCAAATACCTTTAGCAGGGCTATTTGGGGGTACGGGCAGCGTCTTAATCTAGACGGCTTGTTATTGCCAGGGAGAAGATGCCCCAGGTCCAGGCTGCCGTCTAGCTTAAGACACTGCCGGGGCAGCGTCTTAAGCTAGACGGCTTGTTATTGCCGGGGTGAAGATGCCCCAAGGTCCAGGTGCCCAGGAATAGTGGGGAGCACTGGGAGGGGGGGGGGGTTGATGAAGGGGTGCACTGCAAAGCATATGGGTACCCAGCAATTAGGGACAAAGGCTGCAGGGTGGATGTTGGGGCTTGCATTGCCAGGAGCGCTTGCAGGGATGTAAGGGCTGGCTGGGACCTGTAGCGCCACGGTTGAAAGTAGCGGCGGGGGATGTGCTATTAGTGGGGCAGCATCTAGGATGTATACCTTTTAACTGTAACATGCCGATCATTTATTTGTCGATCTGTTAACTGTCGACCTATTTCGTTTCGATCTAGGACTAGTCGATCTTAGATATGTCGATCTATTAACTGTCAAACTATTTGGTGTCGAACTTGGACTCGTTGATATTTTATATGTCGATCTATTAACTGTCAACCTATTTATATGTCGATCTAGGAAGCGTCGATCTATTGTTACTGTCAGACTTTACATTGTCTAACTATTAGTTGTCGATCTAAGTACTGTCGCCCTTATATACCTGTATATCTTAGATATTCGATATAATTCATATCGATCTATTGTCACGTTCAACTATATTACAGTCTAATGTTACTGTCGATCTACGGTAAGTCTATCTACACTCCCTGTCTAACTAGCATGGTCGACCTATTTATTGTCTATCTAGACACGGCCGATCTATTAATCCACACCCTCTAATTTCTACCTTTGGGCTCTAACATATTTGATATCCTGCAGCAAACTGCCTAGAAGCACTATGATTCCTTTTCTGAATGTGATGTCCTTCAAGAACCAATTGGACAAGGCAAAATGGTCTACTGCAGAGTCTGCTTTCTACCTCTGGTTCAAGGATTAGGCTAGCCTTTGAAGCTTTAACTTGGGTGATGCATCTGCTAAAGGGGTTGCAAAATGGTACTCCCGGGGCAGAGCTGATGCACCTTGCTTCTAGTATCTTGTAGGCATTGTCTTATATGGACCCCTTTATAGGGGGGCCCACCTCCTCGGAGACCCCCGGCTTGGGCTGACTAACTTGGGGTTAAATGCTTTGGTGGGGGTGACCTGGTGAAAGGGTTCCCTGGCTGTTGCATTACACCCCGGCTAGTTTGAGTCCAGTGCTGGTTTTTATAAATATGGGGACCCCCATGCCATTTTTTCCCTGTATTAAAGCCAGGACTGGCTTACAGAGCCCAGTGCTGGTTAATAAAATACGAGGGAACTCTACACGTTTTGTACCCCGGATTTTTAGAACCAGGACTGGCTCTGGAGCTCGGTACCGGTCATGGTTTGGGGGCGGGGGACCCCTTGTCATTTTTAAAATAAAGTGTAACCCTTTTTTTTTTTTTTTTAGGTGTTTACAGGCAGAAATATACACTGATCTGTGTATGTTTCTGTTGAAATCTCAGCTCATGGACAAGTGAATTGATTTCACGAATTTGGATGCGCGTTTTGTCCGTTCTCGTGAATATTTTGAAACTTGATTATTGGTAAATTCCTGAAACCTATCTTTACTAGTAAATAGTTACTCGAGTTTGGCCGATGGTGAATTGAAGAGTGTTTGCTAACTCTCCCTAATTTTCCTGTAGCAAATAAGAATTCTCTCCTGAGCTTGACATTAGTAAATTTCCGAGTTGTAAAAAATGGCCAAACTCTCCAGAGAATGCTTACTCGACCAAACTCAATTTTTAGTTAATATACCCCATGATCTTGAAATTTGTTTTTGTCTCTTGTCCTGAACTGGGCCTTTTTGTCCTGCCCATTTCCTTCCTTTACCTAGAACCCAATTACTGGACATTGCTCTTGCCCACTGCCTGCCCTGACCACCCTGTTTTCTGTACCCTGTTTTTGCAAATTTCCTGCCCTTAACCTATTTGCTGAACTTTGCTCTTGACCGCTTTCTGTCTTTGTTTACTTGACTCTGCTCCTTCCTGCTGTCTGTCCATGATCTCAGCTTTCACCGGACTTTGCTCTAAATCATTGCTATCTTCTGTACTCTGCCTGTCTGAATTCCATGCCTGGTGCATCTCCATCTGTACCCCCCATGGGCTACCTTATTATACCATTGATAAACACTTCAAGGAGTGGCAAAAGGAGAAAGTCTCAGCTGCAAGGGGGTTTCATGACACTATGCCTCAGTCCTCTCGGGACATACCTGAACCCCTGAACACATGCAGATAAGAACCCCTCGGCTTGTCAACTGGAAGCAAACAAAGCTGTATTGTTCTGCAGAGACCAGGAACACGTCCAAAACTGTCCCAACAGAAATGACAAGGCCTAAGGGATGACAGGGAATTTCCCTCGGTCAACTGAAAAAGGTTCTCAAATGCATACAGCTTTAATTTTAAGCACTCATCAACCCTGGGACATTCTAAGTGGTTTCTTCTAGTGGATAGCATGGCGCTGGTAACTTTATTGATCGAGTTATGGTGCAGGAGTTTCAATTGTCAATTATCTCCTTGGAGACTCCTATTTCATTCTCCTGTCTGGACAGAAATCTTTCTGGGTGAAATAAACCATAACTGTGCTCAGTTGTTATATGAGTCTTCAGGATGTTGCTCTGAATTGCTGCTAGGGTCCCTTCCATGCCTGTCTGAATCCCGTGCCTGGTGCATCTTCATCTGTACCTTGTGTGCTACTTTACTGTCTGTCTACCTTTTCTGTGTTCCATCCATCACGTCCAGTCTGCAGAATCCAGAGATAACGCTCTACTGCTTGAAGCCCTCAGGGCGTCTAGCGAACTGTGAGCAAATAGAGCTCTACAGGAAAGGCAGCTTGCTGTAGGTGAAGACCTCTCATTATTCTAACTGATACTGCACTCACAAGATCAAATGTAGCCCGTGTTCAACATGGAAAGTTGCAATACCAGTATTTTACAACCCTGCATTGTCACTATCATGACACAATTAACTTTATGAGAACTTGTATACTTTGTTGCACTTACACTAAAACCGACACTTTATGGAACAAAACAGCATGTGTGCTGCACACTGGGAGTTAGGTTAATTTAACGTGGGCAATTTGACCCCCTGGGGCTATCCAATTAGCCCTGAAGCGCACCCACCAGCAGCACTTATCGAGGATTTTATTTACCAGGCTCCGAAAATAAAATCCCCGATAATTAGCCTGTTTTTGGAAAGTCAGCAGCGAAAATACATATGTCGCCCGAAAACAGATAATTATTCGGGCACAAAAAATGGGGTGTAATTGAATTGCCCGAAGCTTAAAAAATGCAAAAAAATCTATTTTTTCACCCCTGAAAATGTATTGGGGCTAATTGAATCCCCCCCCCCCCCCCCTTAAACATTAGGAGACAAAATAAACCTTAATCTAAAGGTTACATTAACTTGCCAACCTATACAGATGAATCAAAGGGCTCATTTAATTTGTAATATGCCTGTAATCATCAACTATTGATAAGGGAGATTAAATGACTAAATAATGACAATCTGTAGCATTGATAACCCAATGCTGATGAACAGCAACTTCAAAAAGTATTAGTCCTGTCCACTAGTACATTGGTTGGGCATAGTTGGAGAATTGCTAATTCAGCGATTTGCTTCCACCTGGACAGAATTTATAACAGTCAGCAATACAGATGGGCAAGGGGAGCCAGACACACAATTTCTATTCAAAATAAATACATTTCCTATGTCATTTATTATGGCCCTTACATTTTATATGAATGTCACCATGCATAATATACTGTATAATAATATTATAATAGAGAAAATACAATGACCTATGTGAAGTTTGTTTTCTATTTATTTTGATATTCAACAGGTATTGAGCCGCAGTTTTCTGTTCTAGCCTTTGGTGTCTTTCCAATTTTAATTTTTTTTTATAATGGCAGCCTGCTAGAGTGTTCTCAATGGTGCCTCTGGTAAAATGTGCCAACTACGACTGAAGGATCTGATGGATTTTTCTCAGCCACAGAGTTAATTTAAAACACAGTTCGTTGGACCTCACTACTAACAAACCCAATAGGTCCCACACACGTTTTTTAATCAAAATGTGATGAGTATTTCTAATGGCACAAAGCAATCCTTGTCGCACATGGGGCAATATGCTTTCCTGCACACAGAACAATGGTCTGGTGCCATCTTCAGGAGCCACTTCTCTTCTTCAGGGTCTGTGGTGCTAAAAAACACCTATTGTTCTGATCACGCTGCTGAAAAGCTTTTGATTTTGTCTCGAAATCTGTCACTTCAAGATACATTTTTGAAGACAAGGTCTGTTTCCCCAGTTTGGTAGATGACCTGTTTAATGTTCTCCCTGTGTCTGGGAACGCCTTAGTGTAATTAGCGACCTTTGCACTCCACAGCTAATCCCAAGCTAGTTTGTATTCCTTGCTCATCTTTAAGACCAGACCTTTCTTTTCTTCGGAGTCCACTGCCACAATTAAAGAAGAAACAGCTGCATTTCAAAGGGATTCCGATTCCAGACGCTTAATCGTGATTGACAAGTTCTTATACTAAGCTATACGAAAATAAGAGAGTCCTTTCTTGGGTTAAAACTTCAATCATTTTCCATAAAATTATCTCAATATGGATTTTATTAATTTTCTTTGATAACGATTCTTTGCATACATTTAACTTGAAAGATGCTTTGAGTCTTCAGAGTGCCTAAGAGTTTCCTTTGAAGGCCTGAATGGTATCAGGCTTTCATTTGTATCAGGAAATATTGATAGCGCAACCTGTATATTGGTGTTTAATGCAAGGAGAATAGGCCGCTCTTTAAGCAGGTGCATTGGCATAGCCACGTTTCTTTGTAAGTTCGTTTTACAGCTGCTCGGTGGAGTATGCCATGTAAAATACAGACAACTTTTAATATCTGTACTAATATTAATTTTCAGCATTTGATGTGGCGTTCAATTTATTTGTTTCACTTTGTTTTTTATTTATGAACATTTATATTTCTAGATATATTCACAGACTGAAATATGTACAGATTTATACTTTCTGCAAATAATGTACTCTGGAGGTCATTTACAATGCGCAAATACATCAATCAACATGCCGCGTGGCTCACTTAGCCGGAATTACTTAGGGTCTCAGAGGTTTGCGGAGAAAGATGGCTGCAATTGCACAGACAGAGGGCTAGAGTGGAGGCGTTCCTGGTAAAGTGAGGAAATGGAGTGCAAGATTCATTTAAGGGGATAGAGAGTGCACATCTTTTGTTCCTTTGCATATATGGCCATTCTCCACTGCTAACAAGGATTGAAATCTGTGGCACTGTTAAAAAAAAAAAAAAAAAAAATTTGATTGTGTGCTCCGTCCCCAAGGCTATGCGTTCGGCATCCCGACGGTCTGGATGCCGACTGTTACCTTACCGACACCAGAATACAGACGCCGGTCAAGTTCCCGGCTCAGGGTTCAGAGAATCTTCCTAACAGCAGACAAAATCTCGGTATTACAGCAACGGGTGCGCAGACTATTACACAGTCGCCAGTGTCAATTCACTCTGCAATGCAGACCCTGGGATCCAAGGTGTCCACCTTCGACATGGTGGAGTTTGCTCAGTTTCACTCTAGGCACCTACAACACCTGATCCTCTCCAAGTGGAATGGGCTGCCTCATCTGCTCAGATCACAGATGATGAACCTCTCCCCAGAGGTTCGCCTGTCTCTGGCCTGGTGGCTACAGATGTCCCACTTGAACAAGGGACGCCCCTTTTGGATCCCAGACTGGGTACACCTAACCACGGACACAAGCCTTTGCGGGTGGGGCGCGGTGACCGGCCAGCACTCCTTCCAAGGTCACTGGACTCCAGACAAGGCGGTCTTACCAATCAACGCCCTAGAACTCCAAGCCATCTACAGAGCTCTCACTCTGGCCCAGCATATCCTTCAGAGCAGGCCAGTACAGGTACAGTCTGACAACACCATGGCAGTGGCCTACCTCCATCACCAGGGAGGCACTCGAAGTCGAGCAGCAATGGCAGAAGTCTCTCGCATTCTCACATTGACCGAACGCCATCTCCGCAGTGTTCACCCCAGGAATTCTCAATTGGGAAGCGGATTTCCTAAGCAGTCATGACGTGCATGCAGGAGAGTGGTATCTACATCCAGAAGTCTTTCAGCTTCTGGTGGACAAATGGGGTCTACCAGATGTGGATCTCATAGCCTCAAGACACACCCACAAACTTCCAGTGTATGGAGCCAGGACAAGGGACCCCAACACGGCCTTCGTGGATGCATTATCTGGGAGGCTTCCATTTGGCGTACCTCTTCCCTCCAATATCCCTTCTTCCTCGAGTTCTTTGGAAGTTCAAACAGGAAGGGGGCACAGTTCTGTTGGTAGCTCCGGCTTGGCCCAGACACCATTGGTACTCTGACCTTAAAAGTCTCTCCATAGACATTCCTCTACAACTTCCTCTATGACCAGACCTGTTGTCTCAGGGTCCCTGTCTACATCCAGACCTGGCCCGCCATATCTTTAATGGCTTGGCTCTTGAGACATCCCGTCTAAGGGATTTTCTAGCTCTGTGGCCCAGACCATGATCAATGCTCGTAAATCGGCCTCTGCCAGGATTTATTTCTGGGTATGGCATACATATTTCCAATGGTGTGCCCCCAGAAACTATGACCTCAAGTTTTTAAGGTTTCTAGAATACTAGCCTTTCTTCAGGCCAGATTGGATCTTGGATGTTCATACCTTCCTACAGGGTGTTCTACGTATTCAACCTCTCTTTGTCCCTCCTGTGGCTCCGTGGGATTTGTCAGTGGTTCTCCACACACTTCAGAAACCTCCATTCAAACCCTTGGAATCAGTGGATGTTAAGTGGCTCACTGCAAAGACTGTTTCTTCTGACTATAGCATCAGCCCGTAGAGTATGGGATTTAGGGGCGCTTTCATGTCACTCTCCCTTTTTAATACTTCATCAGGACAGGGCTGTTGTTAGAATGCTCCCAGGCTTCCTTCCCAAAGTGTTTTCTCGTTTCCACATTAATGAGGAAATTGTGGTTCCGTCCTTTCAATCACCAGACCTCTTGGCAGGTGAGGTCTCTTTGGATGTGGTCTGTGCTCTGAAGATCTATGTGGACTGTACTAGTTCTAACAGGAAATCAGACTCCCTCTTCATCTTATATGGATTCCATAAGAAGGGATGGCCAGCTAACAGACTCTGGCCAGATGGATTTGCATGACTATCTCACAGGCTTACACGCAGATGGGCCTTCCTGTGCCCGCTACAGTATCTGCTCATTCTACTCGCTCTGTGGGTGCCTCATGGGCAGCCCGGTATGGCGCCTCTGCTGAACATCTATGCAAGGCGGCTACGTGGTCCTCTGTCCACACCTTAGGTTCTATGCCTTTGATACATTTGCCTCTCAGGATACTTCCTTTGGGAGCAGGGTTCTCCTCTCAGCTGAGGAGCGTCCCCGCCCTTGAACAACTGTTTTGGGACATCCCCATTGTCTCCCTTGTGGAGCCCTATGGACCCTGAAAAAGAAAAGGAGAGTTATGGTAAAACTTACCTTTGTTAACTCTCTTTCTTCGAAATCCAAAGGGTCCACAGGGCACCCGCCCTGACGCACCTAGCTTCTATGGGTTTCTGGTTCTTGGTCACTTGTTTCCTTCTCTGTGTGAGAGTGTGATTCTGCAGCGTATCAGTCTTCCTTCTGTCCTATCCTGCTCCTGTCTTGGGCTTGTTAACAAAACTGAGTTGCCCTCAGGCTGTGGGTGGGGTATAGGGGGAAGGACCAGAGCATGCTGGGATTGAAAAGCTTTGCTGTTGGTGTCCTCCAAGTCCCACTTACACCCCATTGTCTCCCCTGTGGGCTCTATGAACTTCGAAGAAAGAGAGTTAATAAAGGTAAGTTTTACCATAACGCTCCTTTTTTTTATTTATTATTTAATAAAGTTGTCTATTTTGGTAATCTTTTATTCAATTAACTTTTATAATAATGGGCGGGGATCTTAGGGACTATTCGACTGGGGCAGAAAAATTGGTCACTGTATTAATTACCGCAATGCTCACAGCCCTGGGGAATTCGTGAAAGGCGCCAGGCTGGTAGCTTAAGAGTGGAGAGTGCATTGTATTTTGTGGATCCCCTAGAGGCACCAGCCCAATGCTGACCAGCATGAGGTTGGTTTTTACTATAGCGGTTCGAGCCAATGCTTGTGGTCTACTTATTAAAAGAAACTAGCCCAAGGTCATCCAGCCCTGGTACTGATTGAGGATTTGGTCATTTCGATGAACAGGTAAAATTAATAGTATTGGCATGACACATGCAATAAAACAGTTTGGATTGTCCCACAGTCTCATGATTTAAGTACACACTTATGCAATTATATATGTATGAGTGTTAGCCGATAAACGGCTTTAAAAGCTTCTGCAACTGTCGAATTGGAAGGTCGTATCTTATGAGTTGAAGCCTGATTTCCTGATCCCATTGAACAAAATAAAACGGCAGTATCTAATGAGAAATCTGAAAAGTTTATTCAATTGGATGGTTCAGAGGGCCTGATTCCAATGTGGACGGTTGTCTTCCCTACGGCTGTGCAATACCGTCCAAGTAAAATGCAAATGCAGCAGGAGGTGTCTGTAGGAATTTGGATGGTCGCTGCCCTCGACCGGTCTGCGTAAGCCAAAGTTTACCCACCAGATCCGACGATGCAGACCCTGGGCTTGGCACACCTACTTTATACAGCGGGCTCCTCGCCGCCCCCGAAAATGCCACAGTGTATCAATCATGCTGTGACTAAGTGGGGACTGCGATCGATCATGCAGGACCCATTCTGCACATGCGCAGACCCACAACAGTCGCATACGTACGGAAACCATCTGGTTTACATACGTACGTATCTGAATCAGGCTCAGAGTTTGCTAGTGAGAATGACAGTAGGAGAGCGAAGCTTCCCATGTTCTAATGACATGCACTCAGCAGATCAGGCGTAGTGACAACTACAATACATTTGGGCAAGGTGCACTCATGTACTTTATCCTAAGCAAACATGCATAAAATTAGGTTTTGTGTTTCAGTACCTGAAAATTAGATTTAATGATAGACATTGTTTGTTCACAGCCACACAGCTTTATTCACCCACCTAAAGGTCTTTATTTGCACATCCCTGGAGGTGGAACCAGGCCCCGGGTGATACTTTCATTATATAGAAAGATCATCTCTATGGGGCTAATGCCGAATCTTACATGAAATCTCTAGGTGCATGCACAAAAGATTTGCCCACTCAGATCTGGGAATACAGAGTGGAACACATTCCTGATGTATCTATGTGGCCCATGCAAACCAGCACATAATGGTATACATGCCTGTTAGGAGACGTTTTGCACCTCCAAAATCAAGTCTATATGTTATGTCATCTCTTCATATTTTTCTCCTCTTATGTCACTACTTCCTTTTGTCTATGCACCCTATTCCACCACCCATGTACCTTTGGGGACAGGATCTCAGCCCCTCTCACTCCACTGCCATCCTCCCCCTCTTGCCAGTTCACCCTCTTCTCCTACCATTTGGTTTCTGCCGATGAAGTCAGCACCTTTCTCTCCTGCTCTCCAAGTGCCCCAAATCCCTTCTCACTGAGGGGGAGATGTACTAAACTCTGGAAAGTGATGACATGCAGAGTGATAAACGACCAGCCACTCAGCACCCAGCTGTCATGTCACAGGCTGTGTTTGGAAAATGACAGTTAGGAGCTGAGTGGCTGGTGGTTTATCATTCTCCACTTTATCACTTTTCAGAGCTTAGTACATCTGGTCCTGAATGTGCTGGCGCAATAGAAGTAAATGTTAGTAATAATTTGCTGTAAACAAATTTAAAGTGTTTTGTTTACAGCCATCTCACCTTCTTCTGCTTCTCTGTCTCCGTAGTTGCAGATCCAGGGGGGAAGATGATCTGTCCTTTTCTCAACTGGAAAGGAATCAAGACTCTCCTTCACTCCCTTATTATTAATGATGAGTGGCTCCTCAGATCTTCCTGCCAAGTTCGGATCTTAGAATGAAGCAAAACTTCATCTTTGTCTCTGTAAAAAGTTTTGCCTTGTTCTAAGATCCGAACTTGGCTGGAAGATCCAAGCCAAAACCATACCGCTCACCTCTACTCGTTGCTTTGATTACTGTAACCGTTCAGCATACATGTGCCCACATTATGACAAGCCCTTTGAGTATCACTCCACAAAACAAATCAATGTCTCTACATTCTGTATATTTATTCATGCCAGTCACTCAGTAGGACTGTACTACCTCACTCTTAAGTACTGGAATAGATATGAGGAGGGAATCTCTGTAGTACCAGGGATAATGGCCTTTGATTTATGGTGAGGTGCCCCACACTAGTAACTTGTACAAATCCTTTCAAACATACACCAAATAATATTTTACCTTTGCTTTTTCATCACAAACTTAATCCCCAGTCTTCTACATTTTTTGTAAGTTTTTAATGTAATAATAATTAAGTTATTAAAAACAATAATTTAAGGATATTTCTAAACCGTTAGAAACATTTTGTATTCCTAAAACTTCTCATAGCACTAGACTTCAGCTAACCTATATTAATGTAGCTGAAATGTATCCAGTATGGAATTCAATCCAATGACTTCAATCAAATATAAGTATCTTTAACTTACAGGAAATTGCTTTGGGCAGTTTAGGTAGAATTTATATTTTGGTGCTCTGCACGACAGAGAAGGATAAGGAAGATAAGCATGGAGGGCATTCTATGTGTGAATTTAACTACAGCTAAAAACTTACTGCTGTTAAAAAACCTCCTTGGGTCTGATCAGAGGTGCATGCAATTTCACGTGTAGCTTCCATTTCGTTCACATCCGACTTATGAAAATATGCTAACGAGTCAGCCATCGTCCTAGGTACAGAGTTCCACTGCCGGCATCTCACATCCGCTGCTTATGTGCAAAAATGGGAGCGTTGGTCGCAGATCGGCCGTACATCGCACCTCTGAGCAAGCCTTATGCTGTCTCAGAATGAGCTTCCCACCTAAGACCCTAATGCTCACTAGGACAAGCTCAGAAAGCAGTCCCGACACACCTGCGTTTTACTAGCCACTCCCCATTGCTTCCCCAAGCACTGACTACCTGTCACTCACTTTGCGAATAAATCCTCTCTGCGACCGCCATCGCTAACCAGCAGTAGCAAAGAAACGCTCCATTGTACCCACCTCTGAATTAGGCTTCTTGAGAGGAGTTTGAAAAATGTTATAACTCAATGTCTAATTAGTAATATTTAGTGTAGAACAAAAATGTTATATTTTAGGGTAGCTAAAGCAAACAATTGGGTGGTTAGAACATAGCACCTTTATCAAAGTATCTTAATAATATGGTATAATGGAATAATAGCCAAGAGTCCCTCGATATGTGTTTCCCCCCTTCGTATGCAACTCTTTGTGATGTTACATTCCCCTGATTTACAGGTAAATCACTACAGAACAGTGCAATGAAGCGATAGTTCTTACAAATGGAACGTTTTATAAATCAGGCCTGCACCAAAGGAAGAAATACAGGAGACAATGGAGGCAGTCACCTCCAAGTGCCAGCCCTGAAGGGGGCACCATAACCTCCATTGCTCCAGGTACTGCTTTATGTGCCCCAGAATAGAAATAAGCAGATTGCTCAGGGAGCATAAGCTGCGGCCTTCCCTCTGGCAGGACCCCCACCTCGGAATCCAGTCCCAGCCTAGGGATAGATCGCCATCAAGGAAACCGCACCAATGTACATAAGAGGCTGAGGCTGGAGTAAATGGCTCTTGCCTCCTTTGTTGGCTCTTCCCCCTCACACACATGGGACCTGCTGCCTGTGCTGTTGCTGTAGGAGCAGCAACTAGCAAGATCGAACCTTCGGGAGGGGGCAACCAGGTCGGAGCTGCAGGGTGCGTGGCGGCGGCTATGGTGAGGGGCGTGACGGTGCAATCACATCATTGCAGCCCTGCCCCCCTCTATACAATGCTGAGATTTCCGGCATTGTAAGACATGGGATGGGGCTACAATGATGCAATTCAGAATGAATTACGTCGCCAGGCCCCCTTCAGACTGCCCTCTTTTGCCAGGTAAGTGGAGGGTAGTGTGGGGTGCCAGTCAGGTCCGGGAGACATGCTCTCTATTGCAGGAGGCTGGGAGTGCCACAGAGCCCCCCGGCCATTGAGGGAGAGGCAGCATATATGGTACATATGTGTCTGTGAATACTCAGGAGACATACAGTATGTAATAAACTGTTTATTTGTAGTTTTACATTTTAGTTGCAATACAAATTGTAAATACATTAATGTGATAAGACTGTCAGGGCTTCATTTATTTTTTTATTGTGACTTTGGTTAAACATTATGGACCTGATTCAGAGTTAGGAGTAAATACAATAAAAAAAGGAGCAAGCAAGAAGCAATTTGCACCTTGATCAAACCATGTTGCAATCTAAAGGCTTCAAATACTTTTTTTTTCTTTGCATGTAGGGAAAATAGTGATAATTTCAAGTCTCTATTGTAAATTTCTGCATAATACATGTGCATGGAGCATACTATAATTATGCTTAGGGACCTAACTAATATGCTACTTTACAGCTGAATGCATAATTTTATTTCTATTTAATATCATGTTCTAATTAACCTTTCTGTTATTTTCTTGTGAATCTCTTCTTTGGACTTTTTTTTTTTTTTAAGATTTTTTTTTAATTATTATTCTGTCTTCAACATTGTCTCAAGTTTTTAAAAAAAATTGAGAACAGTTAACACTAGCTCTACCGCATCAGAATGCGAGGAGGCAAGCCTCATCGAGTATAGTGATATATTTAGCTTTTTGTGATTGGTTTAATGTGGATTATGCTGGTAAATGGAAAGTAAAGCTTCATTTACAACATAAGTCTATGTCGCACTCAACTGTGGAGGGCCTGTAAGGTACGCTGGGGTTTCAGATGCTTAACACTAAACTGAAATCCCGCAATGGACTTGACCTTAATCTGAAAAAATGTGCAACTGTTAATCACTGTTTTAAGACAAAAAGGTCACTAAGGGTGTTAATAAACAATCCTTCGGTTTAAAGGACTTTTTTTTTGGAGGATTACATTTTAAATTCGAGCAAATCTGATTTAGGAGATGCTGCAAGTGAAATTGATCCATCCCGCATCCAAACTTTTGCAATACTTGCCTGTTCTGACATCAGTTAGATAGTTAGCAGTATTATCAGATTAAGAGCCATTGTACATAGCTGCTGAAAAGAAAGGATGGCAAGAGCTAAACACGGTATAAATTCGGAACCTTTTAACCTGGCTGGAGTATGTTGGTCCCTCTTATGCAAATACATTCAATCCTCCTCTAAGTTCAGTGGAAATAATTTTCTTGAATGACAGGTTTATTCAACGCGGATTCAGTTGGTGATTAATCCCCTCTTTGATCTAGGCTATTTCTCTTAACTACCAGTTACCTCGTTCTGACAAAGTGCATCTGAGATTAGGGAGATCACTAGAATACTAGTAGGGTGTGCGTCTATTCTCTATAACCTTTTTAAGCAAGGGCCAGGAATGTAATCTATTTTCAGCATTCAAGGCAGGCGAAATCTTTTCAGCTAAGTTAGGAAGTCAATGGAATATCTAATGAAGTTTGTTTCTTACTCAGGGAAAAAAATAGGGTGGGGGGGTGAGAATCCTTGGAATTTACGAGATCTCAAAGTAGACTCTGATACATACACATCACAATTTTTATTTTAAACAAAATTATGTTAACGGTGATAGATAACTAAAATATTATTATTTTAGTCAATAATGTATAAAATGAATACAAGAAAAAAAATGACAAAACAATGAATGTGAGGTAAAATATTAGATACGTTGCATAATATATTAATTCTATTGAACATGAGGACAGCCCTACTACCCAGACAAAAGGCAAAATATTG
Organism: Taudactylus pleione; assembly: GCA_031769625.1. Classification (NCBI taxonomy): domain Eukaryota; kingdom Metazoa; phylum Chordata; class Amphibia; order Anura; family Myobatrachidae; genus Taudactylus; species Taudactylus pleione. Next base: position 339,623 of record JAUIMM010000711.1, read on the forward strand.
ACTTAAAGAGTCCCTTACACTTATACTCAGTAGTCAGACATGGGGGTATATTTACTAAACAGCAGGATTTCAAATCCGCCGATTATTTTATTTAGCTTTGACCTGCAGATTTAAGACGGCAATAGTAATGAATGCAAAACAAGCATGATTTAGCATTTACTACTATTGCCATTTTAAATTCAGCGGTCAAAGCAGCAGAGAGTCAGCTACTTTGAAAACCTGCTGTTTAGTAAATATACCTCTAGTGGTTAACCGAGTGTGGTATAATAGGTTAATAGGTCGACACCAGATGGTCGACAGACAATGGTCAAAGGGTCGACAGAAACAAAGGATCAACTGACAAACGGTCGACAGGGTTAAAAGGTCGACAGGTTAAAATAGTCAACTTACAAATGGTCGACACAAAAATGGTCTACACTTTTTTCTTTTTTTCTGTAATTTAACCTTAACCCTCCCCCTAGTGCCTAACCCTCCCCCTGTGCCTAGCCCTAACTCTCCCCCTAGTGCCTAATCTAGCCTAACCCTAACCGTCCCCTCTGGCTTCCTGACCCTTCCCCAAGTACCTAGCCCCTATACCTAACCTTAAAAATGTTGAAAAAAAAAAAAAGTGTCAACCATTTGAACCTGTTGACCTTTTAACCTTGTCACCCTTCTAATCTACCCTGTTGACCTTTTGTCCTGCTTATCGGTTCACTAGGAAGTAATGACATCACTGGCACATACAGCATACATAGAGAATTAATAAACTGCACTTTTTGATTTCCGTTGACAGTATCATATATAATGATTTGATGCTATAGCGCTGAAATCTGCCTGGATAGGGAAGACAAAATAGAGTTGTTAGTATTTTCACAACATGGTAAGAGGCACATATTTAACAAATTTTGTTTAGATTTAGCTACAATATGTAATTAGGCATTAATGTAGCAATAATTCTGCTTTACGTGTAGAAGCGAACATATATGGGTAGTTTCCCTTTAAGACATATAAACTTAATATAATGATTGATGGTCTTTAAAAGCAATAATCAGAAAATATTTTGTATGACCTATGTTGTTTCAATAATTAGAGTAAGTTTTCTGGTGGAATCATGTTCAGTGCTTAGCTTCAGTGGTATATGTTCTGCCCCCTGGTGGCAATATACATGTACTACTGTCAGCGGACAGATATCATAAAAGTGGGGCCATTCTTCTCAGTAAATTGATTTATTTTATATAAACATATCTTTTGTGAATGCATCCAGTGTGTTGTAGTAGAGTTAACAACATTTTATTGTAAAATTGTCTACTAAAAATGTATATTAGACTATGAGCTAACTTATTGAAATACATTTTCAATTTTAGTTGTCACTTCTATGCTTTTGAAATCAAGAAGAAAGTAGTTGGTAACTATAATGTATGTATTTACATATTGTGTGTAATTTTTATTATATTACTTATGGGGGCTACTGATATTAGCAAAGTAAAGAAGGAGACCCTTCCATGTATATATTTGTTAATCCTTATTGTAAATTGCCATTTTATTTATATACTCTTATAAATAAGGCACCACATTTCTCTTATTACGTTGAAGGGTAACAATTTACTTTTCAACTTACCTGGGTATGTTCTTTTTCCCAACAAATATGATCTGCAGAAATTTGACTCAATGAAACTATGTCTAATGTAGGTCTACTTTACACTAGTGCGAAATGACTAACTACTATTGATCAATTTGAACTGGGCTAATTAGTACTTGACTAACTAGCTACTATTAATTTCGATTTATTATGATTTATAATGCATCCTATCTGGGGTTACCTGATCCACCTCCCTGTGTCTTACTATCTGTTACAACAGACTCATGGGCCTCTAGCTGTTGTTGAACTGTAATTTACAGCAAGCCCTGCCAGCCTTTGGTTAATAGGGCATGATTGTACTTGTAGCAAGCGCCAGATTAAGGGGATGAGTACAGGGGGCAGCCAGTAGGTACTCCTGTTCCCGTTGGCAGGTGCTGACCCACTTCACTGTCACACAGACAAAGCAAGCCTGGGCATAGGCCATACAGGCAAATGAATAAGGCATCATTAGTCCATTGGGCTCCCAGCAGTCGTAGTGGCCACCTCCACATACTGTAGCTCAGACTGACTGAAGGAGGAGTAACTGCATTCACCCATATCGGTGCCAGTAGGGAGGCGGACGGAGGAGTTGCCAGTAGACCACTTGACCTCTCCAAGGAGCATGACCACGTCAGCTCCAGCCACCAGGATGAGGCGGGGGGCATATTCATGTGAACTTGAAGCACCAGTTGAAATCTTGCCTAGGGCATCAAATTATACTTGTATACAGAGAAATTACATTCTAAAATATTACGCTATTGGGCACATGTCCTTTCTCTACCATTTCAGATTTTCCTGACTGATTTAGCTAATCAATATGCTGAAGGACAAGCTGCCATCCAAATACCAAAAAAAGAAGTGTTCTAAAGGGAAAAAGCTTTCCTTCTATAAACTGACCTGTCTAAATCGCATTTTTATACAAATGATTGTTGTGCAACTGATTCATACTGTGGGCTTGATTCAGAGTTGTACGCTATACCGATGTTTTCGCATATGAAGTGTTTTTTGCCACTGCGCATGCTTTTGAGTCGCACTGCGCATGTGCCGAGGTACATTACCGTAGACATACACTGCGATTCTTTATTCGCACTGTGATTGGCAACAGGGAATGTTGGCTAAAAAACGCAGACGTGTCTCGATCGCTTCAGGGGCTTGTCACATCCTGTGTCTACGATCTCGCACGTAAGAAACAGGACTCCGGCACCTCAGTTGCTGCGGCCATTCTAAAGCTGCACACACACACAACGATTTTGTTACCAACAATTTTATGAATGATTTTCTGTCAGATTTTTTAATGTGTAACGAACGATTTTTTGAACTACAAACGATTTTTGTAACATCCCTTAATGAAAATCATTCAGTTGGTCGGTCAGAATGAACTACAAACGGGAACGCGCATGAATGATAATCGTTCATCGTTATAACTCAGAAACTGAACGATTTTTTCAACGATTAAACGATAACAACGTCGTTATAGTTAAATCGTTCAAAAAATCGTTACGTGTATATGTACCATAAGTCACCACAGACTCACTCAAAGAGTCAAGGTTTGCCTGATCTGTGTCCAATGCTGTGTATGAGTACGCAATTGCGGATAGCTGCTTTGGCTCAGGTGGGCATCTCAGGACAAGTCCTGGCCGCTGCTGCATTAGCATCTATTCGCACATCCACAGCTATGCAAATCGCAGCTGCGGCAGCAATAGCGTAGAGCTCCGAATCAGGTTTTTTTATGGTTTATACTTCTTAAGATGTAATTTTAGGTTGTATGTAATATGAGCTTTAAGTCAAGGTAAATAAATATTAAAATGTATTTTCTTATACAAGCATGTGGCTTTATATTTAAATATTGAAAGACTGCTACTACCCATCATAAAAATATGGCAGGAGGTGAAAGTACACATTTACTACGAGCAATTACAGTGTGGAAGTTTTTCCTTTTTAATGCCATCAATTCATGGCCTCCGCAGCAGGAGCCTCCTATCAGTTTTTATGTCACATTGCAGGTGGCTCTGTTTACAGAACTATAGACCATGGACGGAGGATGCTGCTCGCGGTCCTGACTCAGTTAATTGCCTCTGCGAAGCTGTCGGGGAAACTAAAGATGACTACAACAGGAAGAATTACTTGGTCAAATTAAAAGAAATATCTCCTTTTACATGGCTCTGTAACAGTCAGGTCACAAAGCCTCGGAGAGCAAATTGCTGTTGAAAAATTCTTTCAGCACCACGTTGTGACAGCTTCATGAGTCCCCCGCTGAGAGTCAGAGGGTGAGGGAAACTCTTGGGTTTTTTTTTTCTTTCTGTTAACAAGAGGCTCGTTATAAAGATCAAGAGTCTGTTTCATTTATTTAAGTGTTCAAGATATACTATTAGTGCCAATTCATTCCCCCCCCCCACACCTGTTACATTAGACAATTTAACTCATTTATTTCTTATCAGCATTTTGTCTTTGTATTGAGCCTAGCACATATAAAATGCTCATGTCATTAATTGTAGGTAATAAATGTCTACCAATTTATGGTGTATTGGATATACTATACCAATAACTGGATTAGTGTTCAAGATAGCAACTTCCTTCATGAATGCTTTAATGTTGTCTCTATGTGCAGGATATTGCTGTAACATAGGCAATGTACGAATATTGCTGTGTGTGTGACCCAGTCTCGTGAGTGTTTTGATTGAAATTGTATGCATCATGTGTACTACCACTGTTACTGTCTGATTGCGTATGTAGTTGTCTGCCTACCACACTAAACCGTCCATTAGGCTAACGATGAGTGGCCCAATTAGCATTAAAGCATGTCATTCAGCACTGAACTGGAGAACAGCATCCTGTTCAGAACTTGCAATCTAAACCTCCAAATGTTGTAGTATTGTCTATATTGTTATAATCTCAGGGCCTGATTCAGCATGGACTGCTATTGCGATCGCAGCTCCGTATTCACACGGAGGTCTGCTGGGAAATATGCTAATGAATGCAATCACAAAGCCATCACACTGCCAGCATAGAGATGCCAACTACCGCTATCTCTCATCCATAATACCAGCATGTATTGATTGACCTGCCGCAGAAACTGCAAGTCTTGTTGCACGCAGTGAGTACACAGTGAATACTCAAGCTGCATATGCCAACTCAGTGGCTAAATTATGCACGCCCATGCAATGGCATGTGTGTTTCTCCGACCACTCCCACGTCACCACCCCGAAACACTCACAGCCTGTCACTCACTCTGCGATGGATTTTATTCTGCTTGAGTAAGTGGGTATGTACTGTATGTGCCTGGATTTTTTACAGATGTTAGGATTTCAAATAAAAGGATGATCCTATGCTGGGTGCTGGAGTATAAATGGGTGAATTCTGTGCCTGCAGCTGATGTTCTTCTAGTGGAGATGGAGGTTGGATTTTCTATATAACTTTATCCCTTTTTCAATGTGCGTCTCTTGGGATTATTCCACCTCTTGCAGTCCTAGGTGCACAGATAGTCTTAGGGGAGTAGGCATGCCGCTCCAGGTGTACTGAGTGGATCATATATATCACATGTTAGACTAAGCAGCAAAAGTAATAGCTTCATATTGGGCTGTACAAAATGCATTTTAAAGGGCTTTATAGTATTAAAGAACGTACAGGTCAGTGCAGATTGGTATGCATAGAAATAAGGAACAAAGAGCTAGGGCAGATAATAGCAGGGTTAACATGAAAGTGGGTAGTAAAGTTCCAGTGGGCAGTTCTACACCATGGCAACGTTATTGATCAAACTCCTAAGCCCTCTCCATTTACTTACACCTAATGGGTTTCCTGATGTTGAGAGAGGCTTCCACGGAAAAGATAGGTGCATGCATGTGCAAAGGCTCCCTGCAAACCTCACTGCACTGGAATCCAGCCCTGAAGATGGGGGGGATCTTCCTATGACCACCATCTTTGACCTTTAGTGTGGCATTGCCTTACTCAAGTGCTGATCTGCAGTCACCACAACCCCTCTCTTCACTCCACCGCTGGGATGCTGACCATCTGGGCACCCCACAGCTTCACTTGGTTATCCCTTTAGCATGCCATTCCCAAGTTGCTGCTATTAATAGACATGCTCTGCAACCTCCACCATGCAGTCCACTTCCTTTTCCAGTGGCTCAATATAAGCACATTTGGCTTAACTTACTGCAACACCTGACTGCCTGTCAGACTAGAGACATTCCCCATCTCCTTTTGAGGTGCCTCATACCTCCTGCAGCTGCATACCCTACCTGCAGGACTGTGTATGCTCCTGTATATAAGACAGACTACAGGAGCCATCCACTAACACTGCCACACTCTGCAGTTAGAGGCTCCTAACTACCCAACAGTATCAGTGCTGGATGTGCTTTCCTGCACTGCACACTTTAGTCTTTCTCCCTTTGATGACCTCATTGATTAGCGAGTTGTCATTCTCTTGCGAGTGGTTTATATCCCACTTTTGTACGACATGTTGCAGGCTTGTGTGCATTTTTCTCAACAAGCCTGGCAACATCCTGAACCGGAGCCTTGTCCTACCACTGCCTATTTCAGGACCTACTCTACTTCTCCTAGCTTCCTGTTGACCAAGTGCCATTGATGAGTGATTTCTGATGTGCTGCAATGGCTCTTTATTTGACCCTGTCACGGTCATTAAAATTCTGGACAATCCTAATTCTAGGACTTTCCTCCTTTTGCTCAACCTCTGTTTCCCTCTGCTTCTCAGTGACCTATGACCTACTCCGATATCACCATGGAGTTGTTTGTGGTCAAAACTCAAAGAGGTACCAGAGGTGGGCAAGTCCCCAGGGATAAAACATCTTCGATCTCTGATTTACGGCTCTGTATACCTGCTCCAACTGGAGATGAGTCTTTGGTGTTTATTTACAAAGTGTTGGGTTGTAAAACTCGACACCTGTTCGTGTTATGCCCGATATTTAACAGGGCAGTGCTTTTACTAGCTAGACACTAGCAAGACATGGCTAGTAAAAGCACTGCCCTTTTAAATATCGGGCATAAACAACCCAACAATTCGTAAATAAACCCTTTTGGATGCTCTTATAGACTCCTCCATATTTAGAATACTCTGTTCAAAGGGCCACATATATTTCATATATCTGACCACCCTCTCAACAAGAAGCTGGCAGGTTTAATAGAAACAAATAAGTCAGCTGTTGCCCAACTTTCCCATCATTCTCAACAACTTACAGAAGCCAAAAGTCGCATCTCCATGCTCAAGGATGACTCACCTCCTTATAAGATAAATTGGAGAATCGAGAATAGGAACAGGTGCAACAACCTGAGAACCATTGGCCTGCCAGCGCTGGTGAAACCTAAAGATCTCATGCAGCTTGTCTCTTCTTGGCTTCCATTCGCATTGAGCATTGACATTTAGTTACTTACATCTTGGTGGAGTGGGTACACAGACTCTCAACAATATCCCTCCGCATACTGAACTAAGCTGACAAGGTCAGGATCCTGGATGCTTACTGTAAACATAGTGGCCTTTCCTGCAAAGTGCACAATCTTTTTCAAGATTTCTCCTTTCAAGTCTCATTGAGAAAAAGAGTTTTCTCCGATTTGAAAATAACTTTTTTACCAAAGGAATCCATTTTGCTCTTCTGTACCCTGCCAAACTTTGTACCATCCACAATAGCAAACCCTACTGCTTCTACTCCCCATCTTTGCATTCACCTTTTTGAAATTCTTACAACTCTCAATCGCAAAACTGCAAGGACATCTGAACTACAGATTGCACCTTTATATGTATAATTTACTTATACTGCTCTGTTCACTAGTGCATTGCATCACTGTGAACTACTATTATTATTTTATGCATATCTTTTTATTGTTTTTGGTTCTAACATACCAAGGTTTAATTCTTGCCTTATCAATGTTATTATTTGTTGGCTGTATTACAGTGTTTACAGCCTCTTTGGCAATGTTTTTTGCGCTGTACATGCTTTATGTTATATTTTCTACAGCCCCATTGACTGTATTCCTGGTTTCAAAGATGTTTAAAAAATGTCTGATTGTCATTCACCTGTCATTTAAGATAATTACTTTTCTGTTTCACAGTAATACTTTGTTATGCCCACCTCTTCAGTTCCCATCCCCCTTCTCAGGTAGGTCCTGTTTGCTGGGACAAGACTGAGATGCTTTTGCTTATAGTTTTCTTTCACATTATCTTTAAACAAGGGATATGTTAAAAAATTGTAGACCGTTTTAAACGCCTTAGCCTTTATGTAGTTTTCATGCAGGAATCTCAGTGGATGCAAGGAGATGCTAACACTTAAAGGCACAATTGAATTAAAGAGTACAGAAGTGTATTTATCACTAAACAAGGAGGGGTGGGGAATCTGTTCAGTAAATCTGTGCATTATGAGATTTCGGAGGAACTTGTCGACATTCAAGGGTGTTACTTGTACCTGAAACTTTTGATCGATGTAGAAAAATGTTCACTAGCTTCCTTATATGCTGGTGTGTATATATATATATATATATATATATATATATGTGGAGAAGGGAGGACTTTTTACACTATGATACAATTTACCAGTGACTGTTCAGCACGATTCACTATTGCTTCATAATTGAGACACAGATGAAAGTAACAGCCTAGAGTTTTTGTAAACTGGTGATTGATCTTTGAGACTTTGTGTAAGAACACCCACCCCACAGATTTGTTAGGTGGTTCACACCAAGACTACACCGATACAATAATAATACTATAATAATATTATACAATCACGTTCATTACATACAATACCTGCCATCACTTTAACCACAACCTGGAGTGACATAATAGGACCTTAGAGCGCTTACACTATACCCCATCTTCTGTAAATACTTGTGTTGGATAGGTTGGGATACCTTCCCTATGTTTAGCAACTAAAGGTACTATATACACCCCTATAGCGCAAACCTTAACGTAATGTTTATATGCTTCCACTAGTTCCAGTGCTGATTTTTTTACTCATCTTTATTTTCAACTTACAGTAGTATTGGGCCGAAGGTAATAATATTTTAGGAGGTGACCTTAACACTACCCCTTCTCCCACACTAGACAGGTCTGGATAGGGAACAGGGTGATGTACCACAAGTTGGAGATGCCTATACCCTGTCTGAGCAACCCAGACCTCTGAGCAACGCTGCTGTTGCTTAGATTGTTCTTCGCAACTAAGCCGCCGGGGACACAGCACAGTTCCTGATTGCAACCCTCCCCCAAAACAGCATGCATTTTCTTAATTATAATTAATATGTAGATATACATTGGCCCGAAAGAGGTATTTACTGTATATTGTGGTTAAATCATGATGAACATTGTAATAAGTTCAGCTATGGGGATATATATATTTGTTTTAGTCATCAAGAAAATAAATACAAAATATATATTACAATATTAAGCTGGGTACACACTTAACGATGTGTGTGCCCAGCGATGCAACGGACAATCAAAACGCCGACGGGCTGACAGAGGGCAGATGGTACACATTACACGATCCTGTACCCGACTGCCTAATATGGCAGCCGCATCCCGCTGCATGCGGTCGTCAGTCGCATTGTCAGATTTAGCTGCATGTAGGGCTGACCTGACGATGCGACTGACGACAAAACAAGACATGTGAGCCAACATAATGGGTACACAGTAGGCGATTTTGAAGATATGTCGGGCCGATCCGTTGGATCGGGCGAAATATATTGTCTAATGTGTACCCAGTTTTAGACCTCAGGGCCTGATTCAGACCCAGATGCTCTGACCAGAGCGCTCGCTCTGAATCAGGGCCCTCCTACCTAAAAATGGAGCGGCCTCCTGGCCGCTCGCATAGCTGTGGGTGACCACCCACAGCTTATGCGAGCGGCCAAAAAGATGGTCGCGATGGTCATGACCATCGCGACCATCGGGCTTGCGACGAGACCCTGCGGTAGGGTCTCGCTGCCGCAAGCCCAGGAGTGCTTTTGGCTCTATCAGAGCCAAAAGCACTCCCACTGACATCACTAGTGATGTCAGTGGGGCCGGACCCAGACGGTAGGCGTTCCCATGGGAACGCCTCCGTCTGGGCAGCAACACCCCCGGCACGCCCACCAAAGGGGGCGTGCTGTCACTCACCATCGACAGCACGCCCCCTTTGGTGCGAGACCCATAGCGACAGCTTGGCTGTCGCTATGCGGGTCTCGCGCATGCGCACGATGGAGCTACCTCCGTCGTGTGCATGCGCATTAGGGCACCATCGACCCGCTTGCGAGCGCTCAGCGCTCGCGAGCGGGTCTGAATTAGGCCCTCAGTGTGATCATTTAAGCTAAGTTTACTAAGCGGCACTTTTCAAAGCTGCCACGTGTTTAGTAGTTTTGTCCGCTGGATTTAAACAAAATACATGCCTGGATTTGTATTTAAAACTATTGCCTCTTTAAATCCAGCATCTGCAACTGAAGAAGATGCCTCTGCTTTGAAAAGCACCACTTAGTACATTTAGCTCGCAGTCTTTTTTGCTGTTTTCTCTGACAATGTAGTGTCAGCTTTTTACCTATTATCCTTCATCTATGAGTCCTTCATAAAAATAAACTAATAGCCGCTAAGAATTAAAGGAAACAATGTTAAGTACTGTAAACTCTATTTCTTTTGTGTCTATGTGTATGCAGAAATTAAATGATACGTTATTTTGTACTTTTTTAATTTTCAATATTTTCTAACATTTCCAGTTCATTTATTTTTAGCTCCTTACTCAGATGTATTGAAGCTGATATAATTACACCTTTTAATTCACAAAAGACTAGTATTTACCTATTTGTGAAAAAGCTTTTTCACGCTGATATGCTGTTGCTGTGACAAGACTACTTTGAACGCACAGCGGGTAAAATAATGTATACTTCCCTGCAACCCTTACAAATTAATGTTAATTTAACCAGTAAGGTAAAAAATAAATTGCAGTGCCTTTTTACAGTAATAATAATAATAATAATAATGTTCTAACTTATATAGGAATGGCGATAGAACTGAAATATACTGTTGAAAATTCATTGCAATTAGAAAAAATAAGAAATTACTGGTTGGAGGACTTGGGCCAGACAACCCTGTTGGACAGAAGTACTGAGATAATACAAAATCCAGACATGGAAGCCACGTTCTCTACAGCTTAATATAAAGGCATACATTTTACCACCCTTCTCAGCCGGTCGCTCTGATATAAATGAAAAGTATAGAACACTTAAAGGGGAAATCCACCTTCAGAGAATTCTGTTGCCTGAGCAGGTTTGTTTATTATTATAGCCCTGAGACTGGCTGTGATATTGTAGCTGATATTGGCAAATTGAGCAGATGCTGTATTGCATTGGGTGTAGTAGGTAATACCACCGGCCGCATGGCCGGCGGTTAAAATCTCGGCAGTGGAAGCCCCGCAGAGGTGAAGATCCCGATCGCTAATAAGGGAAGTATACTAACCCTAAGTGCCTAGACCTAACCCCCCCGTCCCCGCAGCCTAAACCTAACCCTCCCGGGGGGCTGTCTAACCCTAAGTCCCCCTGGGAGCCCTAAAACCTAACCCTCCCCCCCTACGGCTGTCCGCACCCGGCGCCCTGCTTACCTTTATTTGATATGCCGGGCGTTGGTCTAATGACAGGCGTCGGGATTTCGACGGCTGTCATTAGTATTTTGCCGGGATTAGACAGTCGGGAAGCCGGCAGTCGGCATTTAGACCGTCGGCATCCTGACTACATCCCATTGCATCAAGTCCCTCCCTATCCCCATTCCCAAGCATGACAAGACCACATTATAGGGGAGATGTACTAAGCCTTGCAGAGAGATACAGTGGAGAGAGAAAAAGTGTCAACCAATCAGCTTCTAAAGCTGGGTATGCATTAGACGATGTGTACCCAGCCGATTTATCGCGTGCGACAGACCCAGCGGGAGTTCAAACATCGGCACGTGCATGCACACTTGCTGATGCCGGCAGAGACAGAGCGTCGGTGGGGGTTAGCGGGAGCCATGCTGCATTCGGCAGCATGACATCGCTAGCTACATCCTCGGATCTTCATGCATGTACAAAAGATCTGAGGTTGCGACGGACGACCCGTGGGGGCGCGCATCAGGATCGTGCATACACACTGGATGATATGAACCATTTGTCATTCCGATGCGTTGGAATCTGCCAAATCGCACAAGATATCGTCTAGTGTGTAGGGGCCTTTACTTTACAGGCTGTGTTTGAGAAATGACAGTTAGGAGCTGATTGGTCGGTAGTGGTACTGTACTTCCTCTCTCTCCACTCTATCTCTCTCCAAGGCTTAGTATACTGTATCTACACCTATGCCAGAGGATCCCAAACTCGGTCCTAAAAGGTTTTGAGGATATCCATGCTTGACAACAGGTGACTTACTACCTCAGTCAAATTGATTTAACCACCTGTGCTCAACCATGGATATCTCTAAAACCTGAACTGTTGGGGGTTCCTTGAGGACCGCATTTGGGAACCTCTGACCTATGCATTTATGTGACACGTATGTTATGCATGTGTACTAACAAATGCTTTAGGGCTCTATTTACTACAATCTGCATACTGAATGCAGATTGTAGTGTGATATTACCAATATCAAAGGGATTTACTAAAAATCCCTTGCAAAATCACTTGGAAGTTGGTTTGGGTGAAGTCATTCCTCAGGCTCAGGATCTTTCTCCTGGTACAGTTGACGCATCATGTGAGTGTTAATTTGGCTTTATTTACAATGTAAGTGATCTGCATGAATGTGGGGAGGTGTGTCTGCATAGCTCTTGTTCCACAACCTGGAAGCTGTTTCCTAAAAAATTTTTTGTGTTCGTTAATGTTAAATATAGTTAATAAAGTTTTTTTAGTTGGAATTTGTTAAGGTTAAAAAGTTTGTACAATAAAATAATTATCATAATTAATTTGTATATAGATAACATATTTATTTTAGTTATATAACACCACCATGACTGCTGTGCCAAAGTTGCAGTTAAAGGACGCTGACAGGCAGCAGCAATTATGCCACCACCCTCATATCTCACCTTTTTATCTGTGTTGTGCTCTTCAGATGTTTTTCATTTTCTGTGTTCTCGTCTCCAGGGGTGTAACTAGGCATTTAAAGGCCCCATAGCAAAAGTATGTAAGGGCCCCTATGTACCACCCAATTGTGGAAAATGTATATAACACATGTATCTTTGACAAGAAAGGTGAGCCTCCCTAAGCTCTGGGCCCCATAGCCTCTGCACCCCTTGCACCTATGGTAGTTACGCCCATGCTTGTCTCACTTACACCTTTAAAGTTTAAACTGAACACCATTACCATGTAGCTGTTCTCCTCTTTCCTCATCTATAAACCTCAGCCTTCTACTTCTTTCTCAAGGTCCATCTTCATCAAGGCTTGCCTCAATTTCTGCACCTTGATGTCCTTTGTTGACTACTTTGGCTTAATTAAGGGGGATTATGGGAGAGATGTATCTAGTCTTGGAGAGAGATAACGTGGAGCATTTATAAATGCTAAATAGAAGCTGATTGGTTGCTTTGGGTGACTTCTCTTTATCTCTCTCCAAGGCTTGAAACATCTCCCCCATAATCCCCATAAAGGAAGACAAAGGCTTCAAAGGCTGGTGCAAACTTTTCACTCTTACTGGTATATTCTTCAAGCTCCTCTTTGTTGAAGACCTGCAAAAATACGGTATCCTTGCCCTCCCTTTCCATTGTGTCTTATATAGCAAAATATAATTTTAAATTTAAAGCACAAAGAAATAAATATCACTAACTGCAACTAATCTGAACTGAAGTTAGAGATAATCAACTAACCAAATAACTATGAAATATTTGGAAATTCAAGTACACTAAAATAGATCCAAAAATCTAAGTTAAATGTTTTGATAAATCTAGTGCATATCAACCAAAAATACAAAATCAATCAAAAAAGATGAATAATAGCTATCTAAAAATAAGAATGAAAGAAAACAATAAAACTGTTGAAAATGCAATAAAACAATACAAATAACAGAAGATAAGAAAAAACTAGGTACGGTACAAGAACATTTATATTGTATGTATGTATGAATGTATTGTGGTGAGAGGGGTTCTCTCTCACCTGAATCATTCTGGTGGAATCAGCTCCCTCCAAGGGAGGCTGGAGTGGAACCTGTGCATTCTGCATTAGCAGTGGAGGTGTGGAATTCCAGGTTTTCACATTTACACAGACCCAGCTGGAATAATAACTGGAGCATAGGAAGGGTTTAAAACTCCCACACACCTGATGCTCCTTGCTCCTGATGCCAGACAAACTGGCCAGACGATAGGCCGGGGGTGGTGTTTAGCATTGGGGTGCCAGGACCTGATAGGTCCACAGATATTGTGACTGGTGACTGTTAAGCACAAGGAGTGCTAGGACATTTACTTTTATGTTTATTTGCTTATTTTCTGTTATGTGCCTGTGTGTATCCAGGCCTATGCTCACGTATGCTAAGGTGCAGTGTCTGCTACCATTAAAAGACACTGTTTTACCAAGTACCTGCCTGTCTAAGGTCCTCATTTCTATACCCCGTGTTACAGTATGTATGTATGAAAGATATATGTGGGTGCTGTGACAGTAAGAATGAAACCATTTTGATATGGAGAAATGTGCAAGGAATTTTGTTAAGTTAACTGTTTAATGATTTTTTTGTTATTTAAGAGCAAATAAGAACTCATTGCGGCAATACAATTATCATTGCATGCACAATTGTTGACTGCAGTCATTTCTAATGTTTTTTTTTCATTATTCTGAATGTTTTAATATATTGTCTCAACATACCAGTTTCTGTTACATATTTCTGCTAAGTTTAGTGCTACTCCATCTCCTTTTTAAATCTGGGTACACACTGAGACGATGTTGGCACGATATGTAGTTTCCGGCCGAATCGGAATGGCATATCGACCGCATCACTCATTGTGTACGGCCGTAAATATGTGTACGGCCGTGCTGCACGTCCAACCAGATGATATTGCATGCGGCCCCATTGCAGGTAATGAAGGATGGAATAAGGGATTCTGCTGTCATTCATTACATCATTCTAATGTGCAACCGCAGTACGATATGGTGGCCCGTCGGGCCGACATATCGTACTGGTTCACATCACTTTGTGTGTACCCGGCATAACACTGACAATGTTGTTGCTACATGTAGAAGGTCAATACTGCAGCATTTAGCTGGGCAGTAAAAGGGGATTCTAAGGACCCCAAAGGTATGTTCAATAGTATCTCTGGTAGTAATGTGCACAGCTACAAAAGCAGATAAGTATTCCTGTCTGCTTACAATAAAATATATGTAAAAATAAGTTGATAAATATTTTTATTACATTTTTTACATGATGATCCTGGGATAATGGCCACAACGTGAATATAACAGGGCCTTTCCACATTGCTGGAACTCCCTTTGACTTCACATGGCATTTATGACATAGGGGCTAATGCAGAGCGTACAGTACATTACTCAAAAGAAACAGGCCTGTGTGATTTCACCCCAATGCAGAACTGTTTGCATTCTGAAATGTGCCCCAGTGCCATAAAAGGGCAGCAGCGAGTGGGTCAGCTCCCTGAATGTGTGACATGACAATGTCGCGCTGAGGGGGCAGAGCTACCAGCACCGGCAAGTACAGCACTGCCCGAGGCGTCCTCAGGATGCTCCAGGGGCTGTACAGGCTGCAGGGCGCATCCAACGGATGCTCCGACCTGCACTGCAGCACGATATTGGCTGTAGGGTGCCATTACAGTCATGCTGCTAGCCAGATGCAGGGGCCGCGGGGCAGCGATGGTGCCACCTACAGAGCCCTGAGCTGTTTGCTTCTGAGTTGCCAGCATATGCCCCTGGATCATTATCAGTGTGTACTCGCACCTGCCCTATACTAGGTGCACAAGCTTCACCTCCTAACAGGTATAATTTTATTTACAGGCTGGTTTGCATGGACTACATTTGCGTTAACACTCACTCATTGAACTTTACCTATATGATAACACTTTTCCCACAAGGTGCACTGAACATAAGCCTAATGGGTCTATTTACTAAGCCTTGGATAGAGATAAAGTGAATGGAGATAACGTATCAACCAATCAGCTAATTTTTCAAACACAGCCTGTAACATGACAGTTAGGAGCTTATTGGCTGGTACTTTATCTCAGTCCACTTTATCTCAATCCAAGGCTTAGTACAGTGGTTCTCAAACTGTGTGCCTCGGGACACTTGCCGGGGTGCCCAAGGGTTGGTGGTCCAGCACCAAATCAAATTCTTTATGGCCAATGTAATGTAAATATGTGGACAAACAGAAGCACAAACCTTCCACCACCACATAACTGACCCTAAGGATGACAGCTAAGCACAATTCACTTCACTTTACTACTTCACTACATTTTTTTCTGAATTTCTCAATAAACTTTTGGCTTAGGGGAGCTGTGAAAACAATTCTGATGCACTAGGGCACCGTGATTCAAAATAGTTTTGGAACCTCTGGCGTAGTAAATAGACCCCTAATGCTGGGTACACACCCGATCAATTGATCGGCCAATATATCTGCTGGCCGTTGGCCAGTGTGTACAGACAATATGTCTGTGAATGACGTAGTTCACAGACATATTGCATTGGCTGTGCTGCAGACATATCTGTCCATTGGCAAGAGTGGGTGATCAGCCGGTCGCCTGTACACACACAGTGGCAGCCGTGGAGAGGGTGGCGGGACTTGCCTCCTAACCGCCCCCAGGCCGGCCGGACCAGCTACAGCTTGCAGATGATTGACGTCCAGTGTATATGAACGACCATCATCTGCAGATATATCGCTATAGTGGGTACCCACCTTTAGTATCTCAGGGCCTGATTCAGAGCCGCTCGTTCGCTCCGAGCGATGTTCGCACATCTGCGGATGCGTATGGGTTTTAGTACGCATGCGCGAACCAGTCAGTGTGGCCGAAAATCGTGTGCTCGCAAAATAGTGAATGCCTGCTAATTTGAGTGACAGGATGAGGCGTTTGTGGGTGGTAACAGGGGAAGGTGCTTGAAAACGGGGAGTGGAGATCAGAACGCAGGCGTGCCAAAAGGTCAAAACGGGCGTTTTAAGGGTGTGCATAATTAACAAAGCAGCGTCATCGACCACGTCAGTTGGGTGTCTTTTAGCCAGAACTGCTCGCATGATTGCGGTAGGAAAATGCAACCACAAGAATAGCAAGCAGTTCATTCGCCTTTCGATGTACTCGATTAATCTAATAAATAGCGGAGATGACGTATGATGCGAGCGGCCAGGGGGGCGTTTTTTAAAAAAAAACGTCCGCATGTTTTGTTCGCTCGTTCAGACATAGAGGCGTCAACAGACCGCAAAGAGCGAACGGTCAATTTAAATAGCCAGCCCCTTTTTCTGGACGAGCGAGCGCAAATAGCGTCCGACTCTGAATCAGGCCCTCAGTGTTTTAGCAAGGAACAGGAAAAGCTTCTCCATCTCCCCAAGGTCATCAGAATACACACCAAGCTTGTCACACAAGTTTTAGTCTTTGTTTAGGTCATTTGTTTAGCACTAAATTTAAATGTGTCCAGTCTAGGGGCTACCATACTAAACTACCATCTTACAGTCCACCACTGATCACCATGTGGCTGGCATTAATCATAGCCTATCCATTTCTAAATGTCACAATGCGTTGTTATACTGTATGTGAACTGCGAGTTCTGTAATGAAAATCAAAGAACTGTATTTACAGCTTCTCCTTAATTCCCTTTTCCCGTAAGAGCAAGTAATGGTGTTAAACTTTTAATGTCGCTCTCTTTCATTTCCCCATCAGGTTTAAACATCATAGGGGTTAATTGTGGGGAAGTTTAATTGTTACCCTTTATCTTGCACTCCATAGGGGATAATACAGATAAAATGTTACTTTGAGCTTCCTCACGCTCTCTTCATTAAGCTAATGGAACACTTTCCTCATTTTCACGGCAGGGCGACTGTAGGAGTACAACCTTGTAATTGTTGCTCTTACAATAATTGGAGGTGGTAGGTGTATTTGTAATCTCATTGTTTCTACTATGGGGTTGCATTATATTTATGGTGTAGCAGGCTTCTTACCATCCGCTGTAAGTTACCATTATCCCGAATCTCACAGTGACACGTTGCACCAGCCCATACACTACAGCACTGCACGGGATTACAGAATGGTTTCATGCTTAACCGGACAGAGAATTCTACAGACGTATGCACACAGACATAGGGGTGGAAAACAAATATAGAAAAGGCAACTGATTCTGATTTCCAGGTAAGGTCCAAGGTTTTGAAGATTAGTCCTTGGAAACTGTTGCACTTTGTTTTTAAATGCTGAACAATTGAACCAGTACTAGAGAAATCCCCTGGTTTGGTTGCTGGATGCAGTTTTTTTATTAATATATATTGGAGATGCATACAAACAAAATAAATACAAAATAGCGGGTATGTTCAATACGGAATGGGATTGAAATGCCGGCTGTTCAAATCCCGACAGCATCTCGCCGAAGGGTGGAAATCCCGATAGCGGCAGGTAAGTAACCTAACCCTCCCCTCTCCCCCCCAAACCCTAACCCTCCCTTAGGAGTGCCTAACCCTAAGCTCCCCCCCTAGTGCCTAATCCTAACCTCCCCCGAGGGGTGCCTAAACCTAACCCCCCCTCCCCGCACCCTAAACCTAACCCTCTCGGGGGGAGTGTCTAACCCTAACCTACCCCCGGTGGTGCCTAACCCTAACCCCCCCTTCCCCTAGCCTAATCCTCCCCGGGGGGTGCCTAACCTTAAGTCCCCCCAGGGTGCTATAAAACTAAGCCCTCCCACCCGCGGCTAAGAGGACGGGCGTCCTGGATTTACCTCGTTCGGGCCTGCGTTGTCCTGGATTTCGGCGTCGGGATTATTGATAGGTGTCCGTATCTCGATGCCTATCATATATCCCTAACCGGCATTCATACTGTTCAATACAGATATTCAGCAAACCATTAACAAAGACAATAAAAGATATCCAATTGAAACAGAAAGCTGAAATTAACTTGGTTTTAAAGGACTCTGAGGAGGGGAGGTGCCGGTGCGGCATACTACAATAGGCAGGGTGGGGAAGGAAGGGAGAAAATAGGAATTAGAGAGTAGGATACAAGGCGACTTAGGAAGGGGATGAGGAATTCAATGGTGATATGACCATAAGTCAGAGAAAGGGAATGTGAAGGTTATGAAAGGCCCAAGGTTCCCGAACTTTCCTGAATGATTTAGAGGAGTTGTGAATGAAATTATGATGTATTCCATTTTAAAGGTGGGCCATAGTCTGTTTTTGATGTGTGTACCGTTGGTGCAAGAGGCAGGGTCATCTTAACAGCATTGTAAGCCCTGGGCAAAGCAATGAACTGGGGCCTCTACGATCAGATACCCCCTCCCCTCATTAATAAAATCAAACCCAAGTTCGGAAACCCACTAATACTCCTCCCCCCACTGATTAAATAATACCCCAGGGCAGACACCTACTGCCCCCTGTCCCCAATTGATAAAATCAGACCCCATATCGGATGCCCAAATGCCCCCCCCCCAACTAATAATAGCAGACCCCAGATCTGACAATCTCACACCCCCAGCACAAATTAAAAAAAAAAACAGACCCTCAAATAAAATACAAATCATAACTTACTTACTGCTGTCCTGCGCCATATCTCCACAGCTTCCATACAGTGAATGACTGTCAGCACTCTGATTGGCATGCTAACAACCAATCACTGTTTGGCTGCAGACAGTGAATGCACAGAATGAGCAGCCGCACACTACATGTAGTACGCAGCCGCTCGCTCTGTGCTCGCTCTGTGCATAGGGCAGCCGGCTGAGAGGCAGGCAGAGAAAGATGCTCCCAGCTGCTCTGATTGTCGCTTACACATAATCAGAGCAGCCAGGCAGTATTTCCTACCTGCCTCCCAAGAGGCTTTGGAGGCACCCGCCCAGTGTGCCTGTACATTAAGATGGAACTGGCAAGAGGTTGTGTCCAGGAAGCTGCAATTTGGCAGGTGGCAGAAGACATAATGTGTCTGATTAATCTGTTTTGAGGACAGGTCACAGAGAGTATATTTAGAGGAAGGAGGAAGCGTCTTGTTGGCCTGATGCCAGCTTCCAGCAGCTCCACCAAATATGGATATAGGAGCTGCTCATACAGTAATTATAAAAGTTTCACTGGCGCAACTGTCGCCCATTGTACTTTCCGCCGCATTCGCCCGTTTGAGACACGAATTTGCGGCATGCGCATCCCCACGATTTGCCCTATTCAATTACAGAACAGGTAAAAACACAAATAGGCGAATGCATACCAGGCGGAAAGTAGTGAATAGAATGGGGGAATCAGTGTGTACCCCAAAATAAGATGCACTGACACTGGAAATCATTACAGATGTGTACTATTAGCCCTAATAAATGTACTTTGTGTCCTTAAGTATTGTTAAAAGCTTTCTAGGAGCATATTTGTAAAAGTGGAGAAGAACGATAGAAAACAGTATTTTTTGCTGAAAATAAATAGTCCAGTCAAATTTGGGGTAGTTGAAAATGGGTGCTAGCATAGTTTTGTGTCTCTACAGTGCACTTTTACAAAATGTGAAATGTCCACCTGCTGCAAGCACCTGCAATCCTAAAAACACCTGACCCATCCATACAGCCCCCCAAGAAACCATGGGGGTCATTCAGACCCGCTCGCGAGCAAATTTCGCTCGCTAGCGGGTCGATGTTGTTAGTCTGCACATGCGCACGACGGAGGGAGCTCCGTCGTGCGCATGCACGAGACCCGGCGAGCGACGAGAAATACGTCGTTCCGGGCCTCGCACCAAAGGGGGCGTGCTGTCGATGGTGACTGACAGCACGCCCCCTTTGGTGGGCGTGCCGGGAGCGTGGCGGCCAGACGGAGTCCGGCCCCACTGACATCAGTAATGGTGTCAGTGGGAGTGACTTTGGCTCTGATAGAGCCAAAATCACTCCTGGGCTTGCGGCAGCGAGACCCTACTGCAGGGTCTCGTCGCAAGCCTGATGGTCGCGATGGTCTTTGACCATCGCAACCATCATCATGGACGCTCGCTATAGCTGTGGGTGGTCACCCACAGCTATACGAGCGTCCAGGAGGACGCTCCATTTTCATGGAGGAGGGCCCTGATTCAGAGCGAGCGCTCTGAATCAGGCCCCTTGTCCCCCCATTTTTTTATTTTTCTCCCCAAATATGACATGTATTTTTTGGGGTGTTCTAAGGTAATTTTTTTTTGTCTGATTTGTCCTCTGGTGGGGGGGTGGGGGGGTGGTTGTTGTTGTCCAGAGGGTTCTGAATCAATTCCCCACATTTACACCCCAAGATAGAGATTTTGCAATATTTTCCGCCTGCCATTCATTGGAGAAACTTTTCCACCTGTTTCAGTGCATTGAGTTTCCGCTTAGGCGAATTGGTCCTGGAAGTGAATGTGGAGATAATATGATGCAAACAGGTGAAAAGCGGCAATAGGTGAATCTTTTTAACCATCACAGCTTTTCGCCTCTAATTGAATCTGGCCCTTAGTGGGAGATGTACTAAACTGTAGAAAGTGATAAATTGGAGAGTGATAAACTACCAGCCACTCAGCTCCTAACTGTCATGTTACAGGCTGTGTTTGAATAATGACAGTTAGAAGCTGATTGATTGTTAGTTTATCACTCTCCAATTTATCACTTTCCAGAGCTAAGTACATCTGCCCCTTAGGGCCGTATTCAATTGCCGGTGAAAAGCCGAGATCGGCGAAAAGTTCTCACTGGTGACATCATTTCGCCAGACGAGAACTTTTCCCCGTATTGAATTACAAAGACTTTTCGCCGGTGCAAAAATCCTGCGCCTTGTAACCAGCGGAAAAGATTTGCCTGTGAATGGATGCGGAAATAAGTGCAGAATTGGGGGTTTGGGGGCAAAGTTGCGGGTACACCCCTGCAGCCTTGGGACAGTCCCCCAAAGGTAAACTGCATCAAAAAAGTAAAAAAATAGTTTAGAACACCCCAAAAAAGTATTCTCAGTTTGGGGGCGAAGAAAAACCCAAGTTGTGGGACAAACTTAATAAGTAACGAAATCGACTCCAGGGGGTCCCCCAAGTAAGCCCATTCTTTTATTTTGATTGCAGGTGCACGCTGAAGGTGCGTTTTTTAAGTTTTTTAAAAACGCACTTTAGCTAATTTAAACCATGCTTGCACCCATTTTCATGTACCCCAAATTTGCTGGGACTATTTATTTTGGCCCAAAAAAACTGCTAAATGCTATTCTTCACCACTTGTGCAAAGACGCAAAATAGCACCAATTGAGAGCATTTAAGCACCCCAAATACCTTCATCAAGGCTATTTGGGGGGTATCCATAGTGATCCCCCATGTCAGTGCATCTTTTGGGGGGTCTCAGGGTGATTTGCCCAAATCTGACAGGACTTTTTACCGACTTCAGTTTCGCCGGGACGCGTTCTCGCGTCCTTTGCAATTGAATAGGGCGAATCACGGAGACGAGCGCAATACTTTTCCAGAGCCAAAACTTTTCCGGCAAAAACTCTGGCATGCGGAAAGTCCGGGACTTTTCGCCGGCAATTGAATACGACCCTTAGTGTTCTGCCTGGAAATGGCTACCACATACCCTCTACCAGCCTCAGGCAGCATGATTTGGTTTCCACTATGTGAGCCTGAGTGTGTAACTGTAATGAAAACCAGTGACAGTCTGGCTTCCCCTAATGGGGCATACACACTAGACGATAAAAGTGAACGATACGAACGATAATGATATTGTTTTTCCATGTGCTATTTATTTAATTACTTTGTGTCTGTTGGCTTTATTCTCCATCATAGCCCCTTCTTATTCATCTCTCTTCCCACCTGTAGCAAATTGGAGATTACCCTCTGTTCTCTGTGTCGGTGAGCTGGCTCACTTGTTTCTGTGCCAGGTTTTCCTGGAAAACTCTACATAGGGGCTGATTTAGAGGTGGATACAGCGTGGATCGGTGTTGCGTCTTCAGACGCAGTGGATCTGAGTGTATATGCTAATGCCGTGTATTTGCTAATGCCGTGTATATACACGAAATGATAGTTTCTATGGCAGCATCCGCTGATTAGCTGAGAGTGTCTAACTCTTAGCCAATCAGCGTCTCACCATTGTCTACTGCAGTGACCCACGTGGGAACTGTCAGATGTTGGGTAGTGCTAAACATAGAGTACAGCGGGTCCATGGGATTAGGTGTTTGCATTTTTTTGTTTTTCCAAGACCCTGGACTTTTACATGGACAAGGAGACCGAGCACATCCAAGGACAAGGTAAGTATGAGGTGTGTGTGTGTAATAAAGTTACACAACATTCAGTGTGTGAGTCATGTGTTTGTGTAATACTTTATTTACAGTGGAACTATAGTTGCCAGCATGCCCTTAGTAACCTGGCATGCTGCCTCTTGTGGTTCACCAAGTAACTTGCATGCTGGGGCAGGCTTGCTGGGACCTGTAGTTCCATTGTAATGAACAATATTAAATTATCTTATAACCATTACCCCGCATCCATTGCCTCCAGGGGGTGGGGAAGAGCTTTGGGCTTTCAGTCCAGGGCTGGCTGATCTTTGGGAGGGGGGAACCCATTCTATTTTTGGAGTCCCCAATTTCTGAGGATTTCCTGCTTTAGGCTGACTAGTTTGGTGCTGGTTTTACATTATGGCAGGGGGGACTCCATGCTGTCTCCTTGCTATAGTGTAAGCCCACGGCAGGTACAGCCCTGGTTACTGGAAAATAGGGGGGATCCCCACACTGATTTTTCCCCTGATTTTCCAGTACCACACTAGGCTCAGAATATAACTTCCAAAAATTCATGGTATGGCACATATTTTGGACAGAAATATAAACAGGCACAAATACTTTTCAGATACAAAGCAAATGATATTGTAGAGTGTAAGGAATAGCTTCGGGCAAGTCCTTAAACTATGCATGCAGCATTTCAGTTCTGTAGGCCAGTAGGTGAGTTTGGGCATTGACTGTTGGAATAGCGCTACTGTTTGCTAGGAAGGGCCTTGAAAAGGAGCTCAATGTAAAGTCAGCAATTTTCAATCATGAATTATGGTTTTGCGAAAAATGATTTCTGAGATTGGGACAAGGGTTCCACAGTATACCCAGTAGGTGCAGCCTAAGGTCTATTATGACTGGAACTCATGACAAATATTCTATTTGCAGATATATATTAGAATTTGCAATTGCAAATACCTTGGGCAAAAGTTATCAAACTGTGGCCCTGATTCAGAGCTGGACATTCTGACAGAGCGCTCGCTCTGAATCAGGGCCGTCCTTCTCTTTTTTAGAGCGGCCTCCTGGCCGCTCGCATAGCTGTGGGTGACCACCCACAGCTATAGCGAGCGGCCAAAAAGATGGTCGCGATGGTCAAGACCATCGTAACCAACGTGCTTGCGATGAGACCCTTGTGGTATGGTCTCGTTGCCGCCAGCCCTGGAGTGCTTTCGGCTCTATCAGAGCCGAAGGCACTCCCACTGACATCACTTGTGATGTCAGTGGGGCTGGCCCCAGACGGTAAGCGTTCCCTCTGCACGCCCCTTTGTAGCGAGACCCATAGCGACGGCTTGCCCGTCGCTATCCGGGTCTCGCGCATGCGCACGAAGGAGACGCCTCCATCATGCGCGTGCGCACTGGGCTAACATCGACCTGCTTGCGAGCGCGTCTGAATTAGGCCCTGTGTTTGGCCAATCTAGACATTTTGTAGAAGGCTCTGTGCAATATATAAAATTGAGATAGATGCTGCAATTAGTATGGGGTTAGTGCCACCTTCCAGTTGTCTTAGTCCAACATTCCCCCATATGTCTACTAGCTTGTTAGGTTCTGTCAGTGCATGGGATCTAGCAATGGCCAAACTTGCATACACTGCAGACAGTTCCTTTAGTGTCTGTGCATTTAAGTATATCTGGAAGTGAGAAATCAGCACATTTTGGGGGACCTTGTAAACAAGGCATGTCTTACCTATGGGTTATCAATAAAGATAATAAATGCAATTATCATCCTTTAGTTTCTAGAAGGATTTGTGGGCCCATCATGATTTAGCTAATCCAGAAAAAGATGAGTCTTCCATGCTCTATCAGGGTTGTGCTGCATTTCCAGGAGAGCACAACAGACTCATAATGGGGTCCAGGGATCTAAGGGCCTGATTCAGAGATGTACGCTATCCCGATGGTTAGCGCACATCTCCGATGTTTGGAGGACTGCGCATGTGCATTCCTCCGACTGCGAACTCGATCTCAGTGTGTCCCAGTCGCAGCCTGATTGATGGGCTGCAGAGTTTGGGAGGCGGAGCAGGGGCGTTCCCTGGCAGCATTCCCGGAAACGGGGGCATGTCACCCTCGTTTTCCGGTAGGGACGAGGCCACGGTCTGCATGGGTGCATGCAGACTTCCTGGCCTCACAAACTGCTAGGACCCGGCCAGGCTGCGGGAAGCTTTAGCTCCCACAGCCTGGCCAAAGGAACATCGACAACAAACGCGACCGATGGTCGCAATTGCTTCGATGGTGACCCCAGGCTGCGGCCTGGGCCGCAGCTGTGCAATTACGTCCACCTCTAAATCAGGCCCTTAGTCAGTCTTGCAGAGCAGTCCCGCAACTTTGTGGTGGATTTTCTAAAGCTTCTGAAAATGAAAAGTGGTGGTGTTGCCACAGCAACCAATTAGATTGGTTGCTGTCTATCATTTTCTAAGATGCAATAGAGAAATGATAGCTGGAATCTGTTTGGTTCTTTTTTTTTAGAAGGTTTAGTAAATCTAGTCCTTTATCTCATACTCAAAATTCTGTAGAAGTTGTAAAGTACATCACAGGAGAGGATCCGGCAAGTGGTACCATAACAAGGTAATAACAGCACATAAGTTCCTTATATTTCAGTGTTTGTATATATGCGGCTATCTGTGTATATATATGTGACTATGGCCCTCATTCAGAGCCGCTCGTAAGCGGCAGTACGCTCGTAGCGTTCCGATGTTGTGAAACAACGCATGCGCCGTTGTTACACTGCGCATGTGCGTACGGCTGATTGCGATCTTTTTTTTAGTCGTTCGTCGAATAGCGAACAGGAAGTGACATGTCAAATGTGATTGACAGAACAGGCCGTTTTTGGGCGGTGACGGGGGTGGAGATGGAAAAACACAGGCGTGTCGAGGCATTTTTTGGGCGTACATAAATTATCTCATGCGAACGGCAAATGTGATCGGAACAAGTCATACGTCACTGTCTGATCCACTTTCCGTTCAAACTGCTCGCCCAGCTTGTGGTCTACCACAATGTCGATGGTCTCGTCCTCCTTCCCGTGCCTCTTCGATGTTTCTTCGATTTATCATTTATTGCCAGAAAAGCAATCAACTTAGAATTGAAAACTTGCTTGTAATGTGTTTAGCAACTAGTTTTTTTTTAGTAGCACAAAACCGTACGCAGGTGAAATACTCAGCTGCTAATTTCTGGATTAGACAATCAATTAGCATACCAATTTTACTTTTTTTTTATTTTGTGGAATTTTATTTTTGGTTTTGTGTTATTGCAACAATATTGTCATCATGTTTGTGTTTTAGCACCATTTTTAATGGGCCAGGAAACTTCCCATCCAATTTGTTTTGGCAAAGTGTTCCTTAAAACTCATAAATGGTTTTTAACCCTTTGGAATCTGATTTGAAATTAATGTTTTTTTTGTTTTGTTTTTTTGGGGGCCGGGATTACCGAAAAACCATTTTTTAAATAATGTCACAATACAATGGAGCAGATTTTGAAATGTTTTTATTTTGTACACACATTTTTTTTTTTTCAGGTGCATTTGCCAGTTTTCAGTTCTGGCTAACGTCAAAATTTTGGAAATAAAAATTACAAACACAACAATAGTGGCATTTGCCCAAAAGAAAATAACACACATTAAAAACAATTCACAAGAAAGGAGAGGGAAGTTTTGGCCCTTAAGGAATATGGGGCAAGCACAGAAGAATTGTGGGAAAATTAGCCAGTGCTGTCATCGCTTTTTGCCCCGTTTGGCTGGGGTAGGGTGGGAGCCTGACCGGGTCCGGGATGTCCTTTGCCTGGCCTGTCCAGAGGCAGATGTTGGAGCCTCTGGACTAGGCAGAGGGCTAGGCACATTTGGAGGGATGGCTGTTGTTGTGCCAGAGGTGGAGGATCCTGATGTTCCGGCAGGAAGGGAGGGCGGCTCCACCATGTGCTGGCGAACGAGCTGCTCCAGGGCATTGCAATTCGGATGTTGGCCCTGGTATTTTCGGCCAGGGCCTGACCAATGGTCACGTTGGCCGCAGCATTTTGCTCCATGGCCTCCGCCACCCATAGCAGACTGGCGTCCATCCTCTGCAGAATCTCCGTGTGGTAATCCGATTTAAAATTGAGATCTGTGAGGAGGGCCACTGCCTGCGAGGGGGATTGCCCTGGACTGGCTTCTGCAGGGTCCCCAGCCGGATCTACTGCTTCCTCCCCTGCAGAGCCAGCAGAAATTCTGCGGCCAAGGCTCCCCTCTGGAGCAGACTCATCCGCCTGTGTCTCTGTGCGAAAAATGATAAAAGAGTCACATTAGAATCTACATATTGTCATTGTCATAAACACATTTCAGAGTTGGTAACATAACAACATTTACCTGGGACAACATGAGGAGCCGCAAAGTCTGGCATGTCCGTATCCATGTTGGACACGCCAAACACCTCCTCTTCCTGCACACACCCCTGTGCCAGCTCTTCCAAGTCATTCAGCTCCAATGACACAGGGGTGGGACCCCCACCTGTCCCCCTTGCATGCCTAGCCCTGTCAGACAGTTTTTGCTTCAGGCGATATTTGAAATCGGTCCATCTGTGGGTGAAAAAGTTGGCATTATTCCTGCAGTATTTGGCCCTGTAACCACTTTTTATTAAAATGTAGTTTTTACGTACCAGCGTTTGACATCCCGGGTTATACGGTCCAACTCACCCACCCTATTGACAGCACTGGCTATCTCATCCCACATTCTCCACTTCTGGCTTGCACCCATATTCCTTTCTGCCTGTGGCAGGGTGTCCACACACTTTTGGACCAAAACCTCCATCTCCTTTCTTGAGAATTGTGGCTGCCTTTTTTTTTTTGTAGCTTTTGTTGGCCAACTCGGCCCAGCAGCCTCTTCCATGGCATCCTCAACACCTTGTTTAAATTTTTTGTGGCAAATTTTCTAAAAATTGGTGTTCTAAATAATCCTTGAATACAAAAGAGACAAATACTTACCGGGCGCCTCTTGGCCATTGTTTTGCTGTTCTGTAGCCATTCTGAGTACCTCAACTTGGACTACAGCAGACCGTTTGTGAATTTCGGTGACGTATTTATACATGCGTCCTCATTATTCGTCCGCATCATTGATTGTGCGCTCCTATGATCCGTCCTTAATTTGAGCGGGAAAATAAAGACTATTTATGGCTTGTTGCGACTCGAGTCGAGGTGGCGGGTGATGAATGTTGGAGGTTTAGATTGGAGGAGTGGATTGTTGGCATGCTTAGTGGTTTCAGACGGTTGGTTGGAGTTGTTTTTTTTTTTTTGGCTGTTTGTTTTTTGGATTTGACGTTCGCTTTTTTTTTGGTGGTTATTTTTTGAGTAAGTCTTTTTAAAAACTCCTTGAACAAATAATGGATCTACTAACCAAATGTTCTTACTTATTTTATTATTATTATTATTTTTTTTTACAGTTATTTTGGCTGTGCCCCATTGAAGTTTTTGGCCTGTGACTTATTTGTCGCTTTTCGGTAAGTTTTTATTGTTTCATGATTTTACAATTGTGATGTGTTGGTCTTCGCATATGTTTTGCCAAGTAATGTTTTATTTTTAATTTAAACAATCATGTATTAACACTAAATATAGCGTACTGTTTTGCGAAATATATTTCCTTTTTTTTAAAGTAAAAAAGCGTACTATTTAGCGCACTAATGTCTCCTTATTCCCCATGTAAAAAAGCGTACTATTTAGCGCACTAATGTCTCCTTATTCCCCATGTAAAAAAGCGTATACTATTTAGCACACTAATGTCTCCTTAGTCCCCATGTAAAAAAGCGTACTATTTAGCACACTAATGTCTCCTTATTCCCCATGTAAAAAAGCGTACTATTTAGTGCACTAATGTCTCCTTATTCCCGATGTAAAAAAGCGTACTATTTAGCGCACTAATGTCTCCTTATTCCCCATGTAAAAAAGCGTACTATTTAGCGCACTAATGTGTTTTTGAGTATAAATTTGGACATTCTTGTTTGTCCACTAAATGTAGGGTGCATTTTCAAAATAATGTGTGCTCCCCCCTATCTTTTAATGCATTTGCAAAATTTATAAGAATCCAATCTGCCCCCCAAAAATTGAAACACGAATTTCTAATTTTGAAATGTAGGTTGTTGCACTCATGACAATACCCCGGCATGTAAGCATCTTTGGATTTTGCGGCAAAGATAAGTATATTTTTGGTTTCACATTTTCCTCAAACATTAACTACCTGGCTTACCATTTCAGGTTGATGTTGGTCGTATTATTTTGGCCATGCTTTCGGAACCCGACCAACCTCAACGTCGTCCCAGGCATAGGCATCGTAGGCGTGCAAGGCCCCAGATATATAGAACATGTGTCACCCTTTTTGGAATGCCCGATGATGAGGTTTTAAGACGATACCGTCTTTCTCCACAAATCATCATAGACACTCTCTCATTAATAGAGAGTGATCTTGAGCTGCAAATTGACAGTCCTACAGCAATACCACCACTTACACAATTAATGGCGGTGTTACATTCTGTGCCTCAGGATCCTTTCAAACCACGGTGGGAATAGTGGGCGGAATCTCCCAATCCTCCTTTTCAAGGATCCTGTGGGCAGTGATGGAGGCCCTTTTCAAGCACCTCCATCATTTTATTAAAATGCCAGTGGATATGGGTTCCCTAAGTGTGGCGAAGGCCAATTTTTACCAAATAGCTGGCTTCCCACACATCATAGGGGTTGTGGATGGTACTCACATACCACTTCAGCCTCCAGCACGGCTGGAGGCAATTTTTAGGAACCGCAAGCACTATCACTCACTGAATGTAATGGTGGTATGTGATGCCTCCCTCCAGATCCTGTCCCTGAATGCCAAATTCCCCAGGAGTGCACATGATTCATTCGTCATCCGGCAATCAGGGATTTGGCATAAATTAGACAACCTACAAGCTAGTGATGCATGGCTTCTGGGTAAGTGGAGACCTTTAGTTGAATTTGAAACCAATGCAAAGCTTGATACACAGTGATCCTGATTGTTGTATTTGTTTTTTCACAGGAGACAGTGGCTACCCTTGCACGCCCTGGCTGCTCACTCCTTATTTGGCTCCCACACCAGGGCCACAAAGTGAGTATAATTCCGCACTTACAGCCACCAGGCAGGTGGTGAAGTGCTGTATCGGCCTTTTAAAAGGCTGATTCAGATGCCTCCACCGCTCTGGTGGCGAACTCATGTATTTGCCGGCTATGGTTTCGAAAATTGTGGTCCTGTGTGGGATATTTCACAACATCGCCATAAGGAGTGGTGTCCCAATGCAGCCAGAGGATGCCTTACCTGAGGATGGCCCCCCGAGGTTGGTCAGAGGTCAGTATGTGGGGGGGCCATACGCGATGATGTGGTGGACAGATTTTACAGGTAATTATTGAGAAACATTTACTTAATTGTCCCAATGTCTACATGTACGATTGTAATGTGCCTTTTTAATCTTGGTTTTCATTTTTTTTTCTTGTCTTCCTTTAAAAGCCATGTAAAAACGATGCCTACTACCAGATCCACTAAATTGTCTACATGTGGCCACATTGGAACTAACTTGTGGAACAATTATTTAATCGCCTCATTTGTGGATTCATGTTGGCCTGCTACTTATTTCAACAGTTCTTGAGTGTTGATTTTGTTTTTTGATTTTGGTGTAGGTTGTTTTTTGTAGTGTGTTTTCACCGTGTGAATTGCTTGTCACAATTCACTTTCTGTTTGTGTTTGGTATGTATTAAAGTTTTGTTTTCTGTTAAAAAGACTGTTTATTTACACATTACAAGCACATGTGACCTGGCTAAAAAAATGCCACCTTTCATAATGCCTAATCCTGTAATGTGTGAAATGGTTAAGTCTTGGAACATGCTTTGTGGCTTCGAAAAAAAAAAAAAAGTATTAGGGGGAATCAGTAGTTTGTAAAAAATAGGCCTAAGCAGGTTTCAGTTTCTATTTACATTACCCACCACAAGAAAAACAACAAACTGTTGGATTTTCAACAAACCTATTGGTATGGTGAGGTGTTTAATGTGGCAGTTTACATACTTACTAGCGCTTTGTACAATCTAATTTACCTTACTTTAAAGAACATGACCAAATAGTGGACTTATGGAAGGTTAAACAATGTAATATTTTCAGTCAAGAAATGAGACTCGTTAACATACAACGCTATTTTATTTATGAAAAAATACAAAGCAGAATAACAGGAAAAAAAAATATCAGCTCCGAAGGAGCACCGCCATGTGGTCCAGGACCACTAGCATGGCAATGACGTGGCCACGCAAGGCGGCCAAGCCCTCCTGCATACCATGCATCCGCCTCTGGTCCTCTGTTGGTATAAAAAAAAAAGGGATCCTTAATGAAATGACACCTTACATTCGAAGTTTACAAAACAAACTAAACAAATAAATCTAGTGGCAAACAAGATCCAGGTTGGTGGAAAAAAAACAAGTACTGGCAAATGCTAAGATGGTATCAATACTAAATTATAAATGAACACACAAAAAGGCGACCCAAAAAGGACTAAGTACCCTTGTTAGGGTAAACAAAAAAACACAAGAATGAGTGTTTTGACATGTGTGATATGTATCAGTGAAAAATATCCAAGACATTGTCTATCCAATTAAAAAAGTATTTTTGAAAACAAAAAAAGGGAAACATACCGGTCATTGGGCTTGATGGTCTTGGAGGCCCTCCATCCTCCTCCTCCTCGGAGGTGGGCCAGTGCTGGTAGGTTGAGGGAGGGGAGATGGCGGAAACAGTTGACGGGTAGGAAAATCGACGGGGTGGTGGAGGGGAGGGTGAAGAAACGAGAGGGGGGGAAGGGGAGGGGGAATTTTGGGGGTGGTGCAAATTGGGAGAGGGAGGGGACTCAGCTATTGGCCGGTCAGGGGTGGAGGGGGAATTGGGGGAAGGTTGGGGAGATTGGCTGGGACTTGTCATCGGCGTCAGGGGCCGAGCCCGGCGATGAAGTCTGCGGCGAGGCCGGCTTCTGCGTTCAGCCCCTAAATGATTATAGAAAAATGTTTAGTTTTCTTTTTGGAGGAGGGGGGGGTGGAACACAAATTTACAACTGCAAAAATGTACAAACATTAAAAAAAGGAAAACATGCACACGCAGGCATGTCATAAAACAACAAACAGGGCTATACTGAAAACATGCACACGCAGGCATGTCATAAAACAACAAACAGGGCTATACTGAAAACAAGCACACGCAGGCATGTCATCAAACAACAAACAGGGCTATACTGAAAACAAACATGCACACGCAGATAGGGCCGCAATAAACAAACAGGGCTATACTGGAAACAAACATGCACACGCAGATAGGGCCGCAATAAACAAACAGGGCTATACTGGAAACAAACATGCACACGCAGATAGGGCCGCAATAAACAAACAGGGCTATACTGGAAACAAGCACACGCAGATAGGGCTGAAAACAAATCAAAATAAAAACAACAAACACTTACTTGCAGCGATCCGCATCCGAAAACATGCCAGCAAGCGGGGGGTGCGGCACTGCAGATCCAACCACCTGCGCTCTAATTGCCCGATATTACGGCGTGAGCCGAAGGAGCGCAGGTAGTGGCGAACCTCCGCATAGGCCGATCGCTTTGCCCGGTTGGTGATGGGGGGAGGCTGGCTGGTGATCCTCCGGTCCATGACCTCGGTGAGGACCAACAGCTCCCGTGTGGTAAATGCGGAGGCTCTCATGATGGCAATGATTTTTTTTACAACAAACAGTTTTAATAAAGGCCAGAGAAAAAATTTGATTGGCTAATGTACTTTGTAAATTAACAGGAACCATTGTATTGGTTATTGTATGAGTCATGTGTCCTACAGGCTCCAAAATATAATGTGAGTTATGATAGGCTTCATGCAGTGACATGCGTAACCTAATTTAAATAAAGAAATGAAGAAACTAAAATATGCCTAACACAAACACATGAAAACAATAGGATCATTGGTTACAACATGTATTTTTGATAAAGTAAACCATTGGTGAAACCGTACGTATTCTGCGGGAAAAATTACACACACGGACAAGAATAAAGTTTATTGAAAATGGAAAAAAAAACGGATTGCAAACATGTGAAGAGCAATTAAGCTAATTAATATATTGATTGGCATGACACGATTAAAGTACTGTATGTATGCAGAATGAACGAGCAGGTAATCGAAATCTGACAGCCCACTTCCGGTTTGGACTTGTGCGAGCGTTCCCTGCAACCAAATTTGGAGATGGACGGTCGCAATTTTGCTCGTTCGTTAGCTAGAGGAGGGGTTGGGAGACTTTGGGGCGGAAGATTAGCTACGAGCGAACTTACGAGCGACCGCTTGAATTTACATTTTCTCGCTCGTTCGTCGAACGAGCGATCATCCACTTGCGTCCGGCTCTGAATCAGGCCCTATGTGTATATATGTGGCTGTGTGTATATATGTGGCTGTGTGTATATATGGGTGGCTATCTGTGAGTATATATGTGGCTGTGTGTATATATGTGGCTGTGAGTATATATGTGTGGCTATCTGTGTGTATATATGTGGCTTTGTGTATATATGTGGCTATCTGTGTGTATATATGTGGCTATCTGTGTGTATATATGTGGCCATCTGTGTATATGTGGCTGTGTGTATATATGTATCTATGTGTGTGTATATATGTGTCTATCTATGTGCATATGTGGCTATCTATGTTCATATGTGGCTGTGTGCATATGTGTGTGTGTATGCTTTGACAAAGTCTTATCATATGTCCTGTTTGTAATATATAAAGGTTTGTCCCATTATAGCTTTCTCATGGTTTCAGACTAGGGCACAGATATATTCAGGCACTATACCACTATAACACTCACCTAATTGGCTGGCAAGGCAAGGTGTTAATTAAATTAATTGAAGGGGGAGGAGTCGGGACTGGAAAGGGGAGGAGTCTGTGCTAAACAGTAAATCGCCCCCCTAAAAGAAAAGTCTAGATCCGCCACTGCCCCCCTCCCCCCCCCCCCCCAAAATGCAATTTTCATAGCTTTGACCACATTTCCCATATGGACCAAGCCCTGGAATGCATCGGTTGGATGCGGTGGGTGACGCCGTCTTCAGATGGCATTACCCTACAGAAGCCTACGGGCTTCTATTCACAAAGAGATGTGAGAGGGATCTAATTGATTTCGACCAAGCGGGATGCAATCGGGAAACCGGCTGTCTTAAACCCGACAGCCGGCTTCCCGATTGCTTTATCCCAGCATGGGTTAGTAGATAGAGAGCACTTTTCCGTCAAACTTAATTTGACAGGTACCACGCCCATTTCTCCACCCCCTGCCACTCCCACTTTTCCTCCCCTTTTTGATATCGTTTAATATGGTTTTGATATTGAGAGATATTAAAGCCATATAAACTGATATCTTTTTTGATAGGTTTTTGATATAAAATTTTAAATCAAATGAATATAAATGCGATAGGCCTTGATATAAAATGAGTTCACTGTTTAATCAGACATTGCTGCTGTTAGACGAAGCATCATCAGTAAGATGTTTTGTCCCATAGCCGGTATTGTTGGTAACCCTTCGTGATAGCTATAAAAGTAAATACATCTTTATGTAGCAGGCAGCCATGCCTACGAACAAAAGAAACGGCGCGTCGCACCGCGCCGCTAATCGGAAAAAGCGGATGAAAAAGGCGTATTACACGGCATTGAAGCCCGGCAGTTATAGCGGCTTTGATAAGTATTATAAGGCCAATAAAGACGCGTTTAAAAGAACGGATATTAAAAAATGGATGCAAAAACAAGACGCGTATACGTTACATAAACCGGCTAGGAAAACCTATAAAAGGAACATGATCTGCGTATCAGATATAAATCAGCAATGGCAATGCGATTTGGTATCGCTGATAGACCTTGCGGAGTACAACGATGGCTTTAAGTATATATTAACTATTATCGATATATTCAGTAAGAGAGCCTGGGCTGTAAGCCTAACGTCTAAGAGCGCAGCAAACGTCGCTAGCGCTTTTGAAAAAATATTTAAGCAGGGCTGCGTGCCAAAGAAGCTGCAAACCGACCGCGGTAAAGAGTTTCTAAACAAAATCCTAAAAAAACTGTTAGAAAAATACGATATACATCATTTTACAGCCAACAACAACGTAAAGGCGGCGGTTATAGAAAGATTCAACAGGACTTTAAAAACACGGATGTGGCGCTATTTCACAGCGCAGAATACCTACAGATATATAGACGTTTTACAGGACTTCATATACAGCTATAATAACACGTATCATAGAACGATTAAGCGTATGCCGTGTGATGTGAATGCCTCTAACGCTTTGAGCATTTTTAAGACAACATACGGCGAATACTTTAAAGCTAATAAAATTCAGCCTCGATTAGACGTCGGTGCGCACGTACGCATCTCCAAATATAAGGATATATTTCAGAAAGGCTATGAACAGAATTATTCTGAGGAAATATTCGTCATACAGGCTGTGAACACTAAAGGGCTTAGGCCGCTTTATACGTTGGCGGATCTGTACGGCAAAGTTATAACTGGCAGTTTTTACCCCGAAGAACTTCAAAGCATTCCCAAAAACTATAACAGAACTTACAAGGTGGAAAAGATTTTAAAAAATAAGACGGTCGGCGGTCGGAAATACGCGTTGGTCAAGTGGCGCGGATACCCCGCAAAATTTAACAGCTGGGTCGCTGCATCGGAGATAAAGGATATATAAAACACAACATCTGCTTAACAAGGAGAGATGGATGACAGATCGTTCTACATATCCTTACCCAGCAATGCCTCGGCAGACACATTCCCGCAAAATAAGATTTCTAACTATACAACAAAACTTGCAAAACCAATACACTTAAACGGCGAATGGGAGGTAGCTCTTACAGAAATACAATACTCCCACACCTGGAATACTTTGGATATACACGATTGCGTGTTGCAAATAACAAAGTGGGGTAGCCAGAGCATGGATATTACGAGGGTGTGCATTAAACCCGGTTTTTATGAAACAATCGAGGCGCTACTTGTGGTAATCAATGCAGGAATTGCACAACATAAACTGGAGGGAGGTTTAAAACTATGGTACGATCCGCTTGAACGCAGCGTATCCTTCGACAATAAGCCCTTTTACCAGATCACAGCAGGCGCTAAGCTGACAAGAATACTGGGTTTACAACCTAAAACTATGGCCCTCATTCAGAGCCGTACGCTCTGAGCAGAGCGCACGCTCTGCATGAGGGCCGGGCTCCTTTTTCATGGAGCGTCCTCCTGGACGCTCGTATAGCTGTGGGTCACCACCCACAGGCTATACGAGCGTTCATTTTGATGGCCGCGATGGTCGTGACCATCGCGACCATCGAAATTGCGAGCCGGAGCCTGCGGTTGAGGTTTTCAACCGCAAGCTCCGGAGTGATTTTGGCTCTATCAGAGCCAAAATCACTCCCACTGACATCACTAGTGATGTCAGTGGGCCGGCTTCTGACGGGAGGCGTTCCCGTGGGAACGCCCCCGTCAGGGAGGCACGCCCCCGGCACGCCCACCAAAGGGGGCGTGCTGTCAATCAACATTGACAGCACGCCCCCTTTGATCGGACACAACGAGCGAAGGAAAGTCCTTCGCTCGTCGTGTCTGGCGCATGCGCACGACGGAGCTCCCTCCGTCGTGCGCATGCTCAGTGCAGACCATCGACCCACTTGCGAGCGTACAGCCGCTCGCGAGTGGGTCTGAATCAGGCCCTATGTTTTTAAAGCCATGCGCCGACATCAACGGAGGACAATATACATTGTACGTGTACACAGACATTATCGAACACCAGAGGGTCGGCGATAGTTATGTCCCATTGCTACGCACGGTTGAAATTAAAGGGCGTAACAACGATATGGTCACATTTCGATATGAGAAGCCCGATTATGTACCTTTGTGCAAAGCACATTTTTACACTATAGCCATAGAGATAAAGAACGACCAGAATGAGAACATCGCATTTAAGTTTGGGAAAGCGATCGTGAAACTACACTTTAGACGACGCAAAAATGATTTTTATTAACCGGGCAGAATGGTCGCTGTTAAAAATTATGGCGATCCGGCGCTGTACGTGCAATATTATAAAGCGCAATCCGGTAATGGTTTACCCGGTTTTCACGGCAGCGCTTACATGTACGGCTGCGGTTTAGGCGGTATTTTTCGGAGCCTTTTCAGAAAAGCGGTGCCTCTTTTCCGGAGAGGTCTAGAGTTAGCTAAACCGCACGTGAAGACCGCGGCACGCAATATCGCGAAAGACGTTATTGGACACGCCACAACGGCGGTGGTGAATAAAATACATGAGGCAAACCAATCCAAACAAGATGGTTCAGGTATAATATATACAAGAAAAGGCGTGTCTAAAAGAAAACGGAAGCGCACGATAGCGTTTCCGCCTTGGGGCATCCCTTTTTTAAATAAAAGCAGGAGACGCCGCAGCTTAAAGAAGAAGAAGAGAGCACCGAAGCGCGGTGCTGGTGATATTTTTTAAACATCATGTCTTTCATACACACCGAGTCCGTAGAATGCGCAAAATCAGAGCTGGATCTTTTTGACGTGCCCCCGACACAAACTAGCGTAGAGAAAAGTCTATACGTCGAAGTTCAGCCGTTAGCGGCGTTATCCGACACAGCGCCGCTTGAATTTTATATAGCGGCCAGCGGTGAACACTACTATGATCTGAACAACACCCTGCTGTACGTGACGTGCAAGATCGTACGAACCGATAACACGGCGATAGCCCAAGGGGCCCGGGTCGCTCTTATTAATTACCCCATAGCGACATTATGCAGCCAAGTGGATGTTACTTTGGGTGACAGACTCATATCACAATCCAACAATCTTTACCCTTACCGCGCGTACATTGAGACTATATTGAATTATAGCTCCGACGCTTTGTCAACAAAGCACACCACAGGATTATTTTATAAAGATGTGGCTGGAGAACATAACAACAGGGTTCTGGACGGCCCTAACACTGGTTTCAGAAAACGAGCAGGAGCGACCGCGCAGAGTCGCACGGTTGAATTGCTAGGGCCGCTTCACTGCGACCTTTTCCACCAGCATAAACTAATTTTAAATGCCGTTGACCTGAAGATTAAACTCACCAGAAACAAAGCCTTTAAAATACAGATCGTCGCAGCGTCCCTTTTTGTGAAAAGAGTGCAGGTCTCACCGGCCGTACGCATTGGGCACGCGCAGGCGCTGCTAAGCGGCAACGCGAAATACGCGATTGACCGCGTCGGAATGAAAATCTACAGCGTACCCGCAGGCAGTAGAGTGTTTAATCTAGAAAATCTATTTTTAGGTCAAGTGCCGAAAACGGTCATAGTCGGGTTTGTGGACAACGAAGCATTTTCAGGAGCCCTTGATCGGAACCCCCTTTGTTTTGAACATAAAAATGTGAACTTTGCATCCCTTTATCTGGATGGAACGCCGCACCCGGCAAAACCATTTCAACCAGACTTTGAACACGGTAATGCTGTAAGAGAGTATATGTCGCTCATACAGATCACAAATAAGCAGAAATCTGACGCCGGAATACTGGTCGACCGCGAAGAGTACCTCAACGGATACACGCTATTTGCTTTTGATCTATCGCCGGAGCAGGAGTGCGGAGAGCACCTTTCCCTGATAAGGACGGGCAATCTACGTGCCGAATTCCGCTTCGCGGAAGCTTTGGATCGTACAGTCAACGTAATCAATTACGCTTTATTTGATAATATCATTGAGATTAATCAAAGGCGTGATGTGCTGTATGATTACCTATAAGTGAAAGAAACTATTTCAATATTTTATCGAATCTTTTAACGATTATCATTACGTGATAAAAAGAAAAAAAAAAAAAACACAAAAAAAGAGAAAATGAACACGCTACAGATAAATTGTATTCTCTACACGGAACCAAGCACGCACTGTTATTTTAAAGGAACCTACGCGTGCGATATGTTGCCTACCGATAAACTGGCGCATTACCCCTGCGCGTTTGTAATTAAGACGCATAGTAGCGGCCAGCCCGGCGAACACTGGTTGGCTGTTTATTTTAATGAAGCGGGGATTTGTTATTTTTTTGATTCTTACGGACTCGCGCCGGACAACGTTATTTTCCCAAAGAATATCATAAAGTTTTTACATTTTAATTCAAAAAGCATTTGTCACCAAAACCGCCGGTTGCAAGGCTTTTCAAGCGCTGTATGCGGTCAATATTGTATTTACTTTATATTTTTAATGTGTAAAAATTACAAATATGAGGTAATTCTGTCCCGATTTAGTAATGATACAAAGTGTAATGACCGTGTAGTTGCAATGTTTGTAAGGCGGCTGCCGAAAAGGCAATGTTTGAGCCGCTATATGGATAAATGTATACAGAAATGTGTAACTTGTAATCACCCCTGCGTTTGAAACATTTTATGTACAATGCTTCATAACTATAATAAACAAGTTTTAAACATTATGTTGTTGCGTGTTTCTTCCATAAACACAGATTAGAAACAAAGAACAAAACAAACCATTCTAAATCATAAACATATTTTATTGTAACATAAAAAGTATATTTACAGATACAGCGCTGTTGCAATATCATAACAATTGTAATCAGAAAGGTATTTGAAGCATTTTATGTACAATGATACACCGCTATAATAAAGAAACAGTTTTAAACTTCAATACAGTACATATGCTTAAAAACAATACAAATAGGTTATAGACTCAGCCACGGGGCATCTTTAAACACTTCTAAAGATCTTTTTCTAGGCATTAAGTAACCGTGTGTCGTTGTTAATCCGGGGGTGCTTAAAACATTTAAGCATCCTTTCTTATGCGTTTGTAGCAATGGTGGGGTTGATAAATACCCAACACCGGCGGTATATGTTTCTGCCTTTAAGCGGTCTAGGTGCAGCCTATTGGATGCGTTGCCAACCACTGTGGATGGTATATTTAATTCCGCCATAGCGTGCATAATCTCGGCCCAACCATTCGGCATTTTACGGCTCGACACGCTGTGACTTTGCGTGACGCTTCTTATTAAATCCAGCATGTTGGAGCCCTGTACAGCGTTACCTTTATATAGAAACTCGCCTTTAGCATTCCAGTTTGTGATGTGTTTAGACCCGGTCATTTTATTTAAAAGTATCTCACTGTTTTTCCTATACCGGTCATTAACACCGTCCAAAACTTCTTGATAAACGGCGTCAGAACTGTCTGACTGTCCAGTGTTAGCTGTTTGAGGAACAGTTGGCGTTTCGGGCGTTAAGAGAGTTAAAGTTGACATCTCTCTATCAGACTGCTTACTCAACACCAGATATTTCTGCAATGCGGCTGTGTAACGCTTAGCCTTATCATACTCCGATAAATCATTACTCTGTAGTATGTTTATGATCTCTGCATCTAGGCCTTGCGCAGATGTTTCACCAAACGCTTCTTTTTACCAATGGTGCATTTCTTATTACATAGCGTTTTTATAAGGTTGTGCTTCTTTTTAAGGTAATTCAACTGTCGTTGTGACAACGGTATTTTACCTTTTAGCGTGTTGAGCGCAATCTCACAATCTCACCAAATCGTTTGAAGCTGTGGATAAAATAGCGTTTCTTTGAGTCGGTGGCGCCTTTATTAACGCTTTTAAAAGCGCCCAATTACGACGTAAGCGCACCGACATGCTCGCTGATGGTGTCGCTATGGCAAATGACTAAAAGTTGAAGACTTACAGCTTTTTAGAAGTATGCTTTTTAAAGACGTACGCTACCGGTGTATCCGGCGGGAATAACCCGCTTCGTAAACGGTACTCATCAGGCGTGTTGTTTCTTAAATCAACCAGTAAACACCCATAAGGAACTCTGGTCGCGTCTTCAAAAGCCTCTAAAAAGAACATCGATTTACCGGGGTACATCTGCCCAGCCAGCGTCGTCACTTGCAGTTTATCCCTAGGATTTTTGAAAAGAACCATATATTTTGTATTTAACTGTATAGTTCTGCTCTTTTTACCCTGACAAAACACATTTTGCACAAGGTACATGATACTGAGATTTCTATGGTGTACATACTTTGTGAAAGCTTTCTCAATCTCCGGATTATTACTAGCCGACTCCATCAGATCATCAACCACTGCTAAATTAACCTTATCGGGAGGGAAAAGTTGGTCGTCATTAAAAGTCTCAGGCAGACCCTCTATAAAACGCATACCGGGGTAATCGCGCAGAAGATGATCGTACATTGACTGCCAGCAAGCGTAAAACCAAACAATATTATCGGGAACGTGTGAGAGGTGCGTAGTGGAATTATGCAGCAGCATTTTCACAAAATAACTTTTACCCGAGTTGGAGGGGCCTGCTAAAATACATGAAAAGGGGTGTTGCAGCCTGATATCCATCTTAATACCCAAACGGTAGTGTTGTGAAGTTATCTGTAAGCTTCCGTTTAGTGTAAACGCACTTTTGCATTTTCTGTAGCACTCGCGTTTCAATCTGCCAATACCTTTTAAAACGCACTATACCGGGCTGGCGAATCACAATTTTTTTCTGGTCGTTGCCTTCGGGGTTTAAAGGATAATCTAAGACCAGCTCTTTCAGGCTGTCAAAGTTGACATGTTGCACATTATCAACATTAAGCGTGATTCCTTTAACTTTTAAACTAGTCTTTCCGTTATTTAAACGATATCCGTATGACTTGGGTCCCGCTGAGACAAACTCTGTTATATGCGCACCAGCCGGGATTTTGCTAGTCAGTTCGCCTAGATAATCACCCAATGGCGGATTCCAATCACCGGGCCTGCTGACAAAAATGACAGAGTCTGTATCGTGGTAAAGACAGCGCTCTTGCAGCCTATCCAGCAGTTTGTACAGTTCAATACGGGCATACGCCGTTGTTGTTGCGGCTATAAAAATATTACAAATACGCCAGCTGGTGTAATGATCTTTGGCGTATTTCCAATTCACCATCACCGCATCGTCATCTATGAAGTCTAAAGAAGATACCTCATAGTGGGGCAAAAACGCGTATTCAAAAAGTTTGTCGGGGTCTGAGACAATCGCGGTGTTGGGTAAGTTACACCTTTGCGCAAATTTACCCCAGAGGCTGTTAAGGAAGAGTTTTGACAGCTGACGCTTGGCCGGATTAATATGAATATGATCCGGCCGTAAAGACACCCCTTCATTTTTTTGATAGGCGTCTATATACGCTTGGCGTTTCTCAGAGTCTGTACACCATTCGGGATAACCAGACACCTCTTGTTTGTCCCTGAGATGTAATTTAATGTACCCTGAAAACAAATCATCGGATTGGTTATCGAATTGCCACACCTCATAGATTTTACACACTTTGTAACCCTTGTCAATGGCTAAATTTAACTCTACGGTACACCACGTACCGACGAGGGCTCGTTCCTCATCATTATGTTCACATGGCCCTGCATGCGCAGACTCGCAGCATGTTCGACATAAGGGAAACATTAGTTTACCGAGCATTTTAACAAGTAGAACCGGAAAGAAAAGCCCACGCGGAGGGTACACTTTTACTTTGGCGATGTCAAAATATGTTGTGATATCGCCAAAATCTTTATAAATGATCCTGGGATGTTTTACAGGATATGATTTGGTTTTGTTGACATATGGGTACAGACTGGTAAAATCATAGTAGTGTATGCGCTCGTCCTGTTGCGTTTGGTGATACAGCTTTATGGCGTTTGTACATCTGCCGTAAAGCGCAGCACGTGGGTCCAAGGGTTCGGGCAATTCCCTGTCCTTAAGAAATGCCTGTAGACACGCATCC
The DNA here is from genome assembly GCA_031769625.1 of Taudactylus pleione. Taxonomy (NCBI): domain Eukaryota; kingdom Metazoa; phylum Chordata; class Amphibia; order Anura; family Myobatrachidae; genus Taudactylus; species Taudactylus pleione. The sequence continues at coordinate 382,239 of JAUIMM010000711.1, forward strand.
TCTTGTAACATTTTTTTCCACTCGCATTCCCAAATAACACGCACATGAAACCCACACAGTTTAAGAAAGTTAATTCTCACCTGCGTCTTGTGACACAACTGACCGTAGGTCGTTTGAGTCACTTTGTTTTCATCATCGGGGTTGTAACAAGTGCTACATCCGTGATAAAAACAACCTTGGAACTCAAACACCGTTTGTACACCATTGATAATGGCGTATCCGTCCAGGTAGTATCTACCGACTTTCTTCTCTCCCCCTTGTAACGCGTGTCTTATGTCTATGCCCTCTGTATGCGCTATGTACATTAACCACTGTATGGCTGGTGTTGAGTAGCGCTTCTGAGTCTTATGATAGTTATCGCCCGGTACAAGCGCCAGCGTGTTTTCCTTTAAAAATTTACACCGGTACATGGCCATACATACCGACGCTAATGTGGTAAGTTGAAATGGGTCAACGTGCCTCTTAACAATGACGGGTCCCTTTTTCTTATATACAATTACGTCCTCTGATGTCATTGATAAAACGGCGTCTTGGAAGGTCTTACAAGCCCTCTGTAGTATTACCACATCCTGCTTGCAATAGCGTTTAAGTTCATCCTGGAAGTTAAATGACATATGCTTGTATTTCTCATACCACTCTTTGAATTCAGCTAACTCTGATTCCATCATATATTGTATGCCAAAATGCTGAATATCCGGCATGACGCCTATATAATTTTGGTTAGCGGCGGTGTTAAAAAAATGCGGGAAATGGCCTTTTGAGCCCTCAAATCCCATCGCTTTTGGTAATCGACTGAGGCGCATGGGCAGAAAATTTAAAGAGTCGATAAATCTTATCTTTAAATCAAGAACCTTAATGCACATCAGTTTACCACCTTGCGCCAGCACATCGATTTTAAATTTCTCCTTAATCAGTTGGCGCATTACAAAGTACCCATCATAATGACCGGAATTATGGGCTATGAATGTGTACCCCTCAAATTTTGGTCTCATGAACGTTTTTACAAAGTCTTCAATACAAGCAATGCCCTGAAACTCCCAGGATTGTTCATCCGCTGTTGTTTGAATCACCCAGGACTGTTCACCACCTAGTGCTAATGCATAACAGTAATTTGGTATGTGTACACCCGTCTCCTGCATACATTCAAAATCATAAAAAATGTATTTTTTTGTAGGATCCACAGGTTTAATGTTTTGGATATAACACAAATGATCCGCAAAACTGCCAACGCACACCTTACAAACGGGACATGTCATTCCCCGACACTTGTGACCGGGGGTGGTGTACAAGCCGCAGCAGTCGCAATACAATTTTTCAAGACACGGTGTTTTGGAAGACAACGCTAGAGCCTTGTGCTCTTCTAAACAATCGGTTGACCTGCAAAACACCCTACACACAGGGCATCTTAGTGCCGCTTTTCCTGTATCAACACACTCCTGTCTGAGACAAGCCTTACAAAAGAAGAGGCAGTCGTGATTATTTTTGTGGTGGTACGCTGTGTTGCAAAACTTGCAGAAGAATCGGGCACCCACAAACGCTTTTATGTCTAATATACCGTAGTAATGGTCATCGTGCCATAAGATAAACAGTATGTTGTCTTTGTATTGACTGTCTGTACAATAATAATGCCAATCCCCTCTACTGTAGTACAGTACCTTAATCGTAGCTTTTAAGTGATTTTCAAAACAAGCAACGTCACTAAAGCTGATCGGCTTATCAAGGGGCAGATTCAAAGCTTTATGAAGCTCAAGAGCACGCTTGTGTATAACGATATCCGTGACATTTTCATCGTCCAGAAGTTTGCAGAGACTAGCCGCCAGACACAAATTGTTACCGCTGTTATTGAAATCGTATAACAAACGCCTGCGTTTCTCAATAATAAGACTGTGTGGTATTCTCCGCAGACGTCGGCCCGTCAGGGCACCGCCTACGCGATTCTTGAAAACAGAGATCACAAATTTCAACTCTGTATCAATTAAAACCTCAGAATTACTTTGCAGCGTGTTTGTTATCTGATTAAAAAAACTGACGGCGTCTAATGTATCGTGCGGCCTGCGATGTGAATAAATTGCATTGTGTAAAGTACGGCCCTCCAACCTTAACTGCACACGGTCATTAGGGTTGACATTAACCATGTAGCTGTCGAGCAAAGTCTGTATTGCGTCGTGTATTGCCCTCATAGCATCTACAAACGATGTAACCCTATCCAAATTGACAAACCGGAAATGGTGGTGGATTTCAGACGCCCTGAAATTGGGGTGGTTTCGCTCGTACCTGTCGATGGATTCTAAAAACACAGGGTGCGTCTCCTCATTATTATCGGGAGATTCCGGACCGACAGGTACGGGTGATGCTACGGCATGATCCATCTGTGATGATCGTCTATCTACGCTGTGCGACACTGCGTTGTCATTCTGGCCACTAAATCTAAACATGCCATGCCGTCCTAGTCTAAGCTGTTTCTGTCTTGCGTTCATTAAAGTCTGAATAGCGCGCTTTACTTTTAAACGTCTGTATGTATTTTTACAGCGCTGCGCTCTACGCGCTGCATGGCAATTCAATCCACGACCCGTCATAATTAGTCATTTCTTTTTTTTACCGAATGCATTGGCCTGTATGAATGCATTAGTTTCACTACCTAATCTATCCTGCTCTGTTACACCATCCATATAATGGTTAATAAATTCAAAAAGCACGCGCTGGTCATGTTGTCCGCTGCGCATTATTTCAGCGTGTCGCGTTAACAACCCCTCCGCTATGTGTTTCACGCATGTGAGCTCTCTAAAAATCATGCCTAACATAGCGTGATATTTTAATTTTGATAGCTTACTCACGCCTTCTGTCCTCGCTGCTGTACCTGTAGTGGGTTGTCGATCAACACCCGCACCTGTCGATCCTACGCCCGATGGCCCTGCGACAGCGTCGTCCAGCGTGTTCTGCGGCGTTGGATGATGTCTACCACTGTAGCCTGATGTCCCTGCGACAGCATCATCCAGCGCAGCAGAAGGCGGCTCATTCACAGACACACTGACCCCGATGCTTGGGGCGCCTGAAACACCACCTTCCTCATGCGATTCTACATCTGACGCCCAGAACACCTGGGCATCTTGAAGCAGATCATCATCATCCCGTATCAAAATGGACTCTACCTGCGTGTCTGGGATGATAATTGTATCAGATTGGGTTTCTGATATTGTAATAGGACTGACCCATACAGATGGTAATATTATAACATTATGTTCTTTTGTATGCCTGCTCTTTCTTTTTCAGGTGATATTGCTGACCTCTGCGGTAGTGTTAACGCTGGCGCAGGGCCCTTGTTCATCATGCCTGTTGGTCCTCTTAACCTTTGCGCAATCTGTGCCAGCGCTTACACTAAGGCATGGTGATTGATTATCATCATCATCATCATCATCCTGACCTGTGAGTCTGTATGTCTTACCACCGTTACAACTTTCTTGTACAGTTCGCAATGGCGTCAATCGCCTTCTTTTAGGGGCTGATTTGTCAGTATGACTCAGCCTCCTCTTTAATCGCTTTTGATTTAATGGTTCATGCACCCAATGTGTTGTGTGTGGCAAAGCTCTCACCCGTCTATGTGGCTTGATTTTATTGTACAATTGGTTCATTATCAATGGTGTAGAACCGGCAAGACGATAATGGCTGTTCAGAGGCGCCGGTGTGCGTTGGTTCTCTTTGTCAGCATCGGACAATTGTGGCATTGTTATCCCGTCCGCTGTTGTATGGGCCTCTGGTTCTCCAGACGATTCATCAACCGTTATTGCGTTGCAATAATCCGCCGGATCCGTATTATATAGCGCATCTACATCGAACGCTAAAATAAAATAAAAAAACGAATTAGATGTGCAGCGGTGATATACATTTTGCTCTGTGGAAAAATGATCATTTTAGATGCGTGTAATGAACGTATAGCGTCGATTAATAAACTTACCCTCGATAGAATGCTCTCGGGGCAGTTCTGTCGCTGGCGCCAGTGGTGAACACGCTGGTGCATCGCGTATAAGATTTTCAATGGCTGATTGCCCACATGGTATGGTAGGACTGTCTGTGGAATACAGATGCATAATTTAAAAACATATCGCATGATCTACTTACAGGCATTTTGTATTGTCGTTAAAATACCCATGGATACTTACAGCTGTTTTCTGACTGCGGTGACAATGCATACCCCATGTAAGGGTTCTGGAACATTCCGATATCAGCCCCAAATGCGCATTCTGCACCGTATGGGTCGGCACTTCTCAGATCTTGACCGGCTGTTCCTGTATAAGATTAATTCTGATTAATTATGCACGAATAAACATTTGTAAAATAAATTACAAAAAGAAATAAATAAATAAAATAAATAAATAAAAAATTCAGCACCTTTTTTATATAAATAAATAACTTTATGTAAACGTCGTTAAACAATATATGACCACTTACGGGTTAGAGGCCGATATACATGATCTTCCTCATCTTGTGAAAGGCACGTGATCATATCATCGTCAGAAATCTCAAAGATGTTCTGGCTTGTTGACTGTTAAAACAAAATATTATATTAATATGCAAATCGTTTATATCTTTTACCGTTAACGCATATTTTTACATGATAAAACTGTGTTGTACATACCTCCATTATTATTTTTTCTAAGGGTGTGCCTTGGAATAAAAGTTATGCTGAAAGACAAATTAAAAATATATATTTTAATTACGCACGATACCGCTAATCATATTTACATATGAACCACAAAATTTATAGTAAATTTTATTTTAATTAAGCCTAATCACAGCACTCTGTAATTGTGACAATCTATTTTAAATAATGACATAAAACATTAATTTTATAATTTAAAAAAAAATAAATAAATAAATAAATAAATAAACCATGCTAAAACCAAGTCATGTCAGCTAACATAATGACACTCCAACTGCTAATTCATGAATTTTAAACAATATCAGAGCATCAATCTGCAATGCCAAAACTCGTCACTAGATGCCGCTCAAATCATACGTAATACACCACCTATCTTTGAAAATTTCAAATTCCATCCCACTGTTAACTGTATAGCATGAGTGGAACATTTGATTCATGAAGGAAATTCCAACGTATAATTCACGCAATATAAGTATCACTAACATATCCATATATATATAATCATATAGCTTTATTTATGTAATAAAAACACAATTAAAAGAAGGTAATGTTTGTATAAACAAAATATAAATCATGTGCATATTAAAATTTGCTAACACACGCATTACCAAGAGATGATGTTAGATTAGGAATTACCACCATATATTTATAACCCGCTTGTTATGAAACACAAAAAAAAAATAGCAGTAACCATTATAATCACAACTATGACTTTTTAAAAAAGAAAAAGAAAAATAAATAAATAAATAAAAAATAAAAAAAAATAAAAAATGTATCACTACCGTAATAATCTAATCAATGTATATTCCCGCATATATTACAATAACAGATATATATAACAACTTTTAAGAACAATTGAAACATTTTATGAATCACAATTATTTTAATTACACATGGTCAACACCCGCTAATAATCATAATTACTCAACATACTTTAAAATGAATCACATGCATATTAACATTTGCTCACACACGCATTACCAAGAGACGCTGTTAGATTAGGTATTACCACCATATATTTATAACCCCCTTGTTATGAAACACAAAAAATAGCAGTAACCGTTATAACCACAACTATGACTTTTTAAAAAAGAAAAAAAAAAATGTATCACAACCGTAATAATCTAATCAATGTATATGCCCGCATATATTATAATTACCGATATATATAACAACTTTTAAGAACAATTGAAACATTTTATGAATCACAATTATTTTAATTACACATGGTCAACACCCGCTAATAATCATAATTACTCAACATACTTTAAAATGAATCACATGCATATTAACATTTGCTCACACACGCATTACCAAGAGACACTGTTAGATTAGGAATTACCACCATATATTTATAACCCGCTTGTTATGAAACACAAAAAATAGCAGTAATCGTTATAACCACAACTATGACTTTTTAAAAATTCATATATACTTACATATGCCTGTATAAGCTTGCTCTGTCTCAGTCTTCAAAACAGATGTGAATATCAGCAGTCAAGCCGCTGCTCTTTTAAAGGTTAAATGTATGAAGCGCCTCCTCTATGGGCATGGTCATAGGGGGCGTTCACTATCTTCTGTTCAGATTTTAACTTATTTATTTAATAATCACATAATTTTTCTCTGGAAAATGATATACTAAAATTTTTTAGGTCTTTATATTGTACGGAAAATTAGCTTTATTTTGAGCCTAAACATGCTATAGTCTCACAAAATTAATCGCCTGATTGCTGATATATATATATATATATATATATATAATGAAATATTAAAAATCTAAATAAAATTTTTACAAACTTAATCGCCTGATTGCCGATATAGATATATATATATATATATATATATATATAATCATTGATTTAAATGCGAGCGCTATTTCAATTTAATCATACCTGTTGCATGATTCCTGCATTTAACAGCGAGGTGATTTAAACTTTTATTTATCATGTCTGGACATGCCTGATTTAGTGTATGCACAGATTGTATGACGAATATTTCCTCAGAATAATTCTGTTCATAGTCTTTCTGAAATACATCCTTATATTTGGAGACGCGTACGTGCGCACCGGCGGTTAGATGATGTTGTATTTTATTTGTTTTAAAGTATTCGCCGTACGTCGTCTTAAACCAGCGCAATGCGTTAGAGGCGATCGCATCACACAGCGTACGCTTAATCACAGCGGGTTGATTTAAACTTTTATTTATCATGTCTGGACATGCCTGATTTAGTGTATGCACAGATTGTATGACAAATATTTCCTCAGAATAATTCTGTTCATAGTCTTTCTGAAATACATCCTTATATTTGGAGACGCGTATGTGCGCACCGGCGGCTAGATGATGTTGTATTTTATTTATTTTAAAGTATTCGCCGTACGTCGTCTTAAACCAGCACAATGCGTTAGAGGCGATCGCATCACACGGCGTACGCTTAATCGTTCTATGATACGTGTTATTATATTTGTATATGAAGCTCTGTAAAACGTCTATATTCCTGTAGGTATTCTGGCTGTTTTTTTTTAAATTTGTAATTCTTAAATGTATATATCAATTCAGATTCCCACATTTGTACGAAAACCTCCTTCCATTCCCATGACCTTTCTAACAATTACCCATCTGACCTTAGGCAGCTGGTACTCCTAATCGATACAAAGCCATTGATCTTTTTGACATCTGTAGGTATTCTGCACTGTATTTTTATTGTGACAATCAACCATCTGACCTTAGGCAGATGCTTCCCCTAAAGCACTTCTTTGTGTGTACCTGTGAACGGCCGCTCAAACAATAGCTCTATGAAATGAATAGCTATGTATGAATGGGAGACCCTGATTCCTGTTTCTCACATTGCAATGCCATCTGTGAGAATTTACAGCCCCCAAGCACTGGTGGAATAGAAACATGCATTTTATCATTATTTTCAATATTAATCATGTAGAAGTGCTGCTTCTGCAACATGTAAGGGTTATTAAAATGTCCCTATCGCAGTTATGCATTTATCATTTTCTTTTCTAAGATTTTGTTCATAGGCATAGTGGCATGCTAAATAAAGATGTATTTACTTTTAATAGATATCATGAAAGTTTAACAGTACTTTAATAATTTAGAGGTGCAGCTTCTGCACCATCTAAGGGTTATTAAAATGTCCCTATCGCAGTTATTGTTTTGCTGCGCTCTTAGACGTTAGGCTTACAGCCCAGGCTCTCTTACTGAATATATCGATAATAGTTAATATATACTTAAAGCCATCGTTGTACTCCGCAAGGTCTATCAGCGATACCAAATCGCATTGCCATTGCTGATTTATATCGGATACGCAGATCATGTTCCTTTTATAGGTTTTCCTAGCCGGTTTATGTAACGTATACGCGTCTTGTTTTTGCATCCATTTTTAATATCCGTTCTTTTAAACGCGTCTTTATTGGCCTTATAATACTTATCAAAGCCGCTATAACTGCCGGGCTTCAATACCGTGTAATACGCCTTTTTCATCCGCTTTTTCCGATTAGCGGCGCGGTGCGACGCGCCGTTTCTTTTGTTCGTAGGCATGGCTGCCTGCTACATAAAGATGTATTTACTTTTATAGCTATCACGAAGGGTTAACAACAATACCGGCTATGGGACAAAACATCTTACTGATGATGCTTCATCTAACAGCAGCAATGTCTGATTAAACAGTGAACTCATTTTATATCAAGGCCTATCGTATTTATATACATTTGATTTCAAATTTTATATCAAAAACCTATCAAAAAAGATATCAGTTTATATGGCTTTAATATCTCTCAATATCAAAACCATATTAAACGATATCAAAAAGGGGAGGAAAAGTGGGAGTGGCAGGGGGTGGAGAAATGGGCGTGGTACCTGTCAAATTAAGTTTGACGGAAAAGTGCTCTCTATCTACTTGGGTTAAATGACAGGCGTCTATATCTAGACGCCTGTCATTTTCCCGACGCTGGGAGAGTTGCCGGGCGCCGTGAGCGGACAGCTGCGGGGGGGGAGCATTAGGTTTAGGGCACCCAGGGGGGGACTTACGGATAGGCACCCCCCCAGGAGGGTTAGGGTTAGGCTAAGGGGAGGGAGGCTTAGGGTTAGGCACCCCCGGAGGGGGACTTAGGGTTAGGCAACCCCCCGGGAGACTTAGGTTTAGGCAGCGGGGAAGGGGGGGTTAGGGTTAGGCACTTAGAGGGTGGATTAGGTTTAGGCACTTGGGGGGGAGCTTAAGGTTAGGCACCCCTAAGCAGGGTTAGGGTTAGGGGGTTAGGTTAGTTTAGTTTTTACTTACCTTTAGGATGATCAGGATTTCGCTGCCGGGAACTCTGCTTCTGTTGGCCTGCCACTGCCGGCATGCGAGCTGCCGGCCACAGGGCCAGCGGTATTTCATACCGATCCCCTCCCAACACCCCCTTGTGCCGTGCGCGTCCTTCTGTGCATGCACAGAAGGACGCCAAAGGGACTTCTGGGTCACAGATCTGGAAGTCCTTCATTCGCACAGGACCGTTCTTACCGAGAGAGCTGTCCTTTGTGATTTTATTCATGCATACCAGTGTAATTAACGCCGGCATGCATGTGATGGGTGGAAGATGTATCGCATCCTGAATGCGATGCGTCATGCATCCCGCTGTGATGTACTGACTAGTTTGTACAGTGCTGCACCACTAGCACCAGGTTCAGGTGTGTTCGGATTGCTTCGGTGGCCGATTTCCCCGTGTTCAGATAGGACACACCGTGACAGAGAGGCAAGCCTGAATTCCCCCTTTGCAGACACAATGACAGTCTGTGTCAACGCTCCCTTTTTGCTGAAGAATAACGTGGGAAAAACACATGCAGGTTAGGCTTATATCAGTAGTGCACCAGCAGCCTATAGTTTAAAAATACAGTTCATCAGCTGAAAACAGCTAATGTTTATGCAGATAGCAGTAGTTTACTGGCAACTTGCAGTAATTTACACAGTCTTTGGGCCTTGAGAAAATAAGGACAACTGAGGCTATGCTGGTAGCAGTAGTTCACCGGCAACTTGCAGTAATTTACACAGTCTTTGGGCCTTGAGAAAATAAGGACAACTGAGGCTATGCTGGTAGCAGTAGTTCACCGGCAACTTGCAATAATGTAACACAGTCCTTGAGCCTTGAGAAAATAGGGACAACAGTCTTCCTAATTGCCTATGCCACAAATTACTATCACCAGAATTGCCAGCCGGGGTTACACAGGGCTAAATAAACAAGTAATATACATTACATCAGCATGAATGGACTTTGAAATGGTTACCAGGCCAAATAGTGTACAAGAGACAATTTACATCAACACCAATATGGGTAAATACTCAAACATTTCATGCAAGCAAAATATTAATCAGCATTGACAATAATAACACCGAGCAGTGAACAGCTTTACAGAGTATTATAACAGATAAAGGGCCACGGAGGGCCACTATCAACCACTTAATTGACACAAATGGTCAACACTAAACAGAGGCAAATACACATCAATAGCATTGCATTTAGTTTAAAAATAAACATTAGGACAACCCACGGTGGCATCGGACATGAGCCAACACCCATAGATCACGTCCCCTCCTGAACATGAGCCAGAGGTTCACAGGAAAGAAAATGACCACCAATACAATTCTTGCTATCTTTTACTTCCCCCCTATTTCAACATTACACACACATTTTACCTAATTTAAGGCACTAGGCACAACTGCAGCTCCTAAGAGAGGACAAAGGACCCACTAAAGGGCACTGCAGGATGCGGGATATAGGGTGCCCTAAATGGGGAATATCTAGCTAAAGGCAGGGGTTGCGCTCAGGGGCAGACTGGAGGTAACAAATTACGGGCCCTGGTCAGTTACTAGGGGGGAAAGGGACAGCATAGTCCTCACCACTTGCAGGGGCTCTTCTGCCCAAATGGACTCCTCGACACTGGAACTGCGCTGCCCAGGATGCTGTGCACCGCACCAGGCCGCGCTCCGCTACTAGGATCCGCTAACGTGAGAGGGGAGCCAGGTATCCACACAGGCGTCCAGTAACTGTACAGTGCCTGATGTCCCCAGCAGTGCGGCTGTGTTCCCTCTGTGGGCTCCGGTACAGGGGCGCTGACAACAGGTCCTCTTCTAGGGCTGTCCTCTCTTTTGCCTGTAGTATCCAGATCTCCTTCAGGGGTCATCCTCAGTGGAGTTCTTCTTCCAGGCGGGCGTCCCGATGGTCCACGGCAGTGGTACAGTTGCGGCACCTGCTTCTCCTCTCCGGTCCAGCAGGCAGCTCCTCAACACGGGTCCTCAGTATCTTCAGGCTCTTCTCCAGGCAGCCCGTAATGAGAGGGGTCCTCCCCTCCTCCCAGACGTCCTCGGTGGCACAGGCAAGAGTTAGCAGGGTCCGGCAGCCGGGCTCCAAACACAGCTGGCAGGCTCCTATAGCCAAGTCATTAGCGGCGATGTGTCCCCAAGGCCCCGCGGCAGCGGCTCTAGACAGCAGTCTTCGGGGCGCTCTCCTATTCAGCTCCAGGTCCGGTGGGCACTGATTTAAGGCAGCGCGGGTGACTTGAAAGGAGGGGTGGGGAGGGGGCTCCATCCTCCTTCTGGATCCTGCTGAGGCAAGCTCCTAACGCACAGCTCCCTGTTCAGCCGGCGCACCTCCAGGTGGCCGGGAGCGGATGGTGTCCTTGTGCCTCTGGGTTTTTGGTCATACCAGACCTACCGAGACCGTGGGTCTCTGTTCCAGCTGCAGGAAGCCGACAGTGAGGATACTACTGACCGGCAGCGCAGTCCAGTGCAACCTGGCAACAGGAGGTAGGTATCCAAACGTGGCTACAGTCAGGGGATGCTCAGTATTTGTAATCCAATAGGGGTTACTTGTTTGACCAAACTTAGTATTTGTAATCCAGGGCAAATAAAAGGGTTACAGCACCCCTCTTTTCACAGATCCAGGGGTACTCCACAGACAAATCCTCACAGGTAATCCTTTTTTTCATAAATTCCTCCCAGACTCAGCACTGACAGCCCTGAGGAGGGTATTTTATAAGCTCTCCCTCACTCTCCTCCCTGTCGGTCTGGCATCTATGAGTGGACAGGGGGGACTCAGCAACAGGCCGCCTACAGGGATCTCTGCCTGGACACTAGGGCTGCCTATCAATGGGGCAGGATTTTCCCTCCAAAAATGGCTTGCTGACCAAGGGGAGCTTTCTACCTCCCTGTCTGCACATGCTCAGTAGGGTCTGAGGGAGAAAGGTCAGCAAGAGTTCACTGTATTATCCTATGGGGCCAATGGTGCTGTATGATCTTGTATATATAAATAAAAAAAAATGACAGGGGCTAAAGAACACCTAAGTGTCTCCCTGATATACTAAGGGGTAACCCCATAACTATGGGGGTATCACACCGCCCTAGGGGCCAAATGTAATAGGGTGAGAGTTTTGAAAATGTGAGAGTTTTCTCACACTTTTTAAACTGGGACAAAGTAATAGAGTCCACGAACAAAGCAACAGAGAAAATTTGCATGTTTTTCAGATTCACAAAACGCTCATGAATTCAGATCTCATCCAGATGTTTTCCCAATTTTTAAGAAATAGTCGACCCAATATGAGAGGTTACTGCTAAGGTGTCTGATACAATAATTCTGCCCCGGGCTTTATGATGGTAACTGGTTCAACAGAGTCAATCTTGCAAGGTGGCTTTACTGTCTGTGGTGCTGAGAAAATAGGGATAATTGTAAGAAGGGAAGGTGTTACTATGTTACTATGCCAGAGACTCTCACTGGACTTATACTGAGGGGGGCTTCCTCAAAAGGCAACTTCATTTTCAGTTGAGTTCTACTTTACAGGGTTTATATGCCTAAATATATCCCAACTCTAGAGAAAAATATGTCTAAATAAGATTTATTATGGATACCTACTAACCAGTTAAGTTCTATTGTATAACAATATTGCTGTAATCTCTGAATTTTTCTAACCATTTATTTGGTCTCCAGGTTCTATCTGGACTGTGATTCCCTGATACCTTTTGGACCCAGGGTTTTTCAATCCTCAAGTATCCCCAACAGGTCATGCTTATAGATTATCATTGTGCATGATTAAAGAAATCCTGAAAACATGATCTGTTGTTGGGGCTTGAAAATTGGAGTTGAAAACCCCAGTACTAGATAATTATGGTGTCACACAATGATGTGCTATGTTATGGTGCATAGCACATTATAATAAGCTATTGATCTCAGGGGAGTCTGTTGAGCTAGGACCTTGGCATCCATCAAATGCTAGGTGCCAGGAGGCATGCCAAGTCAGCAAGTCAGTTGCAGTCAGCAGCTGAAATTAATCCATTAAGTAAATATGCTTAGTAAAATCTACTAACATATAGTGTTGCCTAAAGAGGGTGTGGGATAGGTAAATATTTTATGTGGCTAAACTGTAATTAGCTTTGATTCCTATTAGAGATGTGCGGTTCAGTGCTTTAGAAATCTGAATCCATCTGAATTTCGTGAAACTGGACAGATCTGAATCTGATCTCCTAAGGGGATCTGGACAGATCTGAATCTGATCTCCTGAGGGGATCTGGACAGATCTGAGTCGCAGGTCTGATCTTCCTGCGGTGTGGAATGCAGATTTTAACTCTGAATTTTGTATTGCAAAAATTACATGATTTTAGCTGTTTTTAAAAAGTTTTTATCATTATTATTTTTTTTTTTAACCCAGATCCAAAACACAAAAATGAATCCAGATCCAAAACCAAAACACTGGGGTCAGCGCACATCTCTAATTCATATGAACATATGTATACAGGTAGCATGACTAGGAGGTAAATTCATCTGCATTAATGTTTTATTCATATCTGATTAGAAAATTGTTAGTCATGTGGAAAAACAACATTAAAGGAGTTTTCCACTTTATAATGAATATACATATTTTAAATACTTAACCCTGGGACCTGAACAACAGAATCCCAGGTACCCACACAATGTATTGTACTAAGCAGGGCCCCGGCACATAACTGAGACGTCTGTCATTCTCCTCCAGCAATCCTCACTCCTCTCTAGAGCATAAAGAATCCAAACTATCAGTTGCAATGGATATTAATTACTATACAGACTCAAGCATCCAAATTGTGCCTCAAAACCATCTTGTCATGGTAATGGCAACCCGCATACTATGGCTCTTCAAGAGTGAATATTAACATCTTTATACAGTAGGTACACTTTTCATCTCGCGCTTAAAATCCAATAGAGGGGATCATGTCTCCCAAGGAATCTTTGCGAAAACAGTATTAAAATAAGCGACTCTCTCAAAATTGCTTGCTGCTAAAGTCTGTTGTATTTAGGAAACCAGAGCTAGGGCTGAGGGAGATGTGGGACATAAGTGTTCCAACTCACTTTTTTTTTGTACTAGTAGAGTACTAACCTATTTAGAAGGTGTTATAACAGCTAATGACATCGTAGATCCTTGACCCGTTCCAATTACCCCTAATGGTTGTAGTATAATCATAGCACACCCATTAGGGGTAAGTGGAACAGGTCAAGATTATATGATGTCATTAGGTATTATATAGCCTTCAAAATAGATTAGTACAATCAATTAAATGAATCGGTCGACAGTTATGTCAACGTGCATCAGGTTGACATGTCAACAGTGACCATGTAAATATTTGTCATGTCTACGATATGTCGAAATTATGAATGTCAAAAAACCGTCCTTGGTGGTCTAGTGGTGTCTTACCTTCTCCCAGCAACAGCTGCAGTGTCTTCTCCCGGGTCCTGGTGGTCACGTGTGGAGGAGTTCCAGCGGCGACATCTCAGTAGCGGTTTTCCAGTGAGTATTCTAGTGCCTGTCCCTAATCCCTAACCCTCCCACTAGTGTCTAATGCCTACCTCCCCTCCCCAGCAGCCTAACCCTAACCCTCCCAGTGGCACCTAACCCTAACAGACGGCATTCTCAGAATGTTCACATTTCACGTGGTGACATTTCACATGTCGACACTGTGAACATGTCGATATATGTTCAACCGTGTCAATATTCCAATGTGGACATTATGAGTGTTGACATGGTTATTGTCGACCATCTGACCAGATACCACCCTATATATTTTGTTGACAATTTCTTACCAGTAAACACACAATACACCTACAGTATTGATGTTTTTTGTATACTGTTAACCTTCAGCAAAATCTGCAACTATTTTTGTAGTTCTCACCTGTACAAGAAAAACAGGGGTAACCCCATATTTGGAATTATTCAAAACTATTAATAAAATGTATTTATTGTACACAAAAGCACTGTAATCATCATCCCCTGCCACTTCTACTGACCCTATATATACGAGTATATACGAGTATACCATTATGTCATTAACCCAACACTTGCTACTCTCCTTAGTTCCTATGCTACAACCACCAAGCCTTCACCCATATTTAGTCTGCTTCTCCGTTCATATTATATCAGGATTCTAAAGGAGAGTTGTCAACTTTTGGCTTGACGTAAGTGATCCATAGTATAGCAGCACCACCTACATTTATACAATAAACATGGAAGACCTAACTAGCCAAGATGGGTTGTCCTCCCTCAGGATAGCTAAGGTTTTGACTACTTCTTTTAAAACCTTGCACAGAATTTAGTTTTTTTGCATGATTGCTTACAATAGCTAATGAGTAATGACACAGTACACAGCCACATAGGTATCAGATGCATACAATGCTTAGTTAAATAAATTACTTATCTCCCGTGCTCTACTGCAGGAGCTATGGCCCTCATTCAGAGCCACTCGCTAGCGGCAGTACGCTCGTTCCGAGCGATGTTCGCACATCTGCGCATGCGTACGGTTTTTAGTACGCATGCGCGAGCCAGTCAGTGCGGCCGAAAATCGTTGGTACGCAATATAGCGAGGGCCTGCTATTTTGAGTGACAGAATGAGGCGTATGTGGGTGGTAACAGGGGAAGGTGCTTGAAAACGGGGAGTGGAGATCCGAACGCAGGCGTGCTTAAAGGTCAAAACGGGCGTTTTAAGGGAGTGCATAATTAATACAGCAGCGTCATTGACCATGTCACTTGTTTTTTTTTAACTCAGAACTGCTCGCAAAATAGCGGTTGAAAACACCAACCACAGAATAGCGAGCAGTTCATACACTGTACGATGTACTCGATTAATCTAATAAATAGCGGACATGACGTATGGTGCGTGCGGCCAGGGGGCGTTTTTATCAAATAAACGAGCGTATGTTTTGCTCGCTTGTTCAGACTTAGAGGTGGGAACAGACTGCAATTTGCGAACGGATCATTTGAATAGCCACCCCTTGTTTTTGAACGAACGACCACAAATAGCGAACGGCTCTGAATCAGGCCCTATGTTCACAAATGGCTATCACAACCAATTGAGACAATAAAGTAATAAAAGGTGAATACATGTGCTCCCTTGTTAGGTTATATGCATTAAAACAAGTTATATAATCCACAAATTTTGTTGGTTGTCTTCAATCTTCATGTGAATTCCTATTAACCTTAGAAAAAGAGAACCAAGAACACTCACATGTGTAGAAATTCATATTCAAAATGAGTAGTATTATAATATTCAACCTACTCAAAAAGATGCGTCTGTAAGTAGACATGTAGTGAACAAAATGGAGTCGCGATCCTATCATTGAGGTCCACCCATCATCAGGATAACCATGGAATGGAAAGGCACAAAACTCCACACAGTGTAATACTGATTTATTTAAAAAAATATGTGCTGAAGACTCTTTCTGTAAGTACCTCGTGTTTCAGTGACAGTGTATTGGCAGTAAAGTAAATTTACACCTTATGTACTGTTTTAAATCTCTTATTATGACAAGTTACCTAACTAGCTTTCACTCTTGTAAACATTTTCAGCTATACCAATTACACTGCCACCATGCAGTGTATACACCTTCATGTGCATATGGGAAATGTTTTGACATGCTCCAGACAGCGTGCCTTGTACAGTTATTCTCAGCAGCTTAGGCAGAAAAAAATATATTTTACTACATGCAAATAGAAAGACATAGAGCCTGATTCACACACAATTCTGCATAAATTCTGTACACCTGTCGCAAAGGGACGTCCAATGCGAGTATCCGCCCGTATTGTAGTCTCCACCACCTTCATGTAGTCAGTTAAACGCTGGTCATGTGTGGAAGAAAATGGCAATTGACGATCATGCCCCCTAACATTATACCACACTGTATAATGTGCCCCCCACATTATGTCACACTGTAGTGTCCCCCACACTATGTCACACTGTAGTGCCCAAAACATAATACCACACTGTAGTTCCACCCACATTATGTCACACTGTAGTGCCCACCCATTATGCTACACTGTAGTGCATCCACATTAAATCACACTGTAGTACCCACACATTATGCCACTCTGTTGTGTCCACACATTATGCCATACTGTAGTACCCAAACATACCATTGTAGTGCCCACATATTATGCCACCTGCAGTGCCCACACATTATGCCACACTGCAGTGCCCCCAGATTGTGCCACACTGCAGTATCCACAGATTATGCCACCTGTAAAACCCACAGATTATACCACCAATAGTGGCCACACTTTATTTCCAACTGTAGTCTCCAAACATTATGCCACACTGTAGTACCCACACATTATACCACTGTAGTGCCCAAACATTGTGCCACCTGTAGTGCCCGCACATTATGCCACACTATAGTGACCCCCACGTTACTACACACCGTAGTGCCCAAACATTATGCTACACTGTAGTACCCACACATTATGCCACCTGTAGTGTCCAAACATTATGCCACCTGTAGTGCCCACACATTATGTTGCACTATAGTGACCCCTATATTATTACACACTGTAGTGCCCAAACATTATGCTACACTGTAGTACCCACACATTATGCCACCTGTAGTGCCCATACACTATGCTACACTGTAGTGCCCAAATATTATGACACCTGTAGTGGCCACACATTATGATACACTGTAGTGCCCAAATATTATGCCACCTGTAGTGGCCACACATTATGCTACACTGTAGTGCCTACACATTATGCCACACTCTAGTGCCCACACATTATGCTTCACTGTAGTCCCCACACATTATGCCACCTGTACTGCCCACACAGTATACTCACCAGGAGCATCCTCAGGCAGCCGGCAGAGCAGCAGTCACAGCTTCACAATGAGTCACAAACGAGGCTGTGCTGCTTCTAATCATGTGATGTGCTCCTCCAATCAGAGCTCTGCACATGCTTCTCTGACCCCTCTGCAGAGACTACTGGGATGTATTACCCAGTAATGCACTGCAGTGCTAAGTCTGACTGCACTATGCTTCAGTCCCCTGCGTGTAGTAGGGATGGCCATCAGTGTGTTTACCATTGATGATACCATCGATGGCAAAATAGCAAGTGGCCATCGAGAGTTACCAACTATGCAATGGATAACCATCGATGGTTTCACCAACCGATGATCATCCCTATTCCTTGACTGACTGGCACATGGGCCAATCAGAACTGGGGGCGGGGCATCATGGGTGTCGGGGCGGAGCTAAAGTCTGTCCTGACGCCTTGTAAAAAAAAAACATTCGATTGTGCTGTTCCATCAACGGAGGGAAACCATCTGGTTGTCCCCCATCGATGGTAAAAACATGCAACATCTGCCACAAACCATCAATGACTATGAATCATCGATGGTCGATGGCCATCCCCAGCGTGTAGCTGCCAGCTGGCTCAGTTACAGCCTTGATGACTTCCCGGCAAGCAGCTGCACTGCAGCCTGCCAGAGGAATGGTGATGTAGCCACGCCCTCCTGCTATAAAGGGTGTGGCTACAAATCAGTAGGGCCCATCGGGTGTTTCATCGAATCCCTGGTCGCCCAGTCCAAGCCTGAACAGGACACTTTACTTAATGCACGAAAAAAAGGACCCAGGCGCTTCTTTGAGTAAAAATTCAAATTATCTCCTACGACTGAATGACGTAGTCAACCTCATGAAGAGAAAGTAGATAATGTATAAAAGCAGTTGTGGTGATAATTTGTTAACAATTAAATATCCAAGTCAAAATACAAGACCTAAAAGGTTTTTATTAAGAAACATAAATCGCACACAAAATATCTAACATGTGCTGCAATAAAAAATAGAACAATGCCTATTATCATTAATAAAAAACAATTTTGATAACCTGCAATAACAGCATAACAATGCAAGTAATCTAATGATTGTATGAACCCCTGCTGTTTGGAAGGGTAAATATGACAGGATATCCAGAAACGGGCTCCAACATATAAGGAAAAAAAGTAACTGGGGTAGGGGAGAGCAGTCGGGGGGAGTTGGACTGCCCCAATATCTCCCTGGTAAATGCGCTCAACCTCCGTATAGCAGGGAGCGACTCGGTTGGTAAACACAGAGTTATTAACCAGTGTTGTGGGTGAAAAGTACCTCAGTAAGTCCTGTCTGCTCCGGCAGAAATTATGGACTGAACAGTGAATGATTCCTCCGTGTGAGCTCATCCGCTCCAGCAAGAGTGGTAAACTCCCAGGTACTCCTCACAGCGTGCCTCCTGCTCCTGTTATAATGGGGCATTTAGCATCAGGTGGGGAAGCGATCTCCGTCCTCCGTCTCCATCCTCTCTGCTCACGCCGGCTCAAGTGAATGTGCAGGCACGGGCGTGAAGGGTAATCACCTGATATCTGTGGGGCAGCTGACTAACGGGGGTCTGAGTCAAAAAGGGAGCCTAGTTGCCATAAAGTGCAACAATATGAGCTGGATCCTGGCAGTCCCAAGGGGTACAAGCAGTACCTACGCGTTTCGACATCAAAGGCGTCTTTGTCAAGGCAGATGCATTGCAGTACATTTCTACAGCTTAAATAGTATTCTAAAGACATTAATTAATTGCAGCTTTGTCTAATTAAAACCAATTGACTTGGATAGTTTGTTTCCATAACAGGAAAATCAGTGAGAGACATCAGAGGAGAGAAACAGCACACTAAATGCAAGAATTCCCTTATATCAATTTACAATTATTCTAAATAAAATTACATAAAATAAAGTAAAGTAAAATATTATTTATGAATGAATGGAATATATTAAATATATAGCAACTCATAATACACATATAGAATGCTCCTGGTGCAAGGTGTTTTTATTTCTTACACATTTCCACTCTGATTTTATATATATATATATATATATATATATATATATATATATATATGTATTTATATTCACCACCCGTTATCAAACATGGCAAGTAATAAACTCAGTCTAATATCTAATAGGAAAGAAGGAAAAGGGGGGGGGGGGAGGGGGGGAAAGAAAGAGGGGTGGGGGGGTTTAGGAATAAATTAGCTAGTTAATTAACCCATTCTGCTACACATTTAGGTCAGGTAGAACTCTTATTTATGTAATCTCACCTTAGATGGCACAAATATTTTATTAAATTATATTATTTTTCAAAATCAAAGTACCTAGGATTCCTAAAAACCCTACATCTAATACTCATTTTCATTTTGAATTACCAAAAAAGTATATGTCAATAGACACAATACCTGAGTAAATACTAGTTCAGATAAAAGAAAAACAGGGATGGGACAGTCAAATATAACAAAGAACTTACTAATCAAACATAAAACAAGCACAAAAAGAGGGAAGATATATATTTTAAACTACATCTATCAGAGAAAAACCATCAAAAATTCAGGATGTATAAATTACGCTAATACAGATGTTAAAACACAGTATTTAGTTCTATTTGTTCATTTAGTCCGTCTGGAAACAGACTATTCATATTAAATATCCAAAAGATTTCTTGTTTACACAGGCGCCTAAAACGATCCCCTTTTCTCAATGTGGGGGGAATGGCTTCTAATCCCGTAACCCTCAAAGAGGACACTTCACCTCCATGTCGTTCAACAAAGTGTCTTGAGACACTATGTAAGGCACTCCTCTTTAAGATATTCCTCCTGTGTTCAAGAAACCTTTCTCGTAAACATCTAGTTGTTCTCCCCACATATCTGATATTCTCACAACTACAAGTAAGTATATCACATATTTGGTATTGCAGTTTATAAACTGTTTTATCTAAAAAGTCCTATCTTGTCCTTTAATAAGCGTTGTTTTCTTGTTCATAAATTGACAAGTAATGCACTTGTGCATTCCACACTTATGGTTTTACTGGTAACCAATCTGTCCCCGTATTAAAGGATTTTTTAAGAGGTTCAGTTCTAAGCAGGCTCGGAGCCAGAATATTTTTAAGAGACTTGTTCCTCCTATTTATTATCATGGGTTTATCGGGAAGAATAGATTTTAATATTGAATCATATTTTAACATGTGGTAGTTTTTCTTAATTATTTGATTAATTTTACCCGAGGATTCATTAAAGGTAGAGACAAACGCCAGTTGTCTTTTCTTATCCGTTTTTGACCTCTCTCTATTTCTTATTTTCAAAAGATTAGCCCTATCCATAATGGCCACTTCCTCGCATGCTTTCTCCAATATTTGAGGGGGATAGCCTTTTTCTTCAAAACTCTTACATAGAGCAGCAGCCTGTTCCTTATAATCTAATAAATTAGAGCAATTCCACGGTAGGAAATGGTAGCTCTGGAAGTGTAAGTAATTATTGGAGTTTACCTCTTTGCAATAATTTTTCGTAAGAATTTTATTATCAAGAACTTGTAGGGTCAAATCAAGGAAATGAACACAATTCCTACTATAAGTGTATGTAAAGGAAAGATTGAAATGATTAGAATTAAGTGAAGAGACAAAGGCTTGTCCACTGGAAAGATCCCCATCCCAAATAATAAAAAGATCGTCTATGTAACAGCCATAGAAAACCAGGCTCCCCCCAAACCCGCCACCCCAAACATGTTGGGATTCAAATTCCTCCATGTAGAGGTTCGCGAAGCTCGGGGCGAACCTGGTCCCCATGGCCGTCCCAAGAACCTGTAAGTAAAAAGTGTCAGTAAAAAGAAAATAATTGTGCGTCAGAATAAAACAAATAGCGTTAAGGATAAACTTCTGATGTTGGACCTCTAAGGTTCCATCTTCCAAAATACATTTTGACACCACATTTATCCCCAACTCATGGGGGATATGTGTGTATAGCGCTTTAACATCAAGTGTGAGAATGGCATACTTTTTGTTCCAAATTATTCCTTCAATACAATTGAGGAAATGTGTAGTGTCTTTGAGGTGGGACCTTAGATGTGCAACATGAGGTTGGAGATAAGAATCCACATAGTGTGATAGATTCGAAGTGAGTGAATTAATACCAGAAATAATAGGGCACCCAGGTGGTGCAATAAGAGATTTGTGAATTTTGGGCAATTAATAAAAAATAGGAGTGACTGGAAAAGGAACTAGTAGGAATCGATGAGTCTCCTTAGAAATTACCCCTTGAATCAGAGCCTCATCCACCATCACTTTAAATTCTTCCAGATATTGGATAGAGGGGTCCCGATTCAATCTCTGATAGGATGTAGTATCATCTAATTGGCATAGGGCTTCAAGGGTATAGTCCTCACGATCAAGTATGACTATACCCCCTCCTTTATCAGCCTCTTTAATCACAACTGAGTTATCCAAACTCAGCTCACGTAATGCTATTTTCTCCCACTTATTAAGATTGGAGTTCTTTAATTTAAATTTAGAGCATAAGTCCTTAAAGTCATTCAAAGTAGTCTTATAAAAACATTCAATGCTCGCACTTTTATTTTTAATAGGGAAGAACTCAGATTTAACTTTAAAGTGTTTTTCCTCCTTTATATCGAATAATTTTAGCATCTGGTTTTCACTAGCATTCTCCTCCAATAATTCTTCCAGAATCCCTAACGTATATATATCTCCATCATCCAACAATATGGGTTGACATTCCACACCAATTTTATCGAATTTTTTATTAGCAAAATATCTCTGTCTGCATAAATTTCTGATAAATCGGTTTAAATCTACGTATAATTCAAAAATATTAGGGCCCACAGAGGGTGAAAATTTCAAACCTTTAGAGAGAACTAGTTTTTGATTTTCACTTAATACTTTCTTAGATAAATTAAAGATGGATTTACACTCTACCAATGTAGAGGAACCTTCTTTTAATTTCTCTGGTCTCTTCTGCTTCCCTCCCCTCTTTCCTCTAATGGATATGAGATTCTTCTCCTATTTGGAATGGTTAGCACACTGTAACGATTGCTCATTTCTAGTTGAGGAGGGTGAAACTGAGTTCCTAAAAAAACCCCCATGATTAGTAGTTTTAGATTCTTGCGAGTTCCTTCTCTGAATATTTTTCGGAATTGCCTCCAAATTTTTTCCAGTATATGGGCAAAAGTTCCCATGGGTTTTTTCCCCATGGGGGAATCTTGTTTAGGGATCCCAAATCTGTCTTTCTTATTAAAACTATTATGTCTATGGGAATATGGGAATATGGCCTATTAGTTTGATTAAACAAACTCCTATCATGTTCTCTCTTCTCTCTATTAGGTCTTAATCCCTGTTGATTAATGACTCTCAGAGTCTTTTTATACGACCTCACTTCACCTTTTTGATAGACTTCACTGTCCCTCACATATTTTCTCTTTTTATTTTGGATAGTAATTCTCTCGAATTCCATCAATCTTTTGCCTACTTGCTCATCTTTTTCTTTAAAGCCTTTATTGTTCTTATAGTGTTCAACTTTCTGTCTCTGTATCTCTATCTCACTCTTAATTTCCTCAACTTTCTTCATCCTATAACGTATAATTAAAGATATAAGTTCAAGTGAGCATGTATCAAGTAAATGATTCCATTCTTCAAATAATTCTTTATCATTTTCAAATATACATGGTTTATTTAACCGTAGCCCCCTTTTCAGATAAAACAGTTTATAAACTGCAATACCAAATATGTGATATACTTACTTACTTGTAGTTGTGAGAATATCAGATATGTGGGGAGAACAACTAGATGTTTATGAGAAAGGTTTCTTGAACACAGGAGGAATATCTTAAAGAGGAGTGCCTTACATAGTGTCTCATGACACTTTGTTGAACGACATGGAGGTGAAGTGTCCTCTTTGAGGGTTACGGGATTAGAAGCCATTCCCCCACATTGAGAAAAGGGGATCGTTTTAGGCGCCTGTGTAAACAAGAAATCTTTTGGATATTTAATATGAATAGTCTGTTTCCTGACGGACTAAGGGCCTGATTCAGAGCCGGACGCAATTAGCGCTCGCTCGTCCAGAAAATAGGGGTGGCTATTCAAATGAACCGTTCGCTCTTTGCGGTCTGTTCACGCCTCTAGGTCTGAACGAGCGTACAAAACTTGCGGTCGTTTTTTAGGAAACTACGCCCCCTGGCCGCTCGCATCCTACGTCATGTCCGCTATTTATTAGATTAATCGAGTACATCGAACAGGGTATGAACTGCTCGCTATTCTTGTGGTTGGTTTTTGCTACCACAATTTTGCGAGCAGTTCTCGCTATAAAATAACCCAGTGACGTGGTCAATGACGCTGCTGTTTTAAATATGCACACCCATAAAACGCCCGTTTTGACCTTTAAGCACGCCTGCGATCGGATCTCCACTCCCCGTTTTCAAGCACCTTCCCCTGTTACCACCCACATACGCCTCTTTCTGTCACTCAAATTAGCAGGCATTCGCTATTTTGCGAGCACATGAATTTCGGCCGCACTGACTGGTTCGCGCATGCGTATAACGATCCGTACGCATGCGCAGTTGGGCAAACATCGCTCAGAGCGAACGAGCTGCCGCTTACGAGTGGCTCTGAATCAGGCCCTAAATGAACAAATAGAACTAAATACTGTGTTTTAACATCTGTATTAGCGTAATTTATACATCCTGAATTTTTGATGGGTTTCCTCTGATAGATGTAGTTTAAAATATATATCTTCCCTCTTTTTGCGCTTGTTTTATGTTTGATTAGTAAATTCTTTGTTACATTTGACTGTCCCATCCCTGTTTTTCTTTTATCTGAACTAGTATTTACTCAGGTATTGTGTCTATTGACATATACTTTTTTGGTAATTCAAAATGAAAATGAGTATTAGATGTAGGGTTTTTAGGAATCCTAGGTACTTTGATTTTGAAAAATAATATAATTTAATAAAATATTTGTGCCAATGTGTAGCAGAATGGGTTAATTAACTAGCTAATTTATTCCTAAACCCCCCTCCCCTCTTTCTCCCCCCCCCCCCCCCCTTTTTCCTTCTTTCCTATTAGATATTAGACTGAGTTTATTACTTGCCATGTTTGATAACGGGTGGTGAATATAAATACATATATATATATATATATATATATATATATATATATGTATAAAATAAGAGTGGAGATGTGTAAGAAATAAAAACACCTTGCACCAGGAGCATTCTATATGTGTATTATGAGTTGCTATATATTTAATACATTCCATTCATTCATAAATAATATTTTACTTTACTTTATTTTATGTAATTTTATTTAGAATAATTGTAAATTGATATAAGGGAATTCTTGCATTTAGTGTGCTGTTTCTCTCCTCTGATGTCTCTCACTGATTTTCCTGTTATGGAAACAAACTATCCAAGTCAATTGGTTTTAATTAGACAAAGCTGCAATTAATTAATGTCTTTAGAATACTATTTAAGCTGTAGAAATGTACTGCAATGCATCTGCCTTGACAAAGACGCCTTTGACGTCGAAACGCGTAGGTACTGCTTGTACCCCTTGGGACTGCCAGGATCCAGCTCATATTGTTGCACTTTATGGCAACTAGGCTCCCTTTTTGACTCGGACCCCCGTTAGTCAGCTGCCCCACAGACATCAGGTGATTACCCTTCACGCCCGTGCCTGCACATTCACTTGAGCCGGCGTGAGCAGAGAGGATGGAGACGGAGGACGGAGATCGCTTCCCCACCTGATGCTAAATGCCCCATTGTAACAGGAGCAGGAGGCACGCTGTGAGGAGTACCTGGGAGTTTACCACTCTTGCTGGAGCGGACGAGCTCACACGGAGGAATCATTCACTGTTCAGTCCATAATTTCTGCCGGAGCAGACAGGACTTACTGAGGTACTTTTCACCCACAACACTGGTTAATAACTCTGTGTTTACCAACCGAGTCGCTCCCTGCTATACGGAGGTTGAGCGCATTTACCAGGGAGATATTGGGGCAGTCCAACTCCCCCCTACCCCAGTTACTTTTTTTCCTTATATGTTGGAGCCCGTTTCTGGATATCCTGTCATATTTACCCTTCCAAACAGCAGGGGTTCATATAATCATTAGATTACTTGCATTGTTATGCTGTTATTGCAGGTTGTCAAAATTGTTTTTTATTAATGATAATAGGCATTGTTCTATTTTTTATTGCAGCACATGTTAGATATTTTGTGTGCGATTTATGTTTCTTAATAAAAACCTTTTAGGTCTTGTATTTTGACTTGGATATTTAATTGTTAACAAATTATCACCACGACCACTTTACTTAATGCTACCATCCCATTTAGATCAATAGGATAGGGGTGTATGTATTGTTTCTATCTGTTTTCATTTTATATTTAATTTTATATTTAATTAATTAATTTATATATTAAACTCATATGCTTATAATCAATTCCATTTGGTGTATGTGAATATTCATTATTTCCTGCAAAAGCACTGTTTCGACTCTATGTATTTGTAACTGGTGTGCTACCCTGCAAAGTAGCAATAATAACTGAAACCTAGAATACAGGTATTGCGCATAAAGGAAATGTCTCAGGCACACGGTGGTGTAGAACAGTCAATATACAGTAGAACACACTAGATATGTGCACTCTGAAAATGGAGACATGAATGCACACTGGAACCTGCTGGCTGTTATAGGTACTGCACACTGGTAACAGCAGACAGTAGCTAAACTGCACAACAATGTATGCATTCTGTGGTAACAGATGAGGTAGCATGTTAGTAAAGAGTCTGTACGGTAGTGATATTGTACATTTGCAGGAAGAGAGACACACTGGTGAAATGAGGACTGCAGACCACAGGACTGGCTGCTGAAAGTGACAGGAGACTTGAAGGTGAGCACTGGACTGGATGCAGGGAGCAACAGGTCGAAGTTCAGTACTGGAACACAATGGAATGTGTACCAAATAGAATGCTGGAGCAAATAGGAGACTTAAAGTACACAGTTAGAACCAGAGAACTCAGGTGTGCTAACACACAATGGAATAAATACAGACAGTCAATACAGTCTTAAGGCGCACATCCACATGCCAACTAGGGAAAGACAGTACGATTACGACATCATACTCGTACCATCGTTCCCCATCCCTTGCAGTGCCTACACTGAATGATCAGTGGTTCAGTGTAGGCACCCTCCATCATCCCCGAACAAGGCCAATCTATTGCTATTGGCAGATTGACCGGCATGTTCGGGCGATGATTGATGACGGAAACGACCAGCGGGAGCGTGCATCGCTGATCGTTTCCGACATTTGCATGCCTGATTAACGAGCGATTGAATGATAACGATATCATTCAATCGCTCTGTTTAATCGGGTAGTGGATGTGCGTCTAAAGGATATGCGCCCTCTGCAGAGGATGTTTGGTTTAGAATGCTGGAGGCCTGCAAGCGGAGACAGGTACTGCAAGACGGTATTAGCAGACAGTAGTAATTAGCATGCAGAGACTGCACACTGTAGTACACGTAGAATCTGCAAACAGAAATGTGCAGGGTTAATAGTACAGGACTAATACTGCATGCTAGAATATGCAGGCTGAAATACAAGCAGGTATGCAGGCTGAAGCAGAGAAGTACTCTGGTACAGGGGCGGATTGGGAATTGAAAGTGGCCCTGGAAAAATCTGTGAAAGTGGTCCTCGGTGTGCGCGCCGAAAAAGTGGGTGTGGCCTCGTGAAAAGGGGTGTGGCATAATGCGAAATTACCATGCCCGCAAGCCACTCCCCCTGTTTCAGTCATAGTCATACTGGGGCCATGCCTACCGCTCCAGGAGCTGATGGGTATGCCCACAGTCCCTCTCTCCAGTGACTAAGAACATCAAGCATGTGAATGAGTATTTTCTTACCTATATGATTTCTCTGCAACGGGGAATCTCTGAAGAAATTGATCCTCCCTGGACAGGCAGTGTCTTCAGTTGGTATATGCTATTCATGCACGAGATCCCATGGAAGCCGTCTGTATGTGTCCCAATAAAACCTGCAACATAGGTTCAACCAGATAATAAATGTGGGTTTCCCATATCAAACAATTTTATATTAATAAAATATATTTGCTCCTTTGGTTCCATTTACATCAGAATATGGTTTCATTAGAATTGTTATCTTACTGAAGATTACTGTGCCCCAGTGTTTTCTTCTAATAGTATCAGCGTTCCTACCGTCCTATATGTGTGTCTCCAGCACCACCGCCTTGGTGTGTCTCCAACCTATCCCCTCTCGTGTGTTTATTCAACGCTATCACCCTGCGCCTCTCCAGTGCCACCCCCAATTCATTCCGGCACCATCCAACCACAGTGCCATCCTCCTGTGTCTCCCGAGCGCCATCATCCTGCGTCTCCTCAGTGGCATCCTCCTGCCTTAGCACAGAATAGCCCTTCTTTCTCACACACAGATCATTTCCCCTTAGCACAGAATACCCTCCCTCCCCAGACAGATCAAACCGCCTCGTCTCCACAGACAGATCATCATTTCCCCCGCCCTTAGTATAGCAGACCCCCCCTCCCCCAGACAGATCATCTCCCCCACCCCTAATGTAGCAGACCCCCATCCCCAAACAGATCATCATCTCCCCCGCCCTTAGTATAGCAGACTCCCACTCCCCCAGACAGATCATCTCCCCCACCCCTAAGTTAGCAGACCCCCATCCCCAGACAGATCATCTCCCCAGCCCTTAGTATAGCAGACCCCCCTCCCCCAGACAGATCATCCCCCCCGCCCTTAGTATAGCAGACCCCCCCTCCCCCAGACAGATCATCATCTCCCCCGCCCCTAATACAGCAGACCCCCCTCCCCCACAGACAGATCATCATCTCCACCCCTAGTATATCAGACCCCCCGCTCCTCCACAGACAGATTATCACCCCCTAGACTGCAGCCAAACCCGATTGTCTCCTCTCCACTCTGCCCCCTCCCCAGGCTGTGAAATTAAACTTAAACATGACACTTCACAGCCTGGGGAGGGGAGAGTGGAGAGGATGTGATCAGGCTGACAGACTGCTTTGACCGGCCCCCCATCCCCGCCGCAACTTACCCTCACCGCAGCCACGCTGTCACCTGCGGTCCCGCGCCACTTCACCTCACTCCTCCTTGTTGACGCCGACTATACGCTGGCCTCTCTTCTTGCGAGAGAGGCTCAGACGCGCGGCCAGGCAGTACTGATAGGCAGCCGGGCTCCTTGTGTAAAACACATAGGAGCCGGCTGAGTGACGCGAATCGGCGGGCGGGGCCTCAAATAACAAGCGGCCCCACAACCAATCGGCCCACCGGGATTTTCCCCGCAAAATGTAATGCCCAATCTGCTCCTGCTCTGGTATAATAGCAATAGCAATAGATGAGAACCAGACTGAATGTAGAAAGTCACAGGTGAGCAATAGCACAGTCAGGGCCGCCATCAGGGGGGGACTGCCGGGACTGGAGTCCCGGCCCCGGACACTAGGGGGGCCCACCCGCTACTAACCCCTGCTGCCACACAATAGAAGTGTGCCTGCCTGCCTGCTCCTATTACCGCCTGCGCCCGCTACTATCACCTCTATAGAGCGTGATAGGCCCGGCCGGGGGCCCGCTCCTAAGACCCGCCTGACACCACACACTAGAAGTGACTCGTCATGAGTCACTTCTCACTTAGCTCCCGCACTCCCTCTCTGCCTCACTCAGAGTCCTAAGCCGCAATAAAGTTTTACTTGTGAGTCGGCATGACGTCATGCCGCGCCACCGATGAGAAATGAACCCCGGTGTGAGGACTGAGGAGTCGGAGGCTGCAGCCAAAACAGGTAAGTGTCTGGTTCATCTTTCATTATTGCAGCATGTCATTTGTTGCAGATGTGGGGAGTGGGACTGGCTAGGGGGCTGCTTTGTTCTTTGATTAGTTTCTCCCAGCCAGTGGGGGAAGGGGGGCCCTGCCTATTTTTGTCAGTCCCGGGCCCCACAATTCCTGATAGCAGCCCTGAGCACAGTGCTTGGTGGAGATTAGCACAGGTGTGCTGAAGAACAATGATTGAAACACTAGCAGAGTAACAAGGTAATAGAACTGCTGACAATGGAACCAGGAACAGGTTGAATACAAACAGGGCCGGTGCTATGGTGTTCAACGCAGGCTTGCCGACTTTCTAGCTGCCTCTTCCAGAAGAGGCAGCCAGCTCGGCACAGATGGTGGCTGTGGCAAAGTTATTAGGGCGGGCCGCAATCGACTCGTCGTGGCCCCACCCCTAGCAACATAATGTCTGTAATTTCGGCATTGTGTTGCCGGGGGTGGGGTCACAATGTCGTGATTTAGTGCAAATCGCGTATCAGCCCCCCCCCCACGCCCCCGCTGCAGGTAAATATTTTTTCTAATACATCCGGTGGACGGGAGGGGGACTTTATTAACAGGACATGTGCCTACTTGTCCGGGAGGTCGGAAGCGACACCCAATTTACAGGAGGCTCCCAACCAAACCGGGAAAGTAGGCATGTATGGTTCAATGCCCCTGCAAACTTTAAATTTGCACCCTCCCATTTTTTATAAAGGGACAGCGTCCGCCAAAGGAGTGTGGTCTCACAAGACAGGGGCGTGGCCACACAATAGTACCCCCAATTTAAATTATTCCACACAGTAGCCCAATCTTATTTACATTAAACCGCACATAGGGCCTGATTCAGACCTGCACGCAAGCGGGTCGAAGCTTGCTACAAACGGGGCGGCTGTCGATTTTGATCTACAGCTCGCCCCGTTTTGTAGGCGGGGTGGGGGGGGGGGTGGCTGGACAAACTGAGGCGTTCATGAAGGAACACCTGCCGTTTGTGGTCGGCCCTACTGACATCACGAGTGATGTCAGTAGTGAGCTTCTGGCTCTATTAGAGCCGAAAGCTCACTGGGGCTTGCGGCAGATGAGACCCTACCACAAGGGTCTCATCACAAGCCTGATGGTCGCGACCATCAGGACCATCACCTGGCTGCTTGCAAAAGCTGTGGGTGGTCACCCACAGCTTAGCGAGCGGCCAGGAGGCCGGGTTTTTTAAAACAAAGCGGCCGCCATGATTTAGAGCGAGCGCTCGCTTTTTGCAAGCGGCTCTGAATCAGGCCCATAGTGCCCCTGATTCACATTACACCACAGAGTGTTATCTCTTGTTCACGCTACGACACACAGTATTGCCCCTTATAAACAATGGACACAACACTGTACTTACCTAAAGCCCTGCTCCTGCAGCCGCCGCTGTCCGGCACCTTCTCGCGCTCAGCACTATGGAAGAGACGTCATAAGGTCTCTCTCTACACACACTGAAGGAGCCAGAAGGCGGAGCTCAGGAGTGAGGTTTAGCCTCCAGCTGCAGGGAAAGAGCCACGGTGCGCCCACTGGTAACAAAAGCTCAGCAGGTGCCCTGCAAATGGAAAAGGCAGTGGCTCCACTCCAGCCCGGCGCCTGCCTGCTGCGCTTGACCGGCTGACCGCCTCGAACGGTCCCTGAATACAAGCTTTTGACAGTTGAATTGGCAATGTAATAGTGCAAGTGAGGGGGCTACATAGGACATTCTGAACAGTCATTGGTTGCACAGGTTATGTATAAATAAACTCCTCACTGGTTGGACAAATCCAGAGTCAGCTGACTAAAGCAAGATGGCGGCGCCAATGCAGCACAGGCCTCAGGTGAATCTCTATTACCCAGATTCAATGTTTATCACAGCATGTACAGCTTGGAAAACTGACTGGCAGGAACATGCCAGCTGATGAACTGACAGTGCCAGCATATGCATGAAGACAGCAGCACTAGATGCAGACGCCCAGCCCTATATTATGCCGCCCATCTCCCTTTACTCAAAGCCTGATGAGTACGCAAGATAGTGTAAACATCAGTAACATCAAGAACCATCGACCACATTTGCATAATAGTGGTTGATAAAATAGGTTCGGATGATAGGCGCTACTATCCTTATGTGGTCTTATAAATTAACCGAAAGAAGCTGCAGCCTGGAATAATCGGAACTTTCAACAGAGATCCGGATAAAGATAGTTTTTTGTATAGAAGTATTCCGGTGATCCCAAGTATCAGTGTTATTTTGGGGGAAAAAAAAGAGGATGGAAAAAAATATAGTGTCAATCTGTGATAAAAAACAAAAAATAAAGTATATAGACATATACTCACCCTTTATAGGTGAGATCAGTACAATGGACACAAATCAACACTGTGGTCCTACGGTGGTTGCAATAGCAACGATGAATCTATATGGATGGGTCTCAAATCCTGGCAGCAGTCGTTATGTGAAGAAAATAAAACATGCCTCCATAGTGCAAATTGGTTGTCATTAAGTCAGAATAATAGTAAATAATAGCCTGCTCACCTTATTCCAATTGCATAAGCGCCTTAGACATTCATTTTAAATCCCGATGTCCGTCGGTAATGAAAAAATATATATCTCTTAAAAATAATTTTATGTAACTTCCATTAAAATAATTTCATATATGGCCATACAGAAAAAGAAAATCAATAAAAATATAAAATTGCAGTCAGAAGATATCGGGGGCCAGAGAAAATACGTGCAAAGACGCAGTCGCTGGCTGAGACATACCTACAAATGGCCGCGACACACCTGCAATTCCCTAACCCACTCCCCTCCTCGTAACCTCCCATAAAAGCTGGCAAGCTGCAAATCACTCTGCATCCAAAGTCTCTCTGCAAACAATGATGGTAATCAATCGCAGCACATGCACAGTACAAAAAACATCGGTCAACTGCGGGTACATCACTGCATCATACTTACTGACTTTCTGGCTGCCCCTCCAGGAGGGAGCAGCCAGGTTGACTTCCCTGGCACAGCAGGAGGGCATGGCGTGGCGGCTTGAACGCACCATTGTGGCTCCACCACCTGCTATAAAGTTCCGATATTACAGGCACTGTAACATGTGGGGCTACATTGACGAGATACAGTGTAAATCGTGTTCTCACCTCTCCACCTGTAGTTGGTGGCCAAGGAGGGTTGGATGCGGGCAGCTACAGGGGATTTGGGAAGGTGTCGGCTGGCTTCGGGAGACACTTGTCTACTCTTCCGGGCGGCCGGGAGCAGCACATGATTTTCATGAGCCTCCCAGCCGCTCCGTGAGGTTAGGCCAGTATGCACTACAGCTGTCTCTGAATTAGGCCTTTAGGCCTCTTTAGTATGTGGCAGGAAATCAGGTGCACACAAAATGTACGGAGTGGCCACATATTTTGAGGTTAGTAAATGACCTTTGTGAATTTTTTTTGTGTAAACCTGAGTCAACTGCAGAGGGGAACCATTTTCTGCTGATTATATCCAAATTGCTTCCACTTCTCAAGAACTATCACAATTTTGAAAAGAGAATTTCATGAACAAAATACCACTATTATTTAAGGGAAAATGTGCTTCCTTTTGTGCAGGATGGCCATTTTGTTGGTTAATCCCTATGCAAGATTGCCCTCATGTGTTGGTCTTTAGAAATGCATATTTGTATTCTTAGAGTGGAAGTAAATGATTAAATAGAAGAAGTGTTATGCTGTACAGGTGAATGAAACATATCTTGCCTCTCCTTTAAACAGCTATTTACTAAAAAAAAAAAAAAATATGTTTTTAAGTTGCTCAGTAAACACTATTATATATTGTACTTTCCACGTCCCTAGTCAATGTCTTAGGTCAAAAAAAAAAAAAACTCTAGTAATTTTAAATAATAGGTGGTCGACCTGTAGCGACACTGTAGGCAAACCAGGTACACTGCCCAATGGGTCGATGTTAGGCCACTGCGCATGCGCACGCAGGAGCCGGCTCCGACATGCGCATGCGCGAGACCCGGCTAGCGATGGGCGCTCCGGGTCTCGCACCAAAAGGGTGGCGGCTGTCGATTTTGATCGACAGCTCACACCGTTTTGGAGATGTGGCGTGGGGGTGGCTTCACAAACTGAGGCGTTCCCATGCGAACGCCTGCTGTTTGTGGGCGGCCCCACTGACATCACCAGTGATGTCAGTGGGAGAGCTTCCGGCTCTATTAGAACCAGAAGCTCTCTGGGGCATGCGGCCACGAGACTCTACCACAAGGGTCTCGTCGCAAGCCCGATGGACCATCATCCTGGCCGCTCGCAATAGCTGTGGGTGGTCACCCAGAGCTATGCGAGTGGCCTGGAGGCCGCCCCCCCCCCCCAAAAAAAAAACGCCCTGATTCAGACCGAGTGCTCTTTCAGAGCATCCGGCTCTGAATCAGGGCCTATGTCCACAAATCTGTCAACAAGTATACAATGGGGGACAGCGCTGATAATGAGTGTATACAATAAAAAAATAAATATGTGCGGATAGATTACTAGGTCAACATTTATTACATAATAAAGGAAGTAATACAAAAACAATCAAAAACAGTTGATACTCAAAATATTCTGGGACTATTCATTGCAAGGAATAGTTATGTCGCGACTGTTTTGAGGGTATGTCAGATCCAGCGACTGCTCCAGTGGCCCCAACGTCTTAATTCAGACAAACATTCTGAACAACCATAGAGGGTTCAGAACTTTGATGGTGCAACCAATGATACGTCTTAGTACTGAAGTGGCATATTTGATGTGCCACTAGTGGGCGTCTCAATAAAAATCCCAGTGACTGCGACATTTGCATATTTCCTCACAACCGCTGCGTACAAAGACTTAGCGGCAATGGGGTTTGCATCCAGCTCTTAATCAGGCCCTCAATCTCAAGCGTACCTGCCGTAAAAGTAGGATTCAGTTATGGACACATTTATCCCAAAGAAGCACATAAAAAAAAATTATTAAATATATACATAAGCATACGTGTGTTACGGTCCAGTCTAATACCCAGCAGATAAACAAAACTGGAATGGCCAGAACCTAGGAGCATGCTATGTGAAATCTTTTGCAAAATGATTTGCAGCAATGATTAGATGCCAACGGGATCCTCCGGCTGGCTCCACAATGTGTCCGTAATGAAAGCTGGTCTTTGAATGGATAAGGCAAACACATTAGAAGGAAATACACAGGATCCAAATAAGACAGTCCTGGAATATATCCATGGCAGACGCGTTTCCCTGCAGTAGGTCCCACAGCTTCCTCAGAGGCAATTAAATATTTCTTGACTCCCTACCAACTTAAATACCGGGGGGTTTTGGTACAGTAATAAGCTGAACTGATGCAGCGGCCAGACAGCAAGTGTACATACGTACCTCTCCAATGGAGAGGTGATCAAGCCACCAACCAGGTGAAACGGCCGTCCTTCCGCAGCATAGGAGGTCCGGTCAGTGCACGGACCAGACCCCCGCACAGTGACCCTGATACGTATGTACACTTGCTGTTTGGCGCTGTGTCAGTTCAGCCTATTACACTCCGCATGAACGGAGATACAGCACTCTGATCTCTTATAGTACCATTTGGAGACCTGTCTGCCCTATGGCTCATTCTTTCTTGCAGGCATCTGATTACACAGGCTCATTTATGATCTGACTATTGTGGCAGCACAGTGGATGTACTGCTGTAAACTCCCCAGCTTTTAGCTGGGGTAGATTTAATGTTATTTCACATGGTTATTTTTCATTGCACACATGAGGACGTGATTTATGTCCAGCTTTCTTTCCCCCGTTATTCAGGGAATAGATTTCAATAACCTATTTGGCTCTTTTTTACTATCACTGTGTGATGATTTTGAGACACACCTGTATCCATTGTAAATATAGCAAAACACACTGTGTATAACTATATTACTTGGCAACAATGTATGCTATCTATTAAAAGTTCCAGGGGAATACAGATTAGTACAATCCCTATATGAGGACTTGATTTTCGCCCGGTCTCTGCCCCGGTGACTTAGGAGAGCGGGCACTAGCAATACATTTTGCTTTCTTTTTTTCTTTTTTATTACCACTCTGTGTGTTGTGACCATGTGATGACTTATTCAATGTACATCTGTATTTCATGTTAATAATACAAATTATGCTATGTATTGTTTGGTTAAAATGTATGGTGTCTGCTAAGTGCTCTAGGGGAATATAAATTAGCACCATCCCTACCAAAACATATGGGATTTGAATACCCATGTACAATCATATGAATACTATATAAATGCCATTTTCATGTGATATGATTATACTCAGGCACTATTAGACTGACATTACTTATACCTGCATTTAGATTATCTGTTTATATGGCTATATGAATATGATATACATACTTTAGAAGGTAACATAACCAATTTATTCATTAATCAAAGTATGCTGGTGCAATACTTTGTTTGGAATTTATGTCCATTGTTTAATCAAAGAGAAACTTCTCATACTGAGTTAGTCCTACATAATGCCCTTAACTATATTACACCAGGACTCCCAATCTCCTGTTTATATAGTCCTACAACCATACCTTACTGAATATGCCCAATCTCATCTGATCTTGGAAACTATACCGTATTGGGCCTGATTAGTACTTGGATGGGAGACCACCAGAGAATATTGGGTGTTGTCGGTAATATTTAGGAGCAGAACGGGATTAAGTGTATAATAGCAGGGACATAAGTGATTACATTTGATTTGGTTTATGTTGATTTCAGGATCACCACGGGTACAAAACTCCTGTATGATGTGAATAAACAATCTAGAATTTATAGGAGCATGATTACCCAGAATTATTTGAATATTTATTTCGCCGTATCCATTTATTCTATTAAAATGAGGAGATCCGCAGCTTTTTAATAATTACTAATAAAGGTTACATTTTATTAAGTTTGATTTAAGAGTGCCCCAACAACTAGCCCTTCTTGGCTCTTTGTTTTTTGTACAACTTAAATACCCTAAGGGTAATGTAAAAAGTCTGAAGCACAATAGCCTAATAATTAGATCCGCATAATTCAAAACAAAACTAGATACCGAGGAGACAATCACAACTTCAGTTATAATATAAGATATAAATAACCAGAATAATACTTAATGCCTTATAAATAGTTTCCATATCTGTTGGTCTCGGTCACATGATATAAACATAAGCTCTCAGGAGAGATTCACATTCCACGTTCATTGGTCAATGCCAATCATATGCTGTAAAAGTTGGGACATGTGATATCTAGGCTCCAATAGTGAGTACTTTGATGTTTCTAAGAAAGTCAAGCAAAAATCCCCAAACGGAGAATCATCAAACTCTCATAATGTAAACCAACAGATTGGAAGGGAAGTCTTTTGGTTTCCTTAATATCAATGAGCATATTGTTAGCATAATTTGCAATGTCTCGTCCCAATTCCCAGCTACTTATAGAAGGTATACTACTGACTAACCCACTGTAACTGTTATTGGCTAGACACTGATCACATGACAATAATCAGTTCTGAATGAAATACTAAGGTATTAATTAAATTCATATCCTATAGTTTCTAAGTTTATATGCTGGTGCTATATAAGTAACTGTTGTTAATAATAATAATAATAATAATAATAATAATAATTATATACACAGAGTATTAATCACTTGAATTTGTTAGTTCAGAGCTTATACAGTCCCAAATAGAGGGACTACGGGGTAGTGAAATAAGTCATGGCTTTATAAATAAGTCATAAATCAGGAAGTATATTACATCAGTTGAAGCCATATTATCTAATAACAATCCTAATGTGAATATTCCTAATAATCTATAAGAAACCCATTGTCACGGCCAGGGTATTTCAGCATGGCGCTAGGCGAGTGTTACCTGTGAGGTCATTGTGGCGCGGGCTGTCTGGTGGCGGAGCTGGTGTCTGGCGGGGGGCTTTGGCTGCACGCGTTGTTGTGCGGGCCTGTTGTCACTCTGCGCTGGTGGGGCCTGGCGGCGTCTCCATTCCGTTTGGCATGGGCGCTGCCATCTTGCCTTCTGGCCATGTGATGCAGCTGGCCAATCCTGGTGAGTCACATGTTCCCTCCGGCCAGTAACAGCACGGCATGGGGTATTTAGGAAGGGTCAGTGCCTTCCTTCTTTGCCAGTGCAACGTGTATCTCAGCCTAGCTGAGAGGGAGTTCTCTGTGCTTTCCTGTTCCTGTGAATCCGCTGTCTGCCAGTCTGCCTGTCAGCTCCTAGTTCCCACTGGACTACCCCGCTACCTCCATCACCCTTGCCCATACCTGAGTGCCTGAGCCTGCTGACATCCTGCGCTTCAGTTCACTACCTGCAAACCTGGCTTGTTTATTTTCAGTTTCACTACCTGCACACCTGGACTGCTCTAATTGTTTCTACCTGGACATTAACCCTTTTGCTCCCACCACAGAACTCTTGTGCACATTTATATTTTCCTGGACTTTTATTTACTGCCACATTATATGTCCACTCGAGCACTTATTAAAAATCCTAGTTTTATTTACAAATCTGCTTCTGTGATCGCTCCTGCTACCACCCCGGGTCCACAAATAACCCAGAACGTAACACCCATAGTGAAAGAAAATCTTATAAACAGAATAAAACAAAAGTAGCTACACATAATTTTCCGTTTCCCAAGATAATAACATCTCTAGCAGTACCAATAAATGAGAAAGTTTATAATAAGATGACTTGAGGATGAATTAATCCTGGTCCTCTCACTAAATATGGGATAAGTAATATACCATATATGGAAGAGATTACATTCAAATATTTAAATGAAAATTGATTTTATGCTTAATTTGAATATACATACAGCAGCAATCTAATAATGAAGCTAACTGACCCTTACATTGATTACACGGAGGATACTTTTATGTTCCAGCCATTCTATTTCATACTTACCGACATTCTAAATCTCCTCCCCGGGAGAAGCCCGGAGTGGAGATTCTGTGACATCTTCAGGGGACGCGACCAGACTGTATACATAAGTAGGCCCCGTCCCACCACTGGAAAAAGTCTGCGATGGGCGGGGCTAAATGATGCAATTCGCATAATTTTAGCCCCACCCCTACTCACGGACACGAAAAAATCTCCCCATCCTGCCCACTTCACTAGGAAGTGGGCGAGATGTGGGAGATATGCCTACTCTCCCAAGAATGTGGGGGGTTACCCGAAAAATCGGGAGCCTCCCACGACTTCCTGGAGAGTAGGCAAGTATGTATGTTCTATTTCCGTGTATCTACTGGGTGTTATACTGGAGGTACACATATATGCATATAGTCTTTATATATGTTGTATTCTCTTTTTATGAGCACCTTTAAGTTTCATTATTCCTAAATTGAGTCCTATTTATCACTATATGCACCAAGTCCTCTGGGTACAGACTATTTAACTATCTAACATAGGCAGTCCTTGATTATTCCTGGAGTTTTTTGAGGACCAGCTGCTGTTGTTTGATTGTTTTCATATTATTATTTGCTTTATTAGGTAATCAATGTTGGCCTTGTAATCTTTCCACAGTTTTTATTATCATTCTATACACTCATTATCTGCGCTGTTCCCCTTTGTATACTAGTTTATCATTATTGTTCTGAGTAGAGAGGATGATATCTTCCCTGTACACCATTTACAAGTACTCTGGCAGTGCCTTCTATCTGGGTAATCTGTATTTGTATATAGTCTATAGAGCTGTCACTTAGCTATATGGCAACATGAGCCATCACTCACCTTCAAGTAACAGAGGGCAGTTCATGGCAGGGAAAGGTGGTCACCTACCTGCTGTACATGGGCATATTTTATTGGGTTCGTCTATGTTAATATGCCACAAAGCTATTTCTAGTGTGTTCCAATGATCCCGATGTGTTTACAGTCACACATTTCTCAGGATACATCAGGCAAATGTATGTACTAACAATAGCATAGAGATGTGGTTTGACAGTCTTAGGAGTAAATGCAAAGTTACATTACCCTATTTGAGGCCTGGCCAATCTGTGGCTCTCCAGCTGTTGTGAAACTTAAAGTCCCAGCATGATTTACAGTTTTCTAGCTGCAATGCTACTGCAGATGCTTGCATTATCCACCATTTGTGGCAAGATGAAGGTAAATATGCTGTCTCCTCCAGTGATTCTCAATGTGCCTGTTCCCCAGGTAGTAAGAGACTGAGGCATAAATTTACTAAGAATCGTGTTTGATTTTTAAACCCAATCACTGGACATCGCCGGTTGTTTAAAAGGTCAAAATCATAAAATTAATAAGCCGTGTTTTTGAGTGTCTATTTTATTCCAATGGCAGGGCTGCAACTAGGGGTGGGGGCTAATGGGGCACATGCCTCGGGCGGTGGACTTGAGGAGGTGACGAGGAGAGGCTGCCAAGGTGGTGCAGCCCCAGGTACTTGGATTTGTCGGTTTGGGCCGCACGCCGGGACCTGCAGGCAGCAACCTGCAGCCCAGCCTTGAGAGACACAGTGCAGCCATCAATCTAATGTGACGCCGGTCACAAGCCAATCAGAGCTTGCGGACCGGCAGCCAATCAGCAGTGGCTGCCGGTCTGCGAGCTCCAATCGATTCACGACCGGCGCCACATTAGAATGAGTTGAACTGACTGATCCCCGGCATGTGGCTTCTCCATCTTGTCCCACGCTGCCCGAGCTCACCCACCATGCAGAGAGGGAGCTGGCTTACTGGGAGATCCCATTTTACTGTGACAGTCCAATTTTAATAGTGCTTAATCTGCCAGTTCTGGGGGGCTGCTGTCACTAGGGGGCATTACTGTGGCAAAATGTTTAAGTGGCCTAATGTGTAGTAAGGGGCATTACTGTGACATAATGTGTACCCATACGGGGCATTACTGTGGCATAATGTGTTGTAAAGGGCATTACAGTGGCATAATGTGTTGCAAGGGGCATTACTGTGGCACAATGTGTTGTAAGGGGCGTTACTGTGTCACAAAGCCACACATCCTTTTTGTGCTTTATGTTGTTGGGTTTTTTTTATTGTGAAGGGGGAGTGCCTGGTGTATGTGAGCTGTAGGGAGTTCAGTCGATACGTAATAAATTCTTACAGTAATTGTCTAACAGTCCTTATTATTTTATATTCTACTTGTTTGAATTCTAAGGTTATCAGCAATTCCCATTATTTGAGCAGTATTAGCGCCTGATCTCTAAAGTTTTTTTATTTGTTGATTTGTTGCTCTGTTCTGACCTGGCATCAGGGAGATTGTTAGACTCTCAATGGAGTCAGGGAGATCTGCACAGTTTCAGTGAGTCTCTCTGACATTGAGGGCCAAATGTAATAGGGTGAGAGTTTAGAAAATATGAGAGTTTAGCAGTAAAACTCTCACACTAATACATTGATCGAGTTGTATTTTCAATACAGGAAACACCTGGATGAGAGTTTAAATCTTGAGAGGTTTTTGAGTCTGAAGTGCATGCATGTTCTGTGACTTTATTACATTGGCTGAGTTTAAAAATGTGAGTTTTCTCTCACATTTTCTAAACTCTCACCCCATTACATTTGGCCCCGAGGGAGAGTAGAAAGTATGCACGAGACCGAGCAGATGCATGTCTGGACCTCAGCACACACCATACTTGCCTACTTTTGAAATTTACTTTGAGGGAGATTGCAGATGGCTGCAGAATGCGCCGTTGTGGGGATGTGGTCTTCTCCACCCAAAGGGCGTGTCTAGCTCCACCTATGGACATATATATTCCTATAAGATGACACCCTAGCTCCCCCACTGACATTAATAGATCTCTGCCCTGCCACACTGACATTAATAGATACATGCACACATTTACATGAATAGATTCCCTCCCCCCACACACATTCAGATTAATAGATTCCCTCCACATACAAACATTTATATGAATAGATCCCCACACATACACATTACATGACTAGATTCACACACACAGTCTCACACAAACATTACATGACTAGATTCCCACACATATACATTTATATGAATAGATACACACACACACACACACACACACACACACACACACACACACACACACACACACACACACACACACACACACATTACATGACTAGATTCCCCTTACATGACTAGATTCTCACACACACAGTCACACACACAGTCTCACACACATATTACATGACTAGATTCCCACACACACAGGGCCTGATTCAGAGCCGGATGCTCTGACAGAGCGCTCACTCTGAATCAGGGCCGGCCTTCTTGTTTTTTAGAGCGGTCTCCTGGCCGCTCGCATAGCTGTGGGTGACCACCCACAACTATAGCGAGTGGCCAGGAAGATGGTCGCGATGGTCAAGACCATCGCGACCATCGGGCTTGCGACAAGACCTTTGTGGTAGGGTCTCGTTGCCGCAAGCCCAAGAGAGATTTCGGCTCAAACAGAGACAAAATCTCACGAGTGATGTCAGTGGGGCCGCCCCCAAACGGAGGCGTTCACATGGGAACGCCTCCGTTTGGGCAGCCACTCCCCCAGCCCGCCCACCAAAGGGGCGTGCTGTCACTCAACATCGACAGCACGCCCCATTTGGTATGAGACCCGGAGCGATGGTATGCACCATTATGTTGTGTCTTTCTTCAGAATTCTTGAGCATCATGCCTGCTCCTGGGAGAGGATTTTCATCCCAGAAGGGATGAAGACATTGATTTTTCTTCCCAATGGACACAGATCTGAAGAGATGTAAATAACTACTGACAGGAAAGAGAGGCAATTTGGAGGCCCTTACACAAAACTGCCTTTGCTTTACTTGAGCTGCCCACCTTCCAGTGTGTACTCAGAAAGAGTTTTCAGCACAGCGGGGAACCTCTCAGTGATCAGCCTGAGACTACTTCCCCAAAATGTGGAAAAGATGATGTCCATTAAAATGAACTACAAATTCTACAAGAAAGACCTTTACTGTCAATTATGTGCAAAAATTACAGAGGCACCTGTAATGGTGGATTCCAGCTGGGACAAATTAATATTGTGTGAAGAGGATGACGTATACATCACCCAAGATTATACCATCACCCAAGCCTATATCGTCATCCCATCCTGTGTTGTGTATAAATTACAGCTGCGCTCCCTGTTAGATTGGGGATTCATTGTCCACTTTAGTGGATATGAGCTCCATTTTAGTCCATATCATCACCAAACCTCCTACACATCTTATGACCTGAGCTACAGGAGAAGCAGTTGCACTCTGGAATACGGTTGCATGAAGTTGCCCCTCTGCCTCGCTGAAAGTCAGGTAGAGGGGCCATTGGTAGGGAGTAGGGACACTATAATCAGAGAACGCAGTTTTAGCTGCTTTTTTCAATTTTTTAAACCATATACTCTATATTTACCTTTGAAAATGTTTATGCAAATCTCAGCAGAGGCGTCTTGTTATGCCATGGCTAACGCGCACACACACACACACACACACACAAAAAAAACAGATTGATTGAATTAATTTTTTTGGTGCACTTGGGAGGGAGAGCTCCCGAATGAGGTAGCAGCCTCTTGATAAACGACACAGGCATCACCCCTGCACAGCTACATTGCTGGTACTAAGTGTGGCTAATGTGCACACAAAAACACACACACAAAAAAAAAAAACAGATTGATTGATTGATTTTGATGGATGATTTAATTTTTTGGGGGCACTTGGGAGGGAGAGCACCCGAACGAGGCAGCAGCCCCTTGATAAATGAGACACAGGCAGCACAGCACCCCTTTGCACTTACGTTGCCGATAAGTGTGGCTAACATGCACACAAGAAATGAGGCAGCAGCCCCTTGATAAATGACACAGGCAGCACCCCTAGTGCACCTACGTTGTGGATAAGTGCGAATTGTTAACATGCACACACACAGGAAAAAAAATATTTTTTATTTACATTTTTGGGGGGCACTTGGGGGGGGAGAGGACCCCTGAATTAGGCAGTAACCCTTTGATAAATGACATAGGCAGCACACTTGCGCACCTAGATTGCTAATAATAAGTATGGCTAACGCACACACAGAAATAAAAAAATATATTGTCCGCAGGGGCTGGCTGTTCTGCTCTATTGTCCATCAGGGGTGCTCTTCACCCCCAGTGCGAAAAAAATAAAAAAACATATTTTTATTTCTGTGTGCGTTAGCCACACTTATCAGCAATGTAGGTGCGCAGGTGTGCTTCCTGTGTCATATATCAAAGGGCTGCTGCCTAATTCAGGGGTCCTCCTTCTCCAAGTGCCCCACAAAAATAAAAATATTTGTACTTTTTTCCTGTGTGTGTGTTAACAATACACACTTATCCACAAGGTAGCTGCACTAGGGGTGTTTCCTGTGTCATTTATCAAGGGGATGCTACCTTGTTCAGGGGTGCTTCCCCCCAGTGTGAAAAAAAAACAAACATTCTTGTGTGTGTTAGCTACACTCATCAGCAACATAGGTGCGCAGGGGTGCTATGCTGCCTGTGTCTCATTTATCAAGGGGCTGTTGACTCGTTCGAGTTTTCTCCATCCCAAGTGCCCCCCAAAAATGTATCAAATCAATCAATCAATGTGTTTTTTTGTGTGTGTGCATTAGTCACACTTATCATCAGCAACGTGGCTGCGCAAGGGTGATGTCTGTGTTGTTTATCAAGAGGCTGCTGCCTCGTTCGGGTGCTCTCCCTCCCAAGTACCCCAAAAAATGTAATTCAATCAATCTGTTTTTTTTTTGTTTGGGTGTGCCCATTAGCCATGGCATCACAAAATGCCTCTGCTGAGATTTGGAATAAAGCAGCTAAAACTGCATTCTCTGATTATAGCATCCCTA
This sequence comes from Taudactylus pleione, assembly GCA_031769625.1. Classification (NCBI taxonomy): domain Eukaryota; kingdom Metazoa; phylum Chordata; class Amphibia; order Anura; family Myobatrachidae; genus Taudactylus; species Taudactylus pleione. The sequence goes on from JAUIMM010000711.1 coordinate 426,609, forward strand.
CTCCCAGTCTCTACCCATGGCCCCGAGGCAGAGGGGCAATTCCATGCAACTGTATTCCAGAGTGTAGCTGCTCCTCCTGTAGCCCAGGTCATAAGATATACAGGGGATGTGTTGATGATATGGACTAAAATATAGCTCACACCCACTAAAGTGGACAATGAATCCCCAAACTAACAGAGCGCGCAGCTGTAATTTATACACAACACAGGATGGGATGACGATATAGGCTTGGGTGATGGTATAATCTTGGGTGATGTATACATCATCCTCTTCACACAATATTAATTTGTCCCCGCTGGAATCCACCATTACATGTGCCACTGTAATTTTTGTGCGTAATTGACAGTAAAGGTCTTTCTTGTACAATTTGTAGTTCATTTTAATGGACATCATCTTTTCCACATTTTGGGGAAGTAGTCTCAGGCTGATCACTGAGAAGGTTCCCGGCTGTGCTGAAAACTCATTCTGAGTACACACTGGAAGGTGGGCAGCTCAAGTAAAGCAAAGACAGTTTTGTGTAAGGGCTTCCAAATTGCATCTTTTTCCTGTCAGTGGTTATTGAGATCTCTTCAGATCTGTGTCCATTGTGAAGAAAAAACAATGTTTTCATCCCTTCTGGGATGAAAATCTACTCCCAGCAGCAGGCATGGCGCTCAATAATTCTGAAGAAAGACACAACGTAAGGTCTCGAGACTCGAGAGCTACTAACAGTTCCTCGAGAGCTACTAACAGTTCACATTTTCCAGACAACCTAGCTGGTGCACAGGTGTATTCATACTCAGAAACATATTTGAAAAGATCCACAGGTGGAGTTAATTATTACACTTGTGATTCTATAAGGAGACCTGGAAAGCATGCACTGTTGGTAGCTCTCGAGGACCAGGGTTGGCTACCCCTGCCTTAAATCATAGATCTTACGCTTGTCCACATATCATGCTGGTTAAATGGCACTTTGAGGCCACTAATTACCTATGTTTTTTTAATGTCCCTGTACAGGTTAGAAAATGTTCAATGTGGAAGCTTTGCAAAGGATTATTTTACAGTCAATTGTTTTGGAAAGCAGTCTTCATGGTTCCCTTCTGGTATGAAAATCCACTCCTAGCAGCAGAAGTTGGCGCAGGATTCTCAAGAAAGACGCAACGTAAGACCTTAAGTGGTAAATTTAATTTACTAAAGTGAGAATTTTTAGAAGTGAGTTTTAGAAGTGATGTTGCTTGCCCAAAGAAAATAATCAGATTCTAGCTATTATCTTCTAGAAAGTGCTAGGCAAAGTGATGTTAAGTAGAATCTGATTGGTTGCTATGGGCATCATCACTTCTAAAACGCACTTGTAAAAACTCTGACTTTAGTAAATTAAGGATTCTTCTGGGGCAAGGACTAATGTGAATGAGTAAAATAGTTTTTTGTAAATGCCTCCTCCCCTTCCCTTCTCCCTCATAAATTTACTTCGGTTTAAAAAAATTACATTCAATTTACTAAAAAACCCTTCCTGTCCCTGACTTCAACTACATGCATACTCCAACTCTCTCAGGCCTCTCTTGAATAATAAAACCATTTGTTTCCTGATTTGCCATGTTGGAAGTTGAACTGCCACGTTTTTGTGCCGACCACTGCTGCTGCATAGCTTAGTCAGCCAGCTAGTTTGGTCTAAATTTTGGGCCTAAACTGGATGAAAACAATATAGTGAGTGGTGAGGTGGTCAAAATTGACTGGAAACGAGTGGAAATAAATGTTATTGAGGTTAATAATACGGTAGGAACAAAAACAAGCCCATTTTATGTGATTTTAGCTGTTTTTATAATTTTTTAAGAAAAAAATCCAGATCCAAAACCAAAACATGCAGGTGAGGTTTTGGCAAAACCAATCCAAAACCAGGGGAGATCCAGATCCAAAACCAAAACACGGTTTTTATACAAGGAACATGATGTAAACTTTTAGGGCACTGATATTTATTTGCAAAATGTAAACACATCACATTATGAAACACTTTACACTACATACAGTTAAATGTCATTGCATTCATGCCTTAAGATGGCCACACACTAGGCCAACTTTTATCCAACTAGTTGATTGGTTGGAATGAAAATCTGGTAAGGAATGGGAGTAACTGATGATCAGCAATGTGCTACTAAATGCCAGAAAACAGATAAAAATGGTCGGTCAGACAAGCTTGTTAAATGTTTGATCAAAACAATTTGTTCAAGCAACAGTACTTGTCCATTTTCCAACGTTTGGTAGCAAATTGCTGATTGTCATTTACTTTCATCCCTTACCTGATTTTCATTCCAACCAATCAACTAGTTGGCTGGTTGGACAGATAATCTTTAGATGTGCGGCTTGCTTTAGAAACAAAATTGCATTGAGTAAATATACACGCCTATACTGGACTGTGCAATTACTCAATGCAATGGAGAGCACCTGCTACTTAATCGTGTGTATGCATCGACAACCATCAAAACCATACACACAATAGTAGTTGACCTGACCCTCCTGCAGACTTTGCTACATCTCCTGCACCTAGTGACAGCTCAGGCTGCATAGGGTTTCTCAATGTCTAATTTATGCACGCTTCTTCAACGGCATTGAAATGCACTAACACGCCTGTGTTTGCACGACCACACCCCATCACCACCCACAAACGGTACTTCCTGTCAATCACTGGGTGATCTGTCTGCGCTCGCATTCCCTTTCACAGCATCTGGTTCACGCACACGCACTGCATCTTATACGCATGCGCAGAGCGCAAACATTGGCCAAGAGCGTGCGAACGCAGCATTGCATTGCGTGCTGAATCAGGTCCACTGTTCACTGTATTTTTCACACAAAATGCAGTGACAGTGCCTCCGCGCATGCGCCAATGCCGGCTAGCGATACAAACCCACGCTCGCCTCTCCTCAACCCCAGCAGGTGCCCCCCGTGACCCCACTTAGCCACCCCCCCTCTCCTCCAACTGACACTTACCTGGGTGATCAGTGATCTCTCTCCTCTGGTCAGCTGGTCGCCAGAGCTCCTGATCTGTGACCCTGGTCAGCTGTGCTGTGAACTAAGATGCTGGTTTATAGCACAGCTGACCATGGTCACAGTGCAGGAGCCCCGGTGACCAGCTGACCAGAGGAGAGAGATCACCGATCAGAGGACCCCCGGCTGCAGGTAAGTGTCTGAGGTATTTTTTTTAACACTATTATTTTTAACAGTAATCAGCTTGTGATCACAGGGGGCCGGCTCTGTTCTGCCTGTCTTAGTGAAGCAGGAGCCGGGGGAACTCAGCTTAACGCCAGATGGCAATGTTATAGTAGGTCTCCAACCCGGAATTATTTCACAATTCCCCCTTAGTAAATTTCAGGCAGATTGCATTTCCCATTGCAAGTATAAGGAATGCAATTTGCTTGCTAAAGAAATGAGAATGAAAGGGCTTGGAGTAGTTTTTAACAAAAAACTATTCTAATTTCCCTTTAATACATTTCAGTGAAACGAAAATAATGTGAAAAGGGTGTGAAAACAGCCTTTTTGACATTATTTTAATGAAAAAAAGGATTGATAAATCGAGCCGATAGAGGGCCTGATTCAGCAAGGATCGCAGTTGCAAAGCTACGTGCAGGTTATAGATATATGATTTATACATGCAGGCAACTTTGCAATTGTGATCCTTGCAATAATGCAAATGCAGCAGGAGGTGTTTGACACCCTCTGCTGAATTGCGATCCCAGCACTGCAATGGGGGTTGTAGGCTGGGATCACCATCGTGACCATCGGTGGTCAATGGTCCCGATGGTGGACGGTGCCGGGTGGATGGCCAGCTGAGTAAGCCTCAGCTTACTCAGGCTTGCCGGGTTGCAAGCCCAGCAGACTGTGTACGTTCACGTGACAAGTACAGGGGTGTTGGCTACGGCTTATGCAAACTGTGGCTGCCACCAGTGTTCAGTAACATAAGGACATCAGAGACATCCTTATTATTGTGCTGGTAGCCTTAGTGCCATCCCCTCAGGTGCTGCCGCCCTAGGCAGCTGCCTAATGGTAGTGATGGCCCTGTACACAGTCCATATTAATGCTAATTCAGTCTGTGTAGTTACCAGGAACCAGTGCCTCTTTTATGTTACTTGTTACTGGTAAATTAACTTCCTTCTCATGAATATACAGTGGTTAGCTCTCCTGCCTCACAGCGCTGGGGTCATGGGTTATAATTTGACAAGTGCTTTATATGTGTGTATGGTTTATATGTTCTTCTTATGTTTGTGTAGCTTCCTCCAGGTGCCTCGTCTACCTCCCACAGTCCAAAAACCTACTATGTATTAGTGTGTTTGTTGGGTGGGAAATGTGGGTACAATCCCCAGGGCTTAAGCACGTCTTGCTTTAAGGGAAAGGCATCTTGCTAAGGGTGAAGACCTCAAGTTCTAAAGGTCTTATCATCTCTCTACGGGTACTGACCTAACAAACCTTATGAAAAGAATACAGTAAAATAAGGATACAATAAAATTCAATTGTGAATTGTAATGAATTGAAACCAGTAAAATCACCAATGATGTTTATTTAATAGGTAAGATGTTAATTGATAAGTGGCCGATGGTGTTATTGGACAATGCAGCAAGGTGACGGCCTCGGCCCAAGCGGATCTTTTCATCACCTTCTATGGGCACATTCCAGATGGATGACAGAACGTGCGCTACAATGAGCTGTAGTCTTGATCTAAAGGGAATTCAATTAAAGTTTCAGATCATCAATTCATTAGAAGAATTAATCATTTATGTTTTAACAATAGTGAGAATACTCAAAAAATAACTGCAATGAAAGGAAAATTTTACCCAGAATACAATTCCCCAAATAATAATTTTTTTAACCCCAACTCTTAATTTGTAATCCAAAGGGATTATGTTATACAGTATAAGGAATCCACAGGAAAATATATTTAATTTGTCATCCAATCCTACACTAGCCACTAAAAACTAATGATGGGTATACACTAGCCACTATACACTAATGATTTTCTATACACTAGCCACGATACACTAATGATGGCTATACACTAGCCACTATACACTAATGATGGCTATACACTAGCCACTATATACTAATGATGGCTATACACTAGCCACTATATACTAATGATGGCCATACACTAGGCACTATACACTAATGATTTTCTATACACTAGCCACTATACACTAATGATGGCTATACACTAGCCACTACACACTAATGATTTCTATACACTAGCCATCAGATTATGGAACTGTTTTATACAACAGATACATAACTGAGTATCTGCTTTATATGCTAGTCACCAGATTGGGGGTGCTTAGTATACAGGTCACCAGATTAGATTCCTCATACAGTACATGCAGATCATTTCCACCTTGGGATAACTTGATTGAACACAGAATTTTTTTTTACAAAGTGAGAATATTTTTTTTGCTTTGCTGAGATGACAAGAGAACAGGACTGAGGACTAGTGAGCTCATCACTACATCTGGGACACAGGGCCTGATTCAGACCCGCTCGCAAGCGCTATGCGCTCACAAGCGGGTCGGTGTTTGGCCACTGTGCATGCGCATGCCAGAGCCGGCTCCGACGTGCGCATGTGCGAGACCCAGCTAGCGACGGTCGCTCCGGGTCTCGCACCAGCTAGCACCGATTTGGAGGCGGGCAGGGGGGGTGGCTGGCCAAATGGAGGCGTTCCCGACGGAACGCCTGCCGTTTGGGGGCGGCCCCACTGACATCACGAGTGATGTCAGTGGTGAGCTTCCAGAAGCTCACTGGGGCTTGCGGGAATGAGACTCTACCGCAAGGGTCTCGTCGCAAGCCCCGATGGTCGAGACCATCGCGACCATCACCTGGCCGCAATAGCTGTGGGTGGTTGCACCAAAAAGAAAACAACCTGATTCAGAACGAGCGGAGCGTCCGGCTCTGAATCATGCCCACTGTCCCTAATAGACCTTGCTCTATAAAACTGTCTCTTAAACCAAAATGTGGACATGGTGTACTCATTTACATATTATATGACTACACCTGCATGTACTGAAGAATTTGTATTCATACACTAAGATCTCCTTTTGTATATATATACATATATATATATATATATATATATATATATATAAATCCAGATAACGCCTAGCACTCTCAATAGAAATATGTAACACTGTGCCCAGGTGCCCTCCGTGTGTATCCAAATACACCATATACTCCTCCCAGCAAATCGGCGGCACTCACAGGATTTAATAGAAATACACAGAAAACACTGCAGACACGCAGATAAGTTCCAACGTTTCAATTCATGTTTGACTTTTTCGTCAGGGATATAACGTAATAACCCTTAGAAAAATTCGAACATGAATTGAAACGTTGGAACTTATCTGCGTGTCTGCAGTGTTTTCTGTGTATTTCTATTAAGTCCTGTGAGCGCCGCTGATTTGCTGGGAGGAGTATATATATATATATATATATATATATAGATAGATAGATAGATAGATAGATAGATGAGGGGAAGATAGAGTGACGTGGCTGGGGGCAAGGCAGTGGTGCAAATGGAAGGAAACTGGCACGGATACAGGGCGGTGCACATGGGACAAGAAATTGGTGTGGGTGAGGGCATGCAGACTAGCACAGTTGGGAGAACACACAGCTGTAGGGATTGTGGAAGTTATAGCAGCATGGAGGTGAAGATAGTGTACATGTATAGACAGAGTATGATAGTTTGAGCAATTGGGAAGCTGAATGTGTATAATGAATGAGATGGATGTATGGAGTGAGAAGGATGTTGGAACTCAGTGAAATGTTTGTGGTGACTGAATGGGAAGATTGTGGGCACCAGTGCCAGATTAAGGTCCACAAGGGCCTGGAGCTGAAATTTATGAAGGGCCTTTTGTATGCCGCCGCAAAAGGTGTGTTCAGCACTGCGGTTGGGGTATGTAGTCAAAATACCAACGGATGCAGGGGCAGAACTTTGGGAGACAATGGAGGCGCCTCCCACCGGGCACCAGCACTGAAGGGGCACCTCCTCCATTGCCTACAATATATTCCCCCCACTTAGGGCTGTAGCTATGTACCCAGAGTGTACTGTCTCAGCCGCCCAATACATGGCACCCCTTCCAGGCACCTGAGAATCCACCATACACTAGTGGAGAGCTCTATGTCAGACCATCAGCTGCCGCTTTCATCTATCTATAGTCTGTCCCTACTCATTGGTGTTGCTGCTCCTCAGCAGATTCTTATGTCAGTGAGACACGTCCGGTGCCTCCCCTCACCCACAATTTCCATCATACTCCTCCCTGGCAGCAGCCCTGGGCTCAGATTTGTGCAGCAGTCCCGGTGCACCCCCTTACCTACAACTCCCCATCCCACTCCATATAGCTATGCTCCATGCGCTACAAGTCGCGTTACACATAACTTGTGAGCGCAGAGTATTTCCCTTCAAATGTGTCTTATTTGCACAGCAATGCAAATAGGATGCACAAGCAGCTTCTGCTGATTAAAATGATATGTGGCATGCCTATATTCTGTGTGTGACTGCGGGTGCATCTGCATGCAAAATGCTACATTAGTGTGATGCCATGGGGCGGCTCTGCTGGGTTGGCCTGGGGGGTCCCGTGCCCTATATTTGTTCCATGGGAGTGTTAGGGACCTGCCTGATAGAGGTCACCTGGACGCGGTGGGCAGGCCCATAATTATGGCCATTATTATGCAAAGAACCTCTTTGATGCTATTTAGCAGTTATATTATTAGGTTCAGCATGGTTAGAGTGTGCACTTGCATTTGTCTCTTTATGCTTGCAGCACTACAAGTCTCAGCAGGTAGCACCTCACATTGTGCTTAGGGTGTGCAATCTAGGGCCCCTCTCCCTATGTATTTTGTACTGTGTGTATGTATGTACACTGGAAGGACGAGACTCCTCCCACCTTGATTAGCACCCCTCCCACCTGTCCCAGGGTGTTTTTAATTAGCAAGGAGTCCTTGCACTTCAAGACTGCACATATAATGAGGCACACTGTGGGTAAGACCTATTATATATATATATATGCTGTGTCAGTTTTGGGACTGGTATTGGGGTGCGGGGCTCTCTGGGCTGGTGTGGCTGGACTGCTTCATGGCATCATAATGTACACTTTTTCACATCTTTAGTTTGTTTTTTATATATGTAGCACTTCATACACTTTTTATTATAACCTCCTACTTAGGTAGGACTTAACACATAGGCTTCCTTTATTATTCTTTAACCCTCACTTTAAATCTCACATTAGTGTGATGCCATGGGGCGGCTCTGCTGGGTTGGCCTGGGGGGTCCCGTGCCCTATATTTGTTCCATGGGAGTGTTAGGGACCTGCCTGATAGAGGTCACCTGGACGCGGTGGGCAGGCCCATAATTATGGCCATTATTATGCAAAGAACCTCTTTTTTGCTATTTAGCAGTTATATTATTAGGTTCAGCATGGTTAGAGTGTGCACTTGCATTTGTCTCTTTAAAAATGCTACATTACAATGTCAGGGGCTGTGACGGGGGACACCAAATTATAACTTGCCTGTGGCCATCTGGGATGAATTTACGCCACTGGACGGACGGTCGTAATCCCAACCCGGGACTAAACAAAGGCGGCTAAATCCCAAAGCCAGCCTACACATCGACGCCGGAATCCTGACATATGACATTCAGATCAAAGGCAAGCGGGGTGCCCTTAGCTGTTAGTCACAGGAGGGGGGGGGTTTAGGGTTAGGTGCCACTGGGGGTTAGGCACCACTGGGGGGAGTTAGGGTTAGGCACTAAGGGGCGACGGTTAGGTTTAGGCACCAAGAGGGGTGGGTAAAGGTTAGGCACTAACTGTTAGGGTACAAGAAGGGAGAGTTAGGAAGAGAAGGGGGGAGGGTTTGTATACTTACCCCACCCCCGTCGGAAATCTGAGCATCGGTATGCCGCTGTCTGCATTTTGACAGCAGGCATTACGACTGCCAGGTAATCATACCCAACCCCTGCGGGTGTGACTAGTGATGTGGGGGTGTAACCAGTATTGTGGGGGTGTTGTCTGCACAGGGATGTGGCCTGTCCTGTGTGGTGTGACTAGCCCCTACCTTTAAAAACCTCAATCTCTTTTCCCTTTTCAATTATATCAATAGCATAAAGCGAGATTCAGCAAAGGAACAACTTAAAATGGCACATGGTGATGACGTAAATCTGAAAGTATCTCTATTAAAGAGCACATGGCTCACTTAGTGATGTCATTAATGTGACATCGCTATCTCTTTATATAAAAATACGTTATCTTAATAGTTATAACGGGGAATTCAATTCAATGCAAAGCTGAATAGTGGCGGGAGAGAGCTCCTGCAGCTATTCAATACACTGCGCTGTTTGGGCAGCTAAAGGATATTTTCTCCCTCCCCCCTGGGGATGCGAGGAGAAATCCGACAAAAGTGCCGGGCACGCAGCTGTTTGCCGTCTTAGCACGATGCTAATAGCCACGCGCCTGCCACTTTAGTTGGAGAATGTCGGTTACAGCACCTTAACACTCAGGTTAAGTCACGAGAACCGGCATTCTCTGACTTACCTGTTTCCCTACAAGGCATACAGCACATTGAATTGAATAGCTGTGGGAGCTCCCTCCCGCGGCTATTCATCATTGCGCTGAATTGAATTCCCCCCATACTGAGGTGTTAGATCTAGAAACCATGGTGAGATCCAAAACAGAGGGCCTGATTCAGACCCAGTCGCAAGCGCTGTGCGCTCGCAACCGGGTCGATGGTGGGCCAGTGCGCATGGCGGAGCCGGCTCCGTCGTGCGCATGCGCGAGACCCGGATAGCGACGGGCACTCCATTGCTCCGGGTCTCGCAACAAAGGGGGCATGCTGTTGATGTTCAGTGACAGCAAGCCCCCTTTGGTGGGCAGGCCAGGGGAGTGGCTGCCCAAACAGAAGCGTTCCCATGTGAATGCCTCCGTTTGGGGACGGCCCCACTGACATTGCTCCAATCGCCCCCCCCCCCCCCTGGATCCGCCAGTGCCTCCCTGCACACTAACCCTAACCCCTCCGCCTTAGTGCCTAATCCTAACCCTCCCCCTAGTACCTAACCCTCCCCCTAACCCCGCTAATTACCTTCGGGATTCCAGATGATCGGGTTGCCAGCACCAGGATTCTGACAGGTGTCAGGATTCCAGCGGCAGCATTCTGACCCCGGGAATCCCCGCAGCCAGGATATTTACCGCATCTCCATGCGGGATGGGCACAGGATGCCGGCGCTCGGGATCCTGCATCCCATTGCTTGTGCTGTGTGTAAACTGTGTATGCCCTGGACTAACCTCAAAAGATATTATATATTAGATCCTGAATTTAGTGGGAGAAAGGCCTCTCAATCCTCTACACTATAAATATATATATATATATAGAGAGAGAGAGAGAGAGAGGGATGGGGGGAGAGAGAGAGGGAGGGGGGAAAGAGAAAGGGGGGGAGAGAGAGAGAGGGGGGGAGAGTGGGGGGAGACAGGGGGGGAAGGGGAGAGAGGGGGGAGAGAGAGGGAGAGGGGAGAGGGAGAAGGGAGAGGGGGGGCGAGAGAAAGAAGGGGGGAGGGGGAGAGAGAAGGGGGGAGCGAGGGGGAGAGAGGGGGGGAGAGAGAGGGAGGGGAGAGGAGGGGCAGAGAGAGAGAGGGGGGAGAGAGACAGGGGGAGGGGGAGAGAGAGAGGGGAGAGGGAGGAGAGAGGAGAGAGAGAAGGGGGAGAGAGAAAGAGGGGGGAGGGGGGGAGAGAGAGGGGGGGAGAGGAGAGAGGGGGAGAGAGAGGGGGAGAGAGAGGGAGAGAGGGGAAGAATCACCCTTATTTAGTAATGTATGGCAACACCACAAATATGAGGAAAGAAAGGTGGCACTCTCCAATGTAAAGGTGAAAAAAAATGTTTAAATGTAAATTAACATCGGTACAGATAAGTCAACGTTTCAAATCCTACCGGCTTTTTCATTAGGACTGTACATACTTAAACAAACATCTGCGGGGTGTGCGCTGGCAGCGTAGTGCTGCGACGTCAATCTGGCATTGGAGCTCCCTGGAGTAATCCATGATGAGCAGGAAGACTGTGGACACTGCACGCCGAGCCATGCTCCAGCCCTGATTCCCCCCTTCCTGGTGTGATCCACAGCAGGGGGAGGGGCGGAGCATCGGACAGCAACTGAAGACGGCCACTCGCTGCCTGCTGGGGTGGATGGGGGCGTGTCCTAATGCCCCCTTCCTAGTGTGGTATGCCACGGGGGGAGGGGCGGAGCATTGGACGGCAACTCGCAGCCTGCCGGGAGGGGGGGAGAGTGCCCTGATGCCCCATTCCTGGTGTGATCTGCTGCGGGGGGAGGGGCAGAGCATCAGACAGCCACACACAGCCTGATTGGGGGGGGGTGCACGTGTCCCGCGGTCGGGGGGGGCGGGGCATCGGACGGCCACTCGCAACCTGGTAAGAAAAATCCTGATTACAACAGTCAACAGCACAAGATGCTATGGGCCTACTTTGACAGGGGGCTTGGAGCTGTAGCTCCACCCGCCCCATTGCTGATCCGGCCCTGGTGGGCACTGAGTGGGATGTGTGTGCCACATAACTGCTCAGACCTCAATTGCATAGACTGCATGTATGTATTCCAATGAGCACACACTTCTGTGAATTAGCAGCTCCACCATTATGTGAGTGACAGCAATCTCATTCTGTGAGAGTGCTGAATCTGCAGTTAACCGCATGGTGTCATGGCATACCATATCTGTATTACGCAAGGAACTCGTCCATTAAGACGTCAGCCTTAATGATCATAATTTCATTGCTTTTTGGAGTTTGAGTGGCAGAAATTCAATAGGTTTTGTGAATTTTCAGATCATGTCTAAGCAGCCTTAATGAGACATGTGAAACCGTAAGGTTTTTTGTCTATGAAATTTCATAGCTTTTTTTTAAATGTATTAACTAACAGGGTTTGGATGAGCAACCGGGCCACTTTCAGGGGAGAAGGGCAACAAAATGGTACACTATCGCAGATGGAAAAGGGGACAGCACACAGGAGGTGGTTTGGGAGGTGCAGACTGCGAGACGGCTGTAGGCGTGTGGGGTAGCGGCAGCAGCGGTGGTGCAGAGCTGTAGCAACGGTGCAGTGCAAAGGGGGCATCAGTGGGTGACAGAGGGCTCATTGGTAGTGTGTATGCACCTGAGAAAATCAAATCAATAAGTCACAGATGCACGAACGCAGCAGTGAGATCCATCTATGCATCTATGTTAAAAATTGAATGTGTAAAATAAAAAAAGATTGCCCACCCCCCCAAAACACAACCAGCACCGGGCTTTTAACAGCCAGTCCTGGTTGTGTTTAAATACAGGGGAAAAATTACGTGGGGGTCCCCTGTACAAATGATGGAGAGGGCCCCATTTTCAACGCAACCAGCATTGGATTCTGAGCCCAGTGCTTAGTGTATGAAATATATATATATATATTTTTATATTTTTCCTGAGGAAAATCTCTAATAAAAGAGGTTGAAATGTCGGCATACATTTGGGCTTAGGCTCCCTTTTTTCTTGTATCAGTAAATGGCCCGAGAGTGCCACCACAATACCAATACTTGATTTGGAGTACATACAGCTCCCCCGAGGGGGCACCAAGGCAAGGTCTGTGTTTTATATACGGGGAGTGCCGGTTTTCTGGACTATATATATATATATATATATAAAACAAGTCCCAAGAGTCCTTTAAACAAAGAACAGAGCGGCACTCCAGTTTAAGGCAGTAAAAAAGGTGCTGTATTCAAATCATTGTAAGAGTGATAACAATATCATCGACGTTTCAAAGTCGTATAGACTTTTTCCGCAGGATGTATCACAACATAGTGTCAAAGCACTATTGAAATGTAAATCTACCTACTATCCCTTAGAATCTAAAGGTAGTCACATAGAAGTCTTTTATGAGAAAGTTAAGAAGGACCTATGTGAAGGAGAGGGGGATAAATTACAAAAACAAAATTTAAAGAATAAAGAGAAACATGCCCTAAAGGAACTGCAAAAGAACAAAGATGTGATTACAAAACAAGCTGATAAAGGGGGGGGGTTGGTCATCATGGATCGGGAAGCATACCTTAAAGAAGCGGAAAGATTACTGAGTGACACAAACTCATATAGACCATTAAAGGGAGACCCTGTAGAAGAATATCTGGATGATATGAGGTCACTTTTGTTATGTGGTCTTCGTAATGGAGTTGTAACTAAAGACGAATTTCAGTTTCTCATGCAGACCAACCCCACTACCCCTATATTTTACCTTTTTGCCCAAAATTCATAAATCAATGACATCACCACCTGGGGGCCCTATAGAGGCTGGCATAGACTCGCTTACTCCCCATCTCTCCGAGTACGTTGACATATTTTTATAGAAATATGTTATCCTATTGGACTCATATTTGAAAGATACTACGAATGTCTTACAATGTTTGAAGGGGATTAAATGGCAACCAACATATTCCTGGATCACGATAGATGTACAGGCTTTGTATACATGCACTGAGCATAACAAAGGAATTAATGCATGTAGGAAAGTCCTAGCAGAGGATGAATCCATTAGTCCCCTCCATCGAGAGTTCTTATGTGACCTAATGCTTTTTATTCTCACTCACAATTATTTTAAATTTTTGGATGTCTTTTATCAACAAATATGTGGCACGGCAATGGGTACTATTTTTGCCCCCAGTTTTGTGAATATTTTTATGGGGTGCTGGGAAGACAATTACATTTACAAAAATAACCCATTTCATAAGAATATTGTACTGTACAAAAGATATATTGACGACATTTTAATTATCTGGGAAGGTTCTGAGGAACTTTTTAAAGATTTTTTAACTTACATTGCAAATAACGATTTTAATCTGAAGTTCACGTCCTATTTTAGCACTTTATTGGTGGCATTTTTAGACTTGGTTTTACTAAATGAAAATGGGGAGATCATCACAAATAACTATATTAAAGAAGTTGACACTAATAGTTATCTATATTTCAAAAGTGGACACCTAAAAAGATGGAAAACCAACATCCCTTACTCTCAGTTTCATAGAATTAAGCGGAACTGTACGAAAGAACAAGACTGTGAAGAACAAATTAAGGTTTATACTGAGAGATTTATTAACAAAGGTTATCCAATTGAATTATTATCACAGGCGGCAGAAAAAAACCAAGGACCTGGCAAGGGATGAATTGTTAAAATATAAAAATAAAGATCTGGGAAGGAAAAATTGTGTTCCATTTGTGACCACCTATAATGGACACGAGAATAAAATAAGGAATTCTTTACAGAAACATTGGCATATTTTACTCATGGACCCAGTCTTAAAAGAGGTTCTCCCCTCAAGGCCTGATATAATTTACAAGAAAAATAGGAACTTGAAAGATATTTTAGCACCGAGCATGATTAAGAGTGGGACATTCAAAACTAATGCAGTCATCCCCAAATGTTTAGGTTGTTACAAGTGTGGACATTGAAATGTTTGTAAGTTCATTCATCCACGAAGAAAAGTATTTTACAGCTTTGATGGTTCAAAGGAGTACAAAATCAAGAATTACATGAACTGTAATACCATCGCAATCATATACCTCTTAGAGTGCAAGTGCGGCTTGAAGTATGTGGGGAAAACTAAGAGACCATTAAAGTTGAGAATTCAAGAACATGTCCGAAATATTAAGAACAAGGTTGATGGATATGCTGTGTCTAAGCATGTTTCTGTTCACCATGATTCCAATCCGGAGGACCTTACTTTTAAAGCAATAGAGCAAGTGAAATTAGGAGAGAGAGGGGGTGATCTAGGGAAAAAACTTTCAAGAAGAGAAATGTTCTGGATCTTTGAGTTGAACACCATGGCCCCACAAGGATTCAATGACAGTTACGAGATTGCTCCATTCTTGTGAGAGACGAGGTGGTAGTTGTATATATTAAAAGGGACCTACAACCACACCAGTGTGTATATGCCCAATCTCATCCGATCTTGGAAGCTAAGTATATGTGGGCCTGGCCAGTACTGGGATGGGAGACCTCCTGGGAATACCAGGTGTTGTAGTGTCCATATATATTTACAACAGGGCGTGAAACAGTCACTGGGTCTCTGAATGGATCTAACTCTCTACCCTTGTTCCATGGATGAATATGAGTTCTATCTACAATCCCCTCCTCCGTCATTCTCACTAGAAAGACCATTGCTCTCTATTAATATTCAAATTGCTAGTATTCTCATTTTTAGTTTTAATATTCTCAGTTCATTCATTTTTATCTATTTTTATTCAATTATAGATTTTTATAAATAGTGCTAATGTCTTCATTTTTAATTATATTTATTCATATTACTCTTAATTCATAATTTTATGTTATGATTCCTAAACCGTGTTACCACATTTAGTTTTAGACCGTGTTTCACTGTTATTCTCAGTTTTAGACTGTGTTTCACTGTTATTATTATGGTATGCCTATTTAATTGGTGTGTCTCTTAAGTCTAGAATTATGGGCTAAGACACCCTTTTCCAAAATGGCGCTTGTAAATTCAAAAAAACTTCTAAGTTTTTTGGCTTCCGCAGATATATGGCTGTGCCTATTAAAGATCCTGACCACGTCAAGGGAAGAAAGGGCTGGACCTAGGCGGGATGTACTGACGTCATCTATGGGCGGATGATGGTGGACAATCGAGCCAGGGGCGGAAGTCACGTGGACCGGACGGGAGCTGAGCACCCGTGATACCATTCCTGGACGCCTACTAGGAGGATGGACGCAGCATGGAGCCTAAAGTGAGGGCGGAAGTCGCGTGCATCAAGCGGAAGTCGACCTCATTGCCATGTGTCTCCGTCTAGATCTGGAAGAGGGCGGATGTTGGTGCTAAGGGCGGAAATTCACCTCTATTGGGCGGAAGTAACCGCCAAGCTAAACGCTTATTTTTATATATTTTTAGCATTATCTGGACATTACTGGAATCCTTTTTCATATTATAAATAATGCATTACCACATAGAATTTCCTTTTGGAATTTCCTTTTGTTAAATCCCACCGTTAGACCGGATATGAGGTCATTAATTGACCTAAGTTGGATTAATCAGTTCTGTTTAACCTGGTATAAATATGGACTTATGTTTGCTAGCTATCATCCCTTGAAAAAGTCCCATTGGATGAAACGCGTTGGAAGCTGCACTCTTGCCTTTGAGTTACCAAGATAAGCACTTTTAATTTACTGCTGTTTTTAGAACCTAATTCTCTGCTTATTTGTTTTTAGTATATATTATTGGGCCTGTGCAATATATACTATTGTCTATCTGCACTTTATTCAAATATCATGGTGCTGAGACTTGTTGATCTGCATTTTTAATATAGCTTATGAAAAAAAAAATTTTCTTTGCTCCTTTATGTTATACCAACTAGTTTGACACTTTTAAAGGATCAATTCGTTTGTTTTTACTATTCTGTCCTTATGAATTTTGAATAAATTGTTTTTATTTTATATATTTATTGCACTGTGCACTTTTATTATTAGAGACGCCTGTCGCTGTATCTTTCACCGTTTCCATATTTCTGTTTGGGATCTATTCCCCAATCCTTATCACTGGTATCCAGCTGACACCTTTAGGTAGAGCGTCCTGTTATATTATTCTACACTATAGTAAAAAATTCATAATTGTTTAATTTTTATATAATTTATTTACATTCTGTTATTGGCTGGCACCATAGCCATCACATTGGTTTATATATATATATATATATATATATATTTATATATATATATATATATATATATATATATACAAATACCACACACAAAAAAGAACGTGGAATGAGGGCACTCACCAAAAAATAGATGATCCGCTTATTTTTAATCAGAGCATCAAATTAGTAGTTCATAGGTGCTACAAAATACCGACGTTTCGGTCCAGACAAGGGCCATTCTCAAGGTGCAGGAATCCAAAAATCACCAATACATCCTGGGTCTACTGAAGTCACAGACTAACTAAGCACATCGGATAGTACATAATGCAGTCTCCCAGGGCCCTGTTATATAGCCAACACACTCATACCTGGTAGGCAATCAGTAGTCAAGGAAATAAGTAACCAGCCACTTACCAGCATGTTAATTATCAAAACAATAGCCAAGACCATGAAGTACGGTTGGCGTAAGGAACCAATCAGGTTATCCACCGTCCATCCCGCACAGTGTCAACCCTCCGGTGCAACATGCTGACGCACCGTTGCTGGCGCGCTCAGCGTGACACACTCCAAACGTCCAGCAGTGACGCACGCTACACCATGTGGTTCGCACACGGCTGCGCGCACATGCCGGACGCGCAACCAAGGCAACAGGGCTTCAAGGTGATAGGCTGGTAGGTGCTAGGGCTAATGAATCATAAATAAACACAAAATATAGCATATACAAGGTGCGTGTTGTACAAACAGGGACCCTGAGATATACTGCAAGGAAGAATAATGTACATTAGTGTATAAACAATATGTAGTGACCAAAGTCACTAGGCAGCCAATCATAAAAATAACGCTACACAAGAATAGCAGCAGAAATATAAACATATCACAATGGAAAATATAATAATAAAAAAGAAGAAAGAAAGAGAAAACTAAACGATAAATGTGTACGATAATGCAGAATAAACAAACCAATATGCAAAATATGGGAAACATCAGAGAAAACGATTTTAAGGTAAAAACACAGACAGATGGTTGATCTCATTTAAACCCCTTGGTGCCACAGTATCGAGCTTACTAATCCAAAAACTTTCCCTTTGGTGGAGCCGTTTAATACGGTCACCACCCCTAACCAATGGTGGAACCCAATCAATGAGGCGACACCTTAACATCGATATGTGATCAAAAAGAAGAAAATGTCGGGCCACAGGTTTATCAGTGCTGCGTGTCTGTAATGCAGCCCTGATAGAAGATCGATGATTGGCCATTCGTTCCCTGAATGGTCTAGTGGTCAGGCCTACATAATAGAGACTACAGGGACATGTTACAACATAAATAACAAACTCCATTTGGCAATGTAACCTATAGTTGATCCTAAGTTGTTTCCCGGTGTGCGGATGTGGGAAAGTAGGACCCACAAGTAAACTCCTGCAGGTGATACAACTCCCACAGCTCACACACCCAGGTTTTTGTTTCAACAGCCAATCCGTCCCCTGAGATTTCATAGGGGATAGTGTGTTGGCTATATAACAGGGCCCTGGGAGACTGCACTATGTACTATCCGATGTGCTTAGTTAGTCTGTGACTTCAGTAGACCCAGGATGTATTGGTGATTTTTGGATTGCTGCACCTTGAGAATGGCCCTTGTCTGGACCGAAACATTGGTATTTTGTAGCACCTATGAACTAATAATTTGATGCTCTGATTAAAAATAAGCTGATCTTCTATTTTTTGGTGAGTGCCCTCATTCCACGTTCTTTTTTGTGTGTGGTATTTGTATATATTATTGAACTGGCCTTTGACCTCAGGAGGAGCACCCCCCATATACTATTTTCACTTGATTAGGATGTGAGTGCAGAGATGAACTGTTCATATATATATATATATATATATATATATATATATACAGTCAGGTCCATAAATATTGGGACATTGACAGAATTTTCATATTTTTGCCTCTATTCACCACCACAATGGCTTTGAAATGAAACAAACAAGATGTGCTTTAACTGCAGACTTTCAGATTTAATTTGAGGGTAATTACATCCAAATCAGGTGAACGGTGTAGGAATTACAACAGTTTCTATATGTGCCTCCCACTTTTTAAGGGGCCAAAAGTAATGGGACTATCAACTCACAAGCTATTTCATGGACAGGTGTGGGCTATTCCCTCATTATTTCATAATCAATTAAGTAGGTAAAAGGTCTGGACTTGATTCTAGGTGTGACATTTGCATTTGGAATCAGTTGCTGTCGACTCTCAATATGAGATCCAAAGAGCTGTCACTATCAGTGAAGCAAGCCATCATTAGGCTGAAAAATCAAAACAAACCCATCAGAGAGATAGCAAAAACATTAGGTGTGGCCAAATCAACTGTTTGGAACATTCTTAAAAAGAAAGAACGCATCGGAGAGCTCAGCAACACCAAAAGACCCGGAAGACCACGGAAAACAACTGTGGTGGATGACAGAAGAATTATTTCCCTGGTGAAGAAAAACCCCTTCACAACAGTTGGCCAAATCAAGAACACTCTCCAGGAGGTAGGTGTATATGTGTCAAAGTCAACAATCAAGAGAAGACTTCACAAGAGTGAATATAGAGGGTTCACCACAAGATGTAAACCATTGGTGAGCCACAAAAACAGAAAGACCAGATTAGAGTTTACCAAACAACATCTAAAAAAGCCATTACAGTTCTGGAACAACATCCTATGGACAGATGAGACATTTGTACCAGAGTGATGGGAAGAGAAGAGTATGGAGAAGGAAAGGAACTGCTCATGATCTAAAACATACTACCTCATCAGTGAAGCATGGTGGTGGTAGTGTCATGGCGTGGGCATGTATGGCTGCCAATGGAACTGGTTCCCTTGTATTTATTGATGATGTGACTGCTGACAAAAGCAGTAGAATGAATTCTGAAGTGTTTCAGGCAATATTATATGCTCATATTCAGTCAAATGCTTCAGAACTCATTGGACGGCGCTTCACAGTGCAGATGGACAATGACCCGAAGCATACTGCAAAAGCAACCAAAGAGTTTTTTAAGGCTAAAAAGTGGAATGTTATGCAATGGCCAAGTCAATCCCCTGACCTGAATCCGACTGAGCATGCATTTCACTTGATGAAGACAAAACTAAAGGGAAAATGCCCCAAGAACAAGCAGGAACTGAAGACATTTGCAGTAGAGGCCTGGCAGAGCATCACCAGGGATGAAATCCAGCGTCTGGTGATGTCTATGCGTTCCAGACTTCAGGCTGTAATTGCCTGCAAAGGATTTGCAACAAAGTATTAAAAAGTGAAAGTTAGATTTAGAATTGTTTAGTTTGTCCCATTACTTTTGGCCCCTTAAAAAGTGGGAGGCACATATAGAAACCGTTGTAATTCCTACACCGTTCACCTGATTTGGATGTAATTACCCTCAAATTAAATCTGAAAGTCTGCGGTTAAAGCACATCTTGTTTGTTTCATTTCAAAGCCATTGTGGTGGTGAATAGAGGCCAAAATATGAAAATTCTGTCAATGTCCCAATATTTATGGACCTGACTGTATATATATATATATATATATATATATATATATATATATATAGTCTTACTTGGGGAGCAGCACTCCTGTCACAAACAGAGCTTCAAACAGCGTATATAAGGTCACCTTATATACGCTGTTTGAAGCTCTGTTTGTGACAGGAGTGCTGCTCCCCAAGTAAGACTGTCTCTATTTACATGCGGGCACCCGGCTAAGTTTACCATTCAAGGGATTGCCAGACCTTGCCTATTTTATATATATATATATGTATATATAGATAGATAGATATATATACAGTATATATATATATATATATATATATATTTATTTATTGTGATAACTTCGGGTAATTAGCTCAGTAGATTGGGGTCAGTGGGTCAGTGGTGCAGTGATTAGGTGCAGAATTACAGTCCACACACGGCATTCCAGTAAAATTCCGAAAGTGTTGCTTTACTTCAGCATGGTAATCAGGAAACAGAAATAGAAAATAACAAACAGCCTAGCCCTCTCTTAGGGCACTAGTTCACTTCTTGAACCCTCTCTATCAAGGTGCAGCTAGTCTGCCAATAAAGTCTCTGCCTGCTTTTCTGCAGGTCTATTGCCGGCTCCAGCCTGGCTTGGCTGCCACAGCTACACAAACACAGTCAGTCTTGGTGGCCTTCCCTGTATCCTACATATATAGGCCCTGGCTTCCTCAGTCTGCAGCTTCACTGCTTTATTGTCACACAGTCTGAGAGTTTATGGTCCCCCTTGCCTCCTGCAAGGTCCAGACACAGGCCTCTTGGTCCCCAATGGCTCGTTTAGCTTCACTGGGCTCTCTAGCTGCCACAGTCCCACATAGACTGTTTCTAACAGCAGCCTGACTGCTCTGCCTTCTCATCAGCCCACACATGAGCTCTCTCCACAAGGCACCCACCGGTGTATCACAACTCAGTATTAATACCCTGTGTGGGAGGATCTCTCCAACCCCACACAGAATCTGCTGCTCACCAACGCTATCTCTGGTGACACTGCCACAATATATAAAATAAGTAGCCACAATAACACTGAAAGCACTTACCTTAGGTACTGCCAGGTGTTTTCTTGGCATAGGGACCACCACTAAAAAGAGAAAACAGACACCATTGTACCTAAATGACTCCATGAGAACATCAATTATACAACCTTCCTAGGCTGATTCATTTCAGTGGGACATTGTCCTTCTCATTTTATACTAATTGGTTATCCTATATTGTTATACAGAAAAATAAATATATTATAGTGACATTTTAAGTAAAAGGTAATATGCTATATGTTACTGAGATGCAAAAATAGGTAAGATTAGTATATGAATGGGATCCATAACTATATATAATGGTATATGATTAACATTTAAATAGAATTAGCTAAAATATTCTATTCTTATCTATAAATTACACTATTTGTCATTATGTTAAATTTATACCCATAAATCACATTGTTACATATTGTTCATGTGATATCTGCACAAAGTACGTACGTGCGTCTCATAAGCACAATGGACCTCATTCAGAGCCGGTCGCACAGAGCGTGCGGTCGGTCTGAATGAGGGGAGGACGTCTTGAATTTTCAAGACGTCCTCCTTTGCGGTGGTAAGGCTGTGGGTTAACACCCTCAGCCTTACGACCGCCTAAGGTGATGTTCGCGATGGTCAAGACCATCGCGACCATCGGGGCTTACGACGAGACCCTATGGTAGGGTCTCCCTTGTCGTAAGCCCCGGAGAGCTTTCGGCTCTGTCTGAGCCGGAAGCTCTCCACTGATATCACTAGTGATGTCAGTGGGGCCGCCCCCAAACGGTAGGCGTTCCCATGGGAACGCCCCCGTTTGGGCTGCCACCCCCCCGGCCCGCCTTCCAAACGGGGCGAGCTGTCAATCAACATCGACAGCTCGCCCCCTTTGGATCGAGACCCGCTACGACCAGCACTGTTTCATAGCGGGTCTCACGCATGCGCACAGCGGCGCCGACGCCGTCGTGCGCATGCTCTGTGGGGGGCCATCGACCCAGTCCGAGCGCATCGGCGCTAACGACCGGGTCTGAATGACCCCCAATGTCCCTGGATCTGAGCCTGTTGTCCTTCCAGTACGGTCCTATGGAAAAGAATACAGTAATAGTACAGTTATTATTGTGTCTGGTATATGTTTTCTTAAGTTAGTCAATGGTTTGTAGTCTGTAAGTATAAACCACTATTAGTTCCTTTAGTTCCCAGGTCAGTCCCTTCTTTTGCCTAATCTGCAATCTAGTCCTGTGCAAAAGACACTGGCCCTCATTCAGAGCCGCACGCTCTGAGCAGAGCGCACACTCTGAATGAGGGCCGTCCTCCATAATTATGGAGCGTCCTCCTGGACGCTCGTATAGCTGTGGGTCACCACCCACAGCCTATACGAGTGTGCAGTCTGATGGCCGCGATGGTCTTGACCATCGCGACCATCGCCACTGCGAGCCGGAGCCTGCGGTTGAGTTTTTCAACCGCAAGGCCCGGAGTGATTTTGGCTCTATCAGAGCCAAAATCACTCCCACTGACATCACTAGTGATGTCAGTGGGCCGGCTTCTGATGGTAGGCGTTCCCTTGGGAACGCCCCCGTCAGGGAGGCACGCCCCCGGCACGCCCACCAAAGGGGGCGTGCTGTCAATCAACATCGACAGCACGCCCCCTTTGATCAGACACAGCGAGCGAAGGAAAGTCCTTCGCTCGTCGCGTCTGGCGCATGCGCACGACGGAGCTCCCGCCATCGTGCGCATGCGCAGTGCACAACATCGACCCACTTGCGAGCGGACAGCCGCTTGGGAGTGGGTCTGAATCAGGCCCACTATTCCATTACACTGCAGCATACCCCAAGGCAGCTTTTTTTTTCTACTTTTTTGAAAATATATTTTCTATTAACCACTTAACCACTGAAGGTTTTTTTTTATGGTCACAAAATGTACCATAGATAAAATATTGGACAACTGTAAAGACCAGCATATGTACACATCTCCCAACCGTCCAAGCATGGTAACTTTTGGGGCAACTACAATTTGTATGGCTGCGATAAGCCATGATGCAAATTGTTAGTCCACAACTATGATAAACAGAACCCTCTAACTTTTAATTACATGGTAAAAGAATACCTGGAGGACGAGTCTCAGCTGAGCATTATTTTTCTTCCGCCCTCAGGGATCTTGTGGGCCAGACTCACATGGTGCGCCTTCACCTGAAGGAGGAAGGGTGGACAGCAGAGAGTCACTGACCCTTGCACCCTTAGAGTACATAGGGAGACAAGAGAATATGGAGCAGTAACAAGAATGACCAGGATACAATGGTGGAGTATTCCCCAAAGAGGTGGAGCAAAGAGTATATAATGATAAAGCTTAAACAATCACAGTTTTATTTTTTTAATGTAAAACCATAATAAATATATATATAAATTTTTTTTAAAAACCCTCCCCAAACCCTAGTTCACATATATTTTTTTCCAGGAAATGTTATTAAAATTTACATGCTGGCAATGTTTAAGAATGGAGATTATAAGGGATATGTATCAAGCCTCGGAGGGAGATAAAGTACCAACCAATCAGCTTCTAACTGTCATGTTACAGGCTGTGATTGTAATTTTTAGAATCTGATTGGTTGGTACTTTATCTCTCTCCTATTTATGTCTCCAAGGTTTGATACATCTCCCCCTATGTCTGACGGGAAGAGGGTAAGAATATGGGGAGAAGGCGGGAAGGGTAACTACTCTCATATCCTCAAGGGCAGTATAAATGAAAAAGTAATAAATGGTGATATTTTATTACAAGGAATAGCTTTATTCTAAAATACTACAATAAATGACTAGATATGTTATATATATATATATATATATATATATATATCCAAACAATCAGCAGCGGCACTCGAACATGTAAAGACCTCACAGCAGGTAAATGTCACCAACGTTTCGATTTTAATCAATCGTCATCAGGGTACAGAACGTATACAAACAGGCTTACCTTATACCGTCACCCACACCACGTGCAAACAGCGGCATCCGGAAATGGAAACAGGCGCCCACCAATGACGTCGTCTCCCAGATCCCGTTGCCATGACAACAATATACAATGTGAACATAATCAATATACAAAATCTCAAAATACGGAGTTAAAATACAGCATAGATCCCCCTGAACTCTATAGTAAACAATGCAATCCCAAGTTTTCATTTAAGCCTCTAGGGGCTAAGGTACCCAAACGATAGATCCAACGAGTTTCACATCTTAAGAGTTTTAATGATCTATCACCTCCACGTATTGACTCTACAATATGATCTATAATAATATATCTTAAGGTGGCAAGTCCATGTCCAGCCTGCGCAAAGTGTCGCGCTACTGGTTGATCACTTGTTCCAGTGAACCGCCATCCGTTCCCGTAATGTCCTATCCGTTTTCCCCACATAGCCTTTGCCGCAAGGGCATACTATCAAATAAACAATAAATCCGGTAGTACATCCTAAAACATGTCTAATGGAGAAACTTTTCCCACTACTCGGATGTTTAAAAGTGGAACCCACCATCAAATACCGACATGTTAAACAATTTAGACACTTATAACATCCAGATTTTTTAGTTAAGAAATTTGTGGCTACACTATTGTTTTTACTTCTCCCTGTAACATCCGCCTTCACAACCCAATCCCTAATATTTCTGCCTCGAGTATAACTCGACATAATCTCCATATTGGACAAACGTAGATCTTTGTCAGTTTGAACAATTGGCCACCTTTGTTTAACCGCTGTTTATAAGATGCTGAACTCTGATCCTACACTTGAGTTTAAAAAAGCATTAGAGAATAGACTTATGCGTGCTGTTCAAGATGACAGGAGGATCTATGCTGTATTTTAACTCCGTATTTTGAGATTTTGTATATTGATTATGTTCACGTTGTATATTGTTGTCATGGCAACGGGATCTGGGAGACGACGTCATTGGTGGGCGCCTGTTTCCATTTCCGGATGCCGCTGTTTGCACGTGGTGTTGGTGACGGTATAAGGTAAGCCTGTTTGTATACGTTCTGTACCCTGATGACGATTGATTAAAATCGAAACGTTGGTGACATTTACCTGCTGTGAGGTCTTTACATGTTCGAGTGCCGCTGCTGATTGTTTGGAGATATTTGGGACTCCGGTGTGGAGTGCCCTGCGGAAGGCACCGACGACATTGTATTCTCAACGAGTGTGCCGCCCACCGGGATTGTATATATATATATATATATATATATATAATTGGAATATATCTGTTTTACTAGTTTCATCTGGAGGTTTTTCATGCCTTTGTTCCCAGTTTTTAGTTATATATATTTAGCTTATCTTATGGACCTGTCCACTATCAATTATCTTTATTTCATTTACAATTATAATGGACTATGTTTCTGCAAGGCCATTTCTACTACAAGAAACCTATTTTTCCTTTCTCCATATTGTGTAGAAATTGTGACACTTGTGGAGTAATATAAGAGGTAAATGTCAGTTTAATAATCATTACATTGTTACATTGGTATGACAAATAGTTCTATAAATACTAGGACATAAGGAAAGTGTAAGTAGCCACAATAACACAAAGCACATACCTCAGGTACTGCCAGGTGCTTTCTTGGCATAGGGACCACGGCCTCAGGTACTGCCAGGTGTTTTTTTGGCATAGGGACCATGGCCTCAGCTACTGCCAGGTGTTTTCTTGGCATAGGGACCATGGCCTCAGGTACTGCCAGGTGTTTTCTTGGCATAGGGACCACGACCTCCGGTACTGCCAGGTGTTCTCTTGGCATAGGGACCACAATCTCCGGTACTGCCAGGTGTTCTCTTGGCATAGGGATCACAACCTCCGGTACTGCCAGGTGTTCCCTTGGCATAGGGACCACGGGGGGCAATTTATGCAAGGAAGCCCTAAAAAGAGAAAACAGACACATTTGCACCTAAAGGACTCCATGAGAATGTAACAATAGCTAAAGTGAATACAATATAATAATGTACCCATCGCTAAATATTATGGTGTGTAATATGGTAAACATTTGAATATAAAATATTCCCGCCTGACTCGGATCTGAAAGATGGTGAGCAGCAGTAGCTGTCAGCAGAGTTCCCAGCTCAACTGTTAGTGGTGTTCCCAGATGCAGCCATCCGAGGTGGCAGCGGAAGTCCTGTGGGCAGAGGACATGTGGCAGCGGGTGGCTCAGCGGTGCCTAGCCTGACTGTTCACGGGCTGTCACTGGGAGATGTGGCAATGGGAGGAAGGAGATTAGCTGGTGGGAATGGAGTTTCTGACAGTCTGTGTCAGCAGTTGCAGGGAACTTTCTTCAGTGAGTAGAACCACTTGCACTGCATTCACCTGAGCACTCACTGCCACAATATAGGGCACAGCCAGAGAAGGAGCTGTGGAGGCCGGTGGGGAGGAGTACTCACCCTGCTCTTTGAGATGGCAGCTGGTGCTGCTGGTGCAGGGCAAAGTGTTCTGTGGTGGCCATTGTCCGTGAGCATGGAGACTGTGTGGGAGGAGCAGAGGCATGCCCAGAGACAAAGCAGCAGTAGTGGTGAGGCAGTGAGGCCTTGCAGAGTCCTGCTCTATAGCATAGTGGAGGCTGATGTCGTGCACTCACAGGCAGCAGTCAGCTGTTTCTAAAGAGCCGGACTTCCCTCCTTCAAACATTACTCCTGGTAGAGCATCTCATGCATGTGAGCAGCGGCAGTAGCGCTGAGCCCATAGTGAGTAGAGTAGTTACACTACACTCACTTGGAAGCTCTCTAGTCTCACAGATATCATACATACTCTAGTTATAGGAAATAATAGATGCAGAAGTGTTACATAAGAGACAAGAGAGGCATCTCATCAGAGTAGAACTGACTATGGAGCAGCTGGAGCATAAAACCTACTACCTCCCATGTACAGTACTGTAATATTTTACCATAGGAAAAGTTTGGGCTAGCAGGTTATTCATATGTACAGCGACTAAGGATTTAGACATCTCTTATTACTTTAGTTATTTAGCAAAGTAACTACCTGGATAGAGCTATTTCAGTGACCGGTATTTACAAGTAATTTGTTACTGGGATAATTACTACTTGTAGAATTGGAAGAAATATAACATTAACTAGTGAAACTTATAACTAGAATGCTGGAGCCATAGGGCCTGATTCAGAGCTGAACGCTCTGACCAGAGTGCTCGCTCTGAATCAGGGCCCTCCTACCTTTTTTTGGAGCGTCCTCATGGACGCTCGCATAGCTGTGGGTTGCCACCCACAGCTATAGCGAGCGTCCATGATGATGGTCGCGATGGTCTTGACCATCGCGACCATCGGGCTTGCGTCGGAGAACCTGCGGTAGGGTCTCACTGCCGCAAGCCCTGGAGTGATTTTGGCTCTATCAGAGCCAAAATCACTCCCACTGACATCACTAGTGATGTCAGTGGGGCCGGCTTGAGACGGTAGGCGTTCCCATGGGAACGCCTCCGTCTGGCAGGCACGCCCAGGGCACGCCCACCAAAGGGGGCGTGCTGTCAATCAACATCGACAGCACGCCCCCTTTGGTGCGAGACTCAGAGCGATGGAGAGCCCGTCGCTCTCCTGGTCTCGCGCATGCGCACGACGGAGCTCCCTCCATCGTGCGCATGCGCAGTGGGGGACATCGACCCGCTTGCGAGCGTACTGCTGCTCACGAGCGGGTCTGAATGACCCCCATTGTTCATTTATATTCTAGAAAATAATATACAAGGAAGTGCAATCAATTAACCCTTCTGGAGGATAACTGTTCTATGAGTCTGAGACTTGTCAATTTGTTAGCAGTATAAGACATCTGGACTTTGATAGGTAAAAGTGAGGGTTACACTTTGATGTAAAACACTGTTATTGTATAAGTTATGGAGGATGAATCAGAACTAACATAGTAATATATATATATAGTTCTCAGCACTAAGAGAATTACAATGGTCTCGCCCTCATTCATCCCATTTGTATATAAGCATAGCAAATGTTATGGTCATTGATGTAAAGTCTTGGAATAATACACTGTTATTATATTTAGCATTTGCTATAACTTTAATGTACTGTATGTAACTTTAAAATTGTTTTGCATATTTATGCATACTTTGTTGTATTGCTATGTATGTGTAAAGCATTAACCATTATATTTGCTTGTTAGGTTTATGATAACTTAGTAAATATATAAAGTGTTAAAATGTATCTATTCATGTGTTTACTTACCTCGGAGAGTGTGGAGAATATCATATGTCATACGATTTTAGGTAAGGTAAAGAAACATACTTACCTCAGGCTTATCCAGGCAAGCCTTAATACTATATACTATCCAAGCCAATGCATAATAGGGTTTTCCCAAGTAGGCCCAGACTACTATTGATACTTGGGTGGAGGCACTGAACTGATAAAGAAAAGGTACACCACTTAACATGATTTAAGGGTGGGTAAAACAAGATTACATAGGAGTTAGTAACCTGGTGTCCCTTTAGAGGGTAAAGGGGGTTACAGCAGCAGGGCCGTAGCTAGGGTAGTGCGGCCAGTGCCATCGCACAGGGCACCACAGGGCAGGGGGCGCTGTTTGGGCCTGTCAAATTTCTGTTTATTATCATTCTCACTTGTAGCTTCCTCTTATTTCATCCCCATCATCTCCTGGCCTCTCCTATCTCTTCCCTGGCCCTTCCCCATGAGACCATTTCCCTTTTTTGGGTGCATTATGTCCCTTTGAAAAATGAGGGGGGCGCCAATTCTCTTTCTGGCACAGGGCACCAAAAAGTCTAGTTACGGCTCTGTACAGCAGTTTTAGTAACCTTCTTTAATCCTGAAAATACATTGCATGTTCCTCTTTGTGATTCCGTGGGTTCTCTCTGGGTGCTCTGATTTCCTCCAAAATCATATTGCAGGGGAACTGGCAGCTGGCCAAAAAATGGATCCCTGTATGGGAGTGTGTGTGTATGTGTGCTAGAGAATTTTGACTGTAAGCGGCAATGGGCCGGGGACTGATGTGAATGACAAATATTCTCTCTGTAGACAGTGATGACTAGTGGCAAATCATGAACACTGCAACAGGACAGCAAGCTAACGATATTCACCTATTTGCAGGGCGGTATTTATAATGGGTGCAAGTTCCTACATCTGTGCTCCTGCTGAGTAACCTGCAAAATGTGAACTGTGTGGGGTCCTGAGGACTGAGTTTTGAGAACCTCTGGTATAGATGCAGCAACACTGTTGTGGTTACACAAAACAACTCATAAAGTTACACCCAGGGGCGTATCTATAATGGGTGCAGGGTGTGCGGGGTACACAGGCCCCTGGGTCCAGGGGGGCCCCGCACTGCACGCTCTGCACCCATACTATTACTTACCTCCGGAGTCCCACGTCGGAGCGGGGGTCCGGCACTGTAAAAACGACTGGAAATGCCGCCTCTGCCATTTTACAGGGAACATGGCCGCCGCCGCCATTTTCCCAGTGACCTGCACATACTCTATAGACTCTGGGTGCACTCTAGTGCCCAGAGTCTATAACTCTGGCGCTGGCCGCGCACATCTCAGTGCGCTGCCGGCCGCCGGACAGAGAGGAGGGGGCCCATGTCGGAGACTGCACACAGGCCCCCTCCTCTCTAGAAACGCCCCTGGTTACACCCATGTGTTATAGCTACAATGGGGTCACTACACCAGTGATCACATAATCATTGGCCCTCTTATAAATTATTATTATTATTAACCTTTATTTATATGGCGCCACAAGAGTTCCACAGCGCCTTACAAAGTACATAAACAAATGAGCACACAAGACATGTACATAGACAAATTAGCACACAAGAAAAACAGTTATTAACAGTACAAACAATGCAGGACAAATACACGATTTATACATTGCTGCATAACACTTAAATAAGCAGCATGGCGTCAGCAACCAAGGGTTAGGTGCTGTTGTTAAAGTAGGAGTAAGTGAAGGAGAAGCATATGAGGGAAGAGGGCCCTGCTCGTGAGAGCTTACATTCTAAAGGGACACATACATTCTAATTAACACATTAATAGGTTCTTTGCAGACAGCAAACCTGCATGTATTAGTCTGTACTTATATAACATTGTTATTTGTATCCCCCTTGTTCAGTGCTGCAGAACCCTTAGGATGCCTTATAAATTAAAGGTGATAATAATAATAATATAGACAAGGGTGACTAGTGGTGAAGCACGGATGCTGCATAAGGGTAGCAAAGACTAATCATAGTCACCTCAGGCTGCTGGGGTAGAACTCAGCGATCCCTTCTATCCTGGTGTTGCCGTAAGGATCCTCTCTGAGGGTCAAACATCCAGAGGACGGTCTTAGCAGATCCCGAACGGTTTCATTGTAGACCTGAAAATGTAATGAAGGAATAATCGCTCTCTGCAATACAAGCACGACAAGTGTGTAATCCACATTTACTCTCTAGAAAGGACTTGGGTTACTTGTGGTTCTCCAGATGCTGTATATCACGAGGAAAGGAATTCTAAGCAGAGTAGGGGTCCCCCTCAAACTTTGCTAGGGGGTCTGATGAATGCTAGTTATGCCCCTGATTGCACAAATAGAGGGGTTATTTACATCACTCTGTGTAGTTGCATCCGGCCCTACAGCACCAGCAATAGACGCACATCCCCAAATCTGACTATGCATCATGTCTAAATGTGCTGCAATATACTTGGCCTACGCATGTTTGCCGCTGCCTATGCATGTGCAGTATGTAAATAGTACATATCTTATGCAGAAACCCCCAGAGTTCCATCCAACTCCAAATAAGACACATAGAATATAAACCAAGCACATATTACTCACATATTTACCTCAGCATAGGACAATGAAACAGAGAATTTATTCTGCCCTCTCTGCACCTCAATGGTCTTATATAGATCTTTCAGAGTGCGGAAATATCACTCCGGGCTCATGGCCATTGTCCATCATGGTAAATGTCTTCCCGGTGCCTGTAATAAATATAAAGGTATTAGGCATACACTCACTGATGTTACAAGAAAGAATGGCAGATATGTAATTATACAATATGTCATGTCAGTAAATAACAGTGACAGACATCATGTGACTAAGCCAATATTCATCAGGATGCTGCTCATCAGTTCACTCTCTCAGGGATGTCACCACTTGTTAGTGAATGGATAGACTGTGCACTATTGTATATTTGTTCTGTCCATAAAATGCTGCCTAACAAATTTGGTGATGGGTGCACCTATTCCCTGGTCGGTGAGAGTTAGAAGCAGTGGTATTCACAAGCTACCATGCACCTAACGCCTCACTTTCTGGAACAATATGGATAATTGCACAGCCCATAAGGAAACTACTAGCTCACAATTACTAACAGTACAGATGGTCTACATGTTTTACCACCACTCATTTCACCAGCTCACTACTTTTACAAATACAATATAAACAATTACACTTA
This sequence comes from Taudactylus pleione, assembly GCA_031769625.1. Lineage (NCBI taxonomy): Eukaryota > Metazoa > Chordata > Amphibia > Anura > Myobatrachidae > Taudactylus > Taudactylus pleione. The sequence continues at coordinate 458,215 of JAUIMM010000711.1, forward strand.
TGATTTAATAATATTAAGTTTACCTGTTGGGCCATAGGCAAATATGGCAGCATTGTACCCCAAAATGATATCATCCACTAGGTTCTTCATGGTGGACTGATAGACATGCTCCTGAAATGAGACACATTTATTGATGCTACATAAGCAATCATGCAAACATTTTTTAAAACATGCTCTATACTGAATAAGGAGAAATGACAGCTGTACAGGCATTAATGTCTGATGCTACATTCACATGTGAAGATAAATTGTTCTCATGCGCTATTTTACTCCCTTAAAAGATGCAGCATGAGCAGCGCTGCCATATGTATAATGGGTGTAGGGTGTGTGGTGCACGTGGGCACCTGAATCCAGGGGGGTTCACACTGCTCTCCATACACCCAATGAATGTAATTACCATGCAGCAGGCTTGCCTACCCTCCCGATTTGGCCGGGAGCCTCCCCGGGAAGGCAGGCAAGCCTCCCGCAAGCCGCCATCCCTCCCTACCCCCCTGCAGAGTTACTAGGGAAACCCCCGCAGCGGGGAGGCCCGAAAATGCGATTCGTGTTGAATCGCGTCATCTTGGCCCCGCCCCCCGCTTTACAATGCCGTTTACTCCGGCATTGTGATAAAGGGGCGGAGCCGCGATGACGCCATCTCGCGGCCACACCCCCGGCCCGCACTGGCCACGCCCCCGCAATGGCGTTATAGTGTGGCCACGCCCCCCGCTGTAAGCTGACATTCAGCCCCCACCCGGAAGGAGGAAGCTGAATGTCGGCAAGTATGCCATGCAGCCGTCTCAAAAGAAATCTACCTTGTGGCACCATGTTCCTGGTGATACATGCATGCACAATAGGCTCTGGCACAGTACCAGAGACTACACCTCATGTACAATGGTTTGGGGGGACCCTTTCAGAGACTGCAAACAGGAACCCTCCTCTCATAAGATATACCTGAGTACTGTGTTATATATACTATTAACTTTTATTATTCATTGTAAATATCAGTGGCATCCACTGCTGAAAAGGGGGCGTAGCCATGCAGGCAGGGGTGTGGCCTTGTGAGCAGAGGTTGTAGCCTTGCGGCCCAATCCCTCATGCCTATTACTTGGGTGGGGGCGGGGAGGTGCAGGAGGTACCTGTGTGCAGTGCTGGTTGGCTCCCTCAGTGTCAGGAGCCGAGTGCAGCACTTAATGATGCAGTGCAGCACCCGGCCCCTGTCAGTGAGGGGCATACTTGCCTACTCTCCCGGGACTGTCGGGAGCCTCCCGAAAATCGGGTGCCGCTCCCGACACCCCGCAAGACTAGACAAGTCTCCCGGAATGGATGCCGGCACCCCTCTATCCCCCGCGCCAGCCGCAAAAGTGGGCGGTGCGGGGGTGTGATGACGCGATTCGCGCTGAATCGCGTCATCGTAGCCCCGCCCCCTGTCTTATAATGCCAGTAATATTGGCATTATAAAGCGGGGGGCGGGGCCACGATGACGCGGTCGTGTCGGCACGCCCCCGCTCCGCCTCTTTGACCCGCCCCCATCCTCCCTGCTGGACGTACCTGCCAGCCCCCTCCCGGATTCTCCAGCCTAAAAGTCGGCAAGTATGGTGAGGGGGAGTCTGCACCTTGGTGTCACCCCTCAGCGGGTGACACCAGGGTGCAGACCGCACCCCCCTTGTGATGCCACTGATCTCAGAATTACAATCACCTGGGTAGCTGCTTGATCAAACACCTCATTAAAGGTAAACATCCTCTCTCTGGTCCTGCAGCAACGCAGGACATCATCAGGATCCTTGCCAGGGTCCTGCAGTAGTACTGTCTGTAAGGAAAGAGAAGACATGTTCACTATATGTCACCAGGTCCTACAAGCACCTCTTCGGCTGGAGCAGAACATCTTAAGTCCAGTTTGTATTAATGGATGATGGCGAAGTCACACATAGGAACGGGATCCGGGCGTATAAAGTGATATTTGTCAGGATTTAAGCACAGTTTCCAGAAACATTTTACTGATATTTATAAAAACTCTACTAGTCACTGGTTCTTAGGCCCTTAAGAGACAGTATGGTCTACCTCATAAGCCTGGGGGGTTTGTCCAATTGTAAGTGAGATATATTGTAATAACTTATTGGATTGTGCCTCAAGTGTTTTGCTACCTATTGTGGAACTACAAGTCTCAGCATACCCTCATTATTGCGGGGAAATGCCATATGTTACTATCCATAAAATATGTGCATGACATCTTTTTTCCTTACTTAACCGAGAGCCCTGGATTGGGCAGATAGCGCAAGATGGAAGATGTTATCCGGCCTCTCTGCAGTATAAACATAGATACATCTCCTATCACTATCTTCATAGGATATAGCAATAGCTGGTGTGGTGCTGCATGTGTAACCTAGGGGTGTGTGATCATGCAGACCAATAGGAGGCCATAAGCAGAGAGCTCACCAATTCCTACTGGTCTGTGAGGTCACACCCCTGTCTGACAAATAGAACCAGCTGGTTAGTAAGAGGGAGGAACAGCTTAGGAGCCCTGCAATGGTGTTTTGCAGCAGGCCCAGCATTTGCATAGTCCAGCAATGGTCCATGATTTCTCCATATCTTGTGCACAGAGAGACAAAACCTGGCACTATCTGAGCAGCAGGTCATTACTCTAATTTGCTTATGGGTAAATGGGGACCTTGGATAGCAATCCACCTCTGATACACAAAGCAAAATATTTAGTTTTTATCATATTTATTTATTTATAAACAAATATATATACAATATGAAAAATCAAAGTAAATATGCTGTAACATAAAATAATGGGCTTCATTCAGACCCGGTCGCAAGCGCTGAACGTTCGCAACCGGGTCGATGTTTGCCCACTGGGCATGCGCATATATCTGTAGATGATGGTCGCTCGTCTACATTAAATGACCATCATCTTCAGGCAGCCGCGGGTCCCGCTGGCCAGCTGCTGCTACATGTGTCAGTGTGTATCTTTAAAGAGAAGCTTCACTTCCTTAATTTTATTAAATACAGTTTGTGCAAAGCCCCCATTAAATCCTATAGGTGTTGCAGCACTGTTATTAGAGAAAAGAATAGAAGGAGAAATCAGTGATTTCTCCGCACTTTTCTTTTTTCTACATAGTGACAAAAATGGCAGAGAAGAGATTATTGTTTTTGCTTACTAAATAGAGCCCATAGGGGTCTATTTACTAAGCAGTGTTAGGCAGACTTGCCTACCTTTAGGCTGTCCCTTCCAGGAGGGGACAGCCTGGACGACACTCTGTACACAGCAGGTAGGCGGAGCGGGGGGCGTGGCAGCTCAACACGTCATCGTGGTCCTGCCCCCCACTGTGCAGAGCCCGTAATACAGGCACTGTACTGCGGGGGGCGGGGTTTCGATGACGTGATTTAACGCGAATCGCGTCATCTGATCCCCCAGGCTGCATACTAAGTGGCCGGCAACGGGGGGTGCGGGATGGCTGCGGCTGGTTCCGGGACACTTGCCTTGCCTTCCGGATGGTCGGGAGTGGCACCCGATTTTCGGGAGGCTCCCGACCAAATCGGGAGGGTAGGCAAGTATGGTGTTAGGAGACATAGTGAAAAGTGATAAGGGACCAGCCAATCAGCTCCTAACTGTCATTTTTCAAACAGAGGGGTCTATTTACTAAGCAGTGTTAGGAGACAGAGTGAAAAGTGATAAGGTGCCAGCCAATCAGCTCCCAACTTTCATCTCACAGGCTGTGTTTGAAAAATAACAGTTGGAAGCTGATTGGCTGGCACCTTATCACTTTTGACTCTGTCTCATAACACTGCTTAGTAAATAGAGCCCTTAATATCTAACCTATATATCAGACTTTTTCTGTACTACCTCATACACAACACAGCTTAGCAGCAAATTTATATTAGGGGTGTGCACCGGCCACTTTTCGTGTTTTGTGTTTTGGTTTTGGATCTGGATCTTTCTTCGTGTTTTGGATCTGGATTGGTTTTGCCAAAACCACCCTTCCGTGTTTTGGGTTCTGGGTTTTGTGTTTTGGATCTGTATTTTTTTTTAAAAAAAGCATAAAAACAGCTAAAATCACAGAATTTGTAGGTTTTTCTGCTCCTATGCTATTATTAACCTCAATAACCTTAATTTCCACTAATTTCCAGTCTATTCTGAACACCTCACACCTCACAATAGTGTTTTTATGTCCAAAAGGTTGCACTGAGGTAGCTGGATGACTATGCTAAGCAACACGAGTGGGCGGCACAAACACGTGACCCATCTAGGCGTGATACTGCAGTGGCAGACAGGATGACAGTTTGAAAAACTAGGCCCCAAACTGTACATAATGCAAAGAAAAAAAAGAGGTGCAAGATGGAATTGTCCTTGGGCCCTCCCACCCACCCTTATGTTGTATAAACAGGACATGCACACTTTAACAAACCAATCATTTCAGCGCCAGGGTCTGCCACACAACTGTGGCTGAAATGATTGGTTCGTTTGGGCCCCCACAAAACAAGCTGGCAATTAATCTGTCCCTGCACAAACTGGCTCTACGGAGGCAAGATGTCATCCTCATCCTCCTCATCCACCGATTCCTCACCCTCTTCAGTGTGTACATCCTCATCCTCACAAAGTATTAACTCATCCCCACTTGAATCCACCACCACAGGTCCCTCTGTACGTTCTGGAGGCTGGTCTCCCTGGAAGAGCTGATAATTCATTTTGATGAACATCATCTTCTCCACATTCTGTGGAAGCAACCTCCTACGCCTTTCACTGACAAGGTTCCCGGCTGCACTAAACACTCTTTCGGAGTACACACTGGAGGGGGGGCAACTCAGGTAAAATAGAGCCAGTTTGTACAGGGGCCTCCAAATTGCCTCTTTTTCCTGCCAGTACAGGTATGGACTGTCTGACATGCCTACTTGGATGCTGTCACCGATGTAATCCTCCACCATTCTGTCAATGGTGACAGTATCATATGCAGTGACAGTAGACATGTCAGAAATTGTTGCCAGGTCCTTCAGTCCGGACCAGATGTCCAAACTTGGTCCTGCCTGCCCTGCATCACCGCCAGCGGGTTGCTTAGGATACCTAAGTTTTTTCCTGGCAGCCCCAGTTGCGGGAGAAAATGAAGAAGGAGCTGTTGACATGTCACGTTCCGCTTCAGCTGACAGTGTGTTCACCAGCAGGTCTTTGCACCTCTGCAGGCTTGTGTCGGCCGGAAAGAGAGACACCGCATAGGCTTTAAACCTAGGATCGAGCACGGTGGCCAAAATGTAGTTGTCTGATTTCAACAGATTGACCACCCTGGAATCCTGGCAAAGCGAATGAAGGGCTTCATCCACAAGTCCCACATGCCGAGCGGAATCGCTCCGTCTTAGCTCCTCCTTCACTTTCTCCAGCTGCTTCTGCAAAAGCCTGATGAGGGGAATGACCTGACTCAAGCTGGCAGTGTCTGAACTGACTTCACGTGTGGCAAGTTCGAAGGGCTGGAGAACCTTGCACAACACGGAAATCATTCTCCACTGCGCTTGAGTCAGGTGCATACCCCCTCCTTTGCCTATGTCATAGGTGGATGTATAGGCTTGAATGGCCTTTTGCTGCTCCTCCATCCTCTGAAGCATATAGAGGGTTGAGTTCCACCGCGTCACAACCTCTTGCTTCAGGTGATGGTGGGGCAGGTTCAAGAGTGTTTGCTGGCGCTTCAGTCTTCGGCACGCAGTCGCTGAATGGCGAAAGTGGCCTGAAATTTTTCGGGCCACCCAAAGCGTCTCCTGCACGCCCCTGTCGCTTTTCAGAAAATTCTGCACCACCAAGTTTATTGTGTGAGCAAAACATGGGATGTGCAGGAATTTGCCCAGATGTAATGCCCGCACAATATTGGTGGCGTTGTCAGATATCACAAATCCCCAGGAGAGTCTAAGTGGGGTAAGCCACTGGGCGATGATTTCCCTCAGTTTCTCTAAGAGGTTGTCGGCGGTGTGCCTCTTACTGAAACCGGTGATACACAGCGTAGCCTGCCTTGGAACGAGCTGGCGTTTCTGAGATGCTGCGACTGGTGACGCTGCTGCTGTTGCTGCGTAAGGTGATACATCTACCCAGTGGGCTGTCACAGTCATATAGTCCTTAGTCTGCCCTGTTCCGCTTGTCCACATGTCCGTGGTTAAGTGGACATTGGGTACAACGGCATTTTTCAGGACACTGAGGACACTTTTTCTGACGTTTCTGTACAGTCTCGGTATCGCCTGCCTAGTGAAGTGGAATCTAGACGGGATTTGGAACCGGGGACACACTACCTCCATCTATTGTCTAAATCTCACTGCACTAATGGCGGATAGCGGACGCACGTCTAACACCAACATAGCAGTCAAGGCCTCAGTTATACGTTTTGCTTCAGGATGACTGCTGTCGTACCTCATCCTCCTCGCTAAGGACTGTTGGAGGGTCAATTGTTTAGTAAAAGTAGTGGTGTTCCTACTTCCTCTCTGGGATGTTGAACGACTCCCAGCAGCAGCAACAGCAGCAGCGGCAGCAGGAGGCATAGCAATGCAGGATCCTCCGGAGGAATCCGGGATAGGAGAGTCAGTCATGCCAGTGACATGGCCTGCAGGACTACTTCCGATCCTGACTAAGGAGGAAATTGACGAGGAGGGAGTTGACGGTGTGGTTTGCAGGCGCTTGGATACAACAGGACAATGGGATTTAGGTGTCCCTGGACTGCTTACGGTCTTAGCCAAAGTTTCTGAACTTGACAGTAACTTATTATTAACGCGCTGCAGGTGCCGTATAAGGGAGGATGTTCCTAGGTGGTTAACGTCCCTACCCCTACTTATTCCACCTTTACATAAGGTACATATGGCAAGACAGTTGTTGTCCTGATTTGGATAGAAATATTGCCAGACCAAAGAGGTGGAATGTTTGGTCTTCTGCCCAGGCATGACCGTGATGGGCTTTTTCATCCCACGGACAACAACTGTCTCCCCCGGAGCCTGATTTAAACAAACCACATCACCATCAGAATCCTCCTCGCCAACTTCCTCCTCAGCGCCAGCTACACCAGTATCCTCATCCTGTTGTACTTCAACAGTGACATCTTCAATTTGCATATCAGCAAGTGGACTGTGGGTGCTCCTTTCAGCACTTGCAGGGGGCGTGCAAATGGTGGAAAGAGCCACCTCTTCCCGTCCAGTGCTGGGAAGGTCAGGCATCGCAACCACCACCACACTTGGACTCTCCTTGGGGATTTGTGATATCTTCTTAGAAAGCACAGTTCTTCGCTGTGCTTTTGCCAGCTTAACTCTTTTGATTTTTTTAGTGGGAGGAGGGCTTCCATCGTCATGTGAAGCTGGACCACTAGTCATGAACATACTAGGGATCGACCTTAGCCGTTCCTTGCCACTCTGTGTCGTAAATGGCATATTGGCAAGTTTACGTTTCTCTTCAGCTGATTTAAATGTTTTTTTCAAGGTCATTTTCCTGAACTTTGTCATTTGGGATTGTATGTGCCCTCTATTATGACATTGGGCATCGGCCTTGGCAGACGACGTTGATGGCATGTTATCGTCTATGTCATGACTAGTGGCAGCAGCTTCAGCACTAGGAGGAAGTGGTTCTTGATCTTTCTCTATTTTATTTTATCGGAGAAAGTTTGGTCCTCCATTTATGTTATATCGATTTGATATATACGTCCGGCTAAACACAGAAAATACTTTTTTTTTTGGTTTGAACTGGAGTGTACTTTGGGGGTTACAGCACCCTTTAACGGTCAAGCCAGCCGGCCCTTTACTTATGACACAGGCGCACGCTTGGCACTACTTTGTTGATGCACGTGCGGCTACTGCGCACACAATTCACAAACACACAAAAAATATTATTTTTTTGGTTTGAACTGGAGTGTACTTTGGGGGTTACAGCACCCTTTATCGGTCAAGCCAGCCGGCCCTTTACTTATGATACAGGCGCACGTTTGGCACTACTTTGTTGATGCACGTGCGGCTACTGCGCACACAATTCACAAACACACAAAAAATATTATTTTTTTGGTTTGAACTGGAGTGTACTTTGGGGGTTACAGCACCCTTTAACGGTCAAGCCAGCCGGCCCTTTACTTATGACACAGGCGCACGTTTGGCACTACTTTGTTGATGCACGTGCGGCTACTGCGCACACAATTCACAAACACAGAAAATATATATTTTTTTGGTTTGGACTGGAGTGTACTTTGGGGGTTACAGCACCCTTTAACGGTCAAGCCAGCCGGCCCTTTACTTATGACACAGGCGCACGCTTGGCACTACTTTGTTGATGCACGTGCGGCTACTGCGCACACAATTCACAAACACAGAAAATATATATTTTTTGGTTTGGAGTGTACTTTGGGGGTTACAGCACCCTTTAACGGTCAAGCCAGCCGGCCCTTTACTTATGACACAGGTGCACGCTTGGCACTACTTTGTTGATGCACGTGCGGCTACTGCGCACACAATTCACAAACACAGAAAATATATATTTTTTGGTTTGGAGTGTACTTTGGGGGTTACAGCACCCTTTAACGGTCAAGCCAGCCGGCCCTTTACTTATGACACAGGTGCACGCTTGGCACTACTTTGTTGATGCACGTGCGGCTACTGCGCACACAATTCACAAACACAGAAAATAATTTTTTTTTTGGTTTGGACTGGAGTGTACTTTGGGGGTTACAGCACCCTTTAACGGTCAAGCCAGCCGGCCCTTTACTTATGACACAGGCGCACGCTTGGCACTACTTTGTTGATGCACGTGCGGCTACTGCGCACACAATTCACAAACACAGAAAATATTTTTTTTTTGGGTTTGGACTGGAGTGTACTTTGGGGGTTACAGCACCCTTTAACGGTCAAGCCAGCCGGCCCTTTACTTATGACACAGGCGCACGCTTGGCACTACTTTGTTGATGCACGTGCGGCTACTGCGCACACAATTCACAAACACAGAAAATATTATTTTTTTGGTTTGGAGTGTACTTTGGGGGTTACAGCACCCTTTAACGGTCAAGCCAGCCGGCCCTTTACTTATGACACAGGCGCACGCTTGGCACTGCTTTGTTGATGCACGTGCGGCTACTGCGCACACAATTCACAAACACAGAAAATATTTTTTTTTTTGGTTTGGACTGGAGTGTACTTTGGGGGTTACAGCACCCTTTAACGGTCAAACCAGCCGGCCCTTTACTTATGACACAGGCGCACGCTTGGCACTACTTTGTTGATGCACGTGCGGCTACTGCGCACACAATTCACAAACACAGAAAATAATTTTTTTTTTGGTTTGGACTGGAGTGTACTTTTGGGGTTACAGCACCCTTTAATGGTCAAGCCAGCTGGCCCATTACTTATGACACAGGCACACGCTTGGCACTACTTTGTTGATGCACGTGCGGCTACTGCGCACACAATTCACAAACACAGAAAATATATATTTTTTTGGTTTGGACTGGAGTGTACTTTGGGGGTTACAGCACCCTTTAACGGTCAAGCCAGCCGGCCCTTTACTTATGACACAGGCGCACGCTTGGCACTACTTTGTTGATGCACGTGCGGCTACTGCGCACACAATTCACAAACACAGAAAATATTATTTTTTTGGTTTGGAGTGTACTTTGGGGGTTACAGCTCCCTTTAACGGTCAAGCCAGCCGGCCCTTTACTTATGACACAGGCGCACGTTTGGCACTACTTTGTTGATGCACGTGCGGCTACTGCGCACACAATTCACAAACACAGAAAATAATTTTTTTTTTGGTTTGGACTGGAGAGTACTTTGGGTGTTACAGCACCCTTTAACGGTCAAGCCAGCCGGCCCTTTACTTATGACACAGGCGCATGCTTGGCACTACTTTGTTGATGCACGTGCGGCTACTGCGCACACAATTCACAAACACAGAAAATAATTTTTTTTTTGGTTTGGACTGGAGTGTACTTTGGGGGTTACAGCACCCTTTAACGGTCAAGCCAGCTGGCCCTTTACTTATGACACAGGCGCACGCTTGGCACTACTTTGTTGATGCACGTGCGGCTACTGCGCACACAATTCACAAACACAGAAAATATATATTTTTTTGGTTTGGACTGGAGTGTACTTTGGGGGTTACAGCACCCTTTAACGGTCAAGCCAGCCGGCCCTTTACTTATGACACAGGCGCACGCTTGGCACTACTTTGTTGATGCACGTGCGGCTACTGCGCACACAATTCACAAACACACAAAAAATATTATTTTTTTGGTTTGGACTGGAGTGTACTTTGGGGGTTACAGCACCCTTTAACGGTCAAGCCAGCCGGCCCTTTACTTATGACACAGGCGCACGCTTGGCACTACTTTGTTGATGCACGTGCGGCGACTGCTCAAACAATTCACAAACACAGAAAATATATATTTTTTTGGTTTGGACTGGAGTGTACTTTGGGGGTTACAGCACCCTTTAATGGTCAAGCCAGCCGGCCCTTTACTTATGACACAGGCGCACGCTTGGCACTACTTTGTTGATGCACGTGCGGCTACTGCGCACACAATTCACAAACACACAAAAAATATTATTTTTTTAGCACTTGGGCGGAGCTCCCCTGATGGACAGAGCACCCCCTGGACAACACTACAGCACCCCTTTAGGACTGGGACACTGCACAGGACTTTGGAGTGGACACAGCCCCTATGGAGAACTGACTGCACAACACAGTCCAGCCAGCCCCTATGGACTTTGAAGTAGTGGACACAGCCCCTATTAACAACAGCAGCACAGCACAACACAGCCAGCCCCTATGGACTTTGAAGTAGTGGACAACAGCAGCACAGCGCAGCACAGCACAGCACAACACTACTCTGCACTACACTACACTACACTACACAGCCCTGCCAGCCCTAACTCCCACCCTCCCTCTTCACTGTCCACAGCCGAGTGAGAAAATGGCGCCGACGCGGGTACCTTATATAGGTTCCAAAACCCGCGAGACTCGGAAGGTGGGATGATGACGTTTTGCCTCGATTTCAGATCCGAGTCAGGCGGGAAAAGTCGAGCCTGACTCGGATCGGCCTCGGATCGGGGGGGCTCGGGGGGGTTCGGATTTCAGAAATCCGAACCCGCTCACCCCTAATTTATATCCATATCTCTCACCACCCCTTGTACTCCCAGATCTGGTCCCAAGACAAGACTCGTTCCCTTATGGGCGCCTCAAGCTCCTTTACCCTCCCAGTTTACCACTGTGTGCATGTGTTCATTATGTATACACTGTATATATATATATATATATATATATATATATATATATATATATATATATATTAGGGATGTGCAAGCTCGGATAGGTTCGAGTTTGCACGTGGAGTTCGGATTTTTCCCTCCAAAAAAACGGAACTCAGAAAGAGGCAAAACGTCATCTTGCATGGACGAACATCATCATTCCTGGACAAAAACCTATCCGAGCCTGCACATCCCTAATATATATATATATATATATATATATATACATATATATATATATTAGGGGTGTGCACCGGCCACTTTTCATGTTTTGTGTTTTGGTTTTGGATCTGGATCTTTCTTCGTGTTTTGGATCTGGATTGGTTTTGCCAAAACCACCCTTCCGTGTTTTGGGTTCTTGGTTTTGTGTTTTGGATCTGTATTTTTTTTTAAAAAAAGCATAAAAACAGGTAAAATCACAGAATTTGTGTGTTTTTCTGCTCCTATGCTATTATTAACCTCAATAACCTTAATTTCCACTCATTTCCAGTCTATTCTGAACACCTCACACCTCACAATAGTGTTTTTATGTCCAAAAGGTTGCACTGAGGTAGCTGGATGACTATGCTAAGAGATACGAGTGGGCGGCACAAACACGTGGCCCATCTAGGCGTGATACTGCAGTGGCAGACAGGATGGCAGTTTGAAAAACTAGGCCCCAAACAGTACATAATTCAAAGAAAAAAAAGAGGTGCAAGATGGAATTGTCCTTGGGCCCTCCCACCCACCGTTATGTTGTATAAACAGGACATGCACACTTTAACAAACCAAACATTTCAGCGCCGGGGTCTGCCACACGACTGTGGCTGAAATGATTGGTTCGTTTGGGCCCCCACAAAACAAGCTGGCAATTAATCTGTCCCTGCACAAACTGGCTCTACGAAGGCAAGATGTCGTCCTCATCCACCGATTCCTCACCCTCTTCAGTGTTGTGTACATCCTCATCCTCACAGAGTATTAATTCGTCCCCGCTGGAATCCACAACCACAGGTCCCTCTGTACGTTCAGGAGGCTGGTCTCCCTGGAAGAGTTGATAATTCATTTTATGAACATCATCTTCTCCACATTTTGTAGAAGCAACCTCCTACGCCTTTCGCTGACAAGGTTCCCGGCTGCACTAAACACTCTTTCGGAGTACACACTGGAGGGGGGGCAACTCAGGTAAAATAGAGCCAGTTTGTACAGGGACCTCCAAATTGCTTCTTTTTCCTGCCAGTACAGGTACGGACTGTCTGACATGCCTACTTGGATGTTGTCACCGATGTTATCCTTTAACAGACAGACGCACGCTTGTCGCTGCTGTTTTAAGGATGCAGGTGCGGCTACAGCCCACACATTTCACAAAGACAGAAAAAAAAAGAAGAATATTTTTATTGTTTGTGGAGCGCACTTTGAGGGTTACACCACCCTTTAACAGACAGACGCACGCTTGTCGCTGCTGCTTTGAGGACAGTATCATATGCAGTGACAGTAGACTTGTCAGAAATTGTTGGCACGTCCTTCAGTCCGGACCAGATGTCCAAACCGGCCCTTGACTTATGACACAGGCGCACGCTTGACGCTGCTACTGTGTTGATGCACGTGCGACTACATTGCACACAAGTCACAAACACATAAAAAAAATAGTTTTTTATTTTTTGGAGCACTTTGAGGGTTACACCACCCTTTAACAGACAGAAGCACGCTTGTCGCTGCTGCTTTGAGGATGCAAGTGCGACTACAGCCCACACAATTCACAAAGACAGAAAAAAAAAGAAGAATATTTTTATTGTTTGTGGAGCGCACTTTGAGGGTTACACCACCCTTTAACAGACAGATGCACGCTTGTCGCTGCTGCTTTGAGGATGCAGGTGGAATCTAGACAGGATTTGGAACCGGGGACACACTACCTCCATCAATTGTCTAAATCCCACTGCACTAATGGCGGATACCGGACGCACGTCTAACACCAACATAGCAGTCAAGGCCTCAGTTATACGTTTTGCTTCAGGATGACTGCTGTCGTACTTCATCCTCATCGCTAGGGACTGTTGGAGGGTCAATTGTTTAGTAAAAGTAGTGGTGTTCCTACTTCCTCTCTGGGATAGTGAACAACTCCCAGCAGCAGCAACAGCACTAGGAGGAAGTGGTTCCTGATCTTTCCCTATTTTATTTTTATCGGAGAAAGTTTGGTCCTCCATTTATGTTATATTGATATATATGTGCGGCTAAGGCGCACACAAACACAGAAAATATTTTTTTATTTTTGCTGGAGAGTAGTGCACTTTGTGGGTTACAGTGAGAAATGAGCCAGCCGGTTCTTTACTTATGGGACACAGGTGCACGCTTGGCGCAGCTCCTTTGTTGATGCACGTGCAGCCACAGTGCACACAATTCACAAACACAGAAAATATTTTTTTTATTTGGTTTGGAGTGTACTTTGGGGGTTACAGCACCCTTTAATGGTCAAGCCAGCCGGTCCTTTACTTATGACACAGGCGCACGCTTGGCACTACTTTGTTGATGCACGTGCGGCTACTGCGCACACAATTCACAAACACAGAAAATATTTTTTTATTTGGTTTGGAGTGTACTTTGGGGGTTACTGCACCCTTTAACAGACAGACGCACGCTTGTCGCTGCTGCTTTAAGGATGCAGGTGCGGCTACAGCCCACACAATTCACAAAGACAGAAAAAAAAGAAGAATATTTTTATTGTTTGTGGAGCGCACTTTGAGGGTTACACCACCCTTTAACAGACAGACGCACGCTTGTCGCTGCTGCTTTAAGGATGCAGGTGCGGCTACAGCCCACACATTTCAAAAAGACAGAAAAAAAAATAAGAATTTTTTTATTGTTTGTGGAGCGCACTTTGAGGGTTACACCACCCTTTAACAGACAGATGCACGCTTGTCGCTGCTGCTTTGAGGATGCAGGTGGAATCTAGACAGGATTTGGAACCGGGGACACACTACCTCCATCAATTGTCTAAATCCCACTGCACTAATGGCGGATACCGGACGCACGTCTAACACCAACATAGCAGTCAAGGCCTCAGTTATACGTTTTGCTTCAGGATGACTGCTGTCGTACTTCATCCTCATCGCTAGGGACTGTTGGAGGGTCAATTGTTTAGTAAAAGTAGTGGTGTTCCTACTTCCTCTCTGGGATAGAGAACAACTCCCAGCAGCAGCAACAGCACTAGGAGGAAGTGGTTCCTGATCTTTCCCTATTTTATTTTTATCGGAGAAAGTTTGGTCCTCCATTTATGTTATATTGATATATATGTGCGGCTAAGGCGCACACAAACACAGAAAATATTTTTTTATTTTTGCTGGAGAGTAGTGCACTTTGTGGGTTACAGTGAGAAATGAGCCAGCCGGTTCTTTACTTATGGGACACAGGTGCACGCTTGGCGCAGCTCCTTTGTTGATGCACGTGCAGCCACAGTGCACACAATTCACAAACACAGAAAATATTTTTTTTATTTGGTTTGGAGTGTACTTTGGGGGTTACAGCACCCTTTAATGGTCAAGCCAGCCGGTCCTTTACTTATGACACAGGCGCACGCTTGGCACTACTTTGTTGATGCACGTGCGGCTACTGCGCACACAATTCACAAACACAGAAAATATTTTTTTATTTGGTTTGGAGTGTACTTTGGGGGTTACTGCACCCTTTAACGGTCAAGCCAGCCGGCCCTTTACTTATGACACAGGCGCACGCTTGGCATTACTTTGTTGATGCACATGCGGCTACTGCGCACACAATTCACAAACACAGAAAATATTTTTTTATTTGGTTTGGAGTGTACTTTGGGGGTTACAGCACCCTTTAACGGTCAAGCCAGCCGGCCCTTTACTTATGACACAGGCGCACGCTTGGCACTACTTTGTTGATGCACGTGCGGCTACTGTGCACACAATTCACAAACACAGAAAATATTTTTTTATTTGGTTTGGAGTGTACTTTGGGAGTTACAGCACCCTTTAACGGTCAAGCCAGCCGGCCCTTTACTTATGACACAGGCGCACGCTTGGCACTAATTTGTTGATGCACGTGCGGCTACTGCGCACACAATTCACAAACACAGAAAATATTTTTTAATTTGGTTTGGAGTGTACTTTGGGGGTTACAGCACCCTTTAACGGTCAAGCCAGCTGGCCCTTTACTTATGACACAGGCGCACGCTTGGCACTACTTTGTTGATGCACGTGCGGCTACTGCGCACACAATTCACAAACACAGAAAATATTTTTTTATTTGGTTTGGAGTGTACTTTGGGGGTTACAGCACCCTTTAACGGTCAAGCCAGCCGGCCCTTTACTTATGACACAGGCGCACGCTTGGCATTACTTTATTGATGCACGTGCGGCTACTGCGCACACAATTCACAAACACAGAAAATATTTTTTTATTTGGTTTGGAGTGTACTTTGGGGGTTACAGCACCCTTTAACGGTCAAGCCAGCCGGCCCTTTACTTATGACACAGGCGCACGCTTGGCACTACTTTGTTGATGCACGTGCGGCTACTGCGCACACAATTCACAAACACAGAAAAAAAATATTTTTTTTTAGCACTTGGGGGGAGCACCCCTGATGGACAGAGCACCCCTTGGACAACACCACAGCACCCCTTTAGGACGGGGACACTGCACAGGACTTTGGAGTGGACACAGCCCCTATGGACAACTGACTGCACAACACAGTCCAGCCAGCCCCTATGGACTTTGAAGTAGTGGACACAGCCCCTATGGACAACAGCAGCACAGCGCAGCACAACACTACTCTGCACTACACTACACTACACAGCCCAGCCAGCCCTAACTCCCACCCTCCCTCTTCACTGTCCACAGCCGAGTGAGAAAATGGCGCCGACGCGGGTACCTTATATAGGATCCAAAACCCGCGAGATCCGGAAGGCGGGATGATGACGTTTTGCCTCGATTTCAGATCCGAGTCAGGCGGGAAAAGTCCAGCCTGACTCGGATCGGCCTCGGATCGGGGGGGCTCGGGGGGGTTCGGATTTCAGAAATCCAAACCCGCTCACCCCTAATATATATATATATATAGGAACCAGCGTGCACCCGGCACTCAGTCAATGGCAATAATGCTCCGGTGCCCTTCCAGAAAAGGGAAATATAGCATGTAGAAAGCGGACGGCACTCGTGGAGACTCAATGAAAAAATAACGATGAAGCAACTGACCTTCAGCACAGTTGCTTTATCGTTATTTTTTCATTGAGTCTCCACGAGTGCCGTCCGCTTTCTACATGATATATATATATATATATATATATATATATATATATATATATATATAGTAAGTCCTTTTAGAGGAGCCTTTCCAGAAATAAATAACAGGCGCTGGTATTGTGGACTTAGCTGTTGTACATTGCTACCAATTCAGTTTTAGCACTGTGTTTTAGTAAGTTATTGCCAAGTATTCAGTAATAGCAATATAAATAATATATAATAAAAATGACACACACACACATATTACAATCACACACACACACACACATACCTGTGTCCCAGCACCTGCTCAATGAATCTGGCAGGCGCCAGGAACAGCACATGAGCGGCAGTGGTGCCACGCATGCGCATTACACCAGCTTCTCGGGGCTGCATCATGCTTGCCTACCCTCCCGATTTTAGTGGGAGGCTCCTCATTTTTAATTAAGCCTCTTGCTCCCCCGCAAGTATACATCAACTCCCGGAATTTAATTTTTTTTTCAATTTCGGACCGCGCATGCGCGAGTCCGGGAAAGCTGGGGGCGGGGCCTGCACGGGACATCATGACCGGCCACCATGGGATTGTGAGTAGTGGTGGCCAGCTAGCTAGCAATGACTGTCGGACAGACAGCTTGGCAGCATCGGCAGCGGTACACAGTGGTGCTTCCGCTGCGGTGCTCTGATCAGCGGCGCAGCAACACTCTGAAAGGGCACTCATTGACAGCCATCCATTTAATTATTAAATGGATGGCTGTCAGTGAGTGTCCGTTTAGAGTGCAATTAATGCCTGTGACAAGATATAATATATACAGGTATTTATAGGAGGGAGAGAGAGGCAGCCTGCTCAAAGCCAGCAGCTCAATCCTCCCAGTAACTACTGTCCTGAACCTCCAACCACTCCGCACACTGTAACACTCTCACTACACTCCCAAGTGCTTTCTGCATAGTGGGAAATTATTTTATATATATATATATATTATATATATATATATATATTTATATTTATATTTTATATGTATCAGCAGTGCCAGGCATTCAGGTTGCTATAGTGTATTGAGACCTATAGTCCCTGCTTGTAGGTTTGATGTGTTGTTACAGTACTGTAGTTTTTAAGGACATAAATCAATATGTGCTGGTACACAACAATTCCCAGTTAGTGGCTGGGCATGCTGAGAGCTGTAGTCCACCATCAGCTGATGAAGGAAAGCTTGGTTCCCCAGATGTATCTGTGTTATCGGTCGGCTGTCTATGGCTGCTTCCTAATTAGTTTATTTCTACCAGAGATTTGTTCTATGGCTCAGGAAAGTGTGACACATCTAGTAATGTGTGTGTGGATGGAGGGATCTATTAATGTGAATGTGACAGGGGGAGATTGAGTATTAATGTCAATGTGGCAGGGCAGGGATATATTAATGTTAGTGAGGGAGCTAGGGTGTCAGTTTATAGGTGTATTATATATACGCCCATAGGTGGAGCTAGACACGCCCTTTGGGTGGAGCAGACCACGCACCCTCAATGACTCCCATCTACAATCTCCCTGAAAGTGTTTTTCAACAGTAGGCAACTATGGGCTGCATTGGTTGTAGCCCCGAGAAGTCCTATAGGCAGACTTGCCTACCTTTAGGCTGTCCCTTCTGGGAGGGGACAGCCTGGACGACACTCTGTGCACAGCAGGTGGGCGGAGCCGGGGGCATGGCTGCTCAACACGTCATCATGGCCCCACCCCCCACTGTGCAGAGCCCGTATTACAGGCACTGTACTGCAGGGGGCGGGGCTTCGATGACGCGATTTAACGCGAATCGCGTCATCTGATCCCCCAGGCTGCATACTAAGTGGCCGGCAACGGGGGGTGCGGGATGGCTGCTGCTGGTTCCAAGACACTTGCCTTGCCTTCCGGGTGGTCGGGAGTGGCACCCGATTTTCGGGAGGCTCCCGACCAAATCGGGAGGGTAGGCAAGTGTGCCTATAGGGCTGTTCGACGCAGCCGAACTGGCATTCCCAGAGGGAGGAGACTCCTTGTGGAGACCAATTATGTCTATATTTTCACACACAATTTGTTCTCAAACACTGACTGAAGGTGTTTTGTGGGGACATCGTATCACTCTATTCTGGTCACTCACGACGTGAGTCATGAAGTCTGACTGTGTTCACACATTGAATGAAACAGGCTTTGTGGGAACATATTACACACAGTGGTTACAGTTCCTTGTGGGGACCAATATTGTCTATATTTTCACACACAATTTATTCTTAAACACTGACTGAAGGTATTTTGTAGGGGATGTAGTCAGGAAGCTGACAGTCTAAATCCCGACCGCCAGCTTCCCAACTTTCTAATCCCGGCAAGGTACTAATGACAGGCATCGAAATCCCAACGCCTGTCATTAGACCTACGCCGGGATCCTGACACCCAGCTTACCGATCGAAGGTATGCCGGGCGCGGACAGCCGCGGGGGGAGGATTAGTGTAGGGGCTCTCGGGGGGGACTTAGGGTTAGGCACCCCCCCCGGGAGGTTAGGGTTAGGCTAGGGGAAGAGGGGTTAGGGTTAGGCACCCTGGAGGGAGGTTAGAGTTAGGCACCCCCCTGGAAGACATAGGGGCCCATTTATCAAAGTGAATTTGAGGTAAATTCCCTGAAATTTTCGGGGGTTTACCTGAAATACTAAGTATCCCCCGGATGTATGAAGGTACCTGCTGCGATACCTGCTGCGATCCCTCCATTGCCGCTTGCAGCCGCCTCTCCCATAGATTTCTATGGGGAATGTGATGCTGCCAAATGTATCAATATCGGGAATACTTCGCATTCCTGATATTGGCTCCAGCAGCTAACGTTATCTGAAGATAACGTTAGCCGCTGTAGCCTATGGGGACTTACCGCATATTTAGCCAGCGGAGGGATCTCACGGATCCCTCCGCCGGCAATTAGAGCTGCTCATGTGCAGTCCGCGGGACTGCACATGCGCAGCAGCCTCGACTGCCCTCCGGAGACATCGCAGGGAAAAGCTCTTTTCGGAGCCCGTCTCCCTGCATGTCCCAGATAATACATCCGGCAAATAGGATCGCATTTTGCAATGCGATCAGGTGCGGTACTGCATGTCCTGATCGCATTGCAAATTGCGATCATTAATGAATGGGCCCCTTAGGGTTAGGCACTTGGGGGGGGGTTAGGGTTCAGCACCCCTAAAGGAGGGTTAGGGGCAGTGGCGTCACAAGGGGGTTGCGGGGGGTGCGGCCCGCATCGGGTGTCACCTTTCAAGGGGGTGACACCAAAGAGCAGTGCGTACACACCCGCGGGCCGCACCCCTTCCGCACTCCCTTCCCCGGCACCACCGCACCCCGCCGCTGCCTGGAGTCACTCACCGCATCCAGCGTACAGTGCCACACACAGACACAGAGCGGCCTGTGTGTGGCTCTGGACGCCGGCCGCGGTGACGTCATCACGCATGCGGCACGCCGGAGGAGAAGAAGAAGAAGATGCGCGCCCGGACATCGTGAAGAGAGGTAAGTACTATTGCACAGGGGAGGGGGCACAGCATAAGGGGTGTTACTGGGGGCACAGTATAAGGGCACTACTGTCTGGGGGCACTACTGGGGGTACTGTATGGGGGCACAGTATAAGGGCACTGCATAGGGGCACTACTGGGGGTACTGTATGAGGACACAGTATAAGGGCACTACTGTCTGGGGGCACTGCATAAGGGGAGCTCCTGGGGCCGGGCATTGTATTCACTACTGGGGGCATTGCATAAGAGCACTACTGGGGGTACTGTATAAGGGCACTACTGCATAAGGGGAGCTCCTGGGGGTATTGTAAAAGTGGCACTGCATAAGAGCTCTACTGGGGGTACAGTATAAGGGCACTACTGTCTGGAGGCACTACTGGGGGCACTGCATAAGAGGAGTTCCTGGGGGTATTGTATGAGGAGCACTACTGGGGGCACTGCATAAGGAGCACAGCGTAAGGGACTTTAACACAGGAGGCATTTCATAAAGGGCTATAATACAGGAGGCATTGCATAAAGGGCTATAATACAGGGGCATTGCATAAAGGGGTATAATACAGGGGGCAGTGCACAAAGGGGCACTACTAAAGGGGTAACTGCATAATGGGCACAGCTACAGGGGGCATTGCATAAGGGGCACTACTACTGGGGCATTGCATAAGGGGCACTACCACAGGTGGCATTGAATAAGGGGCACTACTACTGTTGGCATTGTGTATAAGGTTCAATAATGTGGTCATTGTGTAAAATGGGCACTACTGTGTGCCAGAACATAAATAAGGGACACTACTTTATGGTGTAATGTGAATCAGGGGCACTATGTGTGGTGTAATGTGGATAAGATTGTGCTACTGTGTGGAGTCATTTGATTTTGGGATAGTATTGTATGACAATGCCCCTTTCTTTCGAGATCACACCCCTTTTTTGCACCACACGCCTAAGGCGCATGCTGTCCTTTTATTGATAAATCGCTGAGGAATGGGGGGGTTGTTCCACCACGTCTCTAGGTCCACTTTAAGCACTGCTACCCAGAATATCGGGCATGGCATCATCACCTTGGTCCCGAATTTTTATTTTGGATGGGGGGGGTGTCACCGTGCAGCACAGCACCGGGTGACACCAACCCTAGTGACGCCTCTGGTTAGGGGGTAGAATAGGGTTAGTTAATACTTACCTTTTGACGTTCGGGATCTTCAACCCTGCCGGGCTTCCGCTGTCGGGATTTGAACCAAGCGGCCGGCGGTAATACCTACTACAGCATTTTGCAGGGACGTTGTGAGTGACTAGAACAGACTTATATGATGTCCCCACAAAACACCTTCAGTCAGTGTTTGAGAACAAATTGTGTGTCAAGATGTAGACAAAATGGTCTCCACAAGAAACTTTAAGCACTGTGTGTAAAATGTCCCCACAAAGCCTGTTTTATTCACTGTCTGAACACAGACAGAGCTTGGCTGAGTAGGAATACATATTTTACTATAATATGAGTATTTATTTTCTCTAAAATTAGTTTTATGTTGGCCTGTAGCTAATTTTAGAGATTACAGGAGGTCAGTCTAATTGCATGTTATGCAGTATTTGCATCAAAATGACCATTTGTTTTTTATGTTTTCATATTCTAAACTGCTTTTAAAATGTGTTTACAGACAACCAGTATCTTAGATTATACCATGGTGGGGGGGGGACCCCCATTCTTCACTCCTGTCAAAGACGGGATGGATGATTCTACTGGTCCAAACAACAATCCTCAACCAGTACATCTATGTTCATCATTTCACAATTCTACAGTTTCTCTTAATCATGTTTTTGTATTTTAGGATGTTTTTAAGCAGCTAAAAAGGAGTAAAGGAGCCTATTGTGATGGTAATCTAGTGTAAATCTGTACACCGAACAGTTTACTGTAATGCATCTAGAAAGTTAGTGGTAGCTGGATATTTAGGGCATATCTTGACCTTCAGAGGGAAATTTTTTCTGGCTAATTATCATTCACTCTCACTCCGACATAATATCTAATATAGAGGGCCAAAGACCTACTTAATCTTTTCAACATTTCAGCGTTGCAGCTTGTTGCCGGGGGGCGGGGCCTTAGGCAAGCTGTAGTCGGAGCCATTAGTGGTGACTGATGGGCTCCGCAAAGGCTTATGGGAGGAGTGGCTGCAGCTGGGCATGTGCAGCAGCTCCCCCATCGGCCATTTCATGTGTATACTATATATACTATATGTCATCATCGTATGCAAACATAAGAGTTATGGTAGACCTACGTTTCTTAACTCTTTTTCTTCAAAGTCTATAGGGACCACTGGGATACCATGGGGTATCGGTGTTTGGAGTTCACAAAGATAAATCTACCATAACTCTTATTTTCTTCTTAAGGGTCCATAGGGATCCACAGGAATACCATGGGGATGTCCTAAAGCAGTTTCCTCTAAGGGTGGGGATGCTCCTGAGCAGAAAGGAGAATCTGGCACCCACAGGAAGCATACTGAGAGGCAAAGGTTTCAAAGGTGTGGACTGAAGACCAAATGGCCAATTTGCATAATTGTTCAGCAAAAGTGCCACTACGAACCGCCCATGAAGGTCCCACACACCAAGTAGATTGTGCTGTAACTGTAATAGGAACAGGAAGATCAGCTTGCATGTAAGCCTGAGAGATTGTCATGCGGAGCCATCTAGCCAAAGTCTGTTAGCTGGCCAGCATCGCTTGTGAAAGCCGTTCAACACAAAGAGAGAATCCGATTTCCTAACGGATTTGGGGCCTGATTCAGAGATATATGCAACTGCAATTTGCAAGCAGATCGAACGATTATTTACCATTGCACTTGCATCGCAGTGCGCATGCGCGAAGGCAGCAGTACATCCGCTGTGCGTTGACGCAGACTACGGAGGCCCATTGCAGATTGATTGATAGGAAGTGACCGTTTTTGGGGGTGGAGACAGTGGGTGGTTACTGAAATGCAGGCGTGCCTGGCCGGTTGAACGCCGTTACGTGGGTGTGCATAAATTAGCCACTACAATTGTATATGCAGCTCTGCGTGGCAGAAGGGGTCCCTGGCCTGCATACAGAGACGCAGTTGCGGTCACATTAGCATACATCTCTGAATCAGGCCCTTGGTACGAGCCACGTAGATCCGCAGAGCACGAACTACATCCAGGGAGGCTTCACCTGCAGAAAGGTCCGAGGACTGGAAGGCCAGAACCACAATCTCTTCATTCAAATGGAACCGGGTTACCACTTTAGGGAGGTATCCAGCCCGCCTACGTACCACAGCTCTGCCCGGATGAAAGCTCAAGAAGGGGGAGCAACAGGAGAGTGCTGCTAAATCAAATACCCTGTGGGCAGAGGAGATAGCAATAAGAAAGACCATCTTCACATGTCCACCATCGTCTACTGAGTCCAGAGGTTCAAACAGAGACTCATGTAGAGCCAGGAGAACCAGGAGAACCAAGGACAAATCCCACAGAGCCAACAGAGCCATGTTCTAACATCAGACGGCAGCGATCCTTTGCTGGAACCAAACTGACAGCACAGAAACCTAAGCTCTAAGGAAGGCCAAACAGAGGCAGAGGTCTAACCCAGCATGGAGAAAGACAAGCACCCGGAAGACCCTAAAAACTGTAGAGTCATAGCCTCTGGTAGAGCACCATTGAAAGTAAGAGTGCCAAACTCTGTAATAGATGCGGGCAGAGGAAGGCTTTCGTGCCCTAAGTATCATCTGGACTACAGAGTGAGAGAATCCCTTACTTCTTAGGATGGATGACTCAAGAGCCATGTCATCAAAGACAGATGAGGTAGGTCTGGGTGCAGGCCCGGACCCTGTGTTAACAGATCCTGATGTAGAGGAAGTAAAAAAAAGAGTGTCTATGGAGAGACTCATTAGGTTGGCGAACCAATGGCGCCTTGGCCATGCTGGAACTATTAGTATCAACGTGCCACCTTCTTGTTTGAATTTTCAAAGAACTCTTGGGAGGAGTGAGATCAGAGGAAACAGGTATGCAAGATTAAAGTTCAACCGTACTGTCAGAGTGTTCACAAAAGGCGGTTGAAGGGTCCTTGGTCCTGGACCCGTACTTGAGGACTTTGTAATTGTGACGTGAGGCCATGAGATCCACATCTTGCAGGCCCATCTGTCTACCAGGAGGTGGAAGATCTCCGGATGGAGGGCCCACTCTCCGATGTGTATGTCCTGTGACCTGTATGCGACTAACCAAGGTTGCTGATGCATTAGTAGCAGTGAGTCTAGTATCCAATGCCTCCTTTCCAAATAAGATGAGACGTAGGTTATTTGTTCCCTGGTTGCATCTGATGGTACGTTGTCCTTTAACGCATCTGTCCATCCTTTGAAAGCCTTAACTACCCAGGCCACAGCCATAGCCGGCCAAATACTGGCGCCAGAAAGTGAAAAAATGACTTGAATCAAGTATCCAACTTTCTATCCGTGACGTCTTTTAAGAAAAGATGTGGATTATACAGGCAGCAAAGAGCTTCTGACTAAGCATGCCACCTGTGAATCAACAGTAGGAGATGTTTTCCACTTTGTACACTCACCAGGTGGGGGAGGGTAAAAATATTCTAGTCTTTTTTGGAAACTGAAACCATTTATCTGGAGTATTCCATTCTCCCTCATGAGCTCAGTGAGCTGGTCTGGTTGTGGGAATTCAGCCTTAACCACTTCCTTGCATTTAAACAACATGGTTTTCGGCTTATGGTCCAGTACCTCATCCTCTATGTCCAGGATTGACTTGACAGCCCTCCCTAGAGAAGAGACATCCACTGCAGAATTATGATCCTTCTCGCCCAAAAAGAACCCACAGGGAGAACCGCAAGCATCATCTGCCTCCTCAGATGATGCGTCAGAATATGAAAGCTGGGTGGACTGAGAGGGTGATACAGTCCGCCTATGTGCTTTGGTAGATAATGGTCTGTCCGCCTGTAACATCTGTTGAAAGGAGGGAGATGTATGAGCCATAATCTGAATAGAGTGGGTAAAAATATCCATCCAGGAAGGATGCAAAGGTGGTACAGACATAGCAGGTTGTAATGACTGTGGGTACCCCATGGCAGGAGCAAGCAATCCACTAGCTGTGACCTAACCTGAGATAAGGAGGACACCCAAGGTATATCATGTACAGGGGCTAGTAAGCTGGGCTGTTGTGGAACAAACTTTTTGCACACAGACCATCCTGCACAAAATCCTGAGGGGACAAGCCCACTGACAGGATTTGAAACAAAACAGAATGGGGGCCGCAGCCTCCTACCCTTGTCTTCGGAAGACATGGTAATAATCAGTAAGCATGTCAGATATGTCAGATTTTTCTTCAGATATGAACAATTGAACGATTTTTTAAATCGTTATCGTTCAGATCTGAAGAAAAATCTGACCATGTGTATGCACCATTACTGTAGAGCAACTGTATTTAATTACAGCTAGGTAGCTAACCTGCAAAATAATTAACGCTAATTAACTTAATTTTAGGGTTGAACACTGGTCATACTGGTTTGTTATACAAATATGCTTACCTTGTATTTCAGTTTTGCTCAATGCACAAGTTTTTAGCTCCTTAGCCTGCATCACCTGTAAATAATCTTCTGCACCATGTGGATTGCCACCCCTAACACAGAAAATGTCTTTTGCTGTTAAAATCCTTCCTAACGGGGACCAGGAAGTGGGCGTTACCCTACCATATATGGAATCTGTGTGTGTTGGAGAAGTGAGTGCAATACCAGTCAGAAACTATAAGGGGGAGCAGCTGAACACGCACACACGCACACA
The DNA here is from genome assembly GCA_031769625.1 of Taudactylus pleione. NCBI lineage: Eukaryota > Metazoa > Chordata > Amphibia > Anura > Myobatrachidae > Taudactylus > Taudactylus pleione. The sequence goes on from JAUIMM010000711.1 coordinate 483,926, forward strand.
CACGCGCACGCACACACACGCGCACGCACGCACACGCACACGCACGCGCACACACACACACACACACACACACACACACACACACACACTTGTATTTGTGACCTTGTCAGGAACCATGACTGGAACATCCCTTACGGGTACACCTTTTTCACATCACTTCAACAGCTGGAAGAGCAGGCTGGTGCATGCTGACACAAATCAATATCACATCACCCAGTGTAGATGTAACATAAAAGTATGATAGCAAGGACTAGAGACCATTGAACCTCATGGGGACCTAATTAGGTATTAATACCCCTTGGGGGTGCCCTTTGTTACAGGGTTTTACCAAAGAGAAAGGATGCTTCAGTTTGACCAACAGAAATTTTATTCAAGCTATAGTTTTTCTCATGATAGCAGTAATACGGTTTTTTATGTAGTACTTGACAGATAGCCAGTCCCGAGACTTTAGAGCCTGTGCCTCAGCCCTAATGCAGGCATCACAATCTTTTTTGCCGGGTACTTTGCAGGATAGGATGCACCGCATCAGGTGTCTCTCAACAGCTGCTACTTTTGCACTGCTCCGTGGTTTCTTTTTGGCACCCTTGCAGACACCTGTGCATGAGAGATAAAAAATTAGACACCCACAAAGCCAACTGATGCCTTCGCCACCACCATCACCCTCGCCCGAATAGATGTGAAAATGATACACACCTTTGGGAGCCACAGGGGCGTGTCTCTCCACCACTGCTGCGGTACTTGCATCTCCATCCTCCGTGGGCACTCCACTTACTTGCCTCTCTGGCTCATCCTCAGATTCATCACTGGCTAGCTGGATTTGTTCTGGAAATACAGAGATAAACAGAAGTCCCCAGTCAAACCAGCCCCCTTAGACTGCCAGTCCATGGAAGTACCAGGCAGGTCTGGACCCATGATACCTACCATTGGGATCAATTGAGATGTCTTCCAGTCTTGGACCCTTAAAATCAGCCAACCTGCCTTGCTGGAGTGCCACAAAGAGCTTACTTATTTTAGCCAATTGCAGAGTACCTTCAGGGAGGCGGTAGTACTGGCGATGCACCCGGATATCATGCCCAAGGAAGTCAGCCAGCTGATCCATCTCTGTGTCGCTCATGTTCAGGACCCTCGAAAGGGTGGCCACATGTTTCCGAAGCCTGGTGGAGGAGAGTGCTTCCGGATGCTTTGCCCCACACTCTCGAGCATATAGGCGAATGCAGTCGGACCCTCTCAGGTGAGACAAAGCAGCAGGTCTTGCAAACATGTAGACATTATCAGGACTGACACCACACTCTGCCCTTTTCTCTGTCAGGAGCTCCATTGCCTTCTGCATGCATGGGGAAAGGAGGACAGGAACTTTCCTGCCTCTCTTCTCTGGAATCTCAATACGGGTGAAGTGCTGACATAGCCTCCTCTCCAGCTCTGACAGGGCCAGCGCCACATCACCCTGTAAGTCAGCAGTGTGCCTAGATGCAAACAAGGCAAGCCGCATCTTTGAGACCTCACCTTCCCTCCTGCGGTTAAATAGGATGAGCTGTGTAAGGGTTACCTTGGCCAGCAGCAACCACTGCTTTGTGGTGGGGTGGGTGGACAAGCCCTCCAGGTACTCCCGCTGTCTGTCACCAAGATACAGGTGCAACCGCTTCACATCTTCAGTGAAAGGTAGGAGGGGGGGAGCATTCCATTTTTTCTCTTCCAGGGTCTTAAGGGCTGCAGTTGAAATCAGCTCACACCACCTTGCCTTGTATAATTTTCTAAAGCCCTGAGCACTCTCCACAGTGGGACCATGCCCCTCCATAAGCGCCTGACATTCAACCATGCTTGATATCTTTTGCAAACTGTGGCCCACCTTCAGAGCCAGCGAGGGTACCTGGAAGGTATTTGTTGTTTCGTCATAGCCAGTCAGGCTCCTTACAGCCTTAATTACATGTATGAAGTTCCCAGGGCGGATGAACTCTTTCATGCTCCGCAGTGGAGTAACCTTTTTGGCTTGCAACATCAATCTACCCACCTCTCGAAGCTTCTGACGAATATACTCATGCTTAGTGACATCCGATCCAAGCCTGTTGTAGAGGTGGAGCCCGAACTGCATGATGCAAGGGTCACCTTTGATTATTGGTACCACATCATCATGAATCATGTCAGGCAGTACTTTCCAGAGGCCAGTCCCAACACCTGGTGGAACAGGGGTGGCATAAGTGCAGAGGGCTTGCACCCTGGTCCTGCCAGGTTTGGGATTGTCTGGTCCTTTCTTAAGCGGGCACCTTTTAACGTGTCGCCACAGGTGTCGTCTGGAGAAAAGGCCCTGGCAGTGGACACAATGCATGAAGTCTTGGGGAGCCGCAGCTTCGCCCAGCTGCTTGCAAGGAAGAAGGACACTGCTGCAATCACCCAAGACCCTGGCATTATGGGCAAAGTTTCCTCATTTGCTGAGCAGGTCCAGCTGCAGCCGCCTCTCCCTTGAGCATTTTGGGTAGCTGAGTGCCCGGGCCGCCTCAGGCTCATTGCCGTGGATAGCTTCCACATGCCTTGCAATTTTCGAATTGCCCCATTATATATCCGGAGACGGAATTCCCCCAGACGTCACGGCATCGCTGCTGCGTGTCACTTTTTGCGGGGCGCCGTACGATTTTACCCGGGCTCCTGGAAGCCTGCCCCGGCCAAAGGGGTCCACATCCATTCTCATCGGGACTTCCAGGGATGCAGTTCCCAGTTCGGCCACCGGGTGCACCGTTCTCCAGGACCGGCCAGGGGGCTTCGGGGCGCGGGTCTGCCCGCACGGGGAACCGGGAGCCAGGGATACCCACCGGGGGATGTCAGGCCTAATGCTCCTTGGCTCTGCCCCCCGCACAGGGGCCCGGGGACCCTGGCAAGTACTCCCCACCTTCTGCGGGGCGCCGGACGATTTTACCCGGGCTCCTGGAAGCGTGCCCCGGCCAACGGGGTCCACATCCATCCTCGTCGGGACTTCCAGGGATGCAGTTCCCAGTTCGGCCACCGGGTGCACCGTTCTCCGGGACCGGCCAGGGGGCTTCGGGGCGCGGGTCTGCCCGCACGGGGAACCGGGAGCCAGGGATACCCACCGGGGGATTTCAGGCCTAATGCTCCTTGGCTCTGCCCCCCGCACAGGGGCCCGAGGACCCTGGCAAGTACTCCCCACCTTGCGGGGCGCGGACGATTTTACCCGGGCTCCTGGAAGCGTGCCCCGGCCAACGGGGTCCACATCCATCCTCGTCGGGACTTCCAGGGATGCAGTTCCCAGTTCGGCCACCGGGTGCGCCGTTCTCCGGGATCGGCCAGGGGGCTTCGGGGCGCGGGTCTGCCCGCACGGGGAACCGGGAGCCAGGGATACCCACCGGGGGATTTCAGGCCTAATGCTCCTTGGCTCTGCCCCCTGCACAGGGGCCCAGGGACCCTGGCAAGCACCCCCCACCTTCTGCGGGGCGCCGGACGATTTTACCCGGGCTCCTGGAAGCGTGCCCCGGCCAACGGGGTCCACATCAATCCTCGTCGGGACTTCCAGGGATGCAGTTCCCAGTTCGGCCACCGTCGGCGCTGTTCCAGGGTAGATAAGGTAAGGCTGCACCCGGCATGCTGAAGCACCGGAGCCTCCGTTTAAAATGACACCTCAACCGAGTCTCTAGGCCTCACCGTTGCTGAAAAATAGCCATTTAAAGTCCAGGGGCCCAGCCCTTTCTCTTCACTTTCTCCCTTCTCTCTATAAATCTCCTGAAGGAATTCCTTCGCGGGACACGGCGTTGCTGCTTCGCGACCCCCTTTAGGGACACCTGTGCAGACTATACCCAGGGTCCTGGAACTGATTTCAGCCAGGAGGGGGGAAGTTCGGTCTCATCGCCACTTCCATTGGTGCAGTTCCAAGGAGAATTAGCTCTGTCTTGGGGCCAGGATCGGGCTCCATAGAGGTGGGCATAGAGCTGTGGGCATGGGGTATCAGGGGCCATACCCCGATGCTCAGTCGCCCCCTTCAGGCCGCAATTGGTACTGCAAATAGGATTTAGTTTTATTATTTAAAAAAAAAAAAAAATTCCCCTGGCATCTCTGTGGGCTCCATCGTCGTGGGGTGCAGCGGGCCCCTCTTCCTCCACCCACCCGCTGCGGCGCCTCCCGGTGGCCAACTGGTGGAACTGCATCAAATAAGAAAATTTTTTAAAAATAATTCCCCTGGCTTCTCTGCGGGCTGCATCGCCGCTGCCAGATGCAGGGTGCAGCGTGCCCCTCTTCCTCCACCCACCTGCTGCGGCGCCCCCCAGTGGCCAACTGGTGGAACTGCAGCAAATGAGGACATTTTTAAAAATAATTCCCCTGGCTTCTCTGCGGGCTCCATCGCTGTGGGGTGCAGCGTGCCCCTCTTCCTCTACCCACATGCTGCGGCGCCCCCCGGTGGCTAACTGGTGGAACTGCAGCAAATGAGGTAATTTTTTATTCCCCTGGTATATCTGCGGGCTCCATCGCCACGGGCCCCTCTTCATCAACCCACCTGCTGCGACGCCCCCCAGTGGCCAACTGGTAGAACTGCAGCAAATGAGGCCATTTTTAAAAATAATTCCCCTGGCATCTCTGCAGGCTCCATCGCTGCGGGGTGCAGCGAGCCACTCTTCCTCCACCCACCCGCTGCGGCGCCCCCCAGTGGCCAACTGGTGGAACTGCAGCAAATGAGGTAATTTTAAAAAATAATTTCCCTGGCTTCTCTGTGGGCTCCATCGCCGCTGCCACATGCAGGGTGCAGCGTGCCCCTCTTCCTCTACCCACATGCTGCGGTGCCCCCCGGTGGCAAACTGGTGGAACTGCAGCAAATGAGGTAACTTTTTATTCCCCTGGTATCTCTGCGGGCTCCATCGCCACGGGCCCCTCTTCATCAACGCACCTGCTGCGGCGCCCCCCCCAGTGGCCAACTGATGGAACTGCAGCAAATTAGGTAATTTTAAAAAATAATTACCCTGGCATCTCTGCAGGCTCCATCGCTGCGGGTTGCAGCGGGCCCCTGTTCATCAACCCACCTGCTGCGGCGCCCTCCCCGGTGGCCAACTGGTGGAACTGCAGCAAATGAGGTAATTTAAAAAAAATTATTTCCCTGGCTTCTCTGTGGGCTCCATCGCCACGGCCACATGCAGGGTGCAGCGTGCCCCTCTTCCTCTACCCACATGCTGCGGCGCCCCCCGGTGGCCAACTGGTGGAACTGGCGCAAATGAGGTAACTTTTTATTTGCCTGGTATCTCTGCGGGCTCCATCGCCGCGTGGTGCAGTGGACCCCTCTTCATCAACCCACCTGTTGCGGCACCCCCCAGTGGCCAACTGGTGGAACTGCAGCAAATGAGGCCATTTTTAAAAAGAATTCCCCTGGCATCTCTGCAGGCTACATCGCTGTGAGGTGCAGCGGGCCACTCTTCCTCCACCCACCCACTGCGGTGCCCCGCGGTGGCCAACTGGTGGAACTGCAGCAAATGAGTTAATTTTAAAAAATAATTTCCCTGGCTTCTCTGTGGGCTAAATCGCCGCTGCCACATGCAGGGTGCAGCGTGCCCCTCTTCCTCTACCCACCTGCTGTGGCGACCCCCGGTGGCCAACTGGTGGAACTGCAGCAAATGAGGTAACTTTTTATTCCCCTGATATCTCTGCGGGCTCCATCGCCGCAGGGTGCAGCGGGCCCCTCTTCATCAACCCACCTGCTGCGGCTCCCCCCAGTGGCCAACTGTTGGAACTGCAGCAAATGAGGATATATTTAAAAATAATTCCCCTGGCTTCTCTGCGGGCTCCATCGCCCGATGCAACATGCGGGATGTAGCATGATGCCTGGGGAACCAGGAAGGCCTAGCCGCTGCCCTGCCCACATGGGGAACCAGAGAGGAAGGGATGCCCAACGGAGATGCCCACCCGACAGCCTGGAAAGGGGCCCCGGCTGCATGAATTCCCTCTCTCCCCTGGGAATGCAAAATATCTGAATATTAAGCCCGCCTGGGAAGTCCGCAAGGGACCCTCGCTGACTGAACCTCACCTGCTCACCGCTGCCAAGGTCGCCTGGGTGCCGGTGCACGCGCCCGCCGTAGGGGCCCCGGCCAAGTTCTCAGGGACCTGTCGGCGCCCCTCCGCTTGCCCTACCCGCACAGGGAACCAGAGAGGAAGGGATGCCCACCGGAGATGCCCACCCGACAGCCTGGAGAGGGGCCCCGGCTGCATGAATTCCCTCTCTCCCCTGGGAATGTAAAATATCTGAATATTAAGCCCGCCTGGGGAGTTCGCAAGGGACCCACGCTGACTGAAACTCACCTGCTCCCCGCTGCCAAGGTCGCCTGGGCGCTGGTGCTCGCGCGCCCGCCGCAGGGGCCCCGGCCAAGTTCTCAGGGACCTACCGGCGCCCCTCCGCTTGCCCTGCCCTCACAGCGAACCAGAGCGGAAGGGATGCCCACCGGAGATGCCCACCCGACAGCCTGGAGAGGGGCCTCGGCTGCATGAATTCCCTCTCTCCCCTGGGAATGCAAAATATCTGAATATTAAGCCCGCCTGGGGAGTCCGCAAGGTTCCCTCGCTGACTGAACCTCACCTGCTCCCCGCTGCCAAGGTCGCATGGGCGCCGGTGCGCGCGCCCGCCGCAGGGGCCCCGGCCAAGTTCTCAGGGACCTGCCGGCGCCCCTCCGCTTGCCCTGCCCGCACAGGAAACCAGAGAGGAAGGGATGCCCACCGGAGATGCCCACCCGACAGCCTGGAGAGGGGCCCCGGCTGCATGAATTCCCTCTCTCCCCTGGGAATGCAAAAAATCTGAATATTAAGCCTGCCTGGGGAGTCCGCAAGGGACCCTCGCTGACTGAACCTCACCTGCTCCCCGCTGCCAAGGTCGCCTGGGCGCCGGTGCGCGCGCCCACCGCAGGGGCCCCGGCCAAGTTCTCAAGGACCTGCCGGCACCCCTCCGCTTGCCCTGCCCGCACAGGGAACCAGAGAGGAAGGGATGCCCACCGGAGATGCCCACCTGACAGCCTGGAGAGGGGCCCCGGCTGCATGAATTCCCTCTCTCCCCTGGGAATGCAAAAGATCTGAATATTAAGCCCGTCTGGGGAGTCCGCAAGGGACCCTCGCTGACTGAACCTCACCTGCTCCCCGCTGCCAAGGTCGCCTGGGCGCCGGTGCGCGCGCCCGCCGTAGGGGCCCCGGCCAAGTTCTCAGGGACCTGCCGGCGCCCCTCCGCTTGCCCTGCCCGCACAGGGAACCAGAGAGGAAGGGATGCCCACCGGAGATGCCCAACCGACAGCCTGGAGAGGGGCCCCGGCTGCATGAATTCCCTCTCTCCCCTGGGAATGCAAAACATCTGAATATTAAGCCCGCCTGGGGAGTCCGCAAGGGACCCACGCTGACTGAACCTCACCTGCTCCCCGCTGCCAAGGTCGCCTGGGCGCTGGTGCTCACGCGCCCGCCACAGGGGCCCCGGCCAAGTTCTCAGGGACCTGCCGGCGCACCTCCGCTTGCCCTGCCCGCATAGGGAACCAGAGAGGAAGGGATGCCCACCGGAGATGCCCACCCGACAGCCTGGAGAGGGGCCCCAAATGCATGAATTCCCTCTCTCCCCTGGGAATGCAAAATATCTGAATATTAAGCCCGCCTGGGGAGTCCGCAAGGGACCCTCGCTGACTGAACCTCACCTGCTCCCCGCTGCCAAGGTCGCCTGGGCGCCGGTGCGCGCGCCCGCCGCAGGGGCCCCGGCCAAGTTCTCAGGGACTTGCCGGCGCCACTCCGCTTGCCCTGCCCGCACAGGGAACCAGAGAGGAAGGGATGCCCACCGGAGATGCCCACCCGACAGCCTGGAAAGGGCCCCGGCTGCATGAATTCCCTCTCTCCCCTGGGAATTCAAAATATCTGAATATTAAGCCCGCCTGGAGAGTCTGCAAGGGACCCTCGCTGACTGAACCTCACCTGCTCCCCGCTGCCAAGGTCGCCTGGGCGCCGGTGCGCGCGTCTGCTGCAGGGGCCCCGGCCAAGTTCTCAGGGACCTGCCGTCACCCCTCCGCTTGCCCTGCCCACACAGGGAACAAGAGAGGAAGGGATGCCCACTGGAGATGCCCACCCGACAGCCTGGAGAGGGGCCCCGGCTGCATGAATTCCCTCTCTCCCCTGGGAATGCAAAATATCTGAATATTAAGCCCGCCTGGGGAGTCTGCAAGGGACCCATGCTGACTGAGCCTCACCTGCTCCCCGCTGCCAAGGTCGCCTGGGCGCCGGTGCGCGCGCCTGCCGCAGGGGCCCCGGCCAAGTTCTCAGGGACCTGCCGGCGCCCCTCCGCTTGCCCTGCCCGCACAGGGAACAAGAGAGGAAGGGATGCCCACCGGAGATGCCCACCCGACAGCCTGGAGAGGGGCCCCGGCTGCATGAATTCCCTCTCTCCCCTGGGAATGCAAAATATCTGAATATTAAGCCCGCCTGGGGAGTCCGCAAGGGACCCACGCTGACTGAACCTCACCTGCTCCCCGCTGCCAAGGTCGCCTGGGCGCTGGTGCTCGCGCACCCGCCGCAGGCGCCCCGGCCAAGCTCTCAGGAACCTGCCGGCGCCCTTCCGCTTGCCCTGCCCGCACAGGGAACCAGAGAGGAAGGGATGCCCACCGGAGATGCCCACCCGACAGCCAGGAGAGGGGCCCCGGCTGCATGAATTCCCTCTCTCCCCCGGGAATGCAAAATATCTGAATTTTAAGCCTGTCTGGGGAGTCCGCAAGGTTCCCTCGCTGACTGAACCTCACCTGCTCCCCGCTGCCAAGGTCGCCTGGGCGCCGGTGCGCGTGCCCGCCGTAGGGGCCCCGGCCAAGTTCTCAGGGACCTGCCGGCGCCCCTCCGCTTGCCCTGCCCGCACAGGGAACCAGAGAGGAAGGGATGCCCACCGGAGATGCCCACCCGACAGCCTGGAGAGGGGCCCCGGCTGCATGAATTCCCTCTCTCCCCTGGGAATGCAAAATATCTGAATATTAAGCCCATCTGGGGAGTCCGCAAGGGACCCTCGCTGACTGAACCTCACCTGCTCCCCGCTGCCAAGGTCGCCTGGGCGCCGGTGCGCGCGCCCGCCGTAGGGGCCCCGGCCAAGTTCTCAGGGACCTGCCGGCGCCCCTCCGTTTGCCCTGCCCGCACAGGGAACCAGAGAGGAAGGGATGCCCACCGGAGATGCCCACCCGACAGCCTGGAGAGGGGACCCGGCTGCATGAATTCCCTCTCTCCCCTGGGAATGCAAAAAAATCTGAATATTAAGCCCGCCTGGGGAGTCCGCAAGGGACCCTCACTGACTGAACCTCACCTGCTCCCCGCTGCCAAGGTCGCCTGGGCGCCGGTGCTCGCGCACCCGCCGCAGGGTCCCCGGCCAAGTTATCAGGGACCTGCCGGCGCCCCTCCGCTTGCCCTGCCCGCACAGGGAACCAGAGAGGAAGGAATGCCCACCGGAGATGCCCACCCGACAGCCTGGAAAGGGGCCCCGGCTGCATGAATTCCCTCTCTCCCCGGGGAATTCAAAATATCTGAATATTAAGCCCGCCTGGGGAGTCTGCAAGGGACCCTCGCTGACTGAACCTCACCTGCTCCCCGCTGCCAAGGTCGCCTGGGCGCCGGTGCGCGCGCCTGCCACAGGGGCCCCGGCCAAGTTCTCAGGGACCTGCCGGCGCCCCTCCGCTTGCCCTGCCCGCACAGGGAACCAGAGAGGAAGGGATGCCCACCGGAGATGCCCACCCGACAGCCTGGAGAGGGGCCCCGGCTGCATGAATTCCCTCTCTCCCCTGGGAATGCAAAATATCTGAATATTAAGCCCGCCTGGGCAGTCCGCAAGGGACCCTCGCTGACTGAACCTCACCTGCTCCCCGCTGCCAAGGTCGCCTGGGCGCCGGTGCGCGCGCCCGCCGCAGGGGCCCCGGCCAAGTTCTCAGGGACTTGCCGGCGCCCCTCCGCTTGCCCTGCCCGCACAGGGAACCAGAGAGGAAGGGATGCCCACCGGAGATGCCCACCCGACAGCCTGGAAAGGGCCCCGGCTGCATGAATTCCCTCTCTCCCCTGGGAATTCAAAATATCTGAATATTAAGCCCGCCTGGGGAGTCTGCAAGGGACCCTCGCTGACTGAACCTCACCTGCTCCCCGCTGCCAAGGTAGCCTGGGCGCCGGTGCGCGCGCCTGCTGCAGGGGCCCCGGCCAAGTTCTCAGGGACCTGCCGGCGCCCCTCCGCTTGCCCTGCCCGCACAGGGAACAAGAGAGGAAGGGATGCCCACCGGAGATGTCCTCCCGACAGCCTGGAGAGGGGCCCCGGCTGCATGAATTCCCTCTCTCCCCTGGGAATTCAAAATATCTGAATATTAAGCCCGCCTGGGGAGTCTGCAAGGGACCCTCGCTGACTGAACCTCACCTGCTCCCCGCTGCCAAGGTCGCCTGGGCGCCGGTGCGCGCGTCTGCTGCAGGGGCCCCGGCCAAGTTCTCAGGGACCTGCCGGCGCCCCTCCGCTTGCCCTGCCCACACAGGGAACAAGAGAGGAAGGGATGCCCACTGGAGATGCCCACCCGACAGCCTGGAGAGGGGCCCCGGCTGCATAAATTCCCTCTCTCCCCTGGGAATGCAAAATATCTGAATATTAAGCCCGCCTGGGGAGTCCGCAAGGGACCCTCGCTGACTGAACCTCACCTGCTCCCCGCTGCCAAGGTCGCCTGGGCGCCGGTGCGCGCGCCCGCCGCAGGGGCCCCGGCCAAGTTCTCAGGGACTTGCCGGCGCCCCTCCGCTTGCCCTGCCCGCACAGGGAACCAGAGAGGAAGGGATGCCCACCGGAGATGCCCACCCGACAGCCTGGAAAGGGCCCCGGCTGCATGAATTCCCTCTCTCCCCTGGGAATTCAAAATATCTGAATATTAAGCCCGCCTGGGGAGTCTGCAAGGGACCCTCGCTGACTGAACCTCACCTGCTCCCCGCTGCCAAGGTCGCCTGGGCGCCGGTGCGCGCGCCTGCTGCAGGGGCCCCGGCCAAGTTCTCAGGGACCTGCCGGCGCCCCTCCGCTTGCCCTGCCCGCACAGGGAACAAGAGAGGAAGGGATGCCCACCGGAGATGCCCACCCGACAGCCTGGAGAGGGGCCCCGGCTGCATGAATTCCCTCTCTCCCCTGGGAATTCAAAATATCTGAATATTAAGCCCGCCTGGGGAGTCTGCAAGGGACCCTCGCTGACTGAACCTCACCTGCTCCCCGCTGCCAAGGTCGCCTGGGCGCCGGTGCGCGCGTCTGCTGCAGGGGCCCCGGCCAAGTTCTCAGGGACCTGCCGGCGCCCCTCCGCTTGCCCTGCCCACACAGGGAACAAGAGAGGAAGGGATGCCCACTGGAGATGCCCACCCGACAGCCTGGAGAGGGGCCCCGGCTGCATGAATTCCCTCTCTCCCCTGGGAATGCAAAATATCTGAATATTAAGCCCGCCTGGGGAGTCTGCAAGGGACCCACGCTGACTGAGCCTCACCTGCTCCCCGCTGCCAAGGTCGCCTGGGCGCCGGTGCGCGCGCCTGCCGCAGCGGCCCCGGCCAAGTTCTCAGGGACCTGCCGGCGCCCCTCCGCTTGCCCTGCCCGCACAGGGAACAAGAGAGGAAGGGATGCCCACCGGAGATGCCCACCCGACAGCCTGGAGAGGGGCCCCGGCTGCATGAATTCCCTCTCTCCCCTGGGAATGCAAAATATCTGAATATTAAGCCCGCCTGGGGAGTCCGCAAGGGACCCACGCTGACTGAACCTCACCTGCTCCCCGCTGCCAAGGTCGCCTGGGCGCTGGTGCTCGCGCGCCCGCCGCAGGGGCCCCGGCCAAGCTCTCAGGAACCTGCCGGCGCCCTTCCGCTTGCCCTGCCCGCACAGGGAACCAGAGAGGAAGGGATGCCCACCGGAGATGCCCACCCGACAGCCAGGAGAGGGGCCCCGGCTGCATGAATTCCCTCTCTCCCCCGGGAATGCAAAATATCTGAATTTTAAGCCTGTCTGGGGAGTCCGCAAGGTTCCCTCGCTGACTGAACCTCACCTGCTCCCCGCTGCCAAGGTCGCCTGGGCGCCGGTGCGCGCGCCCGCCGTAGGGGCCCCGGCCAAGTTCTCAGGGACCTGCCGGCGCCCCTCCGCTTGCCCTGCCCGCACAGGGAACCAGAGAGGAAGGGATGCCCACCGGAGATGCCCACCCGACAGCCTGGAGAGGGGCCCCGGCTGCATGAATTCCCTCTCTCCCCTGGGAATGCAAAATATCTGAATATTAAGCCCATCTGGGGAGTCCGCAAGGGACCCTCGCTGACTGAACCTCACCTGCTCCCCGCTGCCAAGGTCACCTGGGCGCCGGAGCGCGCGCCCGCCGTAGGGGCCCCGGCCAAGTTCTCAGGGACCTGCCGGCGCCCCTCCGTTTGCCCTGCCCGCACAGGGAACCAGAGAGGAAGGGATGCCCACCGGAGATGCCCACCCGACAGCCTGGAGAGGGGACCCGGCTGCATGAATTCCCTCTCTCCCCTGGGAATGCAAAAAAATCTGAATATTAAGCCCGCCTGGGGAGTCCGCAAGGGACCCTCACTGACTTAACCTCACCTGCTCCCTGCTGCCAAGGTCGCCTGGGCGCCGGTGCACGCGCCCGCCGTAGGGGCCCCGGCCAAGTTCTCAGGGACCTGCCGGCGCCCCTCCGCTTGCCCTGCCGCACAGGGAACCAGAGAGGAAGGGATGCCCACTGGAGATGCCCACCCGACAGCCTGGAGAGGGGCTCTGGCTGCATGAATTCCCTCTCTCCCCTGGGAATGCAAAATATCTGAATATTAATCCCATCTGGGGAGTCCGCAAGGGACCCTCGCTGACTGAACCTCACCTGCTCCCCGCTGCCAAGGTCGCCTGGGCGCCGGTGCTCGCGCGCCCGCCGCAGGGGCCCCGGCCAAGTTCTCAGGGACCTGCCGGCGCCCCTCCGCTTGCCCTGCCCGCACAGGGAACCAGAGAGGAAGGGATGCCCACCGGAGATGCCCACCCGACAACCTGGAGAGGGGCCCCGGCTGCATGAATTCCCTCTTTCCCCTGGGAATGCAAAATATCTGAATATTAAGCCCGTCTGTGGAGTCCGCAAGGGACCCTCGCTGACTGAACCTCACCTGCTCCCCGCTGCCAAGGTCGCCTGGGCGCTGGTGCTTGCGCGCCCGCCGCAGGGGCCCCGGCGAAGTTCTCAGGGACCTGCCGGCGCCCCTCCGCTTGCCCTGCCCGCACAGGGAACCAGAGAGGAAGGGATGCCCACCGGAGATGCCCACCCGACAGCCTGGAGAGGGGCCCCGTCTGCATGAATTCCCTCTCTCCCCTGGGAATGCAAAATATCTGAATATTAAGCCCGTCTGGGGAGTCCGCAAGGGACCCTCGCTGACTGAACCTCACCTGCTCCCCGCTGCCAAGGTCGCCTGGGCGCCGGTGCGCGCGCCCGCCGTAGGGGCCCCGGCCAAGTTCTCAGGGACCTGCCGGCGCCCCTCCGCTTGCCCTGCCGCACAGGGAACCAGAGAGGAAGGAATGCCCACCGGAGATGCCCACCCGACAGCCTGGAAAGGGGCCCCGGCTGCATGAATTCCCTCTCTCCCCGGGGAATTCAAAATATCTGAATATTAAGCCCGCCTGGGGAGTCTGCAAGGGACCCTCGCTGACTGAACCTCACCTGCTCCCCGCTGCCAAGGTCGCCTGGGCGCCGGTGCGCGCGCCTGCCACAGGGGCCCCGGCCAAGTTCTCAGGGACCTGCCGGCGCCCCTCCGCTTGCCCTGCCAGCACAAGGAACCAGAGAGGAAGGGATGCCCACCGGAGATGCCCACCCGACAGCCTGGAGAGGGGCCCCGGCTGCATGAATTCCCTCTCTCCCCTGGGAATGCAAAATATCTGAATATTAAGCCCGCCTGGGGAGTCCGCAAGGGACCCACGCTGACTGAACCTCACCTGCTCCCCGCTGCCAAGGTCGCCTGGGCGCTGGTGCTCGCGCGCCCGCAGCAGGGGCCCCGGCCAAGTTCTCAGGGACCTGCCGGCGCCCCTCCGCTTGCCCTGCCCGCACAGGGAACCAGAGAGGAAGGGATGCCCACCGGAGATGCCCACCCGACAGCCTGGAGAGGGGCCCCGGCTGCATGAATTCCCTCTCTCCCCTGGGAATGCAAAATATCTGAATATTAAGCCCGCCTGGGGAGTCCGCAAGGGACCCTCGCTGACTGAACCTCACCTGCTCCCCGCTGCCAAGGTCGCCTGGGCGCCGGTGCGCGCGCCCGCCGCAGGGGCCCCGGCCAAGTTCTCAGGGACTTGCCGGCGCCCCTCCGCTTGCCCTGCCCACACAGGGAACCAGAGAGGAAGGGATGCCCACCGGAGATGCCCACCCGACAGCCTGGAAAGGGCCCCGGCTGCATGAATTCCCTCTCTCCCCTGGGAATTCAAAATATCTGAATATTAAGCCCGCCTGGGGAGTCTGCAAGGGACCCTCGCTGACTGAACCTCACCTGCTCCCCGCTGCCAAGGTCGCCTGGGCGCCGGTGCGCGCGCCTGCTGCAGGGGCCCCGGCCAAGTTCTCAGGGACCTGCCGGCGCCCCTCCGCTTGCCCTGCCCGCACAGGGAACAAGAGAGGAAGGGATGCCCACCGGAGATGCCCACCCGACAGCCTGGAGAGGGGCCCCGGCTGCATGAATTCCCTCTCTCCCCTGGGAATGCAAAATATCTGAATATTAAGCCCGCCTGGGGAGTCTGCAAGGGACCCACGCTGACTGAGCCTCACCTGCTCCCCGCTGCCAAGGTCGCCTGGGCACCGGTGCGCGCGCCTGCCGCAGGGGCCCCGGCCAAGTTCTCAGGGACCTACCGGCGCCCCTCCGCTTGCCCTGCCCGCACAGGGAACAAGAGAGGAAGGGATGCCCACCGGAGATGCCCACCCGACAGCCTGGAGAGGGGCCCCGGCTGCATGAATTCCCTCTCTCCCCTGGGAATGCAAAATATCTGAATATTAAGCCCGCCTGGGGAGTCCGCAAGGGACCCACGCTGACTGAACCTCACCTGCTCCCCGCTGCCAAGGTCGCCTGGACGCTGGTGCTCGCGCGCCCGCCGCAGGGGCCCCGGCCAAGTTCTCAGGGACCTGCCGGCGCCCTTCCGCTTGCCCTGCCTGCACAGGGAACCAGAGAGGAAGGGATGCCCACCGGAGATGCCCACCCGACAGCCAGGAGAGGGGCCCCGGCTGCATGAATTCCCTCTCTCCCCCGGGAATGCAAAATATCTGAATTTTAAGCCTGTCTGGGTGGTCAGCAAGGTTCCCTCGCTGACTGAACCTCACCTGCTCCCCGCTGCCAAGGTCGCCTGGGCGCCGGTGCGCGCGCCCGCCGTAGGGGCCCCGACCAAGTTCTCAGGGACCTGCCGGCGCCCCTCCGCTTGCCCTGCCCGCACAGGGAACCAGAGAGGAAGGGATGCCCACCGGAGATGCCCACCCGACAGCCTGGAGAGGGGCCCCGGCTGCATGAATTCCCTCTCTCCCCTGGGAATGCAAAATATCTGAATATTAAGCCCATCTGGGGAGTCCGCAAGGGACCCTCGCTGACTGAACCTAACCTGCTCCCCGCTGCCAAGGTCGCCTGGGTGCCGGTGCGCGCGCCCGCCGTAGGGGCCCCGGCCAAGTTATCAGGGACCTGCCGGCGCCCCTCCACTTGCCCTGCCCGCACAGGGAACCAGAGAGGAACGGATGCCCACCGGAGATGCCCACCCGACAGCCTGGAGAGGGGCCCGGCTGCATGAATTCCCTCTCTCCCCTGGGAATGTAAAATATCTGAATATTAAGCCCGCCTGGGGAGTTCGCAAGGGACCCTCGCTGACTGAACCTCACCTGCTCCCCGCTGCCAAGGTCGCATGGGCACCGGTGCGCGCGCCCGCCGCAGGGGCCCCGGCCAAGTTCTCAGGGACCTGCCGGCGCCCCTCCGCTTGCCCTGCCCGCACAGGAAACCAGAGAGGAAGGGATGCCCACCGGAGATGCCCACCCGACAGCCTGGAGAGGGGCCTCGGCTGCATGAATTCCCTCTCTCCCCTGGGAATGCAAAATATCTGAATATTAAGCCCGCCTGGGGAGTCCGCAAGGGACCCTCGCTGACTGAACCTCACCTGCTCCCCGCTGCCAAGGTCGCATGGGCGCCGGTGCGCGCGCCCGCCGCAGGGGCCCCGGCCAAGTTCTCAGGGACCTGCCGGCGCCCCTCCGCTTGCCCTGCCCGCACAGGCAACCAGAGAGGAAGGAATGCCCACCGGAGATGCCCACCCGACAGCCTGGAAAGGGGCCCCGGCTGCATGAATTCCCTCTCTCCCCGGGGAATTCAAAATATCTGAATATTAAGCCCGCCTGGGGAGTCTGCAAGGGACCCTCGCTGACTGAACCTCACCTGCTCCCCGCTGCCAAGGTCGCCTGGGCGCCGGTGCGCGCGCCTGCCACAGGGGCCCCGGCCAAGTTCTCAGGGACCTGCCGGCGCCCCTCCGCTTGCCCTGCCCGCACAGGGAACCAGAGAGGAAGGGATGCCCACCGGAGATGCCCACCCGACAGCCTGGAGAGGGGCCCCGGCTGCATGAATTCCCTCTCTCCCCTGGGAATGCAAAATATCTGAATATTAAGCCCGCCTGGGGAGTCCGCAAGGGACCCTCGCTGACTGAACCTCACCTGCTCCCCGCTGCCAAGGTCGCCTGGGCGCCGGTGCGCGCGCCCGCCGCAGGGGCCCCGGCCAAGTTCTCAGGGACTTGCCGGCGCCCCTCTGCTTGCCCTGCCCGCACAGGGAACCAGAGAGGAAGGGATGCCCACCGGAGATGCCCACCCGACAGCCTGGAAAGGGCCCCGGCTGCATGAATTCCCTCTCTCCCCTGGGAATTCAAAATATCTGAATATTAAGCCCGCCTGGGGAGTCTGCAAGGGACCCTCGCTGACTGAACCTCACCTGCTCCCCGCTGCCAAGGTAGCCTGGGCGCCGGTGCGCGCGCCTGCTGCAGGGGCCCCGGCCAAGTTCTCAGGGACCTGCCGGCGCCCCTCCGCTTGCCCTGCCCGCACAGGGAACAAGAGAGGAAGGGATGCCCACCGGAGATGCCCTCCCGACAGCCTGGAGAGGGGCCCCGGCTGCATGAATTCCCTCTCTCCCCTGGGAATTCAAAATATCTGAATATTAAGCCCGCCTGGGGAGTCTGCAAGGGACCCTCGCTGACTGAACCTCACCTGCTCCCCGCTGCCAAGCTCGCCTGGGCGCCGGTGCGCGCTTCTGCTGCAGGGGCCCCGGCCAAGTTCTCAGGGACCTGCCGGCGCCCCTCCGCTTGCCCTGCCCACACAGGGAACAAGAGAGGAAGGGATGCCCACTGGAGATGCCCACCCGACAGCCTGGAGAGGGGCCCCGGCTGCATGAATTCCCTCTCTCCCCTGGGAATGCAAAATATCTGAATATTAAGCCCGCCTGGGGAGTCCGCAAGGGACCCTCGCTGACTGAACCTCACCTGCTCCCCGCTGCCAAGGTCGCCTGGGCGCCGGTGCGCGCGCCCGCCGCAGG
Organism: Taudactylus pleione; assembly: GCA_031769625.1. Lineage (NCBI taxonomy): Eukaryota > Metazoa > Chordata > Amphibia > Anura > Myobatrachidae > Taudactylus > Taudactylus pleione. Next base: position 501,425 of record JAUIMM010000711.1, read on the forward strand.
GGCCCCGGCCAAGTTCTCAGGGACTTGCCGGCGCCCCTCCGCTTGCCCTGCCCGCACAGGGAACCAGAGAGGAAGGGATGCCCACCGGAGATGCCCACCCGACAGCCTGGAAAGGGCCCCGGCTGCATGAATTCCCTCTCTCCCCTGGGAATTCAAAATATCTGAATATTAAGCCCGCCTGGGGAGTCTGCAAGGGACCCTCGCTGACTGAACCTCACCTGCTCCCCGCTGCCAAGGTCGCCTGGGCGCCGGTGCGCGCGCCTGCTGCAGGGGCCCCGGCCAAGTTCTCAGGGACCTGCCGGCGCCCCTCCGCTTGCCCTGCCCGCACAGGGAACAAGAGAGGAAGGGATGCCCACCGGAGATGCCCACCCGACAGCCTGGAGAGGGGCCCCGGCTGCATGAATTCCCTCTCTCCCCTGGGAATTCAAAATATCTGAATATTAAGCCCGCCTGGGGAGTCTGCAAGGGACCCTCGCTGACTGAACCTCACCTGCTCCCCGCTGCCAAGGTCGCCTGGGCGCCGGTGCGCGCGTCTGCTGCAGGGGCCCCGGCCAAGTTCTCAGGGACCTGCCGGCGCCCCTCCGCTTGCCCTGCCCACACAGGGAACAAGAGAGGAAGGGATGCCCACTGGAGATGCCCACCCGACAGCCTGGAGAGGGGCCCCGGCTGCATGAATTCCCTCTCTCCCCTGGGAATGCAAAATATCTGAATATTAAGCCCGCCTGGGGAGTCTGCAAGGGACCCACGCTGACTGAGCCTCACCTGCTCCCCGCTGCCAAGGTCGCCTGGGCGCCGGTGCGCGCGCCTGCCGCAGCGGCCCCGGCCAAGTTCTCAGGGACCTGCCGGCGCCCCTCCGCTTGCCCTGCCCGCACAGGGAACAAGAGAGGAAGGGATGCCCACTGGAGATGCCCACCCGACAGCCTGGAGAGGGGCCCCGGCTGCATGAATTCCCTCTCTCCCCTGGGAATGCAAAATATCTGAATATTAAGCCCGCCTGGGGAGTCCGCAAGGGACCCACGCTGACTGAACCTCACCTGCTCCCCGCTGCCAAGGTCGCCTGGGCGCTGGTGCTCGCGCGCCCGCCGCAGGGGCCCCGGCCAAGCTCTCAGGAACCTGCCGGCGCCCTTCCGCTTGCCCTGCCCGCACAGGGAACCAGAGAGGAAGGGATGCCCACCGGAGATGCCCACCCGACAGCCAGGAGAGGGGCCCCGGCTGCATGAATTCCCTCTCTCCCCCGGGAATGCAAAATATCTGAATTTTAAGCCTGTCTGGGGAGTCCGCAAGGTTCCCTCGCTGACTGAACCTCACCTGCTCCCCGCTGCCAAGGTCGCCTGGGCGCCGGTGCGCGCGCCCGCCGTAGGGGCCCCGGCCAAGTTCTCAGGGACCTGCCGGCGCCCCTCCGCTTGCCCTGCCCGCACAGGGAACCAGAGAGGAAGGGATGCCCACCGGAGATGCCCACCCGACAGCCTGGAGAGGGGCCCCGGCTGCATGAATTCCCTCTCTCCCCTGGGAATGCAAAATATCTGAATATTAAGCCCATCTGGGGAGTCCGCAAGGGACCCTCGCTGACTGAACCTCACCTGCTCCCCGCTGCCAAGGTCACCTGGGCGCCGGAGCGCGCGCCCGCCGTAGGGGCCCCGGCCAAGTTCTCAGGGACCTGCCGGCGCCCCTCCGTTTGCCCTGCCCGCACAGGGAACCAGAGAGGAAGGGATGCCCACCGGAGATGCCCACCCGACAGCCTGGAGAGGGGACCCGGCTGCATGAATTCCCTCTCTCCCCTGGGAATGCAAAAAAATCTGAATATTAAGCCCGCCTGGGGAGTCCGCAAGGGACCCTCACTGACTTAACCTCACCTGCTCCCTGCTGCCAAGGTCGCCTGGGCGCCGGTGCACGCGCCCGCCGTAGGGGCCCCGGCCAAGTTCTCAGGGACCTGCCGGCGCCCCTCCGCTTGCCCTGCCACACAGGGAACCAGAGAGGAAGGGATGCCCACTGGAGATGCCCACCCGACAGCCTGGAGAGGGGCTCTGGCTGCATGAATTCCCTCTCTCCCCTGGGAATGCAAAATATCTGAATATTAATCCCATCTGGGGAGTCCGCAAGGGACCCTCGCTGACTGAACCTCACCTGCTCCCCGCTGCCAAGGTCGCCTGGGCGCTGGTGCTCGCGCGCCCGCCGCAGGGGCCCCGGCCAAGTTCTCAGGGACCTGCCGGCGCCCCTCCGCTTGCCCTGCCCGCACAGGGAACCAGAGAGGAAGGGATGCCCACCGGAGATGCCCACCCGACAACCTGGAGAGGGGCCCCGGCTGCATGAATTCCCTCTTTCCCCTGGGAATGCAAAATATCTGAATATTAAGCCCGTCTGGGGAGTCCGCAAGGGACCCTCGCTGACTGAACCTCACCTGCTCCCCGCTGCCAAGGTCGCCTGGGCGCTGGTGCTCGCGCGCCCGCCGCAGGGGCCCCGGCCAAGTTCTCAGGGACCTGCCGGCGCCCCTCCGCTTGCCCTGCCCGCACAGGGAACCAGAGAGGAAGGGATGCCCACCGGAGATGCCCACCCGACAGCCTGGAGAGGGGCCCCGTCTGCATGAATTCCCTCTCTCCCCTGGGAATGCAAAATACCTGAATATTAAGCCCGTCTGGGGAGTCCGCAAGGGACCCTCGCTGACTGAACCTCACCTGCTCCCCGCTGCCAAGGTCGCCTGGGCGCCGGTGCGCGCGCCCGCCGTAGGGGCCCCGGCCAAGTTCTCAGGGACCTGCCGGCGCCCCTCCGCTTGCCCTGCCGCACAGGGAACCAGAGAGGAAGGAATGCCCACCGTAGATGCCCACCCGACAGCCTGGAAAGGGGCCCCGGCTGCATGAATTCCCTCTCTCCCCGGGGAATTCAAAATATCTGAATATTAAGCCCGCCTGGGGAGTCTGCAAGGGACCCTCGCTGACTGAACCTCACCTGCTCCCCGCTGCCAAGGTCGCCTGGGCGCCGGTGCGCGCGCCTGCCACAGGGGCCCCGGCCAAGTTCTCAGGGACCTGCCGGCGCCCCTCCGCTTGCCCTGCCAGCACAAGGAACCAGAGAGGAAGGGATGCCCACCGGAGATGCCCACCCGACAGCCTGGAGAGGGGCCCCGGCTGCATGAATTCCCTCTCTCCCCTGGGAATGCAAAATATCTGAATATTAAGCCCGCCTGGGGAGTCCGCAAGGGACCCACGCTGACTGAACCTCACCTGCTCCCCGCTGCCAAGGTCGCCTGGGCGCTGGTGCTCGCGCGCCCGCAGCAGGGGCCCCGGCCAAGTTCTCAGGGACCTGCCGGCGCCCCTCCGCTTGCCCTGCCCGCACAGGGAACCAGAGAGGAAGGGATGCCCACCGGAGATGCCCACCCGACAGCCTGGAGAGGGGCCCCGGCTGCATGAATTCCCTCTCTCCCCTGGGAATGCAAAATATCTGAATATTAAGCCCGCCTGGGGAGTCCGCAAGGGACCCTCGCTGACTGAACCTCACCTGCTCCCCGCTGCCAAGGTCGCCTGGGCGCCGGTGCGCGCGCCCGCCGCAGGGGCCCCGGCCAAGTTCTCAGGGACTTGCCGGCGCCCCTCCGCTTGCCCTGCCCGCACAGGGAACCAGAGAGGAAGGGATGCCCACCGGAGATGCCCACCCGACAGCCTGGAAAGGGCCCCGGCTGCATGAATTCCCTCTCTCCCCTGGGAATTCAAAATATCTGAATATTAAGCCCGCCTGGGGAGTCTGCAAGGGACCCTCGCTGACTGAACCTCACCTGCTCCCCGCTGCCAAGGTCGCCTGGGCGCCGGTGCGCGCGCCTGCTGCAGGGGCCCCGGCCAAGTTCTCAGGGACCTGCCGGCGCCCCTCCGCTTGCCCTGCCCGCACAGGGAACAAGAGAGGAAGGGATGCCCACCGGAGATGCCCACCCGACAGCCTGGAGAGGGGCCCCGGCTGCATGAATTCCCTCTCTCCCCTGGGAATGCAAAATATCTGAATATTAAGCCCGCCTGGGGAGTCTGCAAGGGACCCACGCTGACTGAGCCTCACCTGCTCCCCGCTGCCAAGGTCGCCTGGGCACCGGTGCGCGCGCCTGCCGCAGGGGCCCCGGCCAAGTTCTCAGGGACCTGCCGGCGCCCCTCCGCTTGCCCTGCCCGCACAGGGAACAAGAGAGGAAGGGATGCCCACCGGAGATGCCCACCCGACAGCCTGGAGAGGGGCCCCGGCTGCATGAATTCCCTCTCTCCCCTGGGAATGCAAAATATCTGAATATTAAGCCCGCCTGGGGAGTCCGCAAGGGACCCACGCTGACTGAACCTCACCTGCTCCCCGCTGCCAAGGTCGCCTGGACGCTGGTGCTCGCGCGCCCGCCGCAGGGGCCCCGGCCAAGTTCTCAGGGACCTGCCGGCGCCCTTCCGCTTGCCCTGCCTGCACAGGGAACCAGAGAGGAAGGGATGCCCACCGGAGATGCCCACCCGACAGCCAGGAGAGGGGCCCCGGCTGCATGAATTCCCTCTCTCCCCCGGGAATGCAAAATATCTGAATTTTAAGCCTGTCTGGGGAGTCAGCAAGGTTCCCTCGCTGACTGAACCTCACCTGCTCCCCGCTGCCAAGGTCGCCTGGGCGCCGGTGCGCGCGCCCGCCGTAGGGGCCCCGACCAAGTTCTCAGGGACCTGCCGGCGCCCCTCCGCTTGCCCTGCCCGCACAGGGAACCAGAGAGGAAGGGATGCCCACCGGAGATGCCCACCCGACAGCCTGGAGAGGGGCCCCGGCTGCATGAATTCCCTCTCTCCCCTGGGAATGCAAAATATCTGAATATTAAGCCCATCTGGGGAGTCCGCAAGGGACCCTCGCTGACTGAACCTAACCTGCTCCCCGCTGCCAAGGTCACCTGGGTGCCGGTGCGCGCGCCCGCCGTAGGGGCCCCGGCCAAGTTATCAGGGACCTGCCGGCGCCCCTCCACTTGCCCTGCCCGCACAGGGAACCAGAGAGGAACGGATGCCCACCGGAGATGCCCACCCGACAGCCTGGAGAGGGGCCCCGGCTGCATGAATTCCCTCTCTCCCCTGGGAATGTAAAATATCTGAATATTAAGCCCGCCTGGGGAGTTCGCAAGGGACCCTCGCTGACTGAACCTCACCTGCTCCCCGCTGCCAAGGTCGCATGGGCACCGGTGCGCGCGCCCGCCGCAGGGGCCCCGGCCAAGTTCTCAGGGACCTGCCGGCACCCCTCCGCTTGCCCTGCCCGCACAGGAAACCAGAGAGGAAGGGATGCCCACCGGAGATGCCCACCCGACAGCCTGGAGAGGGGCCTCGGCTGCATGAATTCCCTCTCTCCCCTGGGAATGCAAAATATCTGAATATTAAGCCCGCCTGGGGAGTCCGCAAGGGACCCTCGCTGACTGAACCTCACCTGCTCCCCGCTGCCAAGGTCGCATGGGCGCCGGTGCGCGCGCCCGCCGCAGGGGCCCCGGCCAAGTTCTCAGGGACCTGCCGGCGCCCCTCCGCTTGCCCTGCCCGCACAGGCAACCAGAGAGGAAGGGATGCCCACCGGAGATGCCCACCTGACAGCCTGGAGAGGGGCCCCGGCTGCATGAATTCCCTCTCTCCCCTGGGAATGCAAAATATCTGAATATTAAGCCCGTCTGGGGAGTCCGCAAGGGACCCTCGCTGACTGAACCTCACCTGCTCCCCGCTGCCAAGGTCGCCTGGGCGCCGGTGCGCGCGCCCGCCGTAGGGGCCCCGGCCAAGTTCTCAGGGACCTGCCGGCGCCCCTCCGCTTGCCCTGCCCGCACAGGGAACCAGAGAGGAAGGGATGCCCACCGGAGATGCCCAACCGACAGCCTGGAGAGGGGCCCCGGCTGCATGAATTCCCTCTCTCCCCTGGGAATGCAAAATATCTGAATATTAAGCCCGCCTGGGGAGTCCGCAAGGGACCCACGCTGACTGAACCTCACCTGCTCCCCGCTGCCAAGGTCGCCTGGGTGCTGGTGCTCGCGCGCCCGCCACAGGGGCCCCGGCCAAGTTCTCAGGGACCTGCCGGCGCACCTCCGCTTGCCCTGCCCGCACAGGGAACCAGAGAGGAAGGGATGCCCACCGGAGATGCCCACCCGACAGCCTGGAGAGGGGCCCCAAATGCATGAATTCCCTCTCTCCCCTGGGAATGCAAAATATCTGAATATTAAGCCCGCCTGGGGAGTCCGCAAGGGACCCTCGCTGACTGAACCTCACCTGCTCCCCGCTGCCAAGGTCGCCTGGGCGCCGGTGCGCGCGCCCGCCGCAGGGGCCCCGGCCAAGTTCTCAGGGACTTGCCGGCGCCACTCCGCTTGCCCTGCACACACAGGGAACCAGAGAGGAAGGGATGCCCACCGGAGATGCCCACCCGACAGCCTGGAAAGGGCCCCGGCTGCATGAATTCCCTCTCTCCCCTGGGAATTCAAAATATCTGAATATTAAGCCCGCCTGGGGAGTCTGCAAGGGACCCTCGCTGACTGAACCTCACCTGCTCCCCGCTGCCAAGGTCGCCTGGGCGCCGGTGCGCGCGTCTGCTGCAGGGGCCCCGGCCAAGTTCTCAGGGACCTGCCGGCGCCCCTCCGCTTGCCCTGCCCACACAGGGAACAAGAGATGAAGGGATGCCCACTGGAGATGCCCACCCGACAGCCTGGAGAGGGGCCCCGGCTGCATGAATTCCCTCTCTCCCCTGGGAATGCAAAATATCTGAATATTAAGCCCGCCTGGGGAGTCTGCAAGGGACCCACGCTGACTGAGCCTCACCTGCTCCCCTCTGCCAAGGTCGCCTGGGCGCCGGTGCGCGCGCCTGCCGCAGGGGCCCCGGCCAAGTTCTCAGGGACCTGCCGGCGCCCCTCCGCTTGCCCTGCCCGCACAGGGAACAAGAGAGGAAGGGATGCCCACCGGAGATGCCCACCCGACAGCCTGGAGAGGGGCCCCGGCTGCATGAATTCCCTCTCTCCCCTGGGAATGCAAAATATCTGAATATTAAGCCCGCCTGGGGAGTCCGCAAGGGACCCACGCTGACTGAACCTCACCTGCTCCCCGCTGCCAAGGTCGCCTGGGCGCTGATGCTCGCGCGCCCGCCGCAGGGGCCCCGGCCAAGTTCTCAGGAACCTGCCGGCGCCCTTCCGCTTGCCCTGCCCGCACAGGGAACCAGAGAGGAAGGGATGCCCACCGGAGATGCCCACCCGACAGCCAGGAGAGGGGCCCCGGCTGCATGAATTCCCTCTCTCCCCCGGGAATGCAAAATATCTGAATTTTAAGCCTGTCTGGGGAGTCCGCAAGGTTCCCTCGCTGACTGAACCTCACCTGCTCCCCGCTGCCAAGGTCGCCTGGGCGCCGGTGCGCGCGCCCGCCGTAGGGGCCCCGGCCAAGTTCTCAGGGACCTGCCGGCGCCCCTCCGCTTGCCCTGCCCGCACAGGGAACCAGAGAGGAAGGGATGCCCACCGGAGATGCCCACCCGACAGCCTGGAGAGGGGCCCCGGCTGCATGAATTCCCTCTCTCCCCTGGGTTTGCAAAATATCTGAATATTAAGCCCATCTGGGGAGTCCGCAAGGGACCCTCGCTGACTGAACCTCACCTGCTCCCCGCTGCCAAGGTCGCCTGGGCGCCGGTGCGCGCGCCCGCCGTAGGGGCCCCGGCCAAGTTCTCAGGGACCTGCCGGCGCCCCTCCGCTTGCCCTGCCGCACAGGGAACCAGAGAGGAAGGAATGCCCACCGGAGATGCCCACCCGACAGCCTGGAAAGGGGCCCCGGCTGCATGAATTCCCTCTCTCCCCGGGGAATTCAAAATATCTGAATATTAAGCCCGCCTGGGGAGTCTGCAAGGGACCCTCGCTGACTGAACCTCACCTGCTCCCCGCTGCCAAGGTCGCCTGGGCGCCGGTGCGCGCGCCTGCCACAGGGGCCCCGGCCAAGTTCTCAGGGACCTGCCGGCGCCCCTCCGCTTGCCCTGCCCGCACAAGGAACCAGAGAGGAAGGGATGCCCACCGGAGATGCCCACCCGACAGCCTGGAGAGGGGCCCCGGCTGCATGAATTCCCTCTCTCCCCTGGGAATGCAAAATATCTGAATATTAAGCCCGCCTGGGGAGTCCGCAAGGGACCCACGCTGACTGAACCTCACCTGCTCCCCGCTGCCAAGGTCGCCTGGGCGCTGGTGCTCGCGCGCCCGCCGCAGGGGCCCCGGCCAAGTTCTCAGGGACCTGCCGGCGCCCCTCCGCTTGCCCTGCCCACACAGGGAACCAGAGAGGAAGGGATGCCCACCGGAGATGCCCACCCGACAGCCTGGAGAGGGGCCCCGGCTGCATGAATTCCCTCTCTCCCCTGGGAATGCAAAATATCTGAATATTAAGCCCGCCTGGGGAGTCCGCAAGGGACCCTCGCTGACTGAACCTCACCTGTTCCCCGCTGCCAAGGTCGCCTGGGCGCCGGTGCACGCGCCCGCCGTAGGGGCCCCGGCCAAGTTCTCAGGGACCTGCCGGCGCCCCTCCGCTTGCCCTGCCGCACAGGGAACCAGAGAGGAAGGGATGCCCACTGGAGATGCCCACCCGACAGCCTGGAGAGGGGCTCTGGCTGCATGAATTCCCTCTCTCCCCTGGGAATGCAAAATATCTGAATATTAATCCCATCTGGGGAGTCCGCAAGGGACCCTCGCTGACTGAACCTCACCTGCTCCCCGCTGCCAAGGTCGCCTGGGCACTGGTGCTCGCGCGCCCGCCGCAGGGGCCCCGGCCAAGTTCTCAGGGACCTGCCGGCGCCCCTCCGCTTGCCCTGCCCGCACAGGGAACCAGAGAGGAAGGGATGCCCACCGGAGATGCCCACCCGACAACCTGGAGAGGGGCCCCGGCTGCATGAATTCCCTCTCTCCCATGGGAATGCAAAATATCTGAATATTAAGCCCGTCTGGGGAGTCCGCAAGGGACCCTCGCTGACTGAACCTCACCTGCTCCCCGCTGCCAAGGTCGCCTGGGCGCTGGTGCTCGCGCGCCCGCCGCAGGGGCCCCGGCCAAGTTCTCAGGGACCTGCCGGCGCCCCTCCGCTTGCCCTGCCCGCACAGGGAACCAGAGAGGAAGGGATGCCCACCGGAGATGCCCACCCGACAGCCTGGAGAGGGGCCCCGTCTGCATGAATTCCCTCTCTCCCCTGGGAATGCAAAATATCTGAATATTAAGCCCGTCTGGGGAGTCCGCAAGGGACCCTCGCTGACTGAACCTCACCTGCTCCCCGCTGCCAAGGTCGCCTGGGCGCCGGTGCGCGCGCCCGCCGTAGGGGCCCGGCCAAGTTCTCAGGGACCTGCCGGCGCCCCTCCGCTTGCCCTGCCGCACAGGGAACCAGAGAGGAAGGAATGCCCACCGGAGATGCCCACCCGACAGCCTGGAAAGGGGCCCCGGCTGCATGAATTCCCTCTCTCCCCGGGGAATTCAAAATATCTGAATATTAAGCCCGCCTGGGGAGTCTGCAAGGGACCCTCGCTGACTGAACCTCACCTGCTCCCCGCTGCCAAGGTCGCCTGGGCGCCGGTGCGCGCGCCTGCCACAGGGGCCCCGGCCAAGTTCTCAGGGACCTGCCGGCGCCCCTCCGCTTGCCCTGCCCGCACAAGGAACCAGAGAGGAAGGGATGCCCACCGGAGATGCCCACCCGACAGCCTGGAGAGGGGCCCCGGCTGCATGAATTCCCTCTCTCCCCTGGGAATGCAAAATATCTGAATATTAAGCCCGCCTGGGGAGTCCGCAAGGGACCCACGCTGACTGAACCTCACCTGCTCCCCGCTGCCAAGGTCGCCTGGGCGCTGGTGCTCGCGCGCCCGCCGCAGGGGCCCCGGCCAAGTTCTCAGGGACCTGCCGGCGCCCCTCCGCTTGCCCTGCCCGCACAGGGAACCAGAGAGGAAGGGATGCCCACCGGAGATGCCCACCCGACAGCCTGGAGAGGGGCCCCGGCTGCATGAATTCCCTCTCTCCCCTGGGAATGCAAAATATCTGAATATTAAGCCCGCCTGGGGAGTCCGCAAGGGACCCTCGCTGACTGAACCTCACCTGTTCCCCGCTGCCAAGGTCGCCTGGGCGCCGGTGCGCGCGCCCGCCGCAGGGGCCCCGGCCAAGTTCTCAGGGACTTGCCGGCGCCCCTCCGCTTGCCCTGCCCACACAGGGAACCAGAGAGGAAGGGATGCCCACCGGAGATGCCCACCCGACAGCCTGGAAAGGGCCCCGGCTGCATGAATTCCCTCTCTCCCCTGGGAATTCAAAATATCTGAATATTAAGCCCGCCTGGGGAGTCTGCAAGGGACCCACGCTGACTGAACCTCACCTGCTCCCCGCAGCCAAGGTCGCCTGGACGCTGGTGCTCGCGCGCCCGCCGCAGGGGCCCCGGCCAAGTTCTCAGGGACCTGCCGGCGCCCTTCCGCTTGCCCTGCCTGCACAGGGAACCAGAGAGGAAGGGATGCCCACCGGAGATGCCCACCCGACAGCCAGGAGAGGGGCCCCGGCTGCATGAATTCCCTCTCTCCCCCGGGAATGCAAAATATCTGAATTTTAAGCCTGTCTGGGGAGTCCGCAAGGTTCCCTCGCTGACTGAACCTCACCTGCTCCCCGCTGCCAAGGTCGCCTGGGCGCCGGTGCGCGCGCCCGCCGTAGGGGCCCCGGCCAAGTTCTCAGGACCTGCCGGCGCCCCTCCGCTTGCCCTGCCCGCACAGGGAACCAGAGAGGAAGGGATGCCCACCGGAGATGCCCACCCGACAGCCTGGAGAGGGGCCCCGGCTGCATGAATTCCCTCTCTCCCCTGGGAATGCAAAATATCTGAATATTAAGCCCATCTGGGGAGTCCGCAAGGGACCCTCGCTGACTGAACCTAACCTGCTCCCCGCTGCCAAGGTCGCCTGGGTGCCGGTGCGCGCGCCCACCGTAGGGCCCCCGGCCAAGTTATCAGGGACCTGCCGGCGCCCCTCCACTTGCCCTGCCCGCACAGGGAACCAGAGAGGAAGGGATGCCCACCGGAGATGCCCACCCGACAGCCTGGAGAGGGGCCCCGGCTGCATGAATTCCCTCTCTCCCCTGGGAATGCAAAAAAATCTGAATATTAAGCCCGCCTGGGGAGTCCGCAAGGGACCCTCGCTGACTGAACCTCACCTGCTCCCCGCTGCCAAGGTCGCCTGGGCGCCGGTGCTCGCGCACCCGCCGCAGGGTCCCCGGCCAAGTTATCAGGGACCTGCCGGCGCCCTCCGCTTGCCCTGCCCGCACAGGGAACCAGAGAGGAAGGGATGCCCACCGGAGATGCCCACCCGACAGCCTGGAAAGGGGCCCCGGCTGCATGAATTCCCTCTCTCCCCTGGGAATGCAAAATATCTGAATATTAAGCCCGCCTGGGGAGTCCGCAAGGGACCCTCACTGACTGAACCTCACCTGCTCCCCGCTGCCAAGGTCGCCTGGGCGCCAGTGCGCGCGCCCACCGCAGGTGCCCCGGCCAAGTTCTCAGGGACTTGCCGGCGCCCCTCCGCTTGCCCTGCCCGCACAAAGAACCAGAGAGGAAGGGATGCCCACAGGAGATGCCCACCCGACAGCCTGGAGAGGGGCCCCGACTGCATGAATTCCCTCTCTCCCCTGGGAATGCAAAATATCTGAATATTAAGCCCGTCTGGGGAGTCCGCAAGGGACCCTCGCTGACTGAACCTCACCTGCTCCCTGCTGCCAAGGTCGCCTGGGCGCCGGTGCACGCGCCCGCCGTAGGGGCCCCGGCCAAGTTCTCAGGGACCTGCCGGCGCCCCTCCGCTTGCCCTGCCGCACAGGGAACCAGAGAGGAAGGGATGCCCACTGGAGATGCCCACCCGACAGCCTGGAGAGGGGCTCTGGCTGCATGAATTCCCTCTCTCCCCTGGGAATGCAAAATATCTGAATATTAAGCCCGTCTGGGGAGTCCGCAAGGGACCCTCGCTGACTGAACCTCACCTGCTCCCCGCTGCCAAGGTCGCCTGGGCGCTGGTACTCGCGCGCCCGCCGCAGGGGCCCCGGCCAAGTTCTCAGGGACCTGCCGGCGCCCCTCCGCTTGCCCTGCCCGCACAGGGAACCAGAGAGGAAGGGATGCCCACCAGAGATGCCCACCCGACAACCTTGAGAGGGGCCCCGGCTGCATGAATTCCCTCTCTCCCCTGGGAATGCAAAATATCTGAATATTAAGTCCGTCTGGGGAGTCCGCAAGGGACCCTCGCTGACTGAACCTCACCTGCTCCCCGCTGCCAAGGTCGCCTGGGTGCTGGTGCTCGCGCGCCCGCCGCAGGGGCCCCGGCCAAGTTCTCAGGGACCTGCCGGCGCCCCTCCGCTTGCCCTGCCCGCACAGGGAACCAGAGAGGAAGGGATGCCCACCGGAGATGCCCACCCGACAGCCTGGAGAGGGGCCCCGGCTGCATGAATTCCCTCTCTCCCCTGGGAATGCAAAATATCTGAATATTAAGCCCGTCTGGGGAGTCCGCAAGGGACCCTCGCTGACTGAACCTCACCTGCTCCCCGCTGCCAAGGTCGCCTGGGCGCCGGTGCGCGCGCCCGCCGTAGGGGCCCCGGCCAAGTTCTCAGGGACCTGCCGGCGCCCCTCCGCTTGCCCTGCCGCACAGGGAACCAGAGAGGAAGGGATGCCCACCGGAGATGCCCACCCGACAGCCTGGAAAGGGGCCCCGGCTGCATGAATTCCCTCTCTCCCCGGGGAATTCAAAATATCTGAATATTAAGCCCGCCTGGGGAGTCTGCAAGGGACCCTCGCTGACTGAACCTCACCTGCTCCCCGCTGCCAAGGTCGCCTGGGCGCCGGTGCGCGCGCCTGCCACAGGGGCCCCGGCCATGTTCTCAGGGACCTGCTGGCGCCCCTCCGCTTGCCCTGCCCGCACAAGGAACCAGAGAGGAAGGGATGCCCACCGGAGATGCCCACCCGACAGCCTGGAGAGGGGCCCCCTGCTGCATGAATTCCCTCTCTCCCCTGGGAATGCAAAATATCTGAATATTAAGCCCGCCTGGGAAGTCCGCAAGGGACCCACGCTGACTGAACCTCACCTGCTCCGCGCTGCCAAGGTCGCCTGGGCGCTGGTGCTCGCGCGCCCGCCGCAGGGGCCCCGGCCAAGATCTCAGGGACCTGCCGGCGCCCCTCCGCTTGCCCTGCCCGCACAGGGAACCAGAGAGGAAGGGATGCCCACCGGAGATGCCCACCCGACAGCCTGGAGAGGGGCCCCGGCTACATGAATTCCCTCTCTCCCCTGGGAATGCAAGATATCTGAATATTAAGCCCGTCTGGGGAGTCCGCAAAGGACCCTCGCTGACTGAACCTCACCTGCTCCCCGCTGCCAAGGTCGCCTGGGCGCCGGTGCGCGCGCCCGCCGTAGGGGCCTTGGCCAAGTTCTCAGGGACCTGCCGGCGCCCCTCTGCTTGCCCTGCCCACACAGGGAACCAGAGAGGAAGGGATGCCCACCGGAGATGCCCACCCGACAGCCTGGAGAGGGGCCCTGGCTGCATGAATTCCCTCTCTCCCCTGGGAATGCAAAATATCTGAATATTAAGCCCGCCTGGGGAGTCCGCAAGGGACCCACGCTGACTGAACCTCACCTGCTCCCCGCTGCCAAGGTCGCCTGGGCGCTGGTGCTCGCGCGCCCGCCACAGGGGCCCCGGCCAAGTTCTCAGGGACCTGCCAGCGCCCCTCCGCTTGCCCTGCCTGCACAGGGAACCAGAGAGGAAGGGATGCCCACCGGAGATGCCCACTCGACAGCCTGGAGAGGGGCCCCGGCTGCATGAATTCCCTCTCTCCGCTGGGAATGCAAAATATCTGAATATTAAACCCGCCTGGGGAGTCCGCAAGGGACCCTCGCTGACTGAACCTCACCTGCTCCCCACTGCCAAGGTCGCCTGGGCACCGGTGCGCGCGCCCGCCGCAGGGGCCCCGGCCAAGTTCTCAGGGACCTGTCGGCGCCCCTCCGCTTGCCCTTCCTGCACAGGGAACCAGAGAGGAAAGGATGCCCACCGGAGATGCCCACCCGACAGCCTGGAGAGGGGCCCCGGCTGCATGAATTCCCTCTGTCCCCTGGGAATGCAAAATATCTGAATATTAAGCCCGCCTGGGGAGTCCGCAAGGGACCCTCGCTGACTGAACCTCACCTGCTCCATGCTGCCAAGGTCGCCTGGGCGCCGGTGCACGCGCCAGCCGCAGGGGCCCCGGCCAAGTTCTCAGGGACCTGCCGGCACCCCTCCGCTTGCCCTGCCCGCACAGGGAACCAGAGCGGAAGGGATGCCCACCGGAGATGCCCACCCGACAGCCTGGAGAGGGGCCCCAAATGCATGAATTCCCTCTCTCCCCTGGGAATGCAAAATATCTGAATATTAAGCCCGCCTGGGGAGTCCGCAAGGGACCCTCGCTGACTGAACCTCACCTGCTCCCCGCTGCCAAGGTCGCCTGGGTGCTGGTGCTCGCGTGCCCGCCGCAGGGGCCCCGGCCAAGTTCTCTGGGACCTGCCGGCGCCCCTCCGCTTGCCCTGCCAGCACAGGGAACCAGAGAGGAAGGGATGCCCACCGGAGATGCCCACCCGACAGCCTGGAGAGGGGCCCCAAATGCATGAATTCCCTCTCTCCCCTGGGAATGCAAAATATCTGAATATTAAGCCCGCCTGGGGAGTCCGCAAGGGACCCTCGCTGACTGAACCTCACCTGCTCCCCGCTGCCAAGGTCGCCTGGGCGCTGGTGCTCGCGTGCCCGCCGCAGGGGCCCCGGCCAAGTTCTCTGGGACCTGCCGGCGCCCCTCCGCTTGCCCTGCCAGCACAGGGAACCAGAGAGGAAGGGATGCCCACCGGAGATGCCCACCCGACAGCCTGGAGAGGGGCCCCAAATGCATGAATTCCCTCTCTCCCCTGGGAATGCAAAATATCTGAATATTAAGCCCGCCTGGGGAGTCCGCAAGGGACCCTCGCTGACTGAACCTCACCTGCTCCCCGCTGCCAAGGTCGCTTGGGCGCCGGTGCGCGCGCCCGCCGCAGGGGCCCCGGCCAAGTTCTCAGGGACCTGCCGGCACCCCTCCGCTTGCCCTGCCCGCACAGGGAACCAGAGCGGAAGGGATGCCCACCGGAGATGCCCACCCGACAGCCTGGAGAGGGGCCCCAAATGAATGAATTCCCTCTCTCCCCTGGGAATGCAAAATATCTGAATATTAAGCCTGCCTGGGGAGTCCGCAAGGGACCCTCACTGACTGAACCTCACCTGATCCCCGCTGCCAAGGTCGCCTGGGCGCCGGTGCGCACGCCCGCCATAGGGGCCCCGGCCACGTTCTCAGGGACCTGCCAGCGCCCCTCCGCTTGCCCTGCCCGCACAGGGAACCAGAGAGGAAGGGATGCCCACCGGAGATGCCCACCCGACAGCCTGGAGAGGGGCCCCGGCTGCATGAATTCCCTCTCTCCCCTGGGAATGCAAAATATCTGAATATTAAGCCCGCCTGGGGAGTCCGCAAGGGACCCTCGCTGACTGAACATCACCTGCTCCCTGCTGCCAAGGTCGCCTGGGCGCCGGTGCGCGCGCCCGCCGCAGGGGCCCCGGCCAAGTTCTCAGGGACCTGCCGGCACCCCTCCGCTTGCCCTGCCCGCACAGGGAACCAGAGCGGAAGGGATGCCCACCGGAGATGCCCACCCGACAGCCTGGAGAGGGGCCCCAAATGCATGAATTCCCTCTCTCCCCTGGGAATGCAAAATATCTGAATATTAAGCCCGCCTGGGGAGTCCGCAAGGGACCCTCGCTGACTGAACCTCACCTGCTCCCCGCTGCCAAGGTCGCCTGGGCACTGGTGCTCGCGCGCGCCCGCTGCAGGGGCCCCGGCCAAGTTCTCAGGGACCTGCCGGCGCCCCTCCGCTTGCCCTGCCAGCACAGGGAACCAGAGAGGAAGGGATGCCAACCGGAGATGCCCACCCGACAGCCTGGAGAGGGGCCCCAAATGCATGAATTCCCTCTCTCCCCTGGGAATGCAAAATATCTGAATATTAAGCCCGCCTGGGGAGTCCGCAAGGGAACCTCGCTGACTGAACCTCACCTGCTCCCCGCTGCCAAGGTCGCCTGGGCGCCGGTGCACGCGCCCGCCGTAGGGGCCCCGGCCAAGTTCTCTGGGACCTGCCGGCGCCCCTCCGCTTGCCCTGCCCGCACAGGGAACCAGAGAGGAAGGGATGCCCACCGGAGATGCCCACTCGACAGCCTGGAGAGGTGCCCCGGCTGCATGAATTCCCTCTCTCCCCTGGGAATGCAAAATATCTGAATATTAAGCCCGCCTGGGGAGTCCGCAAGGGACCCTCGCTGACTGAACCTCACCTGCTCCCCGCTGCCAAGTTCGCCAGGGCGCCGGTGCGCGCGCCCGCCGCAGGGGCCCCGGCCAAGTTCTCAGGGACCTGCCGGCGCCCCTCCGCTTGCCCTGCCTGCACAGGGAACCAGATAGGAAAGGATGCCCACCGGAGATGCCCACCCGACAGCCTGGAGAGGGGCCCCGGCTGCATGAATTCCCTCTCTCCCCTGGGAATGCAAAATATCTGAATATTAAGCCCGCCTGGGGAGTCTGCAAGGGACCCTCGCTGACTGAACCTCACCTGCTCCCCGCTGCCAAGGTCGCCTGGGCACCGGTGTGCGCACCTGCCACAGGGGCCCCGGCCAAGTTCTCAGGGACCTGCCGGCGCCCCTCCGCTTGCCCTGCCCGCACAGGGAACCAGAGAGGAAGGGATGCCCACCGGAGATGCCCACCCGACAGCCTGGAGAGGGGCCCCGGCTGCATGAATTCCCTCTCTCCCCTGGGAATGCAAAATATCTGAATATTAAGCCCGCCTGGGGAGTCCGCAAGGGACCCACGCTGACTGAACCTCACCTGCTCCCCGCTGCCAAGGTCGCCTGGGCGCTGGTGCTTGCGCGCCCGCTGCAGGGGCCCCTGCCAAGTTCTCAGGAACCTGCCGGCTCCCCTCCGCTTGCCCTGCCCGCACAGGGAACCAGAGAGGAAGGGATGCCCACCGGAGATGCCCACTCGACAGCCTGGAGAGGGGCCCCGGCTGCATGAATTCCCTCTCTCCGCTGGGAATGCAAAATATCTGAATATTAAGCCCGCCTGGGGAGTCCGCAAGGGACCCTCGCTGACTGAACCTCACCTGCTCCCCGCTGCCAAGGTCGCCTGGGCACCGCTGCGCGCGCCCGCCGCAGGGGCCCCGGCCAAGTTCTCAGGGACCTGCCGGCGCCCCTCCGCTTGCCCTGCCTGCACAGGGAACCAGAGAGGAAAGGATGCCCACCGGAGATGCCCACCCGACAGCCTGGAGAGGGGCCCCGGCTGCATGAATTCCCTCTCTCCCCTGGGAATGCAAAATATCTGAATATTAAGCCCGCCTGGGGAGTCCGCAAGGGACCCTCGCTGACTGAACCTCACCTGCTCCCCGCTGCCAAGGTCGCCAGGGCGCCGGTGCGCGCGCCCGCCGCAGGGGCCCCGGCCAAGTTCTCAGGGACCTGCCGGCGCCCCTCCGCTTGCCCTGCCTGCACAGGGAACCAGAGAGGAAAGGATGCCCACCGGAGATGCCCACCCGACAGCCTGGAGAGGGGCCCCGGCTGCATGAATTCCCTCTGTCCCCTGGGAATGCAAAATATCTGAATATTAAGCCCGCCTGGGGAGTCCGCAAGGGACCCTCGCTGACTGAACCTCACCTGCTCCCCGCTGCTAAGGTCGCCAGGGCGCCGGTGCGCGCGCCCGCCGCAGGGGCCCCGGCCAAGTTCTCAGGGACCTGCCGGCGCCCCTCCGCTTGCCCTGCCTGCACAGGGAACCAGATAGGAAAGGATGCCCACCGGAGATGCCCACCCGACAGCCTGGAGAGGGGCCCCAGCTGCATGAATTCCCTCTCTCCCCTGGGAACGCAAAATATGTGAATATTAAGCCCGCCTGGGGAGTCTGCAAGGGACCCTCGCTGACTGAACCTCACCTGCTCCCTGCTGCCAAGGTCGCCTGGGCGCCGGTGCGCGCGCCTGCCACAGGGGCCCCGGCCAAGTTCTCAGGGACCTGCCGGCGCCCCTCCGCTTGCCCTGCCCGCACAGGGAACCAGAGAGGAAGGGATGCCCACCGGAGATGCCCACTCGACAGCCTGGAGAGGGGCCCCGGCTGCATGAATTCCCTCTCTCCGCTGGGAATGCAAAATATCTGAATATTAAGCCCGCCTGGGGAGTCCGCAAGGGACCCTCGCTGACTGAACCTCACCTGCTCCCCGCTGCCAAGGTCGCCTGGGCACCGGTGCGCGCGCGCCCGCCGCATGGGCCCCGGCCAAGTTCTCAGGGACCTGCCGGCGCCCCTCCGCTTGCCCTGCCTGCACAGGGAACCAGAGAGGAAAGGATGCCCACCGGAGATGCCCACCCGACAGCCTGGAGAGAGGCCCCGGCTGCATGAATTCCCTCTGTCCCCTGGGAATGCAAAATATCTGAATATTAAGCCCGCCTGGGGAGTCCGCAAGGGACCTTCGCTGACTGAACCTCACCTGCTCCCTGCTGCCAAGGTCGCCTGGGCGCCGGTGCACGCGCCCGCCGCAGGGGCCCCGGCCAAGTTCTCAGGGACCTGCCGGCACCCCTCCGCTTGCCCTGCCCACACAGGGAACCAGAGCGGAAGGGATGCCCACCGGAGATGCCCACCCGACAGCCTGGAGAGGGGCCCCAAATGCATGAATTCCCTCTCTCCCCTGGGAATGCAAAATATCTGAATATTAAGCCCGCCTGGGGAGTCCGCAAGGGACCCTCGCTGACTGAACCTCACCTGCTCCCCGCTGCCTAGGTCGCCTGGGCGCTGGTGCTCGCGCGCCCACTGCAGGGGCCCCGGCCAAGTTCTCAGGGACCTGCCGACGCCCCTCCGCTTGCCCTGCCAGCACAGGGAACCAGAGAGGAAGGGATGCCCACCGGAGATGCCCACCCGACAGCCTGGAGAGGGGCCCCAAATGCACGAATTCCCTCTCTCACCTGGGAATGCAAAATATCTGAATATTAAGCCCGCCTGGGGAGTCCGCAAGGGACCCTCGCTGACTGAACCTCACCTGCTCCCCGCTGCCAAGGTCGCCTGGGCGCCGGTGCACGCGCCCGCCGTAGGGGCCCCGGCCAAGTTCTCAGGGACCTGCCGGCGCCCCTCCGCTTGCCCTGCCCACACAGGGAACCAGAGAGGAAGGGATGCCCGCCGGAGATGCCCACTCGACAGCCTGGAGAGGGGCCCCGGCTGCATGAATTCCCTCTCTCCCCTGGGAATGCAAAATATCTGAATATTAAGCCCGCCTGGGGAGTCCGCAAGGGACCCTCGCTGACTGAACCTCACCTGCTCCCCGCTGCCAAGGTCGCCTGGGCGCCGGTGCGCGCGCCCGCCGCAGGGGCCCCGGCCAAGTTCTCAGGGACCTGCCGGCGCCCCTCCGCTTGCCCTGCCTGCACAGGGAACCAGAGAGGAAAGGATGCCCACCGGAGATGCACACCCGACAGCCTGGAGAGGGGCCCCGGCTGCATGAATTCCCTCTCTCCCCTGGGAATGCAAAATATCTGAATATTAAGCCCGCCTGGGGAGTCCGCAAGGGACCCTCGCTGACTGAACCTCACCTGCTCCCTGCTGCCAAGGTCGCCTGGGCGCCGGTGCGCGCGCCCGCCGCAGGGGCCCCGGCCAAGTTCTCAGGGACCTGCCGGCACCCCTCCGCTTGCCCTGCCCGCACAGGGAACCAGAGTGGAAGGGATGCCCACCGGAGTTGCCCACCCGACAGCCTGGAGAGGGGCCCCAAATGCATGAATTCCCTCTCTCCCCTGGGAATGCAAAATATCTGAATATTAAGCCCGCCTGGGGAGTCCGCAAGGGACCCTCACTGACTGAACCTCACCTGCTCCCCGTTGCCAAGGTCGCCTGGGCGCCGGTGCGCACGCCCGCCGCAGGGGCCCCGGCCAAGTTCTCAGGGACCTGCCGGCACCGCTCCGCTTGCCCTGCCCGCACAGGGAACCAGAGCGGAAGGGATGCCCACCGGAGATGCCCACCCGACAGCCTGGAGAGGGGCCCCAAATGCATGAATTCCCTCTCTCCCCTGGGAATGCAAAATATCTGAATATTAAGCCCGCCTGGGGAGTCCGCAAGGGACCCTCGCTGACTGAACCTCACCTGCTCCCCGCTGCCAAGGTCGCCTGGGCACTGGTGCTCGCGCGCCCGCTGCAGGGGCCCCGGCCAAGTTCTCAGGGACCTGCCGGCGCCCCTCCGCTTGCCCTGCCAGCACAGGGAACAAGAGAGGAAGGGATGCCAACCGGAGATGCCCACCCGACAGCCTGGAGAGGGGCCCCAAATGCATGAATTCCCTCTCTCCCCTGGGAATGCAAAATATCTGAATATTAAGCCCGCCTGGGGAGTCCGCAAGGGACCCTCGCTGACTGAACCTCACCTGCTCCCCGCTGCCAAGGTCGCCTGGGCGCCGGTGCGCGCGCCCGCCGCAGGGGCCCCGGCCAAGTTCTCAGGGACCTGCCGGTGCCCCTCCGCTTGCCCTGCCTGCACAGGGAACCAGAGAGGAAAGGATGCCCACCGGAGATGCCCACCCGACAGCCTGGAGAGGGGCCCCGGCTGCATGAATTCCCTCTCTCCCCTGGGAATGCAAAATATCTGAATATTAAGCCCGCCTGGGGAGTCCGCAAGGGACCCTCGCTGACTGAACCTCACCTGCTCGCTGCTGCCAAGGTCGCCTGGGCGCTGGTGCGCGCGCCCGCCGCAGGGGCCCCGGCCAAGTTCTAAGGGACCTGCCGGCACCCCTCCACTTGCCCTGCCCGCACAGGGAACCAGAGCGGAAGGGATGCCCACCGGAGATGCCCACCCGACAGCCTGGAGAGGGGCCCCAAATGCATGAATTCCCTCTCTCCCCTGGGAATGCAAAATATCTGAATATTAAGCCCGCCTGGGGAGTCCGCAAGGGACCCTCACTGACTGAACCTCACTTGCTCCCCGCTGCCAAGGTCGCCTGGGCGCCGGTGCGCACGCCCGCCGTAGGGGCCCCGGCCAAGTTCTCAGGGACCTGCCGGCGCCCCTCCGCTTGCCCTGCCCACACAGGGAACCAGAGAGGAAGGGATGCCCACCGGAGATGCCCACCCGACAGCCTGGAGAGGGGCCCCGGCTGCATGAATTCCCTCTCTCCCCTGGGAATGCAAAAAAATCTGAATATTAAGCCCGCCTGGGGAGTCCGCAAGGGACCCTCGCTGACTGAACCTCACCTGCTCCCCGCTGCCAAGGTCGCCTGGGCACCGGTGCTCGCGCACCCGCCGCAGGGGCCCCGGCCAAGTTATCAGGGACCTGCCGGCGCCCCTCTGCTTGCCCTGCCCGCACAGGGAACCAGAGAGGAAGGGATGCCCACCGGAGATGCCCACCCGACAGCCTGGAAAGGGGCCCCGGCTGCATGAATTCCCTCTCTCCCCTGGGAATGCAAAATATCTGAATATTAAGCCCGCCTGGGGAGTCCGCAAGGGACCCTCACTGACTGAACCTCACCTGCTCCCCGCTGCCATGGTCGCCTGGGCGCCGGTGCGCACGCCCGCCGTAGGGGCCCCGGCCAAGTTCTCAGGGACCTGCCGGCGCCCCTCCGCTTGCCCTGCCCACACAGGGAACCAGAGAGGAAGGGATGCCCACCGGAGATGCCCACCCGACAGCCTGGAGAGGGGCCCCGGCTGCATGAATTCCCTCTCTCCCCTGGGAATGCAAAAAAATCTGAATATTAAGCCCGCCTGGGGAGTCCGCAAGGGACCCTCGCTGACTGAACCTCACCTGCTCCCCGCTGCCAAGGTCGCCTGGGCACCGGTGCTCGCGCACCCGCCGCAGGGGCCCCGGCCAAGTTATCAGGGACCTGCCGGCGCCCCTCTGCTTGCCCTGCCCGCACAGGGAACCAGAGAGGAAGGGATGCCCACCGGAGATGCCCACCCGACAGCCTGGAAAGGGGCCCCGGCTGCATGAATTCCCTCTCTCCCCTGGGAATGCAAAATATCTGAATATTAAGCCCGCCTGGGGAGTCCGCAAGGGACCCTCACTGACTGAACCTCACCTGCTCCCCGCTGCCAAGGTCGCCTGGGCGCCGGTGCGCGCGCCCACCGCAGGGGCCCCGGCCAAGTTCTCAGGGACCTGCCGGCGCCCCTCCGCTTGCCCTGCCCCCACAGAGAACCAGAGAGGAAGGGATGCCCACCGGA
The DNA here is from genome assembly GCA_031769625.1 of Taudactylus pleione. NCBI lineage: Eukaryota > Metazoa > Chordata > Amphibia > Anura > Myobatrachidae > Taudactylus > Taudactylus pleione. The sequence goes on from JAUIMM010000711.1 coordinate 523,591, forward strand.
GATGCCCACCCGACAGCCTGGAGAGGGGCCCCGGCTGCATGAATTCCCTCTCTCCCCTGGGAATGCAAAATATCTGAATATTAAGCCCATCTGGGGAGTCCGCAAGGGACCCTCGCTGACTGAACCTCACCTGCTCCCCGCTGCCAAGGTCGCCTGGGCGCCGGTGCGCGCGCCCGCCGTAGGGGCCCCGGCCAAGTTCTCAGGGACCTGCCGGCGCCCCTCCGCTTGCCCTGCCGCACAGGGAACCAGAGAGGAAGGGATGCCCACCGGAGATGCCCACCCGACAGCCTGGAGAGGGGCACCGGCTGCATGAATTCCCTCTCTCCCCTGGGAATGCAAAATATCTGAATATTAAGCCCGTCTGGGGAGTCCGCAAGGGACCCTCGCTGTCTGAACCTCACCTGCTCCCCGCTGCCAAGGTCGCCTGGGCGCTGGTGCTCGCGCACCCGCCGCAGGGGCCCCGGCCAAGTTCTCAGGGACCTGCCGGCGCCCCTCCGCTTGCCCTGCCTGCACAGGGAACCAGAGAGGAAAGGATGCCCACCGGAGATGCCCACCCGACAGCCTGGAGAGGGGCCCCGGCTGCATGAGTTCCCTCTGTCCCCTGGGAATGCAAAATATCTGAATATTAAGCCCGCCTGGGGAGTCCGCAAGGGACCCTCGCTGACTGAACCTCACCTGCTCCCTGCTGCCAAGGTCGCCTGGGCGCCGGTGCGCGCGCCCGCCGCAGGGGCCCCGGCCAAGTTCTCAGGGACCTGCCGGCACCCCTCCGCTTGCCCTGCCCGCACAGGGAACCAGAGCGGAAGGGATGCCCACCGGAGATGCCCACCCGACAGCCTGGAGAGGGGCCCCAAATGCATGAATTCCCTCTCTCCCCTGGGAATGCAAAATATCTGAATATTAAGCCCGCCTGGGGAGACCGCAAGGGACCCTCGCTGACTGAACCTCACCTGCTCCCCGCTGCCAAGGTCGCCTGGGCGCTGGTGCTCGCGCGCCCGCCGCAGGGGCCCCGGCCAAGTTCTCAGGGACCTGCCGGCACCCCTCCGCTTGCCCTGCCCGCATAGGGAACCAAAGCGGAAGGGATGCCCAGCGGAGATGCCCACCCGACAGCCTGGAGAGGGGCCCCAAATGCATGAATTCCCTCTCTCCTCTGGGAATGCAAAATATCTGAATATTAAGCCCGCCTGGGGAGTCCGCAAGGGACCCTCGCTGACTGAACCTCACCTGCTCCCCGCTGCCAAGGTCGCCTGGGCACTGGTGCTCGCGCGCCCGCTGCAGGGGCCCCGGCCAAGTTCTCAGGGACCTGCCGGCACCCCTCCGCTTGCCCTGCCCGCACAGGGAACCAGAGCGGAAGGGATGCCCACCGGAGATGCCCACCCGACAGCCTGGAGAGGGGCCCCAAATACATGAATTCCCTCTCTCCCCTGGGAATGCAAAATATCTGAATATTAAGCCCGCCTGGGGAGTCCGCAAGGGACCCTCGCCGACTGAACCTCACCTGCTCCCCGCTGCCAAGGTCGCCTGGGCGCCGGTGCACGCGCCCGCCGCAGGGGCCCCGGCCAAGTTCTCAGGGACCTGCCGGCACCCCTCCGCTTGCCCTGCCCGCATAGGGAACCAAAGCGGAAGGGATGCCCAGCGGAGATGCCCACCCGACAGCCTGGAGAGGGGCCCCAAATGCATGAATTCCCTCTCTCCTCTGGGAATGCAAAATATCTGAATATTAAGCCCGCCTGGGGAGTCCGCAAGGGACCCTCGCTGACTGAACCTCACCTGCTCCCCGCTGCCAAGGTCGCCTGGGCACTGGTGCTCGCGCGCCCGCTGCAGGGGCCCCGGCCAAGTTCTCAGGGACCTGCCGGCGCCCCTCCGCTTGCCCTGCCAGCACAGGGAACCAGAGAGGAAGGGATGCCAACCGGAGATGCCCACCCGACAGCCTGGAGAGGGGCCCCAAATGCTTGAATTCCCTCTCTCCCCTGGGAATGCAAATATCTGAATATTAAGCCCGCCTGGGGAGTCCGCAAGGGACCCTCGCTGACTGAACCTCACCTGCTCCCCGCTGCCAAGGTCGCCTGGGCGCCGGTGCACGCGCCCGCCGTAGGGGCCCCGGCCAAGTTCTCAGGGACCTGCCGGCGCCCCTCCGCTTGCCCTGCCCGCACAGGGAACCAGAGAGGAAGGGATGCCCACTGGAGATGCCCACTCGACAGCCTGGAGAGGGGCCCCGGCTGCATGAATTCCCTCTCTCCCCTGGGAATGCAAAATATCTGAATATTAAGCCCGCCTGGGGAGTCCGCAAGGGACCCTCGCTGACTGAACCTCACCTTCTCCCCGCTGCCAAGGTCGCCTGGGCGCCGGTGCGCGCGCCCGCCGCAGGGGCCCCGGCCAAGTTCTCAGGGACCTGCCGGCACCCCTCCGCTTGCCCTGCCTGCACAGGGAACCAGAGAGGAAAGGATGCCCACCGGAGATGCCCACCCGACAGCCTGGAGAGGGGCCCCGGCTGCATGAATTCCCTCTCTCCCCTGGGAATGCAAAATATCTGAATATTAAGCCCGCCTGGGGAGTCCGCAAGGGACCCTCGCTGACTGAACCTCACCTGCTCCCTGCTGCCAAGGTCGCCTGGGCGCCGGTGCGCGCGCCCGCCGCAGGGGCCCCGGCCAAGTTCTCAGGGACCTGCCGACACCCCTCCACTTGCCCTGCCCGCACAGGGAACCAGAGCGGAAGGGATGCCCACCGGAGATGCCCACCCGACAGCCTGGAGAGGGGCCCCAAATGCATGAATTCCCTCTCTCCCCTGGGAATGCAAAATATCTGAATATTAAGCCCGCCTGGGGAGTCCGCAAGGGACCCTCACTGACTGAACTTCACCTGCTCCCCGCTGCCAAGGTCGCCTGGGCGCCGGTGCGCACGCCCGCCGTAGGGGCCCCGGCCAAGTTCTCAGGGACCTGCCGGCGCCCCTCCGCTTGCCCTGCCCACACAGGGAACCAGAGAGGAAGGGATGCCCACCGGAGATGCCCACTCGACAGCCTGGAGAGGGGCCCCGGCTGCATGAATTCCCTCTCTCCCCTGGGAATGCAAAATATCTGAATATTAAGCCCGCCTGGGGAGTCCGCAAGGGACCCTCGCTGACTGATCCTCACCTGCTCCCCGCTGCCAAGGTCGCCTGGGTGCTGGTGCTCGCGCGCCCGCCGCAGGGGCCCCGGCCAAGTTCTCAGGGACCTGCCGGCGCCCCTCTGATTGCCCTGCCCGCACAGGGAACCAGAGAGGAAGGGATGCCCACCGGAGATGCCAAACTGACAGCCAGGAGAGGGGCCCCGGCTGCATGAATTCCCTCTCTCCCCTGGGAATGCAAAAAATCTGAATATTAAGCCCGTCTGGGGAGTCCGCAAGGGACCCTCATTGACTGAACCACACCTGCTCCCCGCTGCCAAGGTCGCCTGGGCGCCGGTGCGCGCGTCCGCCGTAGGGGCCCCGGCCAAGTTCGCAGGGACCTGCCGGCGCCCCTCTGCTTGCCCTGCCCGCACAGGGAACCAGAGAGGAAGGGATGCCCACCGGAGATGCCCACCCGACAGCCTGGAGAGGGGCCCCGGCTGCATGAATTCCCTCTCTCCCCTGGGAATGCAAAAAAATCTGAATATTAAGCCCGCCTGGGGAGTCCGCAAGGGACCCTCACTGACTGAACCTCACCTGCTCCCCGCTGCCAAGGTCGCCTGGGCGCCGGTGCGCGCGCCCGCCGCAGGGGCCCCGGCCAAGTTCTCAGGGACCTGCCGGCGCCCCTCCGCTTGCCCTGCCCGCACAGAGAACCAGAGAGGAAGGGATGCAAACCGGAGATGCCCACCCGACAGCCTGGAGAGGGGCCCCAAATGCATGAATTCCCTCTCTCCCCTGGGAATGCAAAATATCTGAATATTAAGCCCGTCTGGGGAGTCCGCAAGGGACCCTCGCTGACTGAACCTCACCTGCTCCCCGCTGCCAAGGTCGCCTGGGCGCCGGTGCGCGCTCCCGCCGTAGGGGCCCCGGCCAAGTTCTCAGGGACCTGCCGGCGCCCCTCCGCTTGCCCTGACGCACAGGGAACCAGAGAGGAAGGGATGCCCACCGGAGATGCCCACCCGACAGCCTGGAGAGGGGCCCCGGCTGCATGAATTCCCTCTCTCCCCTGGGAATGCAAAATATCTGAATATTAAGCCCGTCTGGGGAGTCCGCAAGGGACCCTCGCTGACTGAACCTCACCTGCTCCCCGCTGCCAATGTCGCCTGGGCGCTGGTGCTCGCGCGCCCGCCGCAGGGGCCCCGGCCAAGTTCTCAGGGACCTGCCGGCGCCCCTCCGCTTGCCCTGCCCGCACAGAGAACCAGAGAGGAAGGGATGCCCACCGGAGATGCCCACCCGACAGCCTGGAGAGGGGCCCCGGCTGCATGAATTCCCTCTCTCCCCTGGGAATGCAAAATATCTGAATATTAAGCCCGTCTGGGGAGTCCGCAAGGGACCCTCGCTGACTGAACCTCACCTGCTCCCCGCTGCCAAGGTCGTCTGGGCGCCGGTGCGCGCGCCCAACGTAGGGGCCCCGGCCAAGTTCTCAGGGACCTGCCGGCGCCCCTCTGCTTGCCCTGCCCGCACAGGGAACCAGAGAGGAAGGGATGCCCACCGGAGATGCCCACTCGACAGCCTGGAGAGGGGCCCCGGCTGCATGAATTCCCTCTCTCCCCTGGGAATGCAAAATATCTGAATATTAAGCCCGCCTGGGGAGTCCGCAAGGGACCCACGCTGAATGAACCTCACCTGCTCCCCGCTGCCAAGGTCGCCTGGGCGCTGGTGCTCGCGCGCCCGCCGCAGGGGCCCCGGCGAAGTTCTCAGGGACCTGCCAGCGCCCCTCCGCTTGCCCTGCCCTCACAGGGAACCAGAGCGGAAGGGATGCCCACCGGAGATGCCCACCCGACAGCCTGGAGAGGGGCCCCGGCTGCATGAATTCCCTCTCTCCCCTGGGAATGCAAAATATCTGAATATTAAGCCCGCCTGGGGAGTCCGCAAGGGACCCTCACTGACTGAACCTCACCTGCTCCCCGCTGCCAAGGTCGCCTGGGCGCCGGTGCGCGCGCCCGCCGCAGGGGCCCCGGCCAAGTTCTCAGGGACCTGCCGGCGCCCCTCCGCTTGCCCTGCCCGCACAGAGAACCAGAGAGGAAGGGATGCCCACCGGAGATGCCCACCCGACAGCCTGGAGAGGGGCCCCGGCTGCATGAATTCCCTCTCTCCCCTGGGAATGCAAAATATCTGAATATTAAGCCCGTCTGGGGAGTCCGCAAGGGACCCTCGCTGACTGAACCTCACCTGCTCCCCGCTGCCAAGGTCGCCTGGGCGCCGGTGCGCGCGCCCGCCGTAGGGGCCCCTGCCAAGTTCTCAGGGACCTGCCGGCGCCCCTCCGCTTGCCCTGCCGCACAGGGAACCAGAGAGGAAGGGATGCCCACCGGAGATACCCACCCGACAGCCTGGAGAGGGGCACCGGCTGCATGAATTCCCTCTCTCCCCTGGGAATGCAAAATATCTGAATATTAAGCCCGTCTGGGGAGTCCGCAAGGGACCCTCGCTGTCTGAACCTCACCTGCTCCCCGCTGCCAAGGTCGCCTGGGCGCTGGTGCTCGCGCACCCACCGCAGGGGCCCCGGCCAAGTTCTCAGGGACCTGCCGGCGCCCCTCCGCTTGCCCTGCCTGCACAGGGAACCAGAGAGGAAAGGATGCCCACCGGAGATGCCCACCCGACAGCCTGGAGAGGGGCCCCGGCTGCATGAGTTCCCTCTGTCCCCTGGGAATGCAAAATATCTGAATATTAAGCCCGCCTGGGGAGTCCGCAAGGGACCCTCGCTGACTGAACCTCACCTGCTCCCTGCTGCCAAGGTCGCCTGGGCGCCGGTGCGCGCGCCCGCCGCAGGGGCCCCGGCCAAGTTCTCAGGGACCTGCCGGCACCCCTCCGCTTGCCCTGCCCGCACAGGGAACCAGAGCGGAAGGGATGCCCACCGGAGATGCCCACCCGACAGCCTGGAGAGGGGCCCCAAATGCATGAATTCCCTCTCTCCCCTGGGAATGCAAAATATCTGAATATTAAGCCCGCCTGGGGAGACCGCAAGGGACCCTCGCTGACTGAACCTCACCTGCTCCCCGCTGCCAAGGTCGCCTGGGCGCTGGTGCTCGCGCGCCCGCCGCAGGGGCCCCGGCCAAGTTCTCAGGGACCTGCCGGCCCCCCTCCGCTTGCCCTGCCAGCACAGGGAACCAGAGAGGAAGGGATGCCCACCGGAGATGCCCACCCTACAGCCTGGAGAGGGGCCCCAAATGCATGAATTCCCTCTCTCCCCTGGGAATGCAAAATATCTGAATATTAAGCCCGCCTGGGGAGTCCGCAAGGGACCCTCGCTGACTGAACCTCACCTGCTCCCCGCTGCCAAGGTCGCCTGGGCGCCGGTGCGCGCGCCTGCCGCAGGGGCCCCGGCCAAGTTCTCAGGGATCTGCCGGCGCCCCTCCGCTTGCCCTGCCTGCACAGGGAACCAGAGAGGAAAGGATGCCCACCGGAGATGCCCACCCGACAGCCTGGAGAGGGGCCCCGGCTGCATGAATTTCCTCTCTCCCCTGGGAATGCAAAATATCTGAATATTAAGCCCGCCTGGAGAGTCCGCAAGGGACCCTCGCTGACTGAACCTCACCTGCTCCCTGCTGCCAAGGTCGCCTGGGCACCGGTGCGTGCGCCCGCCGCAGGGGCCCCGGCCAAGTTCTCAGGGACCTGCCGGCACCCCTCCGCTTGCCCTGCCCGCACAGGGAACCAGAGCGGAAGGGATGCCCACCGGAGATGCCCACCCGACAGCCTGGAGAGGGGCCCCAAATGCATGAATTCCCTCTCTCCCCTGGGAATGCAAAATATCTGAATATTAAGCCCGCCTGGGGAGTCCGCAAGGGACCCTCGCTGACTGAACCTCACCTGCTCCCCGCTGCCAAGGTCGCCTGGGCGCCGGTGCACGCGCCCGCCGCAGGGGCCCCGGCCAAGTCCTCAGGGACCTGCCGGCACCCCTCCGCTTGCCCTGCCCGCACAGGGAACCAAAGCGGAAGGGATGCCCAGCGGAGATGCCCACCCGACAGCCTGGAGAGGGGCCCCAAATGCATGAATTCCCTCTCTCCTCTGGGAATGCAAAATATCTGAATATTAAGCCCGCCTGGGGAGTCCGCAAGGGACCCTCGCTGACTGAACCTCACCTGCTCCCCGCTGCCAAGGTCGCCTGGGCACTGGTGCTCGCGCGCCCACTGCAGGGGCCCCGGCCAAGTTCTCAGGGACCTGCCGGCGCCCCTCCGCTTGCCCTGCCAGCACAGGGAACCAGAGAGGAAGGGATGCCAACCGGAGATGCCCACCCGACAGCCTGGAGAGGGGCCCCAAATGCTTGAATTCCGTCTCTCCCCTTGGAATGCAAATATCTGAATATTAAGCCCGCCTGGGGAGTCCGCAAGGGACCCTCGCTGACTGAACCTCACCTGCTCCCCGCTGCCAAGGTTGCCTGGGCGCCGGTGCACGCGCCCGCCGTAGGGGCCCCGGCCAAGTTCTCAGGGACCTGCCGGCGCCCCTCCGCTTGCCCTGCCCACACAGGGAACCAGAGAGGAAGGGATGCCCACCGGAGATGCCCACTCGACAGCCTGGAGAGGGGCCCCGGCTGCATGAATTCCCTCTCTCCCAAGGGAATGCAAAATATCTGAATATTAAGCCCGCCTGGGGAGTCCGCAAGGGACCCTCGCTGACTGAACCTCACCTTCTCCCCGCTGCCAAGGTCGCCTGGGCGCCGGTGCGCGCGCCCGCCGCAGGGGCCCTGGCCAAGTTCTCAGGGACCTGCCGGCACCCCTCCGCTTGCCCTGCCTGCACAGGGAACCAGAGAGGAAAGGATGCCCACCGGAGATGCCCACCCGACAGCCTGGAGAGGGGCCCCGGCTGCATGAATTCCCTCTCTCCCCTGGGAATGCAAAATATCTGAATATTAAGCCCGCCTGGGGAGTCCGCAAGGGACTCTCGCTGACTGAACCTCACCTGCTCCCTGCTGCCAAGGTCGCCTGGGCGCCGGTGCGCGCGCCCGCCGCAGGGGCCCCGGCCAAGTTCTCAGGGACCTGCCGACACCCCTCCACTTGCCCTGCCCGCACAGGGAACCAGAGCGGAAGGGATGCCCACCGGAGATGCCCACCCGACAGCCTGGAGAGGGGCCCCAAATGCATGAATTCCCTCTCTCCCCTGGGAATGCAAAATATCTGAATATTAAGCCCGCCTGGGGAGTCCGCAAGGGACCCTTACTGACTGAACTTCACCTGCTCCCCGCTGCCAAGGTCGCCTGGGCGCCGGTGCGCACGCCCGCCGTAGGGGCCCCGGCCAAGTTCTCAGGGACCTGCCGGCGCCCCTCCGCTTGCCCTGCCCACACAGGGAACCAGAGAGGAAGGGATGCCCACCGGAGATGCCCACTCGACAGCCTGGAGAGGGGCCCCGGCTGCATGAATTCCCTCTCTCCCCTGGGAATGCAAAATATCTGAATATTAAGCCCGCCTGGGGAGTCCACAAGGGACCCTCGCTGACTGATCCTCACCTGCTCCCCGCTGCCATGGTCACCTGGGTGCTGGTGCTCGCGCGCCCGCCGCAGGGGCCCCGGCCAAGTTCTCAGGGACCTGCCGGCACCCCTCTGATTGCCCTGCCCGCACAGGGAACCAGAGAGGAAGGGATGCCCACCGGAGATGCCAAACTGACAGCCTGGAGAGGGGCCCCAAATGCATGAATTCCCTCTCTCCTCTGGGAATGCAAAATATCTGAATATTAAGCCCGCCTGGGGAGTCCGCAAGGGACCCTCGCTGACTGAACCTCACCTGCTCCCCGCTGCCAAGGTCGCCTGGGCACTGGTGCTCGCGCGCCCGCTGCAGGGGCCCCGGCCAAGTTCTCAGGGACCTGCCGGCGCCCCTCCGCTTGCCCTGCCAGCACAGGGAACCAGAGAGGAAGGGATGCCAACCGGAGATGCCCACCCGACAGCCTGGAGAGGGGCCCCAAATGCTTGAATTCCCTCTCTCCCCTTGGAATGCAAATATCTGAATATTAAGCCCGCCTGGGGAGTCCGCAAGGGACCCTCGCTGACTGAACCTCACCTGCTCCCCGCTGCCAAGGTCGCCTGGGCGCCGGTGCACGCGCCCGCCGTAGGGGCCCCGGCCAAGTTCTCAGGGACCTGCCGGCGCCCCTCCGCTTGCCCTGCCCACACAGGGAACCAGAGAGGAAGGGATGCCCACCGGAGATGCCCACTCGACAGCCTGGAGAGGGGCCCCGGCTGCATGAATTCCCTCTCTCCCCTGGGAATGCAAAATATCTGAATATTAAGCCCGCCTGGGGAGTCCGCAAGGGACCCTCGCTGACTGAACCTCACCTTCTCCCCGCTGCCAAGGTCGCCTGGGCGCTGGTGCGCGCGCCCACCGCAGGGGCCCCGGCCAAGTTCTCAGGGACCTGCCGGCACCACTCCGCTTGCCCTGCCTGCACAGGGAACCAGAGAGGAAAGGATGCCCACCGGAGATGCCCACCCGACAGCCTGGAGAGGGGCCCCGGCTGCATGAATTCCCTCTCTCCCCTGGGAATGCAAAATATCTGAATATTAAGCCCGCCTGGGGAGTCCGCAAGGGACCCTCGCTGACTGAACCTCACCTGCTCCCTGCTGCCAAGGTCGCCTGGGCGCCGGTGCGCGCGCCCGCCGCAGGGGCCCCGGCCAAGTTCTCAGGGACCTGCCGACACCCCTCCACTTGCCCTGCCCGCACAGGGAACCAGAGCGGAAGGGATGCCCACCGGAGATGCCCACCCGACAGCCTGGAGAGGGGCCCCAAATGCATGAATTCCCTCTCTCCCCTGGGAATGCAAAATATCTGAATATTAAGCCCGCCTGGGGAGTCCGCAAGGGACCCTCACTGACTGAACTTCACCTGCTCCCCGCTGCCAAGGTCGCCTGGGCGCCGGTGCGCACGCCCGCCGTAGGGGCCCCGGCCAAGTTCTCAGGGACCTGCCGGCGCCCCTCCGCTTGCCCTGCCCACACAGGGAACCAGAGAGGAAGGGATGCCCACCGGAGATGCCCACTCGACAGCCTGGAGAGGGGCCCCGGCTGCATGAATTCCCACTCTCCCCTGGGAATGCAAAATATCTGAATATTAAGCCCGCCTGGGGAGTCCGCAAGGGACCCTCGCTGACTGATCCTCACCTGCTCCCCGCTGCCAAGGTCACCTGGGTGCTGGTGCTCGCGCGCCCGCCGCAGGGGCCCCGGCCAAGTTCTCAGGGACCTGCCGGCGCCCCTCTGATTGCCCTGCCCGCACAGGGAACCAGAGAGGAAGGGATGCCCACCGGAGATGCCAAACTGACAGCCAGGAGAGGGGCCCCGGCTGCATGAATTCCCTCTCTCCCCTGGGAATGCAAAAAATCTGAATATTAAGCCCGTCTGGGGAGTCCGCAAGGGACCCTCATTGACTGAACCTCACCTGCTCCCCGCTGCCAAGGTCGCCTGGGCGCCGGTGCGCGCGTCCGCCGTAGGGGCCCCAGCCAAGTTCGCAGGGACCTGCCGGCGCCCCTCTGCTTGCCCTGCCCGCACAGGGAACCAGAGAGGAAGGGATGCCCACCGGAGATGCCCACCCGACAGCCTGGAGAGGGGCCCCGGCTGCATGAATTCCCTCTCTCCCCTGGGAATGCAAAATATCTGAATATTAAGCCCGTCTGGGGAGTCCGCAAGGGACCCTCGCTGACTGAACCTCACCTGCTCCCCACTGCCAATGTCGCCTGGGCGCTGGTGCTCGCGCGCCCGCCGCAGGGGCCCCGGCCAAGTTCTCAGGGACCTACCGGCGCCCCTCCGCTTGCCCTGCCCGCACAGAGAACCAGAGAGGAAGGGATGCCCACCGGAGATGCCCACCCGACAGCCTGGAGAGGGGCCCCGGCTGCATGAATTCCCTCTCTCCCCTGGCAATGCAAAATATCTGAATATTAAGCCCGTCTGGGGAGTCCGCAAGGGACCCTCGCTGACTGAACCTCACCTGCTCCCCGCTGCCAAGGTCGTCTGGGCGCCGGTGCGCGCGCCCACCGTAGGGGCCCCGGCCAAGTTCTCAGGGACCTGCCGGCGCCCCTCTGCTTGCCCTGCCCGCACAGGGAACCAGAGAGGAAGGGATGCCCACCGGAGATGCCCACCCGACAGCCTGGAGAGGGGCCCCGGCTGCATGAATTCCCTCTCTCCCCTGGGAATGCAAAATATCTGAATATTAAGCCCGCCTGGGGAGTCCGCAAGGGACCGACGCTGACTGAACCTCACCTGCTCCCCGCTGCCAAGGTCGCCTGGGCGCTGGTGCTCGCGCGCCCACCGCAGGGGCCCCGGCCAAGTTCTCAGGGACCTGCCAGCGCCCCTCCGCTTGCCCTGCCCGCATAGGTAACCAGAGAGGAAGGGATGCCCACCGGAGATGCCCACTCGACAGCCTGGAGAGGGGCCCCGGCTGCATGAATTCCCTCTCTCCCCTGGGAATGCAAAATATCTGAATATTAAGCCCCCCTGGGGAGTCCGCAAGGGACCCTCGCTGACTGAACCTCACCTGCTCCCCGCTGCCAAGGTCGCCTGGGCGCTGGTGCTCGCGCGCCCGCTGCAGGGGCCCCGGCCAAGTTCTCGGCGACCTGCCAGCGCCCCTCCGCTTGCCCTGCCCTCACAGGGAACCAGAGCGGAAGGGATGCCCACCGGAGATGCCCACCCGACAGCCTGGAGAGGGGCCCCAAATGCATGAATTCCCTCTCTCCCCTGGGAATGCAAAATATCTGAATATTAAGCCCGCCTGGGGAGTCTGCAAGGGACCCTCGCTGACTGAACCTCACCTGCTCGCTGCTGCCAAGGTCGCCTGGGCGCTGGTGCGCGCGCCCGCCGCAGGGGCCCCGGCCAAGTTCTCAGGGACCTGCCGGCACCCCTCCAGTTGCCCTGCCCGCACAGGGAACCAGAGCGGAAGGGATGCCCACCGGAGATGCCCACCCGACAGCCTGGAGAGGGGCCCCAAATGCATGAATTCCCTCTCTCCCCTGGGAATGCAAAATATCTGAATATTAAGCCCGCCTGGGGAGTCCGCAAGGGACCCTCACTGACTGAACCTCACCTGCTCCCCGCTGCCAAGGTCGCCTGGGCGCCGGTGCGCACGCCCGCCGTAGGGGCCCCGGCCAAGTTCTCAGGGACCTGCCGGCGCCCCTCCGCTTGCCCTGCCCACACAGGGAACCAGAGAGGAAGGGATGCCCACCGGAGATGCCCACCCGACAGCCTGGAGAGGGGCCCCGGCTGCATGAATTCCCTCTCTCCCCAGGGAATTCAAAAAAATCTGAATATTAAGCCCGCCTGGGGAGTCCGCAAGGGACCCTCGCTGACTGAACCTCACCTGCTCCCCGCTGCCAAGGTCGCCTGGGCACCGGTGCTCGCGCACCCGCCGCAGGGGCCCCGGCCAAGTTATCAGGGACCTGCCGGCGCCCCTCTGCTTGCCCTGCCCGCACAGGGAACCAGAGAGGAAGGGATGCCCACCGGAGATGCCCACCCGACAGCCTGGAAAGGGGCCCCGGCTGCATGAATTCCCTCTCTCCCCTGGGAATGCAAAATATCTGAATATTAAGCCCGTCTGGGGAGTCCGCAAGGGACCCTCACTGACTGAACCTCACCTGCTCCCCGCTGCCAAGGTCGCCTGGGCGCCGGTGCGCGCGCCCGCCGTAGGGGCCCCGGCCAAGTTCTCAGGGACCTGCCGGCGCCCCTCCGCTTGCCCTGCCGCACAGGGAACCAGAGAGGAAGGGATGCCCACCGGAGATGCCCACCCGACAGCCTGGAGAGGGGCACCGGCTGCATGAATTCCCTCTCTCCCCTGGGAATGCAAAATATCTGAATATTAAGCCCGTCTGGGGAGTCCGCAAGGGACCCTCGCTGTCTGAACCTCACCTGCTCCCCGCTGCCAAGGTCGCCTGGGCGCTGGTGCTCGCGCGCCCGCCGCAGGGGCCCCGGCCAAGTTCTCAGGGACCTGCCGGCGCCCCTCCGCTTGCCCTGCCTGCACAGGGAACCAGAGAGGAAAGGATGCCCACCGGAGATGCCCACCCGACAGCCTGGAGAGGGGCCCCGGCTGCATGAGTTCCCTCTGTCCCCTGGGAATGCAAAATATCTGAATATTAAGCCCGCCTGGGGAGTCCGCAAGGGACCCTCGCTGACTGAACCTCACCTGCTCCCTGCTGCCAAGGTCGCCTGGGCGCCGGTGCGCGCGCCCGCCGCAGGGGCCCCGGCCAAGTTCTCAGGGACCTGCCGGCACCCCTCCGCTTGCCCTGCCCGCACAGGGAACCAGAGCGGAAGGGATGCCCACCGGAGATGCCCACCCGACAGACTGGAGAGGGGCCCCAAATGCATGAATTCCCTCTCTCCCCTGGGAATGCAAAATATCTGAATATTAAGCCCGCCTGGGGAGTCCGCAAGGGACCCTCGCTGACTGAACCTCACCTGCTCCCCGCTGCCAAGGTCGCCTGGGCGCTGGTGCTTTCGCGCCCGCCGCAGGGGCCCCGGCCAAGTTCTCAGGGACCTGCCGGCCCCCCTCCGCTTGCCCTGCCAGCACAGGGAACCAGAGAGGAAGGGATGCCCACCGGAGATGCCCACCCGACAGCATGGAGAGGGGCCCCAAATGCATGAATTCCCTCTCTCCCCTGGGAATGCAAAATATCTGAATATTAAGCCCGCCTGGGGAGTCCGCAAGGGACCCTCGCTGACTGAACCTCACCTGCTCCCCGCTGCCAAGGTCGCTTGGGCGCCGGTGCACGCGCCCGCCGTAGGGGCCCCGGCCAAGTTCTCAGGGACCTGCCGGCGCCCCTCCGCTTGCCCTGCCCACACAGGGAACCAGAGAGGAAGGGATGCCCACCGGAGATGCCCACTCGACAGCCTGGAGAGGGGCCCCGGCTGCATGAATTCCCTCTCTCCCCTGGGAATGCAAAATATCTGAATATTAAGCCCGCCTGGGGAGTCCGCAAGGGACCCTCGCTGACTGAACCTCACCTGCTCCCCGCTGCCAAGGTCGCCTGGGCGCCGGTGTGCGCGCCCGCCGCAGGGGCCCCGGCCAAGTTCTCAGGGATCTGCCGGCGCCCCTCCGCTTGCCCTGCCTGCACAGGGAACCAGAGAGGAAAGGATGCCCACCGGAGATGCCCACCCGACAGCCTGGAGAGGGGCCCCGGCTGCATGAATTCCCTCTCTCCCCTGGGAATGCAAAATATCTGAATATTAAGCCCGCCTGGGGAGTCCGCAAGGGACCCTCGCTGACTGAACCTCACCTGCTCCCTGCTGCCAAGGTCGCCTGGGCACCGGTGCGCGCGCCTGTCGCAGGGGCCCCGGCCAAGTTCTCAGGGACCTGCCGGCACCCCTCCGCTTGCCCTGCCCGCACAGGGAACCATAGCGGAAGGGATGCCCACCGGAGATGCCCACCCGACAGCCTGGAGAGGGGCCCCAAATGCATGAATTCCCTCTCTCCCCTGGGAATGCAAAATATCTGAATATTAAGCCCGCCTGGGGAGTCCGCAAGGGACCCTCGCTGACTGAACCTCACCTGCTCCCCGCTGCCAAGGTCGCCTGGGCGCCGGTGCACGCGCCCGCTGCAGGGGCCCCGGCCAAGTTCTCAGGGACCTGCCGGCACCCCTCCGCTTGCCCTGCCCGCACAGGGAACCAAAGCGGAAGGGATGCCCAGCGGAGATGCCCACCCAACAGCCTGGAGAGGGGCCCCAAATGCATGAATTCCCTCTCTCCTCTGGGAATGCAAAATATCTGAATATTAAGCCCGCCTGGGGAGTCCGCAAGGGACCCTCGCTGACTGAACCTCACCTGCTCCCCGCTGCCAAGGTCGCCTGGGCACTGGTGCTCGCGCGCCCGCTGCAGGGGCCCCGGCCAAGTTCTCAGGGACCTGCCGGCGCCCCTCCGCTTGCCCTGCCAGCACAGGGAACCAGAGAGGAAGGGATGCCAACCGGAGATGCCCACCCGACAGCCTGGAGAGGGGCCCCAAATGCTTGAATTCCCTCTCTCCCCTGGGAATGCAAAATATCTGAATATTAAGCCCGCCTGGGGAGTCCGCAAGGGACCCTCGCTGACTGAACCTCACCTTCTCCCCGCTGCCAAGGTCGCCTGGGCACCGGTGCGCGCGCCCGCCGCAGGGGCCCCGGCCAAGTTCTCAGGGACCTGCCGGCACCCCTCCGCTTGCCCTGCCTGCACAGGGAACCAGAGAGGAAAGGATGCCCACCGGAGATGCCCACCCGACAGCCTGGAGAGGGGCCCCGGCTGCATGAATTCCCTCTCTCCCCTGGGAATGCAAAATATCTGAATATTAAGCCCGCCTGGGGAGTCCGCAAGGGACCCTCGCTGACTGAACCTCACCTGCTCCCTGCTGCCAAGGTCGCCTGGGCGCCGGTGCACGCGCCCGCCGCAGGGGCCCCGGCCAAGTTCTCAGGGACCTGCCGACACCCCTCCACTTGCCCTGCCCGCACAGGGAACCAGAGCGGAAGGGATGCCCACCGGAGATGCCCACCCGACAGCCTGGAGAGGGGCCCCAAATGCATGAATACCCTCTCTCCCCTGGGAATGCAAAATATCTGAATATTAAGCCCGCCTGGGGAGTCCGCAAGGGACCCTCACTGACTGAACTTCACCTGCTCCACGCTGCCAAGGTCGCCTGGGCGCCGGTGCGCACGCCCGCCGTAGGGGCCCCGGCCAAGTTCTCAGGGACCTGCCGCCGCCCCTCCGCTTGCCCTGCCCACACAGGGAACCAGAGAGGAAGGGATGCCCACCGGAGATGCCCACTCGACAGCCTGGAGAGGGGCCCCGGCTGCATGAATTCCCTCTCTCCCCTGGGAATGCAAAATATCTGAATATTAAGCCCGCCTGGGGAGTCCGCAAGGGACCCTCGCTGACTGAACCTCACCTTCTCCCCGCTGCCAAGGTCGCCTGGGCGCCGGTGCGCGCGCCCGCCGCAGGGGCCCCGGCCAAGTTCTCAGGGACCTGCCGGCACCCCTCCGCTTGCCCTGCCTGCACAGGGAACCAGAGAGGAAAGGATGACCACCGGAGATGCCCACCCGACAGCCTGGAGAGGGGCCCCGGCTGCATGAATTCCCTCTCTCCCCTGGGAATGCAAAATATCTGAATATTAAGCCCGCCTGGGGAGTCCGCAAGGGACCCTCGCTGACTGAACCTCACCTGCTCCCTGCTGCCAAGGTCGCCTGGGCGCCGGTGCACGCGCCCGCCGCAGGGGCCCCGGCCAAGTTCTCAGGGACCTGCCGACACCCCTCCACTTGCCCTGCCCGCACAGGGAACCAGAGCGGAAGGGATGCCCACCGGAGATGCCCACCCGACAGCATGGAGAGGGGCCCCAAATGCATGAATTCCCTCTCTCCCCTGGGAATGCAAAATATCTGAATATTAAGCCCGCCTGGGGAGTCCGCAAGGGACCCTCACTGACTGAACTTCACCTGCTCCACGCTGCCAAGGTCGCCTGGGCGCCGGTGCGCACGCCCGCCGTAGGGGCCCCGGCCAAGTTCTCAGGGACCTGCCGCCGCCCCTCCGCTTGCCCTGCCCACACAGGGAACCAGAGAGGAAGGGATGCCCACCGGAGATGCCCACTCGACAGCCTGGAGAGGGGCCCCGGCTGCATGAATTCCCTCTCTCCCCTGGGAATGCAAAATATCTGAATATTAAGCCCGCCTGGGGAGTCCGCAAGGGACCCTCGCTGACTGATCCTCACCTGCTCCCCGCTGCCAAGGTCGCCTGGGTGCTGGTGCTCGCGCGCCCGCCGCAGGGGCCCCGGCCAAGTTCTCAGGGACCTGCCGGCGCCCCTCTGATTGCCCTGCCCGCACAGGGAACCAGAGAGGAAGGGATGCCCACCGGAGATGCCAAACTGACAGCCAGGAGAGGGGCCCCGGCTGCATGAATTCCCTCTCTCCCCTGGGAATGCAAAAAATCTGAATATTAAGCCCGTCTGGGGAGTCCGCAAGGGACCCTCATTGACTGAACCTCACCTGCTCCCCGCTGCCAAGGTCGCCTGGGCGCCGGTGCGCGCGTCCGTTGTAGGGGCCCCGGCCAAGTTCGCAGGGACCTGCCGGCGCCCCTCTGCTTGCCCTGCCCGCACAGGGAACCAGAGAGGAAGGGATGCCCACCGGAGATGCCCACCCGACAGCCTGGAGAGGGGCCCCGGCTGCATGAATTCCCTCTCTCCCCTGGGAATGCAAAAAAATCTGAATCTTAAGCCCGCCTGGGGAGTCCGCAAGGGACCCTCACTGACTGAACCTCACCTGCTCCCCACTGCCAAGGTCGCCTGGGCGCCGGTGCGCGCGCCCGCTGCAGGGGCCCCTGCCAAGTTCTCAGGGACCTGCCGGCGCCCCTCCGCTTGCCCTGCCCGCACAGAGAACCAGAGAGGAAGGGATGCAAACCGGAGATGCCCACCCGACAGCCTGGAGAGGGGCCCCAAATGCATGAATTCCCTCTCTCCCCTGGGAATGCAAAATATCTGAATATTAAGCCCGTCTGGGGAGTCCGCAAGGGACCCTCGCTGACTGAACCTCACCTGCTCCCCGCTGCCAAGGTCGCCTGGGCGCCGGTGCGCGCTCCCGCCGTAGGGGCCCCGGCCAAGTTCTCAGGGACCTGCCGGCGCCCCTCCGCTTGCCCTGACGCACAGGGAACCAGAGAGGAAGGGATGCCCACCGGAGATGCCCACCCGACAGCCTGGAGAGGGGCCCCGGCTGCATGAATTCCCTCTCTCCCCTGGGAATGCAAAATATCTGAATATTAAGCCCGTCTGGGGAGTCCGCAAGGGACCTTCGCTGACTGAACTTCACCTGCTCCCCGCTGCCAATGTCGCCTGGGCGCTGGTGCTCGCGCGCCCGCCGCAGGTGCCCCGGCCAAGTTCTCAGGGACCTGCCGGCGCCCCTCCGCTTGCCCTGCCCGCACAGAGAACCAGAGAGGAAGGGATGCCCACCGGAGATGCCCACCCGACAGCCTGGAGAGGGGCCCCGGCTGCATGAATTCCCTCTCTCCCCTGGGAATGCAAAATATCTGAATATTAAGCCCGTCTGGGGAGTCCGCAAGGGACCCTTGCTGACTGAACCTCACCTGCTCCCCGCTGCCAAGGTCGCCTGGGCGCCGGTGCGCGCGCCCACCGTAGGGGCCCCGGCCAAGTTCTCAGGGACCTGCCGGCACCCCTCCGCTTGCCCTGCCTGCACAGGGAACAAGAGAGGAAAGGATGCCCACCGGAGATGCCCACCCGACAGCCTGGAGAGGGGCCCCGGCTGCATGAATTCCCTCTCTCCCCTGGGAATGCAAAATATCTGAATATTAAGCCCGCCTGGGGAGTCCGCAAGGGACCCTCGCTGACTGAACCTCCCTGCTCCCTGCTGCCAAGGTCGCCTGGGCGCTGGTGCTCGCGCGCCCGCCGCAGGGGCCCCGGCCAAGTTCTCAGGGACCTGCCGGCGCCCCTCCGCTTGCCCTGCCCGCACAGGGAACCAGAGCGGAAGGGATGCCCACCCGACAGCCTGGAGAGGAGCCCCGGCTGCATGAATTCCCTCTCTCCCCTGGGAATGCAAAATATCTGAATATTAAGCCCGCCTGGGGAGTCAGCAAGGGACCCACGCTGACTGAACCTCACCTGCTCCCCGCTGCCAAGGTCGCCTGGGCGCTGGTGCTCGCGCGCCCGTCGCAGGGGCCCTGGCCAAGTTCTCAGGGACCTGCCGGCGCCCCTCCGCTTGCCCTGCCCGCACAGGGAACCAGAGAGGAAGGGATGCCCACCGGAGATGCCCACCTGACAGCCTGGAGAGGGGCCCCGGCTGCATGAATTCCCTCTCTCCCCTGGGAATGCAATATATCTGAATATTAAGCCCGCCTGGGGAGTCCGCAAGGGACCCACGCTGACTGAACCTCACCTGTTCCCCGCTGCCAAGGTCGCCTGGGCGCTGGTGCTCGCGCGCCCGCCGCAGGGGCCCCGGCCAAGTTCTCAGGGACCTGCCGGCGCCCCTCCGCTTGCCCTGCCCGCACAGGGAACCAGAGAGGAAGGGATGCCCTCCGGAGATGCCCACCCGACAGCCTGGAAAGGGGCCCCGGCTGCCTGAATACCCTCTCTCCCCTGGGAATGGAAAATATCTGAATATTAAGCCCGCCTGGGGAGTCAGCAAGGGACCCTCACTGACTGAACCTCACCTGCTCCCCCCTGCCAAGGTCGCCTGGGCGCCGGTGCACGCGCCCACCGCAGGGGCCCTGGCCAAGTTCTCAGGGACCTGCCGGCGCCCCTCCGCTTGCCCTGCCCGCAAAGGGAACCAGAGAGGAAGGGATGCCCACCGGAGATGCCCACCCGACAGCCTGGAGAGGGGCCCCGGCTGCATGAATTCCCTCTCTCCCCTGGGAATGCAAAATATCTGAATATTAAGCCCGCCTGGGGAGTCTGCAAGGGACCCTCGCTGACTGAACCTCACCTGCTCCCCGCTGCCAAGGTCGCCTGGGCGCCGGAGCGCGCGCCTGCCGCAGGGGCCCCGGCCAAGTTCTCAGGGACCTGCCGGCGCCCCTCCGCTTGCACTGCCCACACAGGTAACTAGAGAGGAAGGGATGCCCACCGGAGATGCCCACCCGACAGCCTGGAGAGGGGCCCCGGCTGAATGAATTCCCTCTCTCCCCTGGGAATGCAAAATATCTGAATATTAAGCCCGCCTGGGGAGTCTGCAAGGGACCCTCGCTGACTGAACCTCACCTGCTCCCCGCTGCCAAGGTCGCCTGGGCGCCGGAGCGTGCGCCTGCTGCAGGGGCCCCGGCCAAGTTCTCAGGGACCTGCCGGCGCCCCTCCGCTTGCCCTGCCCACACAGGGAACTAGAGAGGAAGGAATGCCCACCGGAGATGCCCACCCGACAGCCTGGAGAGGGGCCCCGGCTGCATGAATTCCCTCTCTCCCCTGGGAATGCAAAATATCTGAATATTAAGCCCGCCTGGGGAGTCAGCAAGGGACCCACGCTGACTGAACCTCACCTGCTCCCCGCTGCCAAGGTCGCCTGGGCACTGGTGCTCGCGCGCCCGCCGCAGGGGCCCCGGCCAAGTTCTCAGGGACCTGCCAGCGCCCCTCCGCTTGCCCTGCCCGCACAGGGAACCAGAGAGGAAGGGATGCCCACCGGAGATGCCCACCCGACAGCCTGGAGAGGGGCCCCGGCTGCATGAATTCCTTCTCTCCCCTGGGAATGCGAAATATCTGAATATTAAGCCCGCCTGGGGAGTCCGCAAGGGACCATCGCTGACTGAACCTCACCTGCTCCCCGCTGCCAAGGTCGCCTGGGCGCCGGTGCGCGCGCCCGCCACAGGGGCCCCGGCCAAGTTCTCAGGGACCTGCCGGCACCCCTCCGCTTGCCCTGCCTGCACAGGGAACAAGAGAGGAAAGGATGCCCACCAGAGATGCCCACCCGACAGCCTGGAGAGGGGCCCCGGCTGCATGAATTCCCTCTCTCCCCTGGGAATGCAAAATATCTGAATATTAAGCCCGCCTGGGGAGTCCGCAAGGGACCCTCGCTGACTGAACCTCCCTGCTCCCTGCTGCCAAGGTCGCCTGGGCGCTGGTGCTCGCGCGCCCGCCGCAGGGGCCCCGGCCAAGTTCTCAGGGACCTGCCGGCGCCCCTCCGCTTGCCCTGCCCGCACAGGGAACCAGAGCGGAAGGGATGCCCACCCGACAGCCTGGAGAGGAGCCCCGGCTGCATGAATTCCCTCTCTCCCCTGGGAATGCAAAATATCTGAATATTAAGCCCGCCTGGGGAGTCAGCAAGGGACCCACGCTGACTGAACCTCACCTGCTCCCCGCTGCCAAGGTCGCCTGGGCGCTGGTGCTCGCGCGCCCGTCGCAGGGGCCCTGGCCAAGTTCTCAGGGACCTGCCGGCGCCCCTCCGCTTGCCCTGCCCGCACAGGGAACCAGAGAGGAAGGGATGCCCACCGGAGATGCCCACCTGACAGCCTGGAGAGGGGCCCCGGCTGCATGAATTCCCTCTCTCCCCTGGGAATGCAATATATCTGAATATTAAGCCCGCCTGGGGAGTCCGCAAGGGACCCACGCTGACTGAACCTCACCTGTTCCCCGCTGCCAAGGTCGCCTGGGCGCTGGTGCTCGCGCGCCCGCCGCAGGGGCCCCGGCCAAGTTCTCAGGGACCTGTCGGCGCCCCTCCGCTTGCCCTGCCCGCACAGGGAACCAGAGAGGAAGGGATGCCCACCGGAGATGCCCACCCGACAGCCTGGAGAGGGGCCCCGGCTGCATGAATTCCCTCTCTCCCCTGGGAATGCAAAATATCTGAATATTAAGCCCGCCTGGAGAGTCCGCAAGGGACCCTCGCTGACTGAACCTCACCTGCTCCCCGCTGCCAAGGTCGCCTGGGCGCCGGTGCGCGCACCCGCCGCAGGGGCCCCGGCCAAGTTCTCAGGGACCTGCCGACGCCCCTCCGCTTGCCCTGCCCGCACAGGGAACCAGAGAGGAAGGGATGCCCACCGGAGATGCCCACCCGACAGCCTGGAGAGGGGCCCCGGCTGCATGAATTCCTTCTCTCCCCTGGGAATGCAAAATATCTGAATATTAAGCCCGCCTGGGGAGTCCGCAAGGGACCATCGCTGACTGAACCTCACCTGCTCCCCGCTGCCAAGGTCGCCTGGGCGCCGGTGCGCGCGCCCGCCACAGGGGCCCCGGCCAAGATCTCAGGGACCTGCCGGCACCCCTCTGCTTGCCCTGCCTGCACAGGGAACAAGAGAGGAAAGGATGCCCACCGGAGATGCCCACCCGACAGCCTGGAGAGGGGCCCCGGCTGCATGAATTCCCTCTCTCCCCTGGGAATGCAAAATATCTGAATATTAAGCCCGCCTGGGGAGTCCGCAAGGGTCCCTCGCTGACTGAACCTCCCTGCTCCCTGCTGCCAAGGTCGCCTGGGCGCTGGTGCTCGCGCGCCCGCCGCAGGGGCCCCGGCCAAGTTCTCAGGGACCTGCCGGCGCCCCTCCGCTTGGCCTGCCCGCACAGGGAACCAGAGCGGAAGGGATGCCCACCCGACAGCCTGGAGAGGGGCCCCAAATGCATGAATTCCCTCTCTCCCCTGGGAATGCAACATATCCGAATATTAAGCCCGCCTGGGGAGTCCGCAAGGGACCCCCGCTGACTGAACATCACCTGCTCCCCGCTGCCAAGGTCGCCTGGGCGCTGGTGCTCGCGCGCCCGCCGCAGGGGCCTCGGCCAAGTTCTCAGGGACCTGCCGGCGCCCCTCCGCTTGCCCTGCCCGCACAGAGAACCAGAGAGGAAGGGATGCCCACCGGAGATGCCCACCCGACAGCCTGGAGAGGAGCCCCGGCTGCATGAATTCCCTCTCTCCCCTGGGAATGCAAAATATCTGAATATTAAGCCCGCCTGGAGAGTCTGCAAGGGACCCTCGCTGACTGAACCTCACCTGCTCCCCGCTGCCAAGGTCGCCTGGGCGCCGGAGCGCGCGCCTGCCGCAGGGGCCCCGGCCAAGTTCTCAGGGACCTGCCGGCGCCCCTCCGCTTGCACTGCCCACACAGGTAACTAGAGAGGAAGGGATGCCCACCGGAGATGCCCACCCGACAGCCTGGAGAGGGGCCCCGGCTGAATGAATTCCCTCTCTCCCCTGGGAATGCAAAATATCTGAATATTAAGCCCGCCTGGGGAGTCTGCAAGGGACCCTCGCTGACTGAACCTCACCTGCTCCCCGCTGCCAAGGTCGCCTGGGCGCCGGAGCGCGCGCCTGCCGCAGGGGCCCCGGCCAAGTTCTCAGGGACCTGCCGGCGCCCCTCCGCTTGCCCTGCCCACACAGGGAACTAGAGAGGAAGGAATGCCCACCGGAGATGCCCACCCGACAGCCTGGAGAGGGGCCCCGGCTGCATGAATTCCCTCTCTCCCCTGGGAATGCAAAATATCTGAATATTAAGCCCGCCTGGGGAGTCAGCAAGGGACCCACGCTGACTGAACCTCACCTGCTCCCCGCTGCCAAGGTCGCCTGGGCACTGGTGCTCGCGCGCCCGCCGCAGGGGCCCCGGCCAAGTTCTCAGGGACCTGCCAGCGCCCCTCCGCTTGCCCTGCCCGCACAGGGAACCAGAGAGGAAGGGATGCCCACCGGAGATGCCCACCCGACAGCCTGGAGAGGGGCCCCAGCTGCATGAATTCCTTCTCTCCCCTGGGAATGCGAAATATCTGAATATTAAGCCCGCCTGGGGAGTCCGCAAGGGACCATCGCTGACTGAACCTCACCTGCTCCCCGCTGCCAAGGTCGCCTGGGCGCCGGTGCGCGCGCCCGCCACAGGGGCCCCGGCCAAGTTCTCAGGGACCTGCCGGCACCCCTCCGCTTGCCCTGCCTGCACAGGGAACAAGAGAGGAAAGGATGCCCACCGGAGATGCCCACCCGACAGTCTGGAGAGGGGCCCCGGCTGCATGAATTCCCTCTCTCCCCTGGGAATGCAAAATATCTGAATATTAAGCCCGCCTGGGGAGTCCGCAAGGGACCCTCGCTGACTGAACCTCCCTGCTCCCTGCTGCCAAGGTCGCCTGGGCGCTGGTGCTCGCGCGCCCGCCGCAGGGGCCCCGGCCAAGTTCTCAGGGACCTGCCGGCGCCCCTCCGCTTGCCCTGCCCGCACAGGGAACCAGAGCGGAAGGGATGCCCACCCGACAGCCTGGAGAGGAGCCCCGGCTGCATGAATTCCCTCTCTCCCCTGGGAATGCAAAATATCTGAATATTAAGCCCGCCTGGGGAGTCAGCAAGGGACCCACGCTGACTGAACCTCACCTGCTCCCCGCTGCCAAGGTCGCCTGGGCGCTGGTGCTCGCGCGCCCGTCGCAGGGGCCCTGGCCAAGTTCTCAGGGACCTGCCGGCGCCCCTCCGCTTGCCCTGCCCGCACAGGGAACCAGAGAGGAAGGGATGCCCACCGGAGATGCCCACCTGACAGCCTGGAGAGGGGCCCCGGCTGCATGAATTCCCTCTCTCCCCTGGGAAAGCAATATATCTGAATATTAAGCCCGCCTGGGGAGTCCGCAAGGGACCCACGCTGACTGAACCTCACCTGTTCCCCGCTGCCAAGGTCGCCTGGGCGCTGGTGCTCGCGCGCCCGCCACAGGGGCCCCGGCCAAGTTCTCAGGGACCTGTCGGCGCCCCTCCGCTTGCCCTGCCCGCACAGGGAACCAGAGAGGAAGGGATGCCCACCGGAGATGCCCACCCGACAGCCTGGAGAGGGGCCCCGGCTGCATGAATTCCCTCTCTCCCCTGGGAATGCAAAATATCTGAATATTAAGCCCGCCTGGAGAGTCCGCAAGGGACCCTCGCTGACTGAACCTCACCTGCTCCCCGCTGCCAAGGTCGCCTGGGCGCCGGTGCGTGCACCCGCCGCAGGTGCCCCGGCCAAGTTCTCAGGGACCTGCCGACGCCCCTCCGCTTGCCCTGCCCGCACAGGGAACCAGAGAGGAAGGGATGCCCACCGGAGATGCCCACCCGACAGCCTGGAGAGGGGCCCCGGCTGCATGAATTCCCTCTCTCCCCTGGGAATGCAAAATATCTGAATATTAAGCCCGCCTGGAGAGTCTGTAAGGGACCCTCGCTGACTGAACCTCACCTGCTCCCCGCTGCCAAGGTCGCCTGGGCGCTGGTGCGCGCGCCCGCCGCAGGGGCCCCGGCCAAGTTCTCAGGGACCTGCCGGCGCCCCTTCGCTTGCCCTGCCCGCACAGGGAACCAGAGAGGAAGGGATGCCCACCGGAGATGCCCACCCGACAGCCTGGAGAGGGGCCCCGGCTGCATGAATTCCCTCTCTCCCCTTGGAATGCAAAATATCTGAATATTAAGCCCGCCTGGGGAGTCAGCAAGGGACCCACGCTGACTGAACCTCACCTGCTCCCCGCTGCCAAGGTCGCCTGGGCGCTGGTGCTCGCGCGCCCGTCGCAGAGGCCCTGGCCAAGTTCTCAGGGACCTGCCGGCGCCCCTCCGCTTGCCCTGCCCGCACAGGGAACCAGAGAGGAAGGGATGCCCACCGGAGATGCCCACCTGACAGCCTGGAGAGGGGCCCCGGCTACATGAATTCCCTCTCTCCCCTGGGAATGCAATATATCTGAATATTAAGCCCGCCTGGGGAATCCGCATGGGACCCTCGCTGACTGAACCTCATCTGATCCCTGCTGCCAAGGTCGCCTGGGCGCCGGTGCGCGCGCCCGCCGCAGGGGCCCCGGCCAAGTTCTCAGGGACCTGCCGGCGCCCCTCCGCTTGCCCTGCCCGCACAAGGAACCAGAGAGGAAGGGATGCCCACCGGAGATGCCCACTCGACAGCCTGGAGAGGGGCCCCGGCTGCATGAATTCCTTCTCTCCCCTGGGAATGCAAAATATCTGAATATTAAGCCCGCCTGGGGAGTCCGCAAGGGACCCACGCTGACTGAACCTCACCTGCTCCCCGCTGCCAAGGTCGCCTGGGCGCCGGTGCGCGCGCCCGCCGCAGGGGCCCCGGCTAAGTTCTCAGGGACCTGCCAGCACCCCTCCGCTTGCCCTGCCCGCACAGGGAACCAGAGAGGAAGGGATGCCCACCGGAGATGCCCACCCGACAGCCTGGAGAGGGGCCCCAAATGCATGAATTCCCTCTCTCCCCTGGGAATGCAAAATATCTGAATATTAAGCGCGCCTGGGGAGTCCGCAAGGGACCCTCGCTGACTGAAGTTCACCTGCTCCCCGCTGCCAAGGTCGCCTGGGCGCCGGTGCGCGCACCCGCCGCAGGGGCCCCGGCCAAGTTCTCAGGGACCTGCTGGCAACCCTCCGCTTGCCATGCCCGCACAGGGAACCAGAGAGGAAGGGATGCCCACCGAAGATGCCCACCCGACAGCCTGGAAAGGGGCCCCGGCTGCATGAATTCCCTCTCTCCCCTGGGAATGCAAAATATCTGAAAATTAAGCCCGTCTGGGGAGTCCGCAAGGGACCCTCGCTGACTAAACCTCACCTGCTCCCCGCTGCCATGGTCGCCTGGGCGCCGGTGCGCGCGCCCGCCGCAGGGGCCCCGGCCAAGTTCTCAGGGACCTTCCGGCGCCCCTCCGCTTGCCCTGCCCGCACAGGGAACCAGAGAGGAAGGGATGCCCACGGGAGATGCCCACCCGACAGCCTGGAGAGGGGCGCCGGCTGCATGAATTCCCTCTCTCACCTGGGAATGGAAAATATCAGAATATTAAGCCCGCCTGGGGAGTCAGCAAGGGACCCTCACTGACTGAACCTCACCTGCTCCCCGCTGCCAAGGTCGCCTGGGCGCCGGTGCACGCGCCCACCGCAGGGGCCCCGGCCAAGTTCTCAGGGACCTGCCGGCGCCCCTCCGCTTGCCCTGCCCGCACAGGGAACCAGAGCGGAATGGATGCCCACCGGAGATGCCCACCCGACAGCTTGGAAAGGGGCCCCGCCTGCATGAATTCCCTCTCTCCCCTGGGAATGCAAAATATCTGAATATTAAGCCCGCCTGGGGAGTCCGCAAGGGACCCTCGCTGACTGAACCTCACCTGCTCCCTATTGCCAAGGTCGCCTGGGCGCCGGTGCGCGCGCCTGCCGCAGGGGCCCCGGCCAAGTTCTCAGGGACCTGCCGGCGCCCCTCCGCTTGCCCTGCCCGCCGCAGGGAACC
Organism: Taudactylus pleione; assembly: GCA_031769625.1. NCBI lineage: Eukaryota > Metazoa > Chordata > Amphibia > Anura > Myobatrachidae > Taudactylus > Taudactylus pleione. Next base: position 550,235 of record JAUIMM010000711.1, read on the forward strand.
AGAGAGGAAGGGATGCCCACCGGAGATGCCCACCCGACAGCCTGGAGAGGGGCCCCGGCTGCATGAATTCCCTCTCTCCCCTGGGAATGCAAAATAACTGAAAATTAAGCCCGCCTGGGGAGTCAGCAAGGGACCCTCGCTGACTGAACCTCACCTGCTCCCCGCTGCCTAGGTCGCCTGGGCGTCGGTGCGCGCACCCGCCGCAGGGGCCCCGGCCAAGTTCTCAGGGACCTGCCGGCGCCCCTCCGCTTGCCCTGCCCGCACAGGGAACCAGAGAGGAAGGGATGCCCTCCGGAGATGCCCACCCGACAGCCTGGAAAGGGGCCCCGGCTGCCTGAATACCCTCTCTCCCCTGGGAATGGAAAATATCTGAATATTAAGCCCGCCTGGGGAGTCAGCAAGGGACCCTCACTGACTGAACCTCACCTGCTCCCCCCTGCCAAGGTCGCCTGGGCGCCGGTGCACGCGCCCACCGCAGGGGCCCTGGCCAAGTTCTCAGGGACCTGCCGGCGCCCCTCCGCTTGCCCTGCCCGCACAGAGAACCAGAGAGGAAGGGATGCCCACCGGAGATGCCCACCCGGCAGCCTGGAGAGGGGCCCCGGCTGCATGAATTCCCTCTCTCCCCTGAGAATGCAAAATATCGGAATATTAAGCCCGTCTGGGGAGTCCGCAAGGGACCCTCGCTGACTGAACCTCACCTGCTCCCCGCTGCCAAGGTCGCCTGGGCGTCGGTGCGCGCACCCGCCGCAGGGGCCCCGGCCAAGTTCTCAGGGACCTGCCGGCGCCCCTCTGCTTGCCCTGCCCGCACAGGGAACCAGAGAGGAAGGGATGCCCACCGGAGATGCCCACCCGACAGCCTGGAAAGGGGCCCCGGCTGCCTGAATACCCTCTCTCCCCTGGGAATGGAAAATATCTGAATATTAAGCCCGCCTGGGGAGTCAGCAAGGGACCCTCACTGACTGAACCTCACCTGCTCCCCCCTGCCAAGGTCGCCTGGGCGCCGGTGCACGCGCCCACCGCAGGGGCCCCGGCCAAGTTCTCAGGGACCTGCCGGCGCCCCTCCGCTTGCCCTGCCCGCACAGAGAACCAGAGAGGAAGGGATGCCCACCGGAGATGCCCACCCGGCAGCCTGGAGAGGGGCCCCGGCTGCATGAATTCCCTCTCTCCCCTGGGAATGCAAAATATCGGAATATTAAGCCCGTCTGGGGAGTCCGCAAGGGACCCTCGCTGACTGAACCTCACCTGCTCCCCGCTGCCAAGGTCGCCTGGGCGCCGGTGCGCGCGCCCGCCGCAGGGGCCCCGGCCAAGTTCTCAGGGACCTGCCGGCGCCCCTCCGCTTGCCCTGCCCGCACAGGGAACCAGAGAGGAAGGGATGCCCACCGGAGATGCCCACCCGACAGCCTGGAAAGGGGCCCCGGCTGCCTGAATACCCTCTCTCCCCTGGGAATGGAAAATATCTGAATATTAAGCCCGCCTGGGGAGTCAGCAAGGGACCCTCACTGACTGAACCTCACCTGCTCCCCCCTGCCAAGGTCGCCTGGGCGCCGGTGCACGCGCCCACCGCAGGGGCCCCGGCCAAGTTCTCAGGGACCTGCCGGCGCCCCTCCGCTTGCCCTGCCCGCACAGAGAACCAGAGAGGAAGGGATGCCCACCGGAGATGCCCACCCGGCAGCCTGGAGAGGGGCCCCGGCTGCATGAATTCCCTCTCTCCCCTGGGAATGCAAAATATCGGAATATTAAGCCCGTCTGGGGAGTCCGCAAGGGACCCTCGCTGACTGAACCTCACCTGCTCCCCGCTGCCAAGGTCGCCTGGGCGCCGGTGCGCGCGCCCGCCGCAGGGGCCCCGGCCAAGTTCTCAGGGACCTGCCGGCGCCCCTCCGCTTGCCCTGCCCGCACAGGGAACCAGAGAGGAAGGGATGCCCACCGGAGATGCCCACCCGACAGCCTGGAGAGGAGCCCCGGCTGCATGAATTCCCTCTCTCACCTGGGAATGCAAAATATCTGAAAATTAAAACCGCCTGGGGAGTCAGCAAGGGACCCTCTCTGACTGAACCTCACCTGCTCCCCGCTGCCAAGGTCGCCTGGGCGCCGGTGCACGCGCCCACTGCAGGGGCCCCGGCCAAGTTCTCAGGGACCTGCCGGCGCCCCTCCGCTTGCCCTGCCCGCACAGAGAACCAGAGAGGAAGGGATGCCCACCGGAGATGCCCACCCGACAGCCTGGAGAGGGGCCCCGGCTGCATGAATTCCCTCTCTCACCTGGGAATGCAAAATATCTGAATATTAAGCCCGCCTGGGGAGTCCGCAAGGGACCCTCGCTGACTGAACCTCACCTGCTCCCCGCTGCCAAGGTCGCCTGGGCGCCGGTGCGCGCGCCCGCCGCAGGGGCCCCGGCCAAGTTCTCAGGGACCTGCCGGCGCCCCTCCGCTTGCCCTGCCCGCACAGGGAACCAGAGCGGAATGGATGCCCACCGGAGAAGCCCACCCGACAGCCTGGAAAGGGGCCCCGCCTGCATGAATTCCCTCTCTCCCCTGGGAATGCAAAATATCTGAATATTAAGCCCGCCTGGGGAGTCCGCAAGGGACCCTCGCTGACTGAACCTCACCTGCTCCCTGCTGCCAAGGTCGCCTGGGCGCCGGTGCGCACGCCTGCCGCAGGGGCCCCGGCCAAGTTCTCAGGGACCTGCCGGCGCCCCTCCGCTTGCCCTCCCCGCCGCAGGAAACCAGAGAGGAAGGGATGCCCACCAGAGATGCCCACCCGACAGCCTAGAGAGGGGCCCCGGCTGCATGAATTCACTCTCTCCCCTGGGAATGCAAAATATCTAAATTTTAAGCCCGCCTGGGGAGTCCGCAAGGGAACCTCGCTGACTGAACCTCACCTGCTCCCCGCTGCCAAGGTCGCCTGGGCGCTGGTGCTCGCGCGCCCGCCGCAGGGGCCCCGGCCAAGTTCTCAGGGACCTGCCGGCGCCCCTCTGCTTGCCCTGCCCGCACAGGGAACCAGAGCGGAATGGATGCTCACCGGAGATGCCCACCCGACAGCCTGGAAAGGGGCCCCGGCTGCATGAATTCCCTCTCTCCCCTGGGAATGCAAAATATCTGAATATTAAGCCCGCCTGGGGAGTCCGCAAGGGACTCTCGCTGACTGAACCTCACCTGCTCCCCGCTGCCAAGGTCGCCTGGGCTCCGGTGCACGCACCTGCCGCAGGGGCCCCGGCCAAGTTCTCAGGGACCTGCCGGCGCCCCTCCGCTTGCCCTGCCCGCACAGGGAACCAGAGCGGAAGGGATGCCCACCCGACAGCCTGGAGAGGGGCCCCAAATGCATGAATTCCCTCTCTCCCCTGGGAATGCAAAATATCTGAATATTAAGCCCGCCTGGGGAGTCCGCAAGGGACCCACGCTGACTGAACCTCACCTGCTCCCCGCTGCCAAGGTCGCCTGGGCGCTGGTGCTCGCGCGCCCACCGCAGGGGCCCCGGCCAAGTTCTCAGGGACCTGCCAGCGCCCCTCCGCTTGCCCTGCCCGCACAGGGAACCAGAGAGGAAGGGATGCCCACTGGAGATGCCCACCCGACAGCCTGGAGAGGGGCCCCGGCTGCATGAATTCCCACTCTCCCCTGGGAAGGCAAAATATCTGAATATTAAGCCCGCCTGGAGAGTCTGCAAGGGACCCTCGCTGACTGAACCTCACCTGCTCCCCGCTGCCAAGGTCGCCTGGGCGCCGGTGCGCGCGCCCGCCGCAGGGGCCCCGGCCAAGTTCTCAGGGACTTGCCGGCGCCCCTCCGCTTGCCCTGCCCGCACAGGGAACCAGAGCGGAAGGGATGCCCACCCGACAGCCTGGAGAGGGGCCCCAAATGCATGAATTCCCTCTCTCCCCTGGGAATGCAAAATATCTGAATATTAAGCCCGCCTGGGGAGTCCGCAAGGGACCCTCGCTGACTGAACCTCACCTGCTCCCCGCTGCCAAGGTCACCTGGGCGCTGGTGCTCGCGCGCCCGCCACAGGGGCCCCGGCCAAGTTCTCAGGGACCTGCCGGCGCCCCTGCGCTTGCCCTGCCCGCACAGGGAACAAGAGCGGAAGGGATGCCCACCGGAGAAGCCCACCCGACAGCCTGGAGAGGGGCCCCGGCTGCATGAATTCCCTCTCTCCCCAGGGAATGCAAAATATCTGAATATTAAGCCCGCCTTGGGAGTCCGCAAGGGACCCTCGCTGACTGAACCTCACCTGCTCCCCGCTGCCAAGGTCACCTGGGCGCTTTTGCGCGCGCCCGCCGCAGGGGCCCCGGCCAAGTTCTCAAGGACCTGCCAGCGCCCCTCCGCTTGCCCTGCCCACACAGGGAACCAGAGAGGAAGGGATGCCCACCGGAGATGCCCACCGAACAGCCTGGAGAGGGGCCCCGGCGGCATGAATTCCCTCTCTCCCCTGGGAATGCAAAATATCTGAATATTAAGCCCGCCTGGGGAGTCTGCAAGGGACCCTCGCTGACTGAACCTCACCTGCTCCCCGCTGCCAAGGTCGCCTGGGCGCCGGTGCGCGCGCCTGCCGCAGGGGCCCCGGCCAAGTTCTCAGGGACCTGCCGGCACCCCTACGCTTGCCCTGCCCGCACAGGGAACCAGAGAGGAAGGGATGCCCACTGGAGATGCCCACCCGACAGCCTGGAGAGGGGCCCCGGCTGCATGAATTCTCTCTCTCCCCTGGGAATGCAAAATATCTGAATATTAAGCCCGCCTGGGGAGTCCGCAAGGGACCCACGCTGACTGAACCTCACCTGCTCCCCGCTGCCAAGGTCGCCTGGGCGCTGGTGCTCGCGCGCCCGCCGCAGGGGCCCCGGCCAAGTTCTCAGGGACCTGCCGGCGCCCCTCCGCTTGCCCTGCCCGCACAGGGAACCAGAGAGGAAGGGATGCCCACCGGAGATGCCCACCCGACAGCATGGAGAGGAGCCCCGGCTGCATGAATTCCCTCTCTCACCTGGGAATGCAAAATATCTGAATATTAAGCCCGCCTGGGGAGTCCACAAGGGACCCTCGCTGACTGAACCTCACCTGCTCCCCGCTGCCAAGGTCGCCTGGGCGCCGGTGCGCGCGCCCGCCGCAGGGGCCCCGGCCAAGTTCACAGGGACCTGCCGGCGCCCCTCCGCTTGCCCTGCCCGCACAGGGAACCAGAGCGGAATGGATGCCCACCGGAGATGCCCACCCGACAGCCTGGAAAGGGGCCCCGGCTGCATGAATTCCCTCTCTCCCCTGGGAATGCAAAATATCTGAATATTAAGCCCGCCTGGGGAGTCTGCAAGGGACCCACGCTGACTGAACCTCACCTGCTCCCCGCTGCCAAGGTCGCCTGGGCGCTGGTGCTCGCGCGCCCGCCGCAGGGGCCCCGGCCAAGTTCTCAGGGACCTGCCGGCGCCCCTCTGCTTGCCCTGCCCGCACAGGGAACCAGAGAGGAAGGGATGCCCACCGGAGATGCCCACCCAACAGCCTGGAGAGGGGCCCCGGCTGCATGAATTCCCTCTCTCCCCTGGGAATGCAAAATATCTGAATATTATGCCTGCCTGTAGAGTCCGCAAGGGACCCTCGCTGACTGAACCTCACCTGCTCCCCGCTGCCAAGGTCGCCTGGGTGCCGGTGCGCGCGCCCGCCGCAGGGGCCCCGGCCAAGTTCTCAGGGACCTGCCGACGCCCCTCCGCTTGCCCTGCCCGCACAGGGAACCAGAGAGGAAGGGATGCCCACCGGAGATGCCCACCCGACAGCCAGGAGAGGGGCCCCGGCTGCATAAATTCCCTCTCTCCCCTGGGAATGCAAAATATCTGAATATTAAGTCCGCCTGGGGAGTCCGCAAGGGACCCACGCTGACTGAACCTCACCTGCTCCCCGCTGCCAAGGTCGCCTGGGCGCTGGTGCTCGCGCGCCCGCCGCAGGGGCCCCGGCCAAGTCCTCAGGGACCTGCCGGCGCCCCTCCGCTTGCCCTGCCCGCACAGGGAACCAGAGAGGAAGGGATGCCCACCGGAGATGCCCACCTGACAGCCTGGAGAGGGGCCCCGGCTGCATGAATTCCCTCTCTCCCCTGGGAATGCAAAATATCTGAATATTAAGCCCGCCTGGGGAGTCCGCAAGGGACCCTCGCTGACTGAACCTCACCTGCTCCCCGCTGCCAAGGTCGCCTGGGCGCCGGTGCGCGCGCCCGCCGCAGGGGCCCCGGCTAAGTTCTCAGGGACCTGCCAGCACCCCTCCGCTTGCCCTGCCCGCACAGGGAACCAGAGAGGAAGGGAGGCCCACCGGAGATGCCCACCCGACAGCCTGGAAAGTGGCCCCGGCTGCATGAATTCCCTCTCTCCCCTGGGAATGCAAAATATCTGAATATTAAGCCCGCCTGGGGAGTCCGCAAGGGACTCTCGCTGACTGAACCTCACCTGCTCCCCGCTGCCAAGGTCACCTGGGCGCCGGTGCGCGCGCCCGCCGCAGGGGCCCCGGCCAAGTTCTCAGGGACCTGCCGGCGCCCCTCCGCTTGCCCTGCCCGCACAGGGAACCAGAGAGGAAGGGATGCCCACCGGAGATGCCCACCCGACAGCCTGGAGAGGGGCCCCGGCTGCATGAATTCCCTCTCTCCCCTGGGAATGCAAAATATCTGAATATTAAGCCCGCCTGGGGAGTCCGCAAGGGACCCACGCTGACTGAACCTCACCTGCTCCCCGCTGCCAAGGTCGCCTGGGCGCTGGTGCTCGCGCGCCCCGCCGCAGGGGCCCCGGCCAAGTTCTCAGGGACCTGCCGGCGCCCCTCCGCTTGCCCTGCCCGCACAGGGAACCAGAGAGGAAGGGATGCCCACCGGAGATGCCCACCCGACAGCCTGGAGAGGGGCCCCGGCTGCATGAATTCCCTCTCTCCCCTGGGAATGCAAAATATCTGAATATTAAGCCCGCCTGGGGAGTCCGCAAGGGACCCTCGCTGACTGAACCTCACCTGCTCCCCGCTGCCAAGGTCGCCTGGGCGCCGGTGCGCGCGCCCGCCGCAGGGGCCCCGGCTAAGTTCTCAGGGACCTGCCAGCACCCCTCCGCTTGCCCTGCCCGCACAGGGAACCAGAGAGGAAGGGAGGCCCACCGGAGATGCCCACCCGACAGCCTGGAAAGTGGCCCCGGCTGCATGAATTCCCTCTCTCCCCTGGGAATGCAAAATATCTGAATATTAAGCCCGCCTGGGGAGTCCGCAAGGGACTCTCGCTGACTGAACCTCACCTGCTCCCCGCTGCCAAGGTCACCTGGGCGCCGGTGCGCGCGCCCGCCGCAGGGGCCCCGGCCAAGTTCTCAGGGACCTGCCGGCGCCCCTCCGCTTGCCCTGCCCGCACAGGGAACCAGAGAGGAAGGGATGCCCACTGGAGATGCCCACCCGACAGCCTGGAGAGGGGCCCCGGCTGCATGAATTCCCTCTCTCCCCTGGGAATGCAAAATATCTGAATATTAAGCCCGCCTGGGGAGTCCGCAAGGGACCCACGCTGACTGAACCTCACCTGCTCCCCGCTGCCAAGGTCGCCTGGGCGCTGGTGCTCGCGCGCCCGCCGCAGGGGCCCCGGCCAAGTTCTCAGGGACCTGCCGGCGCCCCTCCGCTTGCCCTGCCCGCACAGGGAACCAGAGAGGAAGGGATGCCCACCGGAGATGCCCACCCGACAGCCTGGAGAGGGGCCCCGGCTGCATGAATTCCCTCTCTCCCCTGGGAATGCAAAATATCTGAATATTAAGCCCGCCTGGGGAGTCCGCAAGGGACCCACGCTGACTGAACCTCACCTGCTCCCCGCTGCCAAGGTCGCCTGGGCGCCGGTGCGCGCGCCTGCCGCAGGGGTCCCAGCCAAGTTCTCAGGGACCTGCCGGCGCCCCTCCGCTTGCCCTGCCCGCCGCAGGGAACCAGAGAGGAAGGGATGCCCACCGGAGATGCCCACCCGACAGCCTGGAGAGGGGCCCCGGCTGCATGAATTCCCTCTCTCCCCTGGGAATGCAAAATATCTGAATATTAAGCCCGCCTGGGGAGTCCGCAAGGGACCCACGCTGACTGAACCTCACCTGCTCCCCGCTGCCAAGGTCGCCTGGGCGCTGGTGCTCGCGCGCCCGCCGCAGGGGCCCCGGCCAAGTTCTCAGGGACCTGCCGGCGCCCCTCCACTTGCCCTGCCCGCACAAGGAACCAGAGCGGAAGGGATGCCCACCGGAGATGACCACCCGACAGCCTGGAGAGGGGCCCCGGCTGCATGAATTCCCTCTCTCCCCTGGGAATGCAAAATATCTGAATATTAAGCCTGCCTGGAGAGTCCGCAAGGGACCCTCGCTGACTGAACCTCACCTGCTCCCCGCTGCCAAGGTCGCCTGGGCGCCGGTGCGCGCGCCCGCCGCAGGGGCCCCGGCCAAGTTCTCAGGGACCTGCCGGCGCACCTCCGCTTGCCCTGCCCGCACAGGGAACCAGAGAGGAAGGGATGCCCACCGGAGATGCCCACCCGACAGCCTGGAGAGGGGCCCCGGCTGCATGAATTCCCTCTCTCCCCTGGGAATGCAAAATATCGGAATATTAAGCCCGTCTGGGGAGTCCGCAAGGGACCCTCACTGACTGAACCTCACCTGCTCCCCGCTGCCAAGGTCGCCTGGGCGCCGGTGCGCGCGCCCGCCGCAGGGGCCCCGGCCAAGTTCTCAGGGACCTGCCGGCGCCCCTCCGCTTGCCCTGCCCGCACAGGGAACCAGAGAGGAAGGGATGCCCACCGGAGATGCCCACCCGACAGCCTGGAGAGGAGCCCCGGCTGCATGAATTCCCTCTCTCACCTGGGAATGCAAAATATCTGAAAATTAAAACCGCCTGGGGAGTCAGCAAGGGACCCTCTCTGACTGAACCTCACCTGCTCCCCGCTGCCAAAGTCGCCTGGGCGCCGGTGCACACGACCACCGCAGGGGCCCCGGCCAAGTTCTCAGGGACCTGCCGGCGCCCCTCCGCTTGCCCTGCCCGCCGCAGGGAACCAGAGAGGAAGGGATGCCCACCGGAGATGCCCACCCGACAGCCTGGAGAGGGGCCCCGGCTGCATGAATTCCCTCTCTCCCCTGGGAATGCAAAATAACTGAATATTAAGCCTGCCTGGGGAGTCAGCAAGGGACCCTCGCTGACTGAACCTCACCTGCTCCCCGCTGCCAAGGTCGCCTGGGCGTCGGTGCGCGCACCCGCCGCAGGGGCCCCGGCCAAGTTCTCAGGGACCTGCCGGCGCCCCTCCGCTTGCCCTGCCCGCACAGGGAACCAGAGAGGAAGGGATGCCCACCGGAGATGCCCACCCGACAGCCTGGAAAGGGCCCCGGCTGCCTGAATACCCTCTCTCCCCTGGGAATGGAAAATATCTGAATATTAAGCCCTCCTGGGGAGTCAGCAAGGGACCCTCACTGACTGAACCTCACCTGCTCCCCCCTGCCAAGGTCGCCTGGGCGCCGGTGCACGCGCCCACCGCAGGGGCCCCGGCCAAGTTCTCAGGGACCTGCCGGCGCCCCTCCGCTTGCCCTGCCCGCACAGAGAACCAGAGAGGAAGGGATGCCCACCGGAGATGCCCACCCGGCAGCCTGGAGAGGGGCCCCGGCTGCATGAATTCCCTCTCTCCCCTGGGAATGCAAAATATCGGAATATTAAGCCCGTCTGGGGAGTCCGCAAGGGACCCTCGCTGACTGAACCTCACCTGCTCCCCGCTGCCAAGGTCGCCTGGGCGCCGGTGCGCGCGCCCGCCGCAGGGGCCCCGGCCAAGTTCTCGGGGACCTGCCGGCGCCCCTCCGCTTGCCCTGCCCGCACAGGGAACCAGAGAGGAAGGGATGCCCACCGGAGATGCCCACCCGACAGCCTGGAGAGGAGCCCCGGCTGCATGAATTCCCTCTCTCACCTGGGAATGCAAAATATCTGAAAATTAAAACCGCCTGGGGAGTCAGCAAGGGACCCTCTCTGACTGAACCTCACCTGCTCCCCGCTGCCAAAGTCGCCTGGGCGCCGGTGCACACGACCACCGCAGGGGCCCCGGCCAAGTTCTCAGGGACCTGCCGGCGCCCCTCCGCTTGCCCTGCCCGCACAGAGAACCAGAGAGGAAGGGATGCCCACCGGATATGCCCACCCGACAGCCTGGAGAGGGGCCCCGGCTGCATGAATTCCCTCTCTCCCCTGGGAATGCAAAATATCTGAATATTAAGCCCGTCTGGGGAGTCCGCAAGGGACCCTTGCTGACTGAACCTCACCTGCTCCCCGCTGCCAAGGTCGCCTGGGCGCCGGTGCGCGCGCCCGCCGCAGGGGCCCCGGCCAAGTTCTCAGGGACCTGCCGGCGCCCCTCCGCTTGCCCTGCCCACACAGGGAACCAGAGAGGAAGGGATGCCCATGGGATATGCCCACCCGACAGCCTGGAGAGGGGCCCCGGCTGCATGAATTCCCTCTCTCCCCTGGGAATGGAAAATATCTGAATATTAATCCCGCCTGGGGAGTCAGCAAGGGACCCTCACTGACTGAACCTCACCTGCTCCCCGCTGCCAAGGTCGCCTGGGCGCCGGTGCACGCGCCCACCGCAGGGGCCCCGGCCAAGTTCTCAGGGACCTGCCGGCGCCCCTCCGCTTGCCCTGCCCGCACAGAGAACCAGAGAGGAAGGGATGCCCACCGGAGATGCCCACCCGACAGCCTGGAGAGGGGCCCCGGCTGCATGAATTCCCTCTCTCCCCTGGGAATGCAAAATATCGGAATATTAAGCCCGTCTGGGGAGTCCACAAGGGACCCTCGCTGACTGAACCTCACCTGCTCCCCAGTGCCAAGGTCGCCTTGGCACCGGTGCGCGCGCCCGCCGCAAGGGCCCCGGCCAAGTTCTCAGGGACCTGCCGGCGCCCCTCCGCTTGCCCTGCCCGCACAGGGAACCAGAGAGGAAGGGATGCCCACCGGAGATGCCCACCCGACAGCCTGGAGAGGGGCCCCGGCTGCATGAATTCCCTCTCTCACCTGGGAATGCAAAATATCTGAATATTAAGCCCGCCTGGGGAGTCCGCAAGGGACCCTCGCTGACTGAACCTCACCTGCTCCCCGCTGCCAAGGTCGCCTGGGCGCCGGTGCGCGCGCCCGCTGCAGGGGCCCCGGCCAAGTTCTCAGGGACCTGCCGGCGCCCCTCCGCTTGCCCTGCCCGCACAGGGAACCAGAGCGGAATGGATGCCCACCGGAGATGCCCACCCGACAGCCTGGAAAGGGGCCCCGCCTGCATGAATTCCCTCTCTCCCCTGGGAATGCAAAATATCTGAATATTAAGCCCGCCTGGGGAGTCCGCAAGGGACTCTCGCTGACTGAACCTCACCTGCTCCCCGCTGCCAAGGTCGCCTGGGCGCCGGTGCGCGCGCCTGCCGCAGGGGCCCCGGCCAAGTTCTCAGGGACCTGCCGGCGCCCCTCCGCATGCCCTCCCCGCCGCAGGAAACCAGAGAGGAAGGGATGCCCACCAGAGATGCCCACCCGACAGCCTAGAGAGGGGCCCCGGCTGCATGAATTCACTCTCTCCCCTGGGAATGCAAAATATCTGAATTTTAAGCCCGCCTGGGGAGTCCGCAAGGGAACCTCGCTGACTGAACCTCACCTGCTCCCCGCTGCCAAGGTCGCCTGGGCGCTGGTGCTCGCGCGCCCGCCGCAGGGGCCCCGGCCAAGTTCTCAGGGGCCTGCCGGCGCCCCTCCGCTTGCCCTGCCCGCACAGTGAACCAGAGAGGAAGGGATGCCCACCGGAGATGCCCACCCGACAGCCTGGAGAGGGGCCCCAGCTGCATGAATTCCCTCTCTCCCCTGGGAATGCAAAATATCTGAATATTAAGCCCGCCTGGGGAGTCCGCAAGGGACCCTCGCTGACTGAACCTCACCTGCTCCCCGCTGCCAAGGTCGCCTGGGCGCCGGTGTGCGCGCCCGCCGCAGGGGCCCCGGCCAAGTTCTCAGGGACCTGCCGGCGCCCATCCGCTTGCCCTGCCCGCACAGGGAACCAGAGAGGAAGGGATGCCCACCGGAGATGCCCACCCGACAGCCTGGAAAGGGGACCCGGCTGCATGAATTCCCTCTCTCCCCTGGGAATGCAAAATATCTGAATATTAAGCCCGCCTGGGGAGTCCGCAAGGGACCCTCGCTGACTGAACCTCACCTGCTCCCCGCTGCCAAGGTCGCCTGGGCGCCGGTGCGTGCGCCCGCCGCAGGGGCCCCGGCCAAGTTCTCAGGGACCAGCCAGCGCCCCTCCGCTTGCCCTGCCCGCACAGGGAACCAGAGAGGAAGGGATGCCCACCGGAGATGCCCACCCGACAGCCTGGAGAGGGGCCCAGGCTGCATGAATTCCCTCTCTCCCCTGGGAATGCAAAATATCTGAATATTAAGCCCGCCTGGGGAGTCCGCAAGGGACCCTCGCTGACTGAACCTCACCTGCTCCCCGCTGCCAAGGTCGCCAGGGTGCCGGTGCGTGCCCCCGACACAGGGGCCCCGGCCAAGTTCTCAGGGACCTGCCGGCGCCCCTCCGCTTGCCCTGCCCGCACAGGGAACCAGAGAGGAAGGGATGCCCACCGGAGATGCCCACCCGACAGCCTGGAAAGGGGCCCCGGCTGCCTGAATACCCTCTCTCCCCTGGGAATGGAAAATATCTGAATATTAAGCCCTCCTGGGGAGTCAGCAAGGGACCCTCACTGACTGAACCTCACCTGCTCCCCCCTGCCAAGGTCGCCTGGGCGCCGGTGCACGCGCCCACCGCAGGGGCCCCGGCCAAGTTCTCAGGGACCTGCCGGCGCCCCTCCGCTTGCCCTGCCCGCACAGAGAACCAGAGAGGAAGGGATGCCCACCGGAGATGCCCACCCGGCAGCCTGGAGAGGGGCCCCGGCTGCATGAATTCCCTCTCTCCCCTGGGAATGCAAAATATCGGAATATTAAGCCCGTCTGGGGAGTCCGCAAGGGACCCTCGCTGACTGAACCTCACCTGCTCCCCGCTGCCAAGGTCGCCTGGGCGCCGGTGTGCGCGCCCGCCGCAGGGGCCCCGGCCAAGTTCTCGGGGACCTGCCGGCGCCCCTCCGCTTGCCCTGCCCGCACAGGGAACCAGAGAGGAAGGGATGCCCACCGGAGATGCCCACCCGACAGCCTGGAGAGGAGCCCCGGCTGCATGAATTCCCTCTCTCACCTGGGAATGCAAAATATCTGAAAATTAAAACCGCCTGGGGAGTCAGCAAGGGACCCTCTCTGACTGAACCTCACCTGCTCCCCGCTGCCAAAGTCGCCTGGGCGCCGGTGCACACGACCACCGCAGGGGCCCCGGCCAAGTTCTCAGGGACCTGCCGGCGCCCCTCCGCTTGCCCTGCCCGCACAGAGAACCAGAGAGGAAGGGATGCCCACCGGATATGCCCACCCGACAGCCTGGAGAGGGGCCCCGGCTGCATGAATTCCCTCTCTCCCCTGGGAATGCAAAATATCTGAATATTAAGCCCGTCTGGGGAGTCCGCAAGGGACCCTTGCTGACTGAACCTCACCTGCTCCCCGCTGCCAAGGTCGCCTGGGCGCCGGTGCGCGCGCCCGCCGCAGGGGCCCCGGCCAAGTTCTCAGGGACCTGCCGGCGCCCCTCCGCTTGCCCTGCCCACACAGGGAACCAGAGAGGAAGGGATGCCCATGGGATATGCCCACCCGACAGCCTGGAGAGGGGCCCCGGCTGCATGAATTCCCTCTCTCCCCTGGGAATGGAAAATATCTGAATATTAATCCCGCCTGGGGAGTCAGCAAGGGACCCTCACTGACTGAACCTCACCTGCTCCCCGCTGCCAAGGTCGCCTGGGCGCCGGTGCACGCGCCCACCGCAGGGGCCCCGGCCAAGTTCTCAGGGACCTGCCGGCGCCCCTCCGCTTGCCCTGCCCGCACAGAGAACCAGAGAGGAAGGGATGCCCACCGGAGATGCCCACCCGACAGCCTGGAGAGGGGCCCCGGCTGCATGAATTCCCTCTCTCCCCTGGGAATGCAAAATATCGGAATATTAAGCCCGTCTGGGGAGTCCGCAAGGGACCCTCGCTGACTGAACCTCACCTGCTCCCCAGTGCCAAGGTCGCCTTGGCACCGGTGCGCGCGCCCGCCGCAAGGGCCCCGGCCAAGTTCTCAGGGACCTGCCGGCGCCCCTCCGCTTGCCCTGCCCGCACAGGGAACCAGAGAGGAAGGGATGCCCACCGGAGATGCCCACCCGACAGCCTGGAGAGGGGCCCCGGCTGCATGAATTCCCTCTCTCACCTGGGAATGCAAAATATCTGAATATTAAGCCCGCCTGGGGAGTCCGCAAGGGACCCTCGCTGACTGAACCTCACCTGCTCCCCGCTGCCAAGGTCGCCTGGGTGCCGGTGCGCGCGCCCGCCGCAGGGGCCCCGGCCAAGTTCTCAGGGACCTGCCGGCGCCCCTCCGCTTGCCCTGCCCGCACAGGGAACCAGAGCGGAATGGATGCCCACCGGAGATGCCCACCCGACAGCCTGGAAAGGGGCCCCGCCTGCATGAATTCCCTCTCTCCCCTGGGAATGCAAAATATCTGAATATTAAGCCCGCCTGGGGAGTCCGCAAGGGACTCTCGCTGACTGAACCTCACCTGCTCCCCGCTGCCAAGGTCGCCTGGGCGCCGGTGCGCGCGCCTGCCGCAGGGGCCCCGGCCAAGTTCTCAGGGACCTGCCGGCGCCCCTCCGCATGCCCTCCCCGCCGCAGGAAACCAGAGAGGAAGGGATGCCCACCAGAGATGCCCACCCGACAGCCTAGAGAGGGGCCCCGGCTGCATGAATTCACTCTCTCCCCTGGGAATGCAAAATATCTGAATTTTAAGCCCGCCTGGGGAGTCCGCAAGGGAACCTCGCTGACTGAACCTCACCTGCTCCCCGCTGCCAAGGTCGCCTGGGCGCTGGTGCTCGCGCGCCCGCCGCAGGGGCCCCGGCCAAGTTCTCAGGGGCCTGCCGGCGCCCCTCCGCTTGCCCTGCCCGCACAGTGAACCAGAGAGGAAGGGATGCCCACCGGAGATGCCCACCCGACAGCCTGGAGAGGGGCCCCAGCTGCATGAATTCCCTCTCTCCCCTGGGAATGCAAAATATCTGAATATTAAGCCCGCCTGGGGAGTCCGCAAGGGACCCTCGCTGACTGAACCTCACCTGCTCCCCGCTGCCAAGGTCGCCTGGGCGCCGGTGTGCGCGCCCGCCGCAGGGGCCCCGGCCAAGTTCTCAGGGACCTGCCGGCGCCCATCCGCTTGCCCTGCCCGCACAGGGAACCAGAGAGGAAGGGATGCCCACCGGAGATGCCCACCCGACAGCCTGGAAAGGGGACCCGGCTGCATGAATTCCCTCTCTCCCCTGGGAATGCAAAATATCTGAATATTAAGCCCGCCTGGGGAGTCCGCAAGGGACCCTCGCTGACTGAACCTCACCTGCTCCCCGCTGCCAAGGTCGCCTGGGCGCCGGTGCGTGCGCCCGCCGCAGGGGCCCCGGCCAAGTTCTCAGGGACCAGCCAGCGCCCCTCCGCTTGCCCTGCCCGCACAGGGAACCAGAGAGGAAGGGATGCCCACCGGAGATGCCCACCCGACAGCCTGGAGAGGGGCCCAGGCTGCATGAATTCCCTCTCTCCCCTGGGAATGCAAAATATCTGAATATTAAGCCCGCCTGGGGAGTCCGCAAGGGACCCTCGCTGACTGAACCTCACCTGCTCCCCGCTGCCAAGGTCGCCAGGGTGCCGGTGCGTGCCCCCGACACAGGGGCCCCGGCCAAGTTCTCAGGGACCTGCCGGCGCCCCTCCGCTTGCCCTGCCCGCACAGAGAACCAGAGAGGAAGGGATGCCCACCGGAGATGCCCACCCGACAGCCTGGAGAGGGGCCCCGGCTGCATGAATTCCCTCTCTCCCCTGGGAATACAAAATATCGGAATATTAAGCCCGTCTGGGGAGTCCGCAAGGGACCCTCGCTGACTGAACCTCACCTGCTCCCCACTGCCAAGGTCGCCTGGGCACCGGTGCCCGCGCCCGCCGCAAGGGCCCCGGCCAAGTTCTCAGGGACCTGCCGGCGCCCCTCCGCTTGCCCTGCCCGCACAGGGATCCAGAGAGGAAGGGATGCCCACCTGAGATGCCCACCCGACAGCCTGGAGAGGGGCCCCGGCTGCATGAATTCCCTCTCTCCCCTGGGAATGCAAAATATCTGAATATTAAGCCCGCCTGGGGAGTCTGCAAGGGACCCTCGCTGACTGAACCTCACCTGCTCCCCGCTGCCAATGTCGCCTGGGCGCCGGAGCGCGCGCCTGCCGCAGGGGCCCCGGCCAAGTTCTCAGGGACCTGCCGGCGCCCCTCCGCTTGCCCTGCCCACACAGGGAACTAGAGAGGAAGGGATGCCCACCGGAGATGCCCACCCGACAGCCTGGAGAGGGGCCCCGGCTGCATGAATTCCCTCTCTCCCCTGGGAATGCAAAATATCTGAATATTAAGCCCGCCTGGGGAGTCAGCAAGGGACCCACGCTGACTGAACCTCACCTGCTCCCCGCTGCCAAGGTCGCCTGGGCACTGGTGCTCGCGCGCCCGCCACAGGGGCCCCGGCTAAGTTCTCAGGGACCTGCCGGCGCCCCTCCGCTTGCCCTGCCCGCACAGGGAACCAGAGAGGAAGGGATGCCCACCGGAGATGCCCACCCGACAGCCTGGAGAGGGGCCCCGGCTGCATGAATTCCTTCTCTCCCCTGGGAATGCAAAATATCTGAATATTAAGCCCACCTGGGGAGTCCGCAAGGGACCATCGCTGACTGAACCTCACCTGCTCCCCGCTGCCAAGGTCGCCTGGGCGCCGGTGCGCGCGCCCGCCACAGGGGCCCCGGCCAAGTTCTCAGGGACCTGCCGGCACCCCTCCGCTTGCCCTGCCTGCACAGGGAACAAGAGAGGAAAGGATGCCCACCGGAGATGCCCACCCGACAGCCTGGAGAGGGGCCCCGGCTGCATGAATTCCCTCTCTCCCCTGGGAATGCAAAATATCTGAATATTAAGCCCGCCTGGGGAGTCCGCAAGGGACCCTCGCTGACTGAACCTCCCTGCTCCCTGCTGCCAAGGTCGCCTGGGCGCTGGTGCTCGCGAGCCCGCCGCAGGGGCCCCGGCCAAGTTCTCAGGGACCTGCCGGCGCCCCTCCACTTGCCCTGCCCACACAGGGAACCAGAGCGGAAGGGATGCCCACCCGACAGCCTGGAGAGGGGCCCCGGCTGCATGAATTCCCTCTCTCCCCTGGGAATGCAAAATATCTGAATATTAAGCCCGCCTGGGGAGTCCGCAAGGGACCCTCGCTGACTGAACCTCACCTGCTCCCCGCTGCCAAGGTCGCCTGGGCGCCGATGTGCGCGCCTGCCGCATGAGCCCCGGCCAAGTTCTCAGGGACCTGCCGGCGCCCCTCCGCTTGCCCTGCCCACACAGGGAACCAGAGAGGAAGGGATGCCCACCGGAGATGCCCACCCGACAGCCTGGAGAGGGGCCCCGGCTGCATGAATTCCCTCTCTCCCCTGGGAATGCAAAATATCTGAATATTAAGCCCGCCTGGGGAGTCCGCAAGGGACCCTCGCTGACTGAACCTCACCTGCTCCCCGCTGCCAAGGTCGCCTGGGCGCTGGTGCTCGCGCGCGCGCCGCAGGGGCCCCGGCCAAGTTCTCAGGGACCTGCCGGCGCCCCTCCGCTTGCCCTGCCCGCACAGGGAACCAGAGAGGAAGGGATGCCCACCGGAGATGCCCACCCGACAGCCTGGAGAGGGGCCCCGGCTGCATGAATTCCCTCTCTCCCCTGGGAATGCAAAATATCTGAATATTAAGCCCGCCTGGGGAGTCCGCAAGGGACCCTCGCTGACTAAACCTCACCTGCTCCCCGCTGCCAAGGTCGCCTGGGCGCCGATGCGCGCACCCGCCGCAGGGGCCCCGGCCAAGTTCTCAGGGACCTGCCGACGCCCCTCCGCTTGCCCTGCCCGCACAGGGAACCAGAGAGGAAGGGATGCCCACCGGAGATGCCCACCCGACAGCCTGGAGAGGGGCCCCGGCTGCATGAATTCCCTCTATCCCCTTGGAATGCAAAATATCTGAATATTAAGCCCGCCTGGGGAGTCCGCAAGGGACCCTCGCTGACTGAACCTCACCTGCTCCCCGCTGCCAAGGTCGCCTGGGCGCCGGTGCGCGCACCCGCCGCAGGGGCCCCGGCCAAGTTCTCAGGGACCTGCCGACGCCCCTCCACTTGCCCTGCCCGCACAGGGAACCAGAGAGGAAGGGATGCCCACCGGAGATGCCCACCCGACAGCCTGGAGAGGGGCCCCGGCTGCATGAATTCCCTCTCTCCCCTGGGAATGCAAAATATCTGAATATTAAGCCCGCCTGGAGAGTCTGCAAGGGACCCTCGCTGACTGAACCTCACCTGCTCCCCGCTGCCAAGGTCGCCTGGGCGCTGGTGCACGCGCCCGCCGCAGGGGCCCCGGCCAAGTTCTCAGGGACCTGCCGGCGCCCCTTCGCTTGCCCTGCCCGCACAGGGAACCAGAGAGGAAGGGATGCCCACCGGAGATGCCCACCCGACAGCCTGGAGAGGGGCCCCGGCTGCATGAATTCCCTCTCTCCCCTTGGAATGCAAAATATCTGAATATTAAGCCCGCCTGGGGAGTCAGCAAGGGACCCACGCTGACTGAACCTCACCTGCTCCCCGCTGCCAAGGTCGCCTGGGCGCTGGTGCTCGCGCGCCCGTCGCTGGGGCCCTGGCCAAGTTCTCAGGGACCTGCCGGCGCCCCTCCGCTTGCCCTGCCCGCACAGGGAACCAGAGAGGAAGGGATGCCCACCGGAGATGCCCACCTGACAGCCTGGAGAGGGGCCCCGGCTGCATGAATTCCCTCTCTCCCCTGGGAATGCAATATATCTGAATATTAAGCCCGCCTGGGGAATCCGCATGGGACCCTCGCTGACTGAACCTCATCTGATCCCTGCTGCCAAGGTCACCTGGGCGCCGGTGCGCGCGCCCGCCGCAGGGGCCCCGGCCAAGTTCTCAGGGACCTGCCGGCGCCCCTCCTCTTGCCCTGCCCGCACAAGGAACCAGAGAGGAAGGGATGCCCACCGGAGATGCCCACTCGACAGCCTGGAGAGGGGCCCCGGCTGCATGAATTCCTTCTCTCCCCTGGGAATGCAAAATATCTGAATATTAAGCCCGCCTGGGGAGTCCGCAAGGGACCCACGCTGACTGAACCTCACCTGCTCCCCGCTGCCAAGGTCGCCTGGGCGCCGGTGCGCGCGCCCGCCGCAGGGGCCCCGGCTAAGTTCTCAGGGACCTGCCAGCATCCCTCCGCTTGCCCTGCCCGCACAGGGAACCAGAGAGGAAGGGATGCCCACCGGAGATGCCCACCCGACAGCCTGGAGAGGGGCCCCAAATGCATGAATTCCCTCTCTCCCCTGGGAATGCAAAATATCTGAATATTAAGCGCGCCTGGGGAGTCCGCAAGGGACCCTCGCTGACTGAAGTTCACCTGCTCCCCGCTGCCAAGGTCGCCTGGGCGCCGGTGCGCGCACCCGCCGCAGGGGCCTTGGCCAAGTTCTCAGGGACCTGCTGGCACCCCTCCGCTTGCCATGCCCGCACAGGGAACCAGAGAGGAAGGGATGCCCACCGAAGATGCCCACCCGACAGCCTGGAGAGGGGCCCCGGCTGCATGAATTCCCTCTCTCCCCTGGGAATGCAAAATATCTGAATATTAAGCCCGCCTGGGGAGTCCGCAAGGGACCCTCGCTGACTGAACCTCACCTGCTCCCTATTGCCAAGGTCGCCTGGGCGCCGGTGCGCGCGCCTGCCGCAGGGGCCCCGGCCAAGTTCTCAGGGACCTGCCGGCGCCCCTCCGCTTGCCCTGCCCGCACAGAGAACCAGAGAGGAAGGGATGCCCACCGGAGATGCCCACCCGGCAGCCTGGAGAGGGGCCCCGGCTGCATGAATTCCCTCTCTCCCCTGGGAATGCAAAATATCGGAATATTAAGCCCGTCTGGGGAGTCCGCAAGGGACCCTCGCTGACTGAACCTCACCTGCTCCCCGCTGCCAAGGTCGCCTGGGCGCCGGTGCGCGCGCCCGCCGCAGGGGCCCCGGCCAAGTTCTCAGGGACCTGCCGGCGCCCCTCCGCTTGCCCTGCCCACACAGGGAACCAGAGAGGAAGGGATGCCCATGGGATATGCCCACCCGACAGCCTGGAGAGGGGCCCCGGCTGCATGAATTCCCTCTCTCCCCTGGGAATGGAAAATATCTGAATATTAAGCCCGCCTGGGGAGTCAGCAAGGGACCCTCACTGACTGAACCTCACCTGCTCCCCGCTGCCAAGGTCGCCTGGGCGCTGGTGCACGCGCCCACCGCAGGGGCCCCGGCCAAGTTCTCAGGGACCTGCCGGCGCCCCTCCGCTTGCCCTGCCCGCACAGAGAACCAGAGAGGAAGGGATGCCCACCGGAGATGCCCACCCGACAGCCTGGAGAGGGGCCCCGGCTGCATGAATTCCCTCTCTCCCCTGGGAATGCAAAATATCTGAATATTAAGCCCGCCTGGGGAGTCCGCAAGGGAACCACGCTGACTGAATCTCACCTGCTCCCCGCTGCCAAGGTCGCTTGGGCGCCGGTGCGCGCACCCGCCGCAGGGGCCCCGGCCAAGTTCTCAGGGACCTGCCGGCGCCCCTCCGCTTGCCCTGTCCACACAGGGAACCAGAGAGGAAGGGATGCCCACTGGAGATGCCCACCCGACAGCCTGGAAAGGGGCCCCGGCTGCATGAATTCCCTCTCTCCCCTGGGAATGGAAAATATCTGAATATTAAGCCCGCCTGGGGAGTCAGCAAGGGACCCTCACTGACTGAACCTCACCTGCTCCCCGCTGCCAAAGTCGCCTGGGCGCCGGTGCACGCGCCCACCGCAGGGGCCCCGGCCAAGTTCTCAGGGACCTGCCGGTGCCCCTCCGCTTGCCCTGCCTGCACAGAGACCCAGAGAGGAAGGGATGCCCACCGGAGATGCCCACCCGACAGCCTGGAGAGGGGCCCCAGCTGCATGAATTCCCTCTCTCCCCTGGGAATGCAAAATATCTGAATATTAAGCCCGTCTGGGGAGTCCGCAAGGGACCCTCGCTGACTGAGCATCACCTGCTCCCCGCTGCCAAGGTCGCCTGGGCGCCGGTGTGCGCGCCCGCTGCAGGGGCCCCTGCCAAGTTCTCAGGGACCTGCCGCCGCCATCCGCTTGCCCTGCCCGCACAGGGAACCAGAGAGGAAGGGATGCCCACCGGAGATGCCCACCCGACAGCCTGGAAAGGGGCCCCGGCTGCATGAATTCCCTCTCTCCCCTGGGAATGCAAAATATCTGAATATTAAGCCCGCCTGGGGAGTCCGCAAGGGACCCTCGCTGACTGAACCTCACCTGCTCCCCGCTGCCAAGGTCGCCTGGGCGCCGGTGCATGCGCCCGCCGCAGGGGCCCCGGCCAAGTTCTCAGGGACCTGCCGGCGCCCCTCCGCTTGCCCTGCCCGCTGCAGGGAACCAGAGAGGAAGGGATGCCCACTGGAGATGCCCACCCGACAGCCTGGAGAGGGGCCCCGGCTGCATGAATTCCCTCTCTCCCCTGGGAATGCAAAATATCTGAATATTAAGCCCGCCTGGGGAGTCCGCAAGGGACCCTCGCTGACTGAACCTCACCTGCTCCCCGCTGCCAAGGTCGCCTGGGCGCCGGTGCGCGCACCCGCCGCAGGGGCCCCGGCCAAGTTCTCAGGGGCCTGCCGGCGCCCCTCCGCTTGCCCTGCCCGCACAGTGAACCAGAGAGGAAGGGATGCCCACCGGAGATGCCCACCCGACAGCCTGGAGAGGGGCCCCAGCTGCATGAATTCCCTCTCTCCCCTGGGAATGCAAAATATCTGAATATTAAGCCCGCCTGGGGAGTCCGCAAGGGACCCTCGCTGACTGAACCTCACCTGCTCCCCGCTGCCAAGGTCGCCTGGGCGCCGGTGTGCGCGCCCGCCGCAGGGGCCCCGGCCAAGTTCTCAGGGACCTGCCGGCGCCCATCCGCTTGCCCTGCCCGCACAGGGAACCAGAGAGGAAGGGATGCCCACCGGAGATGCCCACCCGACAGCCTGGAAAGGGGACCCGGCTGCATGAATTCCCTCTCTCCCCTGGGAATGCAAAATATCTGAATATTAAGCCCGCCTGGGGAGTCCGCAAGGGACCCTCGCTGACTGAACCTCACCTGCTCCCCGCTGCCAAGGTCGCCTGGGCGCCGGTGCGTGCGCCCGCCGCAGGGGCCCCGGCCAAGTTCTCAGGGACCAGCCAGCGCCCCTCCGCTTGCCCTGCCCGCACAGGGAACCAGAGAGGAAGGGATGCCCACTGGAGATGCCCACCCGACAGCCTGGAGAGGGGCCCAGGCTGCATGAATTCCCTCTCTCCCCTGGGAATGCAAAATATCTGAATATTAAGCCCGCCTGGGGAGTCCGCAAGGGACCCTCGCTGACTGAACCTCACCTGCTCCCCGCTGCCAAGGTCGCCAGGGTGCCGGTGCGTGCCCCCGACACAAGGGCCCCGGCCAAGTTCTCAGGGACCTGCCGGCGCCCCTCCGCTTGCCCTGCCCGCACAGAGAACCAGAGAGGAAGGGATGCCCACCGGAGATGCCCACCCGACAGCCTGGAGAGGGGCCCCGGCTGCATGAATTCCCTCTCTCCCCTGGGAATGCAAAATATCGGAATATTAAGCCCGTCTGGGGAGTCCGCAAGGGACCCTCGCTGACTGAACCTCACCTGCTCCCCACTGCCAAGGTCGCCTGGGCACCGGTGCCCGCGCCCGCCGCAAGGGCCCCGGCCAAGTTCTCAGGGACCTGCCGGCGCCCCTCCGCTTGCCCTGCCCGCACAGGGATCCAGAGAGGAAGGGATGCCCACCTGAGATGCCCACCCGACAGCCTGTAGAGGGCCCCCGGCTGCATGAATTCCCTCTCTCCCCTGGGAATGCAAAATATCTGAATATTAAGCCCGCCTGGGGAGTCCGCAAGGGACCCTCGCTTACTGAACTTCACCTGCTCCCCGCTGCCAAGGTCGCCTGGGCGCCGGTGCGCGCGCGCCCGCCGCAGGGGCCCTGGCCAAGTTCTCAGGGACCTGACGGCGCCCCTCCGCTTGCCCTGCCCGCAAAGGGAACCAGAGAGGAAGGGATGCCCACCGGAGATGCCCACCCGACAGCCTGGAGAGGGGCCCCGGCTGCATGAATTCCCTCTCTCCCCTGGGAATGCAAAATATCTGAATATTAAGCCCGCCTGGGGAGTCTGCAAGGGACCCTCGCTGACTGAACCTCACCTGCTCCCCGCTGCCAAGGTCGCCTGGGCGCCGGAGCGCGCGCCTGCCGCAGGGGCCCCGGCCAAGTTCTCAGGGACCTGCCGGCGCCCCTCCGCTTGCCCTGCCCACACAGGGAACTAGAGAGGAAGGGATGCCCACCGGAGATGCCCACCCGACAGCCTGGAGAGGGGCCCCGGCTGCATGAATTCCCTCTCTCCCCTGGGAATGCAAAATATCTGAATATTAAGCCCGCCTGGGGAGTCAGCAAGGGACCCACGCTGACTGAACCTCACCTGCTCCCCGCTGCCAAGGTCGCCTGGGCACTGGTGCTCGCGCGCCCGCCACAGGGGCCCCGGCTAAGTTCTCAGGGACCTGCCGGCGCCCCTCCGCTTGCCCTGCCCGCACAGGGAACCAGAGAGGAAGGGATGCCCACCGGAGATGCCCACCCGACAGCCTGGAGAGGGGCCCCGGCTGCATGAATTCCTTCTCTCCCCTGGGAATGCAAAATATCTGAATATTAAGCCCACCTGGGGAGTCCGCAAGGGACCATCGCTGACTGAACCTCACCTGCTCCCCGCTGCCAAGGTCGCCTGGGCGCCGGTGCGCGCGCCCGCCACAGGGGCCCCGGCCAAGTTCTCAGGGACCTGCCGGCACCCCTCCGCTTGCCCTGCCTGCACAGGGAACAAGAGAGGAAAGGATGCCCACCGGAGATGCCCACCCGACAGCCTGGAGAGGGGCCCCGGCTGCATGAATTCCCTCTCTCCCCTGGGAATGCAAAATATCTGAATATTAAGCCCGCCTGGGGAGTCCGCAAGGGACCCTCGCTGACTGAACCTCCCTGCTCCCTGCTGCCAAGGTCGCCTGGGCGCTGGTGCTCGCGAGCCCGCCGCAGGGGCCCCGGCCAAGTTCTCAGGGACCTGCCGGCGCCCCTCCACTTGCCCTGCCCACACAGGGAACCAGAGCGGAAGGGATGCCCACCCGACAGCCTGGAGAGGGGCCCCGGCTGCATGAATTCCCTCTCTCCCCTGGGAATGCAAAATATCTGAATATTAAGCCCGCCTGGGGAGTCCGCAAGGGACCCTCGCTGACTGAACCTCACCTGCTCCCCGCTGCCAAGGTCGCCTGGGCGCCGATGTGCGCGCCTGCCGCATGAGCCCCGGCCAAGTTCTCAGGGACCTGCCGGCGCCCCTCCGCTTGCCCTGCCCACACAGGGAACCAGAGAGGAAGGGATGCCCACCGGAGATGCCCACCCGACAGCCTGGAGAGGGGCCCCGGCTGCATGAATTCCCTCTCTCCCCTGGGAATGCAAAATATCTGAATATTAAGCCCGCCTGGGGAGTCCGCAAGGGACCCTCGCTGACTGAACCTCACCTGCTCCCCGCTGCCAAGGTCGCCTGGGCGCTGGTGCTCGCGCGCGCGCCGCAGGGGCCCCGGCCAAGTTCTCAGGGACCTGCCGGCGCCCCTCCGCTTGCCCTGCCCGCACAGGGAACCAGAGAGGAAGGGATGCCCACCGGAGATGCCCACCCGACAGCCTGGAGAGGGGCCCCGGCTGCATGAATTCCCTCTCTCCCCTGGGAATGCAAAATATCTGAATATTAAGCCCGCCTGGGGAGTCCGCAAGGGACCCTCGCTGACTGAACCTCACCTGCTCCCCGCTGCCAAGGTCGCCTGGGCGCCGGTGCGCGCACCCGCCGCAGGGGCCCCGGCCAAGTTCTCAGGGACCTGCCGACGCCCCTCCGCTTGCCCTGCCCGCACAGGGAACCAGAGAGGAAGGGATGCCCACCGGAGATGCCCACCCGACAGCCTGGAGAGGGGCCCCGGCTGCATGAATTCCCTCTATCCCCTTGGAATGCAAAATATCTGAATATTAAGCCCGCCTGGGGAGTCCGCAAGGGACCCTCGCTGACTGAACCTCACCTGCTCCCCGCTGCCAAGGTCGCCTGGGCGCCGGTGCGCGCACCCGCCGCAGGGGCCCCGGCCAAGTTCTCAGGGACCTGCCGACGCCCCTCCACTTGCCCTGCCCGCACAGGGAACCAGAGAGGAAGGGATGCCCACCGGAGATGCCCACCCGACAGCCTGGAGAGGGGCCCCGGCTGCATGAATTCCCTCTCTCCCCTGGGAATGCAAAATATCTGAATATTAAGCCCGCCTGGAGAGTCTGCAAGGGACCCTCGCTGACTGAACCTCACCTGCTCCCCGCTGCCAAGGTCGCCTGGGCGCTGGTGCGCGCGCCCGCCGCAGGGGCCCCGGCCAAGTTCTCAGGGACCTGCCGGCGCCCCTTCGCTTGCCCTGCCCGCACAGGGAACCAGAGAGGAAGGGATGCCCACCGGAGATGCCCACCCGACAGCCTGGAGAGGGGCCCCGGCTGCATGAATTCCCTCTCTCCCCTTGGAATGCAAAATATCTGAATATTAAGCCCGCCTGGGGAGTCAGCAAGGGACCCACGCTGACTGAACCTCACCTGCTCCCCGCTGCCAAGGTCGCCTGGGCGCTGGTGCTCGCGCGCCCGTCGCAGGGGCCCTGGCCAAGTTCTCAGGGACCTGCCGGCGCCCCTCCGCTTGCCCTGCCCGCACAGGGAACCAGAGAGGAAGGGATGCCCACCGGAGATGCCCACCTGACAGCCTGGAGAGGGGCCCCGGCTGCATGAATTCCCTCTCTCCCCTGGGAATGCAATATATCTGAATATTAAGCCCGCCTGGGGAATCCGCATGGGACCCTCGCTGACTGAACCTCATCTGATCCCTGCTGCCAAGGTCACCTGGGCGCCGGTGCGCGCGCCCGCCGCAGGGGCCCCGGCCAAGTTCTCAGGGACCTGCCGGCGCCCCTCCTCTTGCCCTGCCCGCACAAGGAACCAGAGAGGAAGGGATGCCCACCGGAGATGCCCACTCGACAGCCTGGAGAGGGGCCCCGGCTGCATGAATTCCTTCTCTCCCCTGGGAATGCAAAATATCTGAATATTAAGCCCGCCTGGGGAGTCCGCAAGGGACCCACGCTGACTGAACCTCACCTGCTCCCCGCTGCCAAGGTCGCCTGGGCGCCGGTGCGCGCGCCCGCCGCAGGGGCCCCGGCTAAGTTCTCAGGGACCTGCCAGCATCCCTCCGCTTGCCCTGCCCGCACAGGGAACCAGAGAGGAAGGGATGCCCACCGGAGATGCCCACCCGACAGCCTGGAGAGGGGCCCCAAATGCATGAATTCCCTCTCTCCCCTGGGAATGCAAAATATCTGAATATTAAGCGCGCCTGGGGAGTCCGCAAGGGACCCTCGCTGACTGAAGTTCACCTGCTCCCCGCTGCCAAGGTCGCCTGGGCGCCGGTGCGCGCACCCGCCGCAGGGGCCTTGGCCAAGTTCTCAGGGACCTGCTGGCACCCCTCCGCTTGCCATGCCCGCACAGGGAACCAGAGAGGAAGGGATGCCCACCGAAGATGCCCACCCGACAGCCTGGAGAGGGGCCCCGGCTGCATGAATTCCCTCTCTCCCCTGGGAATGCAAAATATCTGAAAATTAAGCCCGTCTGGGGAGTCCGCAAGGGACCCTCGCTGACTGAACCTCACCTGCTCCCCGCTGCCATGGTCGCCTGGGCGCCGGTGCGCGCGCCCGCCGCAGGGGCCCCGGCCAAGTTCTCAGGGACCTGCCGGCGCCCCTCCGCTTGCCCTGCCCGCACAGGGAACCAGAGAGGAAGGGATGCCCACGGGAGATGCCCACCCGACAGCCTGGAGAGGGGCCCCGGCTGCATGAATTCCCTCTCTCACCTGGGAATGGAAAATATCAGAATATTAAGCCCGCCTGGGGAGTCAGCAAGGGACCCTCACTGACTGAACCTCACCTGCTCCCCGCTGCCAAGGTCGCCTGGGCGCCGGTGCACGCGCCCACCGCAGGGGCCCCGGCCAAGTTCTCAGGGACCTGCCGGCGCCCCTCCGCTTGCCCTGCCCGCACAGGGAACCAGAGCGGAATGGATGCCCACCGGAGATGCCCACCCAACAGCCTGGAAAGGGGCCCCGCCTGCATGAATTCCCTCTCTCCCCTGGGAATGCAAAATATCTGAATATTAAGCCCGCCTGGGGAGTCCGCAAGGGACCCTCGCTGACTGAACCTCACCTGCTCCCTATTGCCAAGGTCGCCTGGGCGCCGGTGCGCGCGCCTGCCGCAGGGGCCCCGGCCAAGTTCTCAGGGACCTGCCGGCGCCCCTCCGCTTGCCCTGCCCGCACAGAGAACCAGAGAGGAAGGGATGCCCACCGGAGATGCCCACCCGGCAGCCTGGAGAGGGGCCCCGGCTGCATGAATTCCCTCTCTCCCCTGGGAATGCAAAATATCGGAATATTAAGCCCGTCTGGGGAGTCCGCAAGGGACCCTCGCTGACTGAACCTCACCTGCTCCCCAGTGCCAAGGTCGCCTTGGCGCCGGTGCGCGCGCCCGCCGCAAGGTCCCCGGCCAAGTTCTCAGGGACCTGCCGGCGCCCCTCCGCTTGCCCTGCCCGCACAGGGAACCAGAGAGGAAGGGATGCCCACCGGAGATGCCCACCCGACAGCCTGGAGAGGGGCCCCGGCTGCATGAATTCCCTCTCTCACCTGGGAATGCAAAATATCTGAATACTAAGCCCGCCTGGGGAGTCCGCAAGGGACCCTCGCTGACTGAACCTCACCTGCTCCCCGCTGCCAAGGTCGCCTGGGCGCCGGTGCGCGCGCCCGCCGCAGGGGCCCCGGCCAAGTTCTCAGGGACCTGCCGGCGCCCCTCCGCTTGCCCTGCCCGCACAGGGAACCAGAGCGGAATGGATGCCCACCGGAGATGCCCACCCGACAGCCTGGAAAGGGGCCCCGCCTGCATGAATTCCCTCTCTCCCCTGGGAATGCAAAATATGTGAATATTAAGCCCGCCTGGGGAGTCCGCAAGGGACCCTCGCTGACTGAACCTCACCTGCTCCCTGCTGCCAAGGTCGCCTGGGCGCCGCTGCGCGCGCCTGCCGCAGGGGCCCCGGCCAAGTTCTCAGGGACCTGCCGGCGCCCCTCCGCTTGCCTTGCCCGCCGCAGGAAACCAGAGAGGAAGGGATGCCCACCAGAGATGCCCACCCGACAGCCTGGAGAGGGGCCCCGGCTGCATGAATTCACTCTCTCCCCTGGGAATGCAAAATATCTGAAAATTAAGCCCGCCTGGGGAGTCAGCAAGGGACCCTCACTGACTGAACCTCACCTGCTCCCCGCAGCCAAGGTCGCCTGGGCGCCGGTGTGCGCACCTGCCGCAGGGGCCCCGGCCAAGTTCTCAGGGACCTGCCGGCGCCCCTCCGCTTGCCCTGCCCGCACAGGGAACCAGAGAGGAAGGGATGCCCACCGGAGATGCCCACTCGACAGCCTGGAGAGGGGCCCCGGCTGCATGAATTCCCTCTCTCCCCTGGGAATGCAAAATATCTGAATATTAAGCCCGCCTGGGGAGTCCGCATGGGACCCTCGCTGACTGAACCTCACCTGCTCCCTGCTGCCAAGGTCGCCTGGGCGCCGGTGCGCGCGCCCGCCGCAGGGGCCCCGGCCAAGTTCTCAGGGACCTGCCGGCACCCCTCCGCTTGCCCTGCCCGCACAGGGAACCAGAGAGGAAGGGATGCCCACCGGAGATGCCCACTCGACAGCCTGGAGAGGGGCCCCGGCTGCATGAATTCCCTCTCTCCCCTGGGAATGCAAAATATCTGAATATTAAGCCCGCCTGGGGAGTCCGCAAGGGACCCACGCTGACTGAATCTCACCTGCTCCCCGCTGCCAAGGTCGCTTGGGCGCCGGTGCGCGCACCCGCCGCAGGGGCCCCGGCCAAGTTCTCAGGGACCTGCCGGCGCCCCTCCGCTTGCCCTGTCCACACAGGGAACCAGAGAGGAAGGGATGCCCACTGGAGATGCCCACCCGACAGCCTGGAAAGGGGCCCCGGCTGCATGAATTCCCTCTCTCCCCTGGGAATGGAAAATATCTGAATATTAAGCCCGCCTGGGGAGTCAGCAAGGGACCCTCACTGACTGAACCTCACCTGCTCCCCGCTGCCAAAGTCGCCTGGGCGCCGGTGCACGCACCCGCCGCAGGGGCCCCGGCCAAGTTCTCAGGGACCTGCCGACGCCCCTCCGCTTGCCCTGCCCGCACAGGGAACCAGAGAGGAAGGGATGCCCACCGGAGATGCCCACCCGACAGCCTGGAGAGGGGCCCCGGCTGCATGAATTCCCTCTATCCCCTTGGAATGCAAAATATCTGAATATTAAGCCCGCCTGGGGAGTCCGCAAGGGACCCTCGCTGACTGAACCTCACCTGCTCCCCGCTGCCAAGGTCGCCTGGGCGCCGGTGCGCGCACCCGCCGCAGGGGCCCCGGCCAAGTTCTCAGGGACCTGCCGACTCCCCTCCACTTGCCCTGCCCGCACAGGGAACCAGAGAGGAAGGGATGCCCACCGGAGATGCCCACCCGACAGCCTGGAGAGGGGCCCCGGCTGCATGAATTCCCTCTATCCCCTTGGAATGCAAAATATCTGAATATTAAGCCCGCCTGGGGAGTCCGCAAGGGACCCTCGCTGACTGAACCTCACCTGCTCCCCGCTGCCAAGGTCGCCTGGGCGCCGGTGCGCGCACCCGCCGCAGGGGCCCCGGCCAAGTTCTCAGGGACCTGCCGACGCCCCTCCACTTGCCCTGCCCGCACAGGGAACCAGAGAGGAAGGGATGCCCACCGGAGATGCCCACCCGACAGCCTGGAGAGGGGCCCCGGCTGCATGAATTCCCTCTCTCCCCTGGGAATGCAAAATATCTGAATATTAAGCCCGCCTGGAGAGTCTGCAAGGGACCCTCGCTGACTGAACCTCACCTGCTCCCCGCTGCCAAGGTCGCCTGGGCGCTGGTGCGCGCGCCCGCCGCAGGGGCCCCGGCCAAGTTCTCAGGGACCTGCCGGCGCCCCTTCGCTTGCCCTGCCCGCACAGGGAACCAGAGAGGAAGGGATGCCCACCGGAGATGCCCACCCGACAGCCTGGAGAGGGGCCCCGGCTGCATGAATTCCCTCTCTCCCCTTGGAATGCAAAATATCTGAATATTAAGCCCGCCTGGGGAGTCAGCAAGGGACCCACGCTGACTGAACCTCACCTGCTCCCCGCTGCCAAGGTCGCCTGGGCGCTGGTGCTCGCGCGCCCGTCGCAGGGGCCCTGGCCAAGTTCTCAGGGACCTGCCGGCGCCCCTCCGCTTGCCCTGCCCGCACAGGGAACCAGAGAGGAAGGGATGCCCACCGGAGATGCCCACCTGACAGCCTGGAGAGGGGCCCCGGCTGCATGAATTCCCTCTCTCCCCTGGGAATGCAATATATCTGAATATTAAGCCCGCCTGGGGAATCCGCATGGGACCCTCGCTGACTGAACCTCATCTGATCCCTGCTGCCAAGGTCACCTGGGCGCCGGTGCGCGCGCCCGCCGCAGGGGCCCCGGCCAAGTTCTCAGGGACCTGCCGGCGCCCCTCCTCTTGCCCTGCCCGCACAAGGAACCAGAGAGGAAGGGATGCCCACCGGAGATGCCCACTCGACAGCCTGGAGAGGGGCCCCGGCTGCATGAATTCCTTCTCTCCCCTGGGAATGCAAAATATCTGAATATTAAGCCCGCCTGGGGAGTCCGCAAGGGACCCACGCTGACTGAACCTCACCTGCTCCCCGCTGCCAAGGTCGCCTGGGCGCCGGTGCGCGCGCCCGCCGCAGGGGCCCCGGCTAAGTTCTCAGGGACCTGCCAGCATCCCTCCGCTTGCCCTGCCCGCACAGGGAACCAGAGAGGAAGGGATGCCCACCGGAGATGCCCACCCGACAGCCTGGAGAGGGGCCCCAAATGCATGAATTCCCTCTCTCCCCTGGGAATGCAAAATATCTGAATATTAAGCGCGCCTGGGGAGTCCGCAAGGGACCCTCGCTGACTGAAGTTCACCTGCTCCCCGCTGCCAAGGTCGCCTGGGCGCCGGTGCGCGCACCCGCCGCAGGGGCCTTGGCCAAGTTCTCAGGGACCTGCTGGCACCCCTCCGCTTGCCATGCCCGCACAGGGAACCAGAGAGGAAGGGATGCCCACCGAAGATGCCCACCCGACAGCCTGGAGAGGGGCCCCGGCTGCATGAATTCCCTCTCTCCCCTGGGAATGCAAAATATCTGAAAATTAAGCCCGTCTGGGGAGTCCGCAAGGGACCCTCGCTGACTGAACCTCACCTGCTCCCCGCTGCCATGGTCGCCTGGGCGCCGGTGCGCGCGCCCGCCGCAGGGGCCCCGGCCAAGTTCTCAGGGACCTGCCGGCGCCCCTCCGCTTGCCCTGCCCGCACAGGGAACCAGAGAGGAAGGGATGCCCACGGGAGATGCCCACCCGACAGCCTGGAGAGGGGCCCCGGCTGCATGAATTCCCTCTCTCACCTGGGAATGGAAAATATCAGAATATTAAGCCCGCCTGGGGAGTCAGCAAGGGACCCTCACTGACTGAACCTCACCTGCTCCCCGCTGCCAAGGTCGCCTGGGCGCCGGTGCACGCGCCCACCGCAGGGGCCCCGGCCAAGTTCTCAGGGACCTGCCGGCGCCCCTCCGCTT
The DNA here is from genome assembly GCA_031769625.1 of Taudactylus pleione. Lineage (NCBI taxonomy): Eukaryota > Metazoa > Chordata > Amphibia > Anura > Myobatrachidae > Taudactylus > Taudactylus pleione. The sequence goes on from JAUIMM010000711.1 coordinate 582,032, forward strand.
GCCCTGCCCGCACAGGGAACCAGAGCGGAATGGATGCCCACCGGAGATGCCCACCCAACAGCCTGGAAAGGGGCCCCGCCTGCATGAATTCCCTCTCTCCCCTGGGAATGCAAAATATCTGAATATTAAGCCCGCCTGGGGAGTCCGCAAGGGACCCTCGCTGACTGAACCTCACCTGCTCCCTATTGCCAAGGTCGCCTGGGCGCCGGTGCGCGCGCCTGCCGCAGGGGCCCCGGCCAAGTTCTCAGGGACCTGCCGGCGCCCCTCCGCTTGCCCTGCCCGCACAGAGAACCAGAGAGGAAGGGATGCCCACCGGAGATGCCCACCCGGCAGCCTGGAGAGGGGCCCCGGCTGCATGAATTCCCTCTCTCCCCTGGGAATGCAAAATATCGGAATATTAAGCCCGTCTGGGGAGTCCGCAAGGGACCCTCGCTGACTGAACCTCACCTGCTCCCCGCTGCCAAGGTCGCCTGGGCGCCGGTGCGCGCGCCCGCCGCAGGGGCCCCGGCCAAGTTCTCAGGGACCTGCCGGCGCCCCTCCGCTTGCCCTGCCCACACAGGGAACCAGAGAGGAAGGGATGCCCATGGGATATGCCCACCCGACAGCCTGGAGAGGGGCCCCGGCTGCATGAATTCCCTCTCTCCCCTGGGAATGGAAAATATCTGAATATTAAGCCCGCCTGGGGAGTCAGCAAGGGACCCTCACTGACTGAACCTCACCTGCTCCCCGCTGCCAAGGTCGCCTGGGCGCTGGTGCACGCGCCCACCGCAGGGGCCCCGGCCAAGTTCTCAGGGACCTGCCGGCGCCCCTCCGCTTGCCCTGCCCGCACAGAGACCCAGAGAGGAAGGGATGCCCACCGGAGATGCCCACCCGACAGCCTGGAGAGGGGCCCCGGCTGCATGAATTCCCTCTCTCCCCTGGGAATGCAAAATATCGGAATATTAAGCCCGTCTGGGGAGTCCGCAAGGGACCCTCGCTGACTGAACCTCACCTGCTCCCCAGTGCCAAGGTCGCCTTGGCGCCGGTGCGCGCGCCCGCCGCAAGGTCCCCGGCCAAGTTCTCAGGGACCTGCCGGCGCCCCTCCGCTTGCCCTGCCCGCACAGGGAACCAGAGAGGAAGGGATGCCCACCGGAGATGCCCACCCGACAGCCTGGAGAGGGGCCCCGGCTGCATGAATTCCCTCTCTCACCTGGGAATGCAAAATATCTGAATACTAAGCCCGCCTGGGGAGTCCGCAAGGGACCCTCGCTGACTGAACCTCACCTGCTCCCCGCTGCCAAGGTCGCCTGGGCGCCGGTGCGCGCGCCCGCCGCAGGGGCCCCGGCCAAGTTCTCAGGGACCTGCCGGCGCCCCTCCGCTTGCCCTGCCCGCACAGGGAACCAGAGCGGAATGGATGCCCACCGGAGATGCCCACCCGACAGCCTGGAAAGGGGCCCCGCCTGCATGAATTCCCTCTCTCCCCTGGGAATGCAAAATATGTGAATATTAAGCCCGCCTGGGGAGTCCGCAAGGGACCCTCGCTGACTGAACCTCACCTGCTCCCTGCTGCCAAGGTCGCCTGGGCGCCGCTGCGCGCGCCTGCCGCAGGGGCCCCGGCCAAGTTCTCAGGGACCTGCCGGCGCCCCTCCGCTTGCCTTGCCCGCCGCAGGAAACCAGAGAGGAAGGGATGCCCACCAGAGATGCCCACCCGACAGCCTGGAGAGGGGCCCCGGCTGCATGAATTCACTCTCTCCCCTGGGAATGCAAAATATCTGAAAATTAAGCCCGCCTGGGGAGTCAGCAAGGGACCCTCACTGACTGAACCTCACCTGCTCCCCGCAGCCAAGGTCGCCTGGGCGCCGGTGTGCGCACCTGCCGCAGGGGCCCCGGCCAAGTTCTCAGGGACCTGCCGGCGCCCCTCCGCTTGCCCTGCCCGCACAGGGAACCAGAGAGGAAGGGATGCCCACCGGAGATGCCCACTCGACAGCCTGGAGAGGGGCCCCGGCTGCATGAATTCCCTCTCTCCCCTGGGAATGCAAAATATCTGAATATTAAGCCCGCCTGGGGAGTCCGCATGGGACCCTCGCTGACTGAACCTCACCTGCTCCCTGCTGCCAAGGTCGCCTGGGCGCCGGTGCGCGCGCCCGCCGCAGGGGCCCCGGCCAAGTTCTCAGGGACCTGCCGGCACCCCTCCGCTTGCCCTGCCCGCACAGGGAACCAGAGAGGAAGGGATGCCCACCGGAGATGCCCACTCGACAGCCTGGAGAGGGGCCCCGGCTGCATGAATTCCCTCTCTCCCCTGGGAATGGAAAATATCTGAATATTAAGCCCGCCTGGGGAGTCAGCAAGGGACCCTCACTGACTGAACCTCACCTGCTCCCCGCTGCCAAAGTCGCCTGGGCGCCGGTGCACGCACCCGCCGCAGGGGCCCCGGCCAAGTTCTCAGGGACCTGCCGACGCCCCTCCGCTTGCCCTGCCCGCACAGGGAACCAGAGAGGAAGGGATGCCCACCGGAGATGCCCACCCGACAGCCTGGAGAGGGGCCCCGGCTGCATGAATTCCCTCTATCCCCTTGGAATGCAAAATATCTGAATATTAAGCCCGCCTGGGGAGTCCGCAAGGGACCCTCGCTGACTGAACCTCACCTGCTCCCCGCTGCCAAGGTCGCCTGGGCGCCGGTGCGCGCACCCGCCGCAGGGGCCCCGGCCAAGTTCTCAGGGACCTGCCGACGCCCCTCCACTTGCCCTGCCCGCACAGGGAACCAGAGAGGAAGGGATGCCCACCGGAGATGCCCACCCGACAGCCTGGAGAGGGGCCCCGGCTGCATGAATTCCCTCTATCCCCTTGGAATGCAAAATATCTGAATATTAAGCCCGCCTGGGGAGTCCGCAAGGGACCCTCGCTGACTGAACCTCACCTGCTCCCCGCTGCCAAGGTCGCCTGGGCGCCGGTGCGCGCACCCGCCGCAGGGGCCCCGGCCAAGTTCTCAGGGACCTGCCGACGCCCCTCCACTTGCCCTGCCTGCACAGGGAACCAGAGAGGAAGGGATGCCCACCGGAGATGCCCACCCGACAGCCTGGAGAGGGGCCCCGGCTGCATGAATTCCCTCTCTCCCCTGGGAATGCAAAATATCTGAATATTAAGCCCGCCTGGAGAGTCTGCAAGGGACCCTCGCTGACTGAACCTCACCTGCTCCCCGCTGCCAAGGTCGCCTGGGCGCTGGTGCGCGCGCCCGCCGCAGGGGCCCCGGCCAAGTTCTCAGGGACCTGCCGGCGCCCCTTCGCTTGCCCTGCCCGCACAGGGAACCAGAGAGGAAGGGATGCCCACCGGAGATGCCCACCCGACAGCCTGGAGAGGGGCCCCGGCTGCATGAATTCCCTCTCTCCCCTTGGAATGCAAAATATCTGAATATTAAGCCCGCCTGGGGAGTCAGCAAGGGACCCACGCTGACTGAACCTCACCTGCTCCCCGCTGCCAAGGTCGCCTGGGCGCTGGTGCTCGCGCGCCCGTCGCAGGGGCCCTGGCCAAGTTCTCAGGGACCTGCCGGCGCCCCTCCGCTTGCCCTGCCCGCACAGGGAACCAGAGAGGAAGGGATGCCCACCGGAGATGCCCACCTGACAGCCTGGAGAGGGGCCCCGGCTGCATGAATTCCCTCTCTCCCCTGGGAATGCAATATATCTGAATATTAAGCCCGCCTGGGGAATCCGCATGGGACCCTCGCTGACTGAACCTCATCTGATCCCTGCTGCCAAGGTCACCTGGGCGCCGGTGCGCGCGCCCGCCGCAGGGGCCCCGGCCAAGTTCTCAGGGACCTGCCGGCGCCCCTCCTCTTGCCCTGCCCGCACAAGGAACCAGAGAGGAAGGGATGCCCTCCGGAGATGCCCACTCGACAGCCTGGAGAGGGGCCCCGGCTGCATGAATTCCTTCTCTCCCCTGGGAATGCAAAATATCTGAATATTAAGCCCGCCTGGGGAGTCCGCAAGGGACCCACGCTGACTGAACCTCACCTGCTCCCCGCTGCCAAGGTCGCCTGGGCGCCGGTGCGCGCGCCCGCCGCAGGGGCCCCGGCTAAGTTCTCAGGGACCTGCCAGCATCCCTCCGCTTGCCCTGCCCGCACAGGGAACCAGAGAGGAAGGGATGCCCACCGGAGATGCCCACCCGACAGCCTGGAGAGGGGCCCCAAATGCATGAATTCCCTCTCTCCCCTGGGAATGCAAAATATCTGAATATTAAGCGCGCCTGGGGAGTCCGCAAGGGACCCTCGCTGACTGAAGTTCACCTGCTCCCCGCTGCCAAGGTCGCCTGGGCGCCGGTGCGCGCACCCGCCGCAGGGGCCTTGGCCAAGTTCTCAGGGACCTGCTGGCACCCCTCCGCTTGCCATGCCCGCACAGGGAACCAGAGAGGAAGGGATGCCCACCGAAGATGCCCACCCGACAGCCTGGAGAGGGGCCCCGGCTGCATGAATTCCCTCTCTCCCCTGGGAATGCAAAATATCTGAAAATTAAGCCCGTCTGGGGAGTCCGCAAGGGACCCTCGCTGACTGAACCTCACCTGCTCCCCGCTGCCATGGTCGCCTGGGCGCCGGTGCGCGCGCCCGCCGCAGGGGCCCCGGCCAAGTTCTCAGGGACCTGCCGGCGCCCCTCCGCTTGCCCTGCCCGCACAGGGAACCAGAGAGGAAGGGATGCCCACGGGAGATGCCCACCCGACAGCCTGGAGAGGGGCCCCGGCTGCATGAATTCCCTCTCTCACCTGGGAATGGAAAATATCAGAATATTAAGCCCGCCTGGGGAGTCAGCAAGGGACCCTCACTGACTGAACCTCACCTGCTCCCCGCTGCCAAGGTCGCCTGGGCGCCGGTGCACGCGCCCACCGCAGGGGCCCCGGCCAAGTTCTCAGGGACCTGCCGGCGCCCCTCCGCTTGCCCTGCCCGCACAGGGAACCAGAGCGGAATGGATGCCCACCGGAGATGCCCACCCAACAGCCTGGAAAGGGGCCCCGCCTGCATGAATTCCCTCTCTCCCCTGGGAATGCAAAATATCTGAATATTAAGCCCGCCTGGGGAGTCCGCAAGGGACCCTCGCTGACTGAACCTCACCTGCTCCCTATTGCCAAGGTCGCCTGGGCGCCGGTGCGCGCGCCTGCCGCAGGGGCCCCGGCCAAGTTCTCAGGGACCTGCCGGCGCCCCTCCGCTTGCCCTGCCCGCACAGAGAACCAGAGAGGAAGGGATGCCCACCGGAGATGCCCACCCGGCAGCCTGGAGAGGGGCCCCGGCTGCATGAATTCCCTCTCTCCCCTGGGAATGCAAAATATCGGAATATTAAGCCCGTCTGGGGAGTCCGCAAGGGACCCTCGCTGACTGAACCTCACCTGCTCCCCGCTGCCAAGGTCGCCTGGGCGCCGGTGCGCGCGCCCGCCGCAGGGGCCCCGGCCAAGTTCTCAGGGACCTGCCGGCGCCCCTCCGCTTGCCCTGCCCACACAGGGAACCAGAGAGGAAGGGATGCCCATGGGATATGCCCACCCGACAGCCTGGAGAGGGGCCCCGGCTGCATGAATTCCCTCTCTCCCCTGGGAATGGAAAATATCTGAATATTAAGCCCGCCTGGGGAGTCAGCAAGGGACCCTCACTGACTGAACCTCACCTGCTCCCCGCTGCCAAGGTCGCCTGGGCGCTGGTGCACGCGCCCACCGCAGGGGCCCCGGCCAAGTTCTCAGGGACCTGCCGGCGCCCCTCCGCTTGCCCTGCCCGCACAGAGACCCAGAGAGGAAGGGATGCCCACCGGAGATGCCCACCCGACAGCCTGGAGAGGGGCCCCGGCTGCATGAATTCCCTCTCTCCCCTGGGAATGCAAAATATCGGAATATTAAGCCCGTCTGGGGAGTCCGCAAGGGACCCTCGCTGACTGAACCTCACCTGCTCCCCAGTGCCAAGGTCGCCTTGGCGCCGGTGCGCGCGCCCGCCGCAAGGTCCCCGGCCAAGTTCTCAGGGACCTGCCGGCGCCCCTCCGCTTGCCCTGCCCGCACAGGGAACCAGAGAGGAAGGGATGCCCACCGGAGATGCCCACCCGACAGCCTGGAGAGGGGCCCCGGCTGCATGAATTCCCTCTCTCACCTGGGAATGCAAAATATCTGAATACTAAGCCCGCCTGGGGAGTCCGCAAGGGACCCTCGCTGACTGAACCTCACCTGCTCCCCGCTGCCAAGGTCGCCTGGGCGCCGGTGCGCGCGCCCGCCGCAGGGGCCCCGGCCAAGTTCTCAGGGACCTGCCGGCGCCCCTCCGCTTGCCCTGCCCGCACAGGGAACCAGAGCGGAATGGATGCCCACCGGAGATGCCCACCCGACAGCCTGGAAAGGGGCCCCGCCTGCATGAATTCCCTCTCTCCCCTGGGAATGCAAAATATGTGAATATTAAGCCCGCCTGGGGAGTCCGCAAGGGACCCTCGCTGACTGAACCTCACCTGCTCCCTGCTGCCAAGGTCGCCTGGGCGCCGCTGCGCGCGCCTGCCGCAGGGGCCCCGGCCAAGTTCTCAGGGACCTGCCGGCGCCCCTCCGCTTGCCTTGCCCGCCGCAGGAAACCAGAGAGGAAGGGATGCCCACCAGAGATGCCCACCCGACAGCCTGGAGAGGGGCCCCGGCTGCATGAATTCACTCTCTCCCCTGGGAATGCAAAATATCTGAAAATTAAGCCCGCCTGGGGAGTCAGCAAGGGACCCTCACTGACTGAACCTCACCTGCTCCCCGCAGCCAAGGTCGCCTGGGCGCCGGTGTGCGCACCTGCCGCAGGGGCCCCGGCCAAGTTCTCAGGGACCTGCCGGCGCCCCTCCGCTTGCCCTGCCCGCACAGGGAACCAGAGAGGAAGGGATGCCCACCGGAGATGCCCACTCGACAGCCTGGAGAGGGGCCCCGGCTGCATGAATTCCCTCTCTCCCCTGGGAATGCAAAATATCTGAATATTAAGCCCGCCTGGGGAGTCCGCATGGGACCCTCGCTGACTGAACCTCACCTGCTCCCTGCTGCCAAGGTCGCCTGGGCGCCGGTGCGCGCGCCCGCCGCAGGGGCCCCGGCCAAGTTCTCAGGGACCTGCCGGCACCCCTCCGCTTGCCCTGCCCGCACAGGGAAACAGAGAGGAAGGGATGCCCACCGGAGATGCCCACTCGACAGCCTGGAGAGGGGCCCCGGCTGCATGAATTCCCTCTCTCCCCTGGGAATGCAAAATATCTGAATATTAAGCCCGCCTGGGGAGTCCGCAAGGGACCCACGCTGACTGAATCTCACCTGCTCCCCGCTGCCAAGGTCGCTTGGGCGCCGGTGCGCGCACCCGCCGCAGGGGCCCCGGCCAAGTTCTCAGGGACCTGCCGGCGCCCCTCCGCTTGCCCTGTCCACACAGGGAACCAGAGAGGAAGGGATGCCCACTGGAGATGCCCACCCGACAGCCTGGAAAGGGGCCCCGGCTGCATGAATTCCCTATCTCCCCTGGGAATGGAAAATATCTGAATATTAAGCCCGCCTGGGGAGTCAGCAAGGGACCCTCACTGACTGAACCTCACCTGCTCCCCGCTGCCAAAGTCGCCTGGGCGCCGGTGCACGCGCCCACCGCAGGGGCCCCGGCCAAGTTCTCAGGGACCTGCCGGTGCCCCTCCGCTTGCCCTGCCTGCACAGAGACCCAGAGAGGAAGGGATGCCCACCGGAGATGCCCACCCGACAGCCTGGAGAGGGGCCCCAGCTGCATGAATTCCCTCTCTCCCCTGGGAATGCAAAATATCTGAATATTAAGCCCGTCTGGGGAGTCCGCAAGGGACCCTCGCTGACTGAACATCACCTGCTCCCCGCTGCCAAGGTCGCCTGGGCGCCGGTGTGCGCGCCCGCTGCAGGGGCCCCTGCCAAGTTCTCAGGGACCTGCCGCCGCCATCCGCTTGCCCTGCCCGCACAGGGAACCAGAGAGGAAGGGATGCCCACCGGAGATGCCCACCCGACAGCCTGGAAAGGGGCCCCGGCTGCATGAATTCCCTCTCTCCCCTGGGAATGCAAAATATCTGAATATTAAGCCCGCCTGGGGAGTCCGCAAGGGACCCTCGCTGACTGAACCTCACCTGCTCCCCGCTGCCAAGGTCGCCTGGGCGCCGGTGCATGCGCCCGCCGCAGGGGCCCCGGCCAAGTTCTCAGGGACCTGCCGGCGCCCCTCCGCTTGCCCTGCCCGCTGCAGGGAACCAGAGAGGAAGGGATGCCCACTGGAGATGCCCACCCGACAGCCTGGAGAGGGGCCCCGGCTGCATGAATTCCCTCTCTCCCCTGGGAATGCAAAATATCTGAATATTAAGCCCGCCTGGGGAGTCCGCAAGGGACCCTCGCTGACTGAACCTCACCTGCTCCCCGCTGCCAAGGTCGCCTGGGCGCCGGTGCGCGCACCCGCCGCAGGGGCCCCGGCCAAGTTCTCAGGGGCCTGCCGGCGCCCCTCCGCTTGCCCTGCCCGCACAGGGAACCAGAGAGGAAGGGATGCCCACCGGAGATGCCCACCCGACAGCCTGGAGAGGGGCCCCAGCTGCATGAATTCCCTCTCTCCCCTGGGAATGCAAAATATCTGAATATTAAGCCCGCCTGGGGAGTCCGCAAGGGACCCTCGCTGACTGAACCTCACCTGCTCCCCGCTGCCAAGGTCGCCTGGGCGCCGGTGTGCGCGCCCGCCGCAGGGGCCCCGGCCAAGTTCTCAGGGACCTGCCGGCGCCCATCCGCTTTCCCTGCCCGCACAGGGAACCAGAGAGGAAGGGATGCCCACCGGAGATGCCCACCCGACAGCCTGGAAAGGGGACCCGGCTGCATGAATTCCCTCTCTCCCCTGGGAATGCAAAATATCTGAATATTAAGCCCGCCTGGGGAGTCCGCAAGGGACCCTCGCTGACTGAACCTCACCTGCTCCCCGCTGCCAAGGTCGCCTGGGCGCCGGTGCGTGCGCCCGCCGCAGGGGCCCCGGCCAAGTTCTCAGGGACCAGCCAGCGCCCCTCCGCTTGCCCTGCCCGCACAGGGAACCAGAGAGGAAGGGATGCCCACCGGAGATGCCCACCCGACAGCCTGGAGAGGGGCCCAGGCTGCATGAATTCCCTCTCTCCCCTGGGAATGCAAAATATCTGAATATTAAGCCCGCCTGGGGAGTCCGCAAGGGACCCTCGCAGACTGAACCTCACCTGCTCCCCGCTGCCAAGGTCGCCAGGGTGCCGGTGCGTGCCCCCGACACAGGGGCCCCGGCCAAGTTCTCAGGGACCTGCCGGCGCCCCTCCGCTTGCCCTGCCCGCACAGAGAACCAGAGAGGAAGGGATGCCCACCGGAGATGCCCACCCGACAGCCTGGAGAGGGGCCCCGGCTGCATGAATTCCCTCTCTCCCCTGGGAATGGAAAATATCTGAATATTAAGCCCGCCTGGGGAGTCCGCAAGGGACCCTCACTGACTGAACCTCACCTGCTCCCCGCTGCCAAAGTCGCCTGGGCGCCGGTGCACGCGCCCACCGCAGGGGCCCCGGCCAAGTTCTCAGGGACCTGCCGGCGCCCCTCCGCTTGCCCTGCCCACACAGAGAACCAGAGAGGAAGGGATGCCCACCGGAGATTCCCACCCGACAGCCTGGAGAGGGGCCCCAGCTGCATGAATTCCCTCTCTCCCCTGGGAATGCAAAATATCTGAATATTAAGCCCGTCTGGGGAGTCCGCAAGGGACCCTCGCTGACTGAACCTCACCTGCTCCCCGCTGCCAAGGTCGCCTGGGCGCCGGTGCGCGCGCCCGCCGCAGGGGCCCCGGCCAAGTTCTCAGGGACCTGCCGGCGCCCCTCCGCTTGCCCTGCCCGCACAGGGAACCAGAGAGGAAGGGATGCCCACCGGAGATGCCCACCCGACAGCCTGGAGAGGGGCCCCGGCTGCATGAATTCCCTCTCTCCCCTGGGAATGCAAAATATCTGAATATTAAGCCCGCCTGGGGAGTCCGCAAGGGACCCTCGCTGACTGAACCTCACCTGCTCCCCGCTGCCAAGGTCGCCAGGGTGCCGGTGCGCGCCCCCGACGCAGGGGCCCCGGCCAAGTTCTCAGGGACCTGCCGGCGCCCCTCCGCTTACCCTGCCCGCACAGGGAACCAGAGAGGAATGGATGCCCACCGGAGATGCCCACCCGACAGCCTGGAAAGGGGCCCCAGCTGCATGAATTCCCTCTCTCCCCTGGGAATGCAAAATATCTGAATATTAAGCCCGCCTGGGGAGTCCGCAAGGGACCCTCGCTGACTGAACCTCACCTGCTCCCCGCTGCCAAGGTCGCCTGGGCGCCGGTGTGCGCGCCCGCCGCAGGGGCCCCGGCCAAGTTCTCAGGGACCTGCCGGCGCCCATCCGCTTGCCCTGCCCGCACAGGGAACCAGAGAGGAAGGGATGCCCACCGGAGATGCCCACCCGACAGCCTGGAAAGGGGACCCGGCTGCATGAATTCCCTCTCTCCCCTGGGAATGCAAAATATCTGAATATTAAGCCCGCCTGGGGAGTCCGCAAGGGACCCTCGCTGACTGAACCTCACCTGCTCCCCGCTGCCAAGGTCGCCTGGGCGCCGGTGCGTGCGCCCGCCGCAGGGGCCCCGGCCAAGTTCTCAGGGACCAGCCAGCGCCCCTCCGCTTGCCCTGCCCGCACAGGGAACCAGAGAGGAAGGGATGCCCACCGGAGATGCCCACCCGACAGCCTGGAGAGGGGCCCAGGCTGCATGAATTCCCTCTCTCCCCTGGGAATGCAAAATATCTGAATATTAAGCCCGCCTGGGGAGTCCGCAAGGGACCCTCGCTGACTGAACCTCACCTGCTCCCCGCTGCCAAGGTCGCCAGGGTGCCGGTGCGTGCCCCCGACACAGGGGCCCCGGCCAAGTTCTCAGGGACCTGCCGGCGCCCCTCCGCTTGCCCTGCCCGCACAGAGAACCAGAGAGGAAGGGATGCCCACCGGAGATGCCCACCCGACAGCCTGGAGAGGGGCCCCGGCTGCATGAATTCCCTCTCTCCCCTGGGAATGCAAAATATCGGAATATTAAGCCCGTCTGGGGAGTCCGCAAGGGACCCTCGCTGACTGAACCTCACCTGCTCCCCGCTGCCAAGGTCGCCTGGGCGCCGGTGCGCGCGCCCGCCGCAGGGGCCCCGGCCAAGTTCTCAGGGACCTGCCGGCGCCCCTCCGCTTGCCCTGCCCGCACAGGGAACCAGAGCGGAATGGATGCCCACCGGAGATGCCCACCCGACAGCCTGGAAAGGGGCCCCGCCTGCATGAATTCCCTCTCTCCCCTGGGAATGCAAAATATGTGAATATTAAGCCCGCCTGGGGAGTCCGCAAGGGACCCTCGCTGACTGAACCTCACCTGCTCCCTGCTGCCAAGGTCGCCTGGGCGCCGCTGCGCGCGCCTGCCGCAGGGGCCCCGGCCAAGTTCTCAGGGACCTGCCGGCGCCCCTCCGCTTGCCTTGCCCGCCGCAGGAAACCAGAGAGGAAGGGATGCCCACCAGAGATGCCCACCCGACAGCCTGGAGAGGGGCCCCGGCTGCATGAATTCACTCTCTCCCCTGGGAATGCAAAATATCTGAAAATTAAGCCCGCCTGGGGAGTCAGCAAGGGACCCTCACTGACTGAACCTCACCTGCTCCCCGCAGCCAAGGTCGCCTGGGCGCCGGTGTGCGCACCTGCCGCAGGGGCCCCGGCCAAGTTCTCAGGGACCTGCCGGCGCCCCTCCGCTTGCCCTGCCCGCACAGGGAACCAGAGAGGAAGGGATGCCCACCGGAGATGCCCACTCGACAGCCTGGAGAGGGGCCCCGGCTGCATGAATTCCCTCTCTCCCCTGGGAATGCAAAATATCTGAATATTAAGCCCGCCTGGGGAGTCCGCATGGGACCCTCGCTGACTGAACCTCACCTGCTCCCTGCTGCCAAGGTCGCCTGGGCGCCGGTGCGCGCGCCCGCCGCAGGGGCCCCGGCCAAGTTCTCAGGGACCTGCCGGCACCCCTCCGCTTGCCCTGCCCGCACAGGGAAACAGAGAGGAAGGGATGCCCACCGGAGATGCCCACTCGACAGCCTGGAGAGGGGCCCCGGCTGCATGAATTCCCTCTCTCCCCTGGGAATGCAAAATATCTGAATATTAAGCCCGCCTGGGGAGTCCGCAAGGGACCCACGCTGACTGAATCTCACCTGCTCCCCGCTGCCAAGGTCGCTTGGGCGCCGGTGCGCGCACCCGCCGCAGGGGCCCCGGCCAAGTTCTCAGGGACCTGCCGGCGCCCCTCCGCTTGCCCTGTCCACACAGGGAACCAGAGAGGAAGGGATGCCCACTGGAGATGCCCACCCGACAGCCTGGAAAGGGGCCCCGGCTGCATGAATTCCCTATCTCCCCTGGGAATGGAAAATATCTGAATATTAAGCCCGCCTGGGGAGTCAGCAAGGGACCCTCACTGACTGAACCTCACCTGCTCCCCGCTGCCAAAGTCGCCTGGGCGCCGGTGCACGCGCCCACCGCAGGGGCCCCGGCCAAGTTCTCAGGGACCTGCCGGTGCCCCTCCGCTTGCCCTGCCTGCACAGAGACCCAGAGAGGAAGGGATGCCCACCGGAGATGCCCACCCGACAGCCTGGAGAGGGGCCCCAGCTGCATGAATTCCCTCTCTCCCCTGGGAATGCAAAATATCTGAATATTAAGCCCGTCTGGGGAGTCCGCAAGGGACCCTCGCTGACTGAACATCACCTGCTCCCCGCTGCCAAGGTCGCCTGGGCGCCGGTGTGCGCGCCCGCTGCAGGGGCCCCTGCCAAGTTCTCAGGGACCTGCCGCCGCCATCCGCTTGCCCTGCCCGCACAGGGAACCAGAGAGGAAGGGATGCCCACCGGAGATGCCCACCCGACAGCCTGGAAAGGGGCCCCGGCTGCATGAATTCCCTCTCTCCCCTGGGAATGCAAAATATCTGAATATTAAGCCCGCCTGGGGAGTCCGCAAGGGACCCTCGCTGACTGAACCTCACCTGCTCCCCGCTGCCAAGGTCGCCTGGGCGCCGGTGCATGCGCCCGCCGCAGGGGCCCCGGCCAAGTTCTCAGGGACCTGCCGGCGCCCCTCCGCTTGCCCTGCCCGCTGCAGGGAACCAGAGAGGAAGGGATGCCCACTGGAGATGCCCACCCGACAGCCTGGAGAGGGGCCCCGGCTGCATGAATTCCCTCTCTCCCCTGGGAATGCAAAATATCTGAATATTAAGCCCGCCTGGGGAGTCCGCAAGGGACCCTCGCTGACTGAACCTCACCTGCTCCCCGCTGCCAAGGTCGCCTGGGCGCCGGTGCGCGCACCCGCCGCAGGGGCCCCGGCCAAGTTCTCAGGGGCCTGCCGGCGCCCCTCCGCTTGCCCTGCCCGCACAGGGAACCAGAGAGGAAGGGATGCCCACCGGAGATGCCCACCCGACAGCCTGGAGAGGGGCCCCAGCTGCATGAATTCCCTCTCTCCCCTGGGAATGCAAAATATCTGAATATTAAGCCCGCCTGGGGAGTCCGCAAGGGACCCTCGCTGACTGAACCTCACCTGCTCCCCGCTGCCAAGGTCGCCTGGGCGCCGGTGTGCGCGCCCGCCGCAGGGGCCCCGGCCAAGTTCTCAGGGACCTGCCGGCGCCCATCCGCTTTCCCTGCCCGCACAGGGAACCAGAGAGGAAGGGATGCCCACCGGAGATGCCCACCCGACAGCCTGGAAAGGGGACCCGGCTGCATGAATTCCCTCTCTCCCCTGGGAATGCAAAATATCTGAATATTAAGCCCGCCTGGGGAGTCCGCAAGGGACCCTCGCTGACTGAACCTCACCTGCTCCCCGCTGCCAAGGTCGCCTGGGCGCCGGTGCGTGCGCCCGCCGCAGGGGCCCCGGCCAAGTTCTCAGGGACCAGCCAGCGCCCCTCCGCTTGCCCTGCCCGCACAGGGAACCAGAGAGGAAGGGATGCCCACCGGAGATGCCCACCCGACAGCCTGGAGAGGGGCCCAGGCTGCATGAATTCCCTCTCTCCCCTGGGAATGCAAAATATCTGAATATTAAGCCCGCCTGGGGAGTCCGCAAGGGACCCTCGCAGACTGAACCTCACCTGCTCCCCGCTGCCAAGGTCGCCAGGGTGCCGGTGCGTGCCCCCGACACAGGGGCCCCGGCCAAGTTCTCAGGGACCTGCCGGCGCCCCTCCGCTTGCCCTGCCCGCACAGAGAACCAGAGAGGAAGGGATGCCCACCGGAGATGCCCACCCGACAGCCTGGAGAGGGGCCCCGGCTGCATGAATTCCCTCTCTCCCCTGGGAATGGAAAATATCTGAATATTAAGCCCGCCTGGGGAGTCCGCAAGGGACCCTCACTGACTGAACCTCACCTGCTCCCCGCTGCCAAAGTCGCCTGGGCGCCGGTGCACGCGCCCACCGCAGGGGCCCCGGCCAAGTTCTCAGGGACCTGCCGGCGCCCCTCCGCTTGCCCTGCCCACACAGAGAACCAGAGAGGAAGGGATGCCCACCGGAGATTCCCACCCGACAGCCTGGAGAGGGGCCCCAGCTGCATGAATTCCCTCTCTCCCCTGGGAATGCAAAATATCTGAATATTAAGCCCGTCTGGGGAGTCCGCAAGGGACCCTCGCTGACTGAACCTCACCTGCTCCCCGCTGCCAAGGTCGCCTGGGCGCCGGTGCGCGCGCCCGCCGCAGGGGCCCCGGCCAAGTTCTCAGGGACCTGCCGGCGCCCCTCCGCTTGCCCTGCCCGCACAGGGAACCAGAGAGGAAGGGATGCCCACCGGAGATGCCCACCCGACAGCCTGGAGAGGGGCCCCGGCTGCATGAATTCCCTCTCTCCCCTGGGAATGCAAAATATCTGAATATTAAGCCCGCCTGGGGAGTCCGCAAGGGACCCTCGCTGACTGAACCTCACCTGCTCCCCGCTGCCAAGGTCGCCAGGGTGCCGGTGCGCGCCCCCGACGCAGGGGCCCCGGCCAAGTTCTCAGGGACCTGCCGGCGCCCCTCCGCTTACCCTGCCCGCACAGGGAACCAGAGAGGAATGGATGCCCACCGGAGATGCCCACCCGACAGCCTGGAAAGGGGCCCCAGCTGCATGAATTCCCTCTCTCCCCTGGGAATGCAAAATATCTGAATATTAAGCCCGCCTGGGGAGTCCGCAAGGGACCCTCGCTGACTGAACCTCACCTGCTCCCCGCTGCCAAGGTCGCCTGGGCGCCGGTGTGCGCGCCCGCCGCAGGGGCCCCGGCCAAGTTCTCAGGGACCTGCCGGCGCCCATCCGCTTGCCCTGCCCGCACAGGGAACCAGAGAGGAAGGGATGCCCACCGGAGATGCCCACCCGACAGCCTGGAAAGGGGACCCGGCTGCATGAATTCCCTCTCTCCCCTGGGAATGCAAAATATCTGAATATTAAGCCCGCCTGGGGAGTCCGCAAGGGACCCTCGCTGACTGAACCTCACCTGCTCCCCGCTGCCAAGGTCGCCTGGGCGCCGGTGCGTGCGCCCGCCGCAGGGGCCCCGGCCAAGTTCTCAGGGACCAGCCAGCGCCCCTCCGCTTGCCCTGCCCGCACAGGGAACCAGAGAGGAAGGGATGCCCACCGGAGATGCCCACCCGACAGCCTGGAGAGGGGCCCAGGCTGCATGAATTCCCTCTCTCCCCTGGGAATGCAAAATATCTGAATATTAAGCCCGCCTGGGGAGTCCGCAAGGGACCCTCGCTGACTGAACCTCACCTGCTCCCCGCTGCCAAGGTCGCCAGGGTGCCGGTGCGTGCCCCCGACACAGGGGCCCCGGCCAAGTTCTCAGGGACCTGCCGGCGCCCCTCCGCTTGCCCTGCCCGCACAGAGAACCAGAGAGGAAGGGATGCCCACCGGAGATGCCCACCCGACAGCCTGGAGAGGGGCCCCGGCTGCATGAATTCCCTCTCTCCCCTGGGAATGCAAAATATCGGAATATTAAGCCCGTCTGGGGAGTCCGCAAGGGACCCTCGCTGACTGAACCTCACCTGCTCCCCACTGCCAAGGTCGCCTGGGCACCGGTGCCCGCGCCCGCCGCAAGGGCCCCGGCCAAGTTCTCAGGGACCTGCCGGCGCCCCTCCACTTGCCATGCCCGCACAGGGATCCAGAGAGGAAGGGATGCCCACCTGAGATGCCCACCCGACAGCCTGTAGAGGGCCCCCGGCTGCATGAATTCCCTCTCTCCCCTGGGAATGCAAAATATCTGAATATTAAGCCCGCCTGGGGAGTCCGCAAGGGACCCTCGCTTACTGAACTTCACCTGCTCCCCGCTGCCAAGGTCGCCTGGGCGCCGGTGCGCGCGCGCGCGCCGCAGGGGCCCTGGCCAAGTTCTCAGGGACCTGACGGCGCCCCTCCGCTTGCCCTGCCCGCAAAGGGAACCAGAGAGGAAGGGATGCCCACCGGAGATGCCCACCCGACAGCCTGGAGAGGGGCCCCGGCTGCATGAATTCCCTCTCTCCCCTGGGAATGCAAAATATCTGAATATTAAGCCCGCCTGGGGAGTCTGCAAGGGACCCTCGCTGACTGAACCTCACCTGCTCCCCGCTGCCAAGGTCGCCTGGGCGCCGGAGCGCGCGCCTGCCGCAGGGGCCCCGGCCAAGTTCTCAGGGACCTGCCGGCGCCCCTCCGCTTGCCCTGCCCACACAGGGAACTAGAGAGGAAGGGATGCCCACCGGAGATGCCCACCCGACAGCCTGGAGAGGGGCCCCGGCTGCATGAATTCCCTCTCTCCCCTGGGAATGCAAAATATCTGAATATTAAGCCCGCCTGGGGAGTCCGCAAGGGACCCTCGCTGACTGAACCTCCCTGCTCCCTGCTGCCAAGGTCGCCTGGGCGCTGGTGCTCGCGAGCCCGCCGCAGGGGCCCCGGCCAAGTTCTCAGGGACCTGCCGGCGCCCCTCCACTTGCCCTGCCCACACAGGGAACCAGAGCGGAAGGGATGCCCACCCGACAGCCTGGAGAGGGGCCCCGGCTGCATGAATTCCCTCTCTCCCCTGGGAATGCAAAATATCTGAATATTAAGCCCGCCTGGGGAGTCCGCAAGGGACCCTCGCTGACTGAACCTCACCTGCTCCCCGCTGCCAAGGTCGCCTGGGCGCCGATGTGCGCGCCTGCCGCATGAGCCCCGGCCAAGTTCTCAGGGACCTGCCGGCGCCCCTCCGCTTGCCCTGCCCGCACAGGGAACCAGAGAGGAAGGGATGCCCACCGGAGATGCCCACCCGACAGCCTGGAAAGGGGCCCCGGCTGCATGAATTCCCTCTCTCCCCTGGGAATTCATAATATCTGAATATTAAGCTCGCCTGGGGAGTCAGCAAGGGACCCTCGCTGACTGAACCTCACCTGCTCCCCGCTGCCAAGGTCGCCTGGGCGCCGGTGCGCGCGCCCACCGCAGGGGCCCCGGCCAAGTTCTCAGGGACCTGCCGGCGCCCCTCCGCTTGCCCTGCCCGCACAGGGAACCAGAGAGGAAGGGATGCCCACCGGAGATGCCCACCCGACAGCCTGGAGAGGGGCCCCGGCTGCATGAATTCCCTCTCTCCCCTGGGAATGCAAAATATCTGAATATTAAGCCCGCCTGGGGAGTCCGCAAGGGACCCACGCTTACTGAACCTCATCTGCTCCCCGCTGCCAATGTCGCCTGGGCGCTGGTGCTCGCGCGCCCGCCGCAGGGGCCCTGGCCAAGTTCTCAGGGACCTGCCGGCGCCCCTCCGCTTGCCCTGCCCGCACAGGGAACCAGAGAGGAAGGGATGCCCACCGGAGATGCCCACCCGACAGCCTGGAGAGGGGCCCCGGCTGCATGAATTCCCTCTCTCCCCTGGGAATGCAAAATATCTGAATATTAAGCCCGCCTGGGGAGTCCGCAAGGGACCCTCGCTGACTGAACCTCACCTGCTCCCCGCTGCCAAGGTCGCCAGGGTGCCGGTGCGTGCCCCCGACACAGGGGCCCCGGCCAAGTTCTCAGGGACCTGCCGGCGCCCCTCCGCTTGCCCTGCCCGCACAGAGAACCAGAGAGGAAGGGATGCCCACCGGAGATGCCCACCCGACAGCCTGGAGAGGGGCCCCGGCTGCATGAATTCCCTCTCTCCCCTGGGAATGCAAAATATCGGAATATTAAGCCCGTCTGGGGAGTCCGCAAGGGACCCTCGCTGACTGAACCTCACCTGCTCCCCACTGCCAAGGTCGCCTGGGCACCGGTGCCCGCGCCCGCCGCAAGGGCCCCGGCCAAGTTCTCAGGGACCTGCCGGCGCCCCTCCGCTTGCCCTGTCCACACAGGGAACCAGAGAGGAAGGGATGCCCACTGGAGATGCCCACCCGACAGCCTGGAAAGGGGCCCCGGCTGCATGAATTCCCTCTCTCCCCTGGGAATGGAAAATATCTGAATATTAAGCCCGCCTGGGGAGTCAGCAAGGGACCCTCACTGACTGAACCTCACCTGCTCCCCGCTGCCAAAGTCGCCTGGGCGCCGGTGCACGCGCCCACCGCAGGGGCCCCGGCCAAGTTCTCAGGGACCTGCCGGTGCCCCTCCGCTTGCCCTGCCTGCACAGAGACCCAGAGAGGAAGGGATGCCCACCGGAGATGCCCACCCGACAGCCTGGAGAGGGGCCCCAGCTGCATGAATTCCCTCTCTCCCCTGGGAATGCAAAATATCTGAATATTAAGCCCGTCTGGGGAGTCCGCAAGGGACCCTCGCTGACTGAACATCACCTGCTCCCCGCTGCCAAGGTCGCCTGGGCGCCGGTGTGCGCGCCCGCTGCAGGGGCCCCTGCCAAGTTCTCAGGGACCTGCCGCCGCCATCCGCTTGCCCTGCCCGCACAGGGAACCAGAGAGGAAGGGATGCCCACCGGAGATGCCCACCCGACAGCCTGGAAAGGGGCCCCGGCTGCATGAATTCCCTCTCTCCCCTGGGAATGCAAAATATCTGAATATTAAGCCCGCCTGGGGAGTCCGCAAGGGACCCTCGCTGACTGAACCTCACCTGCTCCCCGCTGCCAAGGTCGCCTGGGCGCCGGTGCATGCGCCCGCCGCAGGGGCCCCGGCCAAGTTCTCAGGGACCTGCCGGCGCCCCTCCGCTTGCCCTGCCCGCTGCAGGGAACCAGAGAGGAAGGGATGCCCACTGGAGATGCCCACCCGACAGCCTGGAGAGGGGCCCCGGCTGCATGAATTCCCTCTCTCCCCTGGGAATGCAAAATATCTGAATATTAAGCCCGCCTGGGGAGTCCGCAAGGGACCCTCGCTGACTGAACCTCACCTGCTCCCCGCTGCCAAGGTCGCCTGGGCGCCGGTGCGCGCACCCGCCGCAGGGGCCCCGGCCAAGTTCTCAGGGGCCTGCCGGCGCCCCTCCGCTTGCCCTGCCCGCACAGGGAACCAGAGAGGAAGGGATGCCCACCGGAGATGCCCACCCGACAGCCTGGAGAGGGTCCCCAGCTGCATGAATTCCCTCTCTCCCCTGGGAATGCAAAATATCTGAATATTAAGCCCGCCTGGGGAGTCCCCAAGGGACCCTCGCTGACTGAACCTCACCTGCTCCCCGCTGCCAAGGTCGCCTGGGCGCCGGTGTGCGCGCCCGCCGCAGGGGCCCCGGCCAAGTTCTCAGGGACCTGCCGGCGCCCATCCGCTTGCCCTGCCCGCACAGGGAACCAGAGAGGAAGGGATGCCCACCGGAGATGCCCACCCGACAGCCTGGAAAGGGGACCCGGCTGCATGAATTCCCTCTCTCGCCTGGGAATGCAAAATATCTGAATATTAAGCCCGCCTGGGGAGTCCGCAAGGGACCCTCGCTGACTGAACCTCACCTGCTCCCCGCTGCCAAGGTCGCCTGGGCGCCGGTGCGTGCGCCCGCCGCAGGGGCCCCGGCCAAGTTCTCAGGGACCAGCCAGCGCCCCTCCGCTTGCCCTGCCCGCACAGGGAACCAGAGAGGAAGGGATGCCCACCGGAGATGCCCACCCGACAGCCTGGAGAGGGGCCCCGGCTGCATGAATTCCCTCTCTCCCCTGGGAATGCAAAATATCTGAATATTAAGCCCGCCTGGGGAGTCCGCAAGGGACCCTCGCTGACTGAACCTCCCTGCTCCCTGCTGCCAAGGTCGCCTGGGCGCTGGTGCTCGCGAGCCCGCCGCAGGGGCCCCGGCCAAGTTCTCAGGGACCTGCCGGCGCCCCTCCACTTGCCCTGCCCACACAGGGAACCAGAGCGGAAGGGATGCCCACCCGACAGCCTGGAGAGGGGCCCCGGCTGCATGAATTCCCTCTCTCCCCTGGGAATGCAAAATATCTGAATATTAAGCCCGCCTGGGGAGTCCGCAAGGGACCCTCGCTGACTGAACCTCACCTGCTCCCCGCTGCCAAGGTCGCCTGGGCGCCGATGTGCGCGCCTGCCGCATGAGCCCCGGCCAAGTTCTCAGGGACCTGCCGGCGCCCCTCCGCTTGCCCTGCCCGCACAGGGAACCAGAGAGGAAGGGATGCCCACCGGAGATGCCCACCCGACAGCCTGGAAAGGGGCCCCGGCTGCATGAATTCCCTCTCTCCCCTGGGAATTCATAATATCTGAATATTAAGCTCGCCTGGGGAGTCAGCAAGGGACCCTCGCTGACTGAACCTCACCTGCTCCCCGCTGCCAAGGTCGCCTGGGCGCCGGTGCGCGCGCCCACCGCAGGGGCCCCGGCCAAGTTCTCAGGGACCTGCCGGCGCCCCTCCGCTTGCCCTGCCCGCACAGGGAACCAGAGAGGAAGGGATGCCCACCGGAGATGCCCACCCGACAGCCTGGAGAGGGGCCCCGGCTGCATGAATTCCCTCTCTCCCCTGGGAATGCAAAATATCTGAATATTAAGCCCGCCTGGGGAGTCCGCAAGGGACCCACGCTTACTGAACCTCATCTGCTCCCCGCTGCCAATGTCGCCTGGGCGCTGGTGCTCGCGCGCCCGCCGCAGGGGCCCTGGCCAAGTTCTCAGGGACCTGCCGGCGCCCCTCCGCTTGCCCTGCCCGCACAGGGAACCAGAGAGGAAGGGATGCCCACCGGAGATGCCCACCCGACAGCCTGGAGAGGGGCCCCGGCTGCATGAATTCCCTCTCTCCCCTGGGAATGCAAAATATCTGAATATTAAGCCCGCCTGGGGAGTCCGCAAGGGACCCTCGCTGACTGAACCTCACCTGCTCCCCGCTGCCAAGGTCGCCAGGGTGCCGGTGCGTGCCCCCGACACAGGGGCCCCGGCCAAGTTCTCAGGGACCTGCCGGCGCCCCTCCGCTTGCCCTGCCCGCACAGAGAACCAGAGAGGAAGGGATGCCCACCGGAGATGCCCACCCGACAGCCTGGAGAGGGGCCCCGGCTGCATGAATTCCCTCTCTCCCCTGGGAATGCAAAATATCGGAATATTAAGCCCGTCTGGGGAGTCCGCAAGGGACCCTCGCTGACTGAACCTCACCTGCTCCCCACTGCCAAGGTCGCCTGGGCACCGGTGCCCGCGCCCGCCGCAAGGGCCCCGGCCAAGTTCTCAGGGACCTGCCGGCGCCCCTCCGCTTGCCCTGTCCACACAGGGAACCAGAGAGGAAGGGATGCCCACTGGAGATGCCCACCCGACAGCCTGGAAAGGGGCCCCGGCTGCATGAATTCCCTCTCTCCCCTGGGAATGGAAAATATCTGAATATTAAGCCCGCCTGGGGAGTCAGCAAGGGACCCTCACTGACTGAACCTCACCTGCTCCCCGCTGCCAAAGTCGCCTGGGCGCCGGTGCACGCGCCCACCGCAGGGGCCCCGGCCAAGTTCTCAGGGACCTGCCGGTGCCCCTCCGCTTGCCCTGCCTGCACAGAGACCCAGAGAGGAAGGGATGCCCACCGGAGATGCCCACCCGACAGCCTGGAGAGGGGCCCCAGCTGCATGAATTCCCTCTCTCCCCTGGGAATGCAAAATATCTGAATATTAAGCCCGTCTGGGGAGTCCGCAAGGGACCCTCGCTGACTGAACATCACCTGCTCCCCGCTGCCAAGGTCGCCTGGGCGCCGGTGTGCGCGCCCGCTGCAGGGGCCCCTGCCAAGTTCTCAGGGACCTGCCGCCGCCATCCGCTTGCCCTGCCCGCACAGGGAACCAGAGAGGAAGGGATGCCCACCGGAGATGCCCACCCGACAGCCTGGAAAGGGGCCCCGGCTGCATGAATTCCCTCTCTCCCCTGGGAATGCAAAATATCTGAATATTAAGCCCGCCTGGGGAGTCCGCAAGGGACCCTCGCTGACTGAACCTCACCTGCTCCCCGCTGCCAAGGTCGCCTGGGCGCCGGTGCATGCGCCCGCCGCAGGGGCCCCGGCCAAGTTCTCAGGGACCTGCCGGCGCCCCTCCGCTTGCCCTGCCCGCTGCAGGGAACCAGAGAGGAAGGGATGCCCACTGGAGATGCCCACCCGACAGCCTGGAGAGGGGCCCCGGCTGCATGAATTCCCTCTCTCCCCTGGGAATGCAAAATATCTGAATATTAAGCCCGCCTGGGGAGTCCGCAAGGGACCCTCGCTGACTGAACCTCACCTGCTCCCCGCTGCCAAGGTCGCCTGGGCGCCGGTGCGCGCACCCGCCGCAGGGGCCCCGGCCAAGTTCTCAGGGGCCTGCCGGCGCCCCTCCGCTTGCCCTGCCCGCACAGGGAACCAGAGAGGAAGGGATGCCCACCGGAGATGCCCACCCGACAGCCTGGAGAGGGTCCCCAGCTGCATGAATTCCCTCTCTCCCCTGGGAATGCAAAATATCTGAATATTAAGCCCGCCTGGGGAGTCCCCAAGGGACCCTCGCTGACTGAACCTCACCTGCTCCCCGCTGCCAAGGTCGCCTGGGCGCCGGTGTGCGCGCCCGCCGCAGGGGCCCCGGCCAAGTTCTCAGGGACCTGCCGGCGCCCATCCGCTTGCCCTGCCCGCACAGGGAACCAGAGAGGAAGGGATGCCCACCGGAGATGCCCACCCGACAGCCTGGAAAGGGGACCCGGCTGCATGAATTCCCTCTCTCGCCTGGGAATGCAAAATATCTGAATATTAAGCCCGCCTGGGGAGTCCGCAAGGGACCCTCGCTGACTGAACCTCACCTGCTCCCCGCTGCCAAGGTCGCCTGGGCGCCGGTGCGTGCGCCCGCCGCAGGGGCCCCGGCCAAGTTCTCAGGGACCAGCCAGCGCCCCTCCGCTTGCCCTGCCCGCACAGGGAACCAGAGAGGAAGGGATGCCCACCGGAGATGCCCACCCGACAGCCTGGAGAGGGGCCCAGGCTGCATGAATTCCCTCTCTCCCCTGGGAATGCAAAATATCTGAATATTAAGCCCGCCTGGGGAGTCCGCAAGGGACCCTCGCTGACTGAACCTCACCTGCTCCCCGCTGCCAAGGTCGCCAGGGTGCCGGTGCGTGCCCCCGACACAGGGGTCCCGGCCAAGTTCTCAGGGACCTGCCGGCGCCCCTCCGCTTGCCCTGCACGCACAGAGAACCAGAGAGGAAGGGATGCCCACCGGAGATGCCCACCCGACAGCCTGGAGAGGGGCCCCGGCTGCATGAATTCCCTCTCTCCCCTGGGAATGCAAAATATCGGAATATTAAGCCCGTTTGGGGAGTCCGCAAGGGACCCTCGCTGACTGAACCTCACCTGCTCCCCACTGCCAAGGTCGCCTGGGCACCGGTGCCCGCGCCCGCCGCAAGGGCCCCGGCCAAGTTCTCAGGGACCTGCCGGCGCCCCTCCGCTTGCCCTGCCCGCACAGGGATCCAGAGAGGAAGGGATGCCCACCTGAGATGCCCACCCGACAGCCTGTAGAGGGCCCCCGGCTGCATGAATTCCCTCTCTCCCCTGGGAATGCAAAATATCTGAATATTAAGCCCGCCTGGGGAGTCCGCAAGGGACCCTCGCTTACTGAACTTCACCTGCTCCCCGCTGCCAAGGTCGCCTGGGCGCCGGTGCGCGCGCGCCCGCCGCAGGGGCCCTGGTCAAGTTCTCAGGGACCTGACGGCGCCCCTCCGCTTGCCCTGCCCGCAAAGGGAACCAGAGAGGAAGGGATGCCCACCGGAGATGCCCACCCGACAGCCTGGAGAGGGGCCCCGGCTGCATGAATTCCCTCTCTCCCCTGGGAATGCAAAATATCTGAATATTAAGCCCGCCTGGGGAGTCTGCAAGGGACCCTCGCTGACTGAACCTCACCTGCTCCCCGCTGCCAAGGTCGCCTGGGCGCCGGAGCGCGCGCCTGCCGCAGGGGCCCCGGCCAAGTTCTCAGGGACCTGCCGGCGCCCCTCCGCTTGCCCTGCCCACACAGGGAACTAGAGAGGAAGGGATGCCCACCGGAGATGCCCACCCGACAGCCTGGAGAGGGGCCCCGGCTGCATGAATTCCCTCTCTCCCCTGGGAATGCAAAATATCTGAATATTAAGCCCGCCTGGGGAGTCAGCAAGGGACCCACGCTGACTGAACCTCACCTGCTCCCCGCTGCCAAGGTCGCCTGGGCACTGGTGCTCGCGCGCCCGCCACAGGGGCCCCGGCTAAGTTCTCAGGGACCTGCCGGCGCCCCTCCGCTTGCCCTGCCCGCACAGGGAACCAGAGAGGAAGGGATGCCCACCGGAGATGCCCACCCGACAGCCTGGAGAGGGGCCCCGGCTGCATGAATTCCTTCTCTCCCCTGGGAATGCAAAATATCTGAATATTAAGCCCACCTGGGGAGTCCGCAAGGGACCATCGCTGACTGAACCTCACCTGCTCCCCGCTGCCAAGGTCGCCTGGGCGCCGGTGCGCGCGCCCGCCACAGGGGCCCCGGCCAAGTTCTCAGGGACCTGCCGGCACCCCTCCGCTTGCCCTGCCTGCACAGGGAACAAGAGAGGAAAGGATGCCCACCGGAGATCCCCACCCGACAGCCTGGAGAGGGGCCCCGGCTGCATGAATTCCCTCTCTCCCCTGGGAATGCAAAATATCTGAATATTAAGCCCGCCTGGGGAGTCCGCAAGGGACCCTCGCTGACTGAACCTCCCTGCTCCCTGCTGCCAAGGTCGCCTGGGCGCTGGTGCTCGCGAGCCCGCCGCAGGGGCCCCGGCCAAGTTCTCAGGGACCTGCCGGCGCCCCTCCACTTGCCCTGCCCACACAGGGAACCAGAGCGGAAGGGATGCCCACCCGACAGCCTGGAGAGGGGCCCCGGCTGCATGAATTCCCTCTCTCCCCTGGGAATGCAAAATATCTGAATATTAAGCCCGCCTGGGGAGTCCGCAAGGGACCCTCGCTGACTGAACCTCACCTGCTCCCCGCTGCCAAGGTCGCCTGGGCGCCGATGTGCGCGCCTGCCGCATGAGCCCCGGCCAAGTTCTCAGGGACCTGCCGGCGCCCCTCCGCTTGCCCTGCCCGCACAGGGAACCAGAGAGGAAGGGATGCCCACCGGAGATGCCCACCCGACAGCCTGGAAAGGAGCCCCGGCTGCATGAATTCCCTCTCTCCCCTGGGAATTCATAATATCTGAATATTAAGCCCGCCTGGGGAGTCAGCAAGGGACCCTCGCTGACTGAACCTCACCTGCTCCCCGCTGCCAAGGTCGCCTGGGCGCCGGTGCGCGCGCCCACCGCAGGGGCCCCGGCCAAGTTCTCAGGGACCTGCCGGCGCCCCTCCGCTTGCCCTGCCCGCACAGGGAACCAGAGAGGAAGGGATGCCCACCGGAGATGCCCACCCGACAGCCTGGAGAGGGGCCCCGGCTGCATGAATTCCCTCTCTCCCCTGGGAATGCAAAATATCTGAATATTAAGCCCGCCTGGGGAGTCCGCAAGGGACCCACGCTTACTGAACCTCATCTGCTCCCCGCTGCCAATGTCGCCTGGGCGCTGGTGCTCGCGCGCCCGCCGCAGGGGCCCTGGCCAAGTTCTCAGGGACCTGCCGGCGCCCCTCCGCTTGCCCTGCCCGCACAGGGAACCAGAGAGGAAGGGATGCCCACCGGAGATGCCCACCCGACAGCCTGGAGAGGGGCCCCGGCTGCATGAATTCCCTCTCTCCCCTGGGAATGCAAAATATCTGAATATTAAGCCTGCCTGGGGAGTCCGCAAGGGACCCTCGCTGACTGAACCTCACCTGCTCCCCGCTGCCAAGGTCTCCTGGGCGCCGGTGCGCGCGCACGCTGCAGGGTCCCCGGCCAAGTTCTCAGGGACCTGCCGGCGCCCCTCCACTTGCCCTGCCGCACAGGGAACCAGAGAGGAAGGGAAGCCCACCGGAGATGCCCACCTGACAGCCTGGAGAGGGGCCCCGGCTGCATGAATTCCCTCTCTCCCCTGGGAATGCAAAATATCTGAATATTAAGCCCGGCTGGGGAGTCCGCAAGGGACCCACGCTGACTGAACCTCACCTGCTCCCCGCTGCCAAGGTCACCTGGGCGCTGGTGCTCGCGCGCCCGCCGCAGGGGCCCCGGCCAAGTTCTCAGGGACCTGCCGGCGCCCCTCCGATTGCCCTGCCCGCACAGGGAACAAGAGCGGAAGGGATGCCCACCGGAGATGCCCTCCCGACAGCCTGGAGAGGGGCCCCGGCTGCATGAATTCCCTCTCTCCCCAGGGAATGCAAAATATCTGAATATTAAGCCCGCCTTGGGAGTCCGCAAGGGACCCTCGCTGACTGAACCTCACCTGCTCCCCGCTGCCAAGGTCACCTGGGCGCTTTTGCGCGTGCCCGCCGCAGGGGCCCCGGCCAAGTTCTCAGGGACCTGCCAGCGCCCCTCCGCTTGCCCTGCCCGCACAGGGAACCAGAGAGGAAGGGATGCCCACCGGAGATGCCCACCGAACATCCTGGAGAGGGGCCCCGGCTGCATGAATTCCCTCTCTCCCCTGGGAATGCAAAAAATCTGAATATTAAGCCCGCCTGGGGAGTCTGCAAGGGACCCTCGCTGACTGAACCTCACCTGCTCCCCGCTGCCAAGGTCGCCAGGGTGCCGGTGCGTGCCCCCGACACAGGGGCCCCGGCCAAGTTCTCAGGGACCTGCCGGCGCCCCTCCGCTTGCCCTGCCCGCACAGAGAACCAGAGAGGAAGGGATGCCCACCGGAGATGCCCACCCGACAGCCTGGAGAGGGGCCCCGGCTGCATGAATTCCCTCTCTCCCCTGGGAATGCAAAATATCGGAATATTAAGCCCGTCTGGGGAGTCCGCAAGGGACCCTCGCTGACTGAACCTCACCTGCTCCCCACTGCCAAGGTCGCCTGGGCACCGGTGCCCGCGCCCGCCGCAAGGGCCCCGGCCAAGTTCTCAGGGACCTGCCGGCGCCCCTCCGCTTGCCCTGCCTGCACAGGGATCCAGAGAGGAAGGGATGCCCACCTGAGATGCCCACCCGACAGCCTGTAGAGGGCCCCCGGCTGCATGAATTCCCTCTCTCCCCTGGGAATGCAAAATATCTGAATATTAAGCCCGCCTGGGGAGTCCGCAAGGGACCCTCGCTTACTGAACTTCACCTGCTCCCCGCTGCCAAGGTCGCCTGGGCGCCGGTGCGCGCGCGCCCGCCGCAGGGGCCCTGGCCAAGTTCTCAGGGACCTGACGGCGCCCCTCCGCTTGCCCTGCCCGCAAAGGGAACCAGAGAGGAAGGGATGCCCACCGGAGATGCCCACCCGACAGCCTGGAGAGGGGCCCCGGCTGCATGAATTCCCTCTCTCCCCTGGGAATGCAAAATATCTGAATATTAAGCCCGCCTGGGGAGTCTGCAAGGGACCCTCGCTGACTGAACCTCACCTGCTCCCCGCTGCCAAGGTCGCCTGGGCGCCGGAGCGCGCGCCTGCCGCAGGGGCCCCGGCCAAGTTCTCAGGGACCTGCCGGCGCCCCTCCGCTTGCCCTGCCCACACAGGGAACTAGAGAGGAAGGGATGCCCACCGGAGATGCCCACCCGACAGCCTGGAGAGGGGCCCCGGCTGCATGAATTCCCTCTCTCCCCTGGGAATGCAAAATATCTGAATATTAAGCCCGCCTGGAGAGTCTGCAAGGGACCCTCGCTGACTGAACCTCACCTGCTCCCTGCTGCCAAGGTCGCCTGGGCGCTGGTGCTCGCGCGCCCGCCGCAGGGGCCCCGGCCAAGTTCTCAGGGACCTGCCGGCGCCCCTCCGCTTGCCCTGCCCGCACAGGGAACCAGAGCGGAAGGGATGCCCACCCGACAGCCTGGAGAGGGGCCCCAAATGCATGAATTCCCTCTCTCCCCTGGGAATGCAAAATATCCGAATATTAAGCCCGCCTGGGGAGTCCGCAAGGGACCCACGCTGACTGAACCTCACCTGCTCCCCGCTGCCAAGGTCGCCTGGGCGCTGGTGCTCGCGCGCCCGCCGCTGGGGCCTCGGCCAAGTTCTCAGGGACCTGCCGGCGCCCCTCCGCTTGCCCTGCCCGCACAGGGAACCAGAGCGGAAGGGATGCCCACCGGAGATGCCCACCCGACAGCCTGGAAAGGGGCCCCGGCTGCATGAATTCCCTCTCTCCCCTGGGAATGGAAAATATCTGAATATTAAGCCTGCCTGTGGAGTCAGCAAGGGACCCTCACTGACTGAACCTCACCTGCTCCCCGCTGCCAAGGTCGCCTGGGCGCCGGTGCGCGCACCCGCCGCAGGTGCCCCGGCCAAGTTCTCAGGGACCTGCCGACGCCCCTCCGCTTGCCCTGCCCGCACAGGGAACCAGAGAGGAAGGGATGCCCACCGGAGATGCCCACCCGACAGCCTGGAAAGGGGCCCCGGCTGCATGAATTCCCTCTCTCCCCTGGGAATGCAAAATATCTGAATATTAAGCCCGCCTGGAGAGTCCGCAAGGGACCCTCGCTGACTGAACCTCACCTGCTCCCCGCTGCCAAGGTCGCCTGGGCGCCGGTGCGCGCACCCGCCGCAGGTGCCCCGGCCAAGTTCTCAGGGACCTGCCGACGCCCCTCCGCTTGCCCTGCCCGCACAGGGAACCAGAGAGGAAGGGATGCCCACCGGAGATGCCCACCCGACAGCCTGGAGAGGGGCCCCGGCTGCATGAATTCCCTCTCTCCCCTGGGAATGCAAAATATCTGAATATTAAGCCCGCCTGGAGAGTCTGTAAGGGACCCTCGCTGACTGAACCTCACCTGCTCCCCGCTGCCAAGGTCGCCTGGGCGCTGGTGCGCGCGCCCGCCGCAGGGGCCCCGGCCAAGTTCTCAGGGACCTGCCGGCGCCCCTTCGCTTGCCCTGCCCGCACAGGGAACCAGAGAGGAAGGGATGCCCACCGGAGATGCCCACCCGACAGCCTGGAGAGGGGCCCCGGCTGCATGAATTCCCTCTCTCCCCTTGGAATGCAAAATATCTGAATATTAAGCCCGCCTGGGGAGTCAGCAAGGTACCCACGCTGACTGAACCTCACCTGCTCTCCGCTGCCAAGGTCGCCTGGGCGCTGGTGCTCGCGCGCCCGTCGCAGAGGCCCTGGCCAAGTTCTCAGGGACCTGCCGGCGCCCCTCCGCTTGCCCTGCCCGCACAGGGAACCAGAGAGGAAGGGATGCCCACCGGAGATGCCCACCTGACAGCCTGGAGAGGGGCCCCGGCTACATGAATTCCCTCTCTCCCCTGGGAATGCAATATATCTGAATATTAAGCCCGCCTGGGGAATCCGCATGGGACCCTCGCTGACTGAACCTCATCTGATCCCTGCTGCCAAGGTCGCCTGGGCGCCGGTGCGCGCGCCCGCCGCAGGGGCCCCGGCCAAGTTCTCAGGGACCTGCCGGCGCCCCTCCGCTTGCCCTGCCCGCACAAGGAACCAGAGAGGAAGGGATGCCCACCGGAGATGCCCACTCGACAGCCTGGAGAGGGGCCCCGGCTGCATGAATTCCTTCTCTCCCCTGGGAATGCAAAATATCTGAATATTAAGCCCGCCTGGGGAGTCCGCAAGGGACCCACGCTGACTGAACCTCACCTGCTCCCCGCTGCCAAGGTCGCCTGGGCGCCGGTGCGCGCGCCCGCCGCAGGGGCCCCGGCTAAGTTCTCAGGGACCTGCCAGCACCCCTCCGCTTGCCCTGCCCGCACAGGGAACCAGAGAGGAAGGGATGCCCACCGGAGATGCCCACCCGACAGCCTGGAGAGGGGCCCCAAATGCATGAATTCCCTCTCTCCCCTGGGAATGCAAAATATCTGAATATTAAGCGCGCCTGGGGAGTCCGCAAGGGACCCTCGCTGACTGAAGTTCACCTGCTCCCCGCTGCCAAGGTCGCCTGGGCGCCGGTGCGCGCACCCGCCGCAGGGGCCCCGGCCAAGTTCTCAGGGACCTGCTGGCACCCATCCGCTTGCCATGCCCGCACAGGGAACCAGAGAGGAAGGGATGCCCACCGAAGATGCCCACCCGACAGCCTGGAAAGGGGCCCCGGCTGCATGAATTCCCTCTCTCCCCTGGGAATGCAAAATATCTGAAAATTAAGCCCGTCTGGGGAGTCCGCAAGGGACCCTCGCTGACTGAACCTCACCTGCTCCCCGCTGCCATGGTCGCCTGGGCGCCGGTGCGCGCGCCCGCCGCAGGGGCCCCGGCCAAGTTCTCAGGGACCTTCCGGCGCCCCTCCGCTTGCCCTGCCCGCACAGGGAACCAGAGAGGAAGGGATGCCCACGGGAGATGCCCACCCGACAGCCTGGAGAGGGGCCCCGGCTGCATGAATTCCCTCTCTCACCTGGGAATGGAAAATATCAGAATATTAAGCCCGCCTGGGGAGTCAGCAAGGGACCCTCACTGACTGAACCTCACCTGCTCCCCGCTGCCAAGGTCGCCTGGGCGCCGGTGCACGCGCCCACCGCAGGGGCCCCGGCCAAGTTCTCAGGGACCTGCCGGCGCCCCTCCGCTTGCCCTGCCCGCACAGGGAACCAGAGCGGAATGGATGCCCACCGGAGAAGCCCACCCGACAGCCTGGAAAGGGGCCCCGCCTGCATGAATTCCCTCTCTCCCCTGGGAATGCAAAATATCTGAATATTAAGCCCGCCTGGGGAGTCCGCAAGGGACCCTCGCTGACTGAACCTCACCTGCTCCCTGCTGCCAAGGTCGCCTGGGCGCCGGTGCGCACGCCTGCCGCAGGGGCCCCGGCCAAGTTCTCAGGGACCTGCCGGCGCCCCTCCGCTTGCCCTCCCCGCCGCAGGAAACCAGAGAGGAAGGGATGCCCACCAGAGATGCCCACCCGACAGCCTAGAGAGGGGCCCCGGCTGCATGAATTCACTCTCTCCCCTGGGAATGCAAAATATCTGAATTTTAAGCCCGCCTGGGGAGTCCGCAAGGGAACCTCGCTGACTGAACCTCACCTGCTCCCCGCTGCCAAGGTCGCCTGGGCGCTGGTGCTCGCGCGCCCGCCGCAGGGGCCCCGGCCAAGTTCTCAGGGACCTGCCGGCGCCCCTCCGCTTGCCCTGCCCGCACAGGGAACCAGAGCGGAATGGATGCCCACCGGAGATGCCCACCCGACAGCCTGGAAAGGGGCCCCGCCTGCATGAATTCCCTCTCTCCCCTGGGAATGCAAAATATCTGAATATTAAGCCCGCCTGGGGAGTCCGCAAGGGACCCTCGCTGACTGAACCTCACCTGCTCCCTATTGCCAAGGTCGCCTGGGCGCCGGTGCGCGCGCCTGCCGCAGGGGCCCCGGCCAAGTTCTCAGGGACCTGCCGGCGCCCCTCCGCTTGCC
This sequence comes from Taudactylus pleione, assembly GCA_031769625.1. Taxonomy (NCBI): domain Eukaryota; kingdom Metazoa; phylum Chordata; class Amphibia; order Anura; family Myobatrachidae; genus Taudactylus; species Taudactylus pleione. The sequence continues at coordinate 613,567 of JAUIMM010000711.1, forward strand.
CTGCCCGCCGCAGGGAACCAGAGAGGAAGGGATGCCCACCGGAGATGCCCACCCGACAGCCTGGAGAGGGGCCCCGGCTGCATGAATTCCCTCTCTCCCCTGGGAATGCAAAATAACTGAATATTAAGCCCGCCTGGGGAGTCAGCAAGGGACCCTCGCTGACTGAACCTCACCTGCTCCCCGCTGCCTAGGTCGCCTGGGCGTCGGTGCGCGCACCCGCCGCAGGGGCCCCGGCCAAGTTCTCAGGGACCTGCCGGCACCCCTCCGCTTGCCCTGCCCGCACAGGGAACCAGAGAGGAAGGGATGCCCTCCGGAGATGCCCACCCGACAGCCTGGAAAGGGGCCCCGGCTGCCTGAATACCCTCTCTCCCCTGGGAATGGAAAATATCTGAATATTAAGCCCGCCTGGGGAGTCAGCAAGGGACCCTCACTGACTGAACCTCACCTGCTCCCCCCTGCCAAGGTCGCCTGGGCGCCGGTGCACGCGCCCACCGCAGGGGCCCTGGCCAAGTTCTCAGGGACCTGCCGGCGCCCCTCCGCTTGCCCTGCCCGCACAGAGAACCAGAGAGGAAGGGATGCCCACCGGAGATGCCCACCCGGCAGCCTGGAGAGGGGCCCCGGCTGCATGAATTCCCTCTCTCCCCTGAGAATGCAAAATATCGGAATATTAAGCCCGTCTGGGGAGTCCGCAAGGGACCCTCGCTGACTGAACCTCACCTGCTCCCCGCTGCCAAGGTCGCCTGGGCGCCGGTGCACGCGCCCACCGCAGGGGCCCCGGCCAAGTTCTCAGGGACCTGCCGGCGCCCCTCCGCTTGCCCTGCCCGCACAGGGAACCAGAGCGGAATGGATGCCCACCGGAGATGCCCACCCAACAGCCTGGAAAGGGGCCCCGCCTGCATGAATTCCCTCTCTCCCCTGGGAATGCAAAATATCTGAATATTAAGCCCGCCTGGGGAGTCCGCAAGGGACCCTCGCTGACTGAACCTCACCTGCTCCCTATTGCCAAGGTCGCCTGGGCGCCGGTGCGCGCGCCTGCCGCAGGGGCCCCGGCCAAGTTCTCAGGGACCTGCCGGCGCCCCTCCGCTTGCCCTGCCCGCACAGAGAACCAGAGAGGAAGGGATGCCCACCGGAGATGCCCACCCGGCAGCCTGGAGAGGGGCCCCGGCTGCATGAATTCCCTCTCTCCCCTGGGAATGCAAAATATCGGAATATTAAGCCCGTCTGGGGAGTCCGCAAGGGACCCTCGCTGACTGAACCTCACCTGCTCCCCGCTGCCAAGGTCGCCTGGGCGCCGGTGCGCGCGCCCGCCGCAGGGGCCCCGGCCAAGTTCTCAGGGACCTGCCGGCGCCCCTCCGCTTGCCCTGCCCACACAGGGAACCAGAGAGGAAGGGATGCCCATGGGATATGCCCACCCGACAGCCTGGAGAGGGGCCCCGGCTGCATGAATTCCCTCTCTCCCCTGGGAATGGAAAATATCTGAATATTAAGCCCGCCTGGGGAGTCAGCAAGGGACCCTCACTGACTGAACCTCACCTGCTCCCCGCTGCCAAGGTCGCCTGGGCGCTGGTGCACGCGCCCACCGCAGGGGCCCCGGCCAAGTTCTCAGGGACCTGCCGGCGCCCCTCCGCTTGCCCTGCCCGCACAGAGAACCAGAGAGGAAGGGATGCCCACCGGAGATGCCCACCCGACAGCCTGGAGAGGGGCCCCGGCTGCATGAATTCCCTCTCTCCCCTGGGAATGCAAAATATCGGAATATTAAGCCCGTCTGGGGAGTCCGCAAGGGACCCTCGCTGACTGAACCTCACCTGCTCCCCAGTGCCAAGGTCGCCTTGGCGCCGGTGCGCGCGCCCGCCGCAAGGTCCCCGGCCAAGTTCTCAGGGACCTGCCGGCGCCCCTCCGCTTGCCCTGCCCGCACAGGGAACCAGAGAGGAAGGGATGCCCACCGGAGATGCCCACCCGACAGCCTGGAGAGGGGCCCCGGCTGCATGAATTCCCTCTCTCACCTGGGAATGCAAAATATCTGAATACTAAGCCCGCCTGGGGAGTCCGCAAGGGACCCTCGCTGACTGAACCTCACCTGCTCCCCGCTGCCAAGGTCGCCTGGGCGCCGGTGCGCGCGCCCGCCGCAGGGGCCCCGGCCAAGTTCTCAGGGACCTGCCGGCGCCCCTCCGCTTGCCCTGCCCGCACAGGGAACCAGAGCGGAATGGATGCCCACCGGAGATGCCCACCCGACAGCCTGGAAAGGGGCCCCGCCTGCATGAATTCCCTCTCTCCCCTGGGAATGCAAAATATGTGAATATTAAGCCCGCCTGGGGAGTCCGCAAGGGACCCTCGCTGACTGAACCTCACCTGCTCCCTGCTGCCAAGATCGCCTGGGCGCCGCTGCGCGCGCCTGCCGCAGGGGCCCCGGCCAAGTTCTCAGGGACCTGCCGGCGCCCCTCCGCTTGCCTTGCCCGCCGCAGGAAACCAGAGAGGAAGGGATGCCCACCAGAGATGCCCACCCGACAGCCTGGAGAGGGGCCCCGGCTGCATGAATTCACTCTCTCCCCTGGGAATGCAAAATATCTGAAAATTAAGCCCGCCTGGGGAGTCAGCAAGGGACCCTCACTGACTGAACCTCACCTGCTCCCCGCAGCCAAGGTCGCCTGGGCGCCGGTGTGCGCACCTGCCGCAGGGGCCCCGGCCAAGTTCTCAGGGACCTGCCGGCGCCCCTCCGCTTGCCCTGCCCGCACAGGGAACCAGAGAGGAAGGGATGCCCACCGGAGATGCCCACTCGACAGCCTGGAGAGGGGCCCCGGCTGCATGAATTCCCTCTCTCCCCTGGGAATGCAAAATATCTGAATATTAAGCCCGCCTGGGGAGTCCGCATGGGACCCTCGCTGACTGAACCTCACCTGCTCCCTGCTGCCAAGGTCGCCTGGGCGCCGGTGCGCGCGCCCGCCGCAGGGGCCCCGGCCAAGTTCTCAGGGACCTGCCGGCACCCCTCCGCTTGCCCTGCCCGCACAGGGAACCAGAGAGGAAGGGATGCCCACCGGAGATGCCCACTCGACAGCCTGGAGAGGGGCCCCGGCTGCATGAATTCCCTCTCTCCCCTGGGAATGCAAAATATCTGAATATTAAGCCCGCCTGGGGAGTCCGCAAGGGACCCACGCTGACTGAATCTCACCTGCTCCCCGCTGCCAAGGTCGCTTGGGCGCCGGTGCGCGCACCCGCCGCAGGGGCCCCGGCCAAGTTCTCAGGGACCTGCCGGCGCCCCTCCGCTTGCCCTGTCCACACAGGGAACCAGAGAGGAAGGGATGCCCACTGGAGATGCCCACCCGACAGCCTGGAAAGGGGCCCCGGCTGCATGAATTCCCTCTCTCCCCTGGGAATGGAAAATATCTGAATATTAAGCCCGCCTGGGGAGTCAGCAAGGGACCCTCACTGACTGAACCTCACCTGCTCCCCGCTGCCAAAGTCGCCTGGGCGCCGGTGCACGCACCCGCCGCAGGGGCCCCGGCCAAGTTCTCAGGGACCTGCCGACGCCCCTCCGCTTGCCCTGCCCGCACAGGGAACCAGAGAGGAAGGGATGCCCACCGGAGATGCCCACCCGACAGCCTGGAGAGGGGCCCCGGCTGCATGAATTCCCTCTATCCCCTTGGAATGCAAAATATCTGAATATTAAGCCCGCCTGGGGAGTCCGCAAGGGACCCTCGCTGACTGAACCTCACCTGCTCCCCGCTGCCAAGGTCGCCTGGGCGCCGGTGCGCGCACCCGCCGCAGGGGCCCCGGCCAAGTTCTCAGGGACCTGCCGACGCCCCTCCACTTGCCCTGCCCGCACAGGGAACCAGAGAGGAAGGGATGCCCACCGGAGATGCCCACCCGACAGCCTGGAGAGGGGCCCCGGCTGCATGAATTCCCTCTATCCCCTTGGAATGCAAAATATCTGAATATTAAGCCCGCCTGGGGAGTCCGCAAGGGACCCTCGCTGACTGAACCTCACCTGCTCCCCGCTGCCAAGGTCGCCTGGGCGCCGGTGCGCGCACCCGCCGCAGGGGCCCCGGCCAAGTTCTCAGGGACCTGCCGACGCCCCTCCACTTGCCCTGCCCGCACAGGGAACCAGAGAGGAAGGGATGCCCACCGGAGATGCCCACCCGACAGCCTGGAGAGGGGCCCCGGCTGCATGAATTCCCTCTCTCCCCTGGGAATGCAAAATATCTGAATATTAAGCCCGCCTGGAGAGTCTGCAAGGGACCCTCGCTGACTGAACCTCACCTGCTCCCCGCTGCCAAGGTCGCCTGGGCGCTGGTGCGCGCGCCCGCCGCAGGGGCCCCGGCCAAGTTCTCAGGGACCTGCCGGCGCCCCTTCGCTTGCCCTGCCCGCACAGGGAACCAGAGAGGAAGGGATGCCCACCGGAGATGCCCACCCGACAGCCTGGAGAGGGGCCCCGGCTGCATGAATTCCCTCTCTCCCCTTGGAATGCAAAATATCTGAATATTAAGCCCGCCTGGGGAGTCAGCAAGGGACCCACGCTGACTGAACCTCACCTGCTCCCCGCTGCCAAGGTCGCCTGGGCGCTGGTGCTCGCGCGCCCGTCGCAGGGGCCCTGGCCAAGTTCTCAGGGACCTGCCGGCGCCCCTCCGCTTGCCCTGCCCGCACAGGGAACCAGAGAGGAAGGGATGCCCACCGGAGATGCCCACCTGACAGCCTGGAGAGGGGCCCCGGCTGCATGAATTCCCTCTCTCCCCTGGGAATGCAATATATCTGAATATTAAGCCCGCCTGGGGAATCCGCATGGGACCCTCGCTGACTGAACCTCATCTGATCCCTGCTGCCAAGGTCACCTGGGCGCCGGTGCGCGCGCCCGCCGCAGGGGCCCCGGCCAAGTTCTCAGGGACCTGCCGGCGCCCCTCCTCTTGCCCTGCCCGCACAAGGAACCAGAGAGGAAGGGATGCCCACCGGAGATGCCCACTCGACAGCCTGGAGAGGGGCCCCGGCTGCATGAATTCCTTCTCTCCCCTGGGAATGCAAAATATCTGAATATTAAGCCCGCCTGGGGAGTCCGCAAGGGACCCACGCTGACTGAACCTCACCTGCTCCCCGCTGCCAAGGTCGCCTGGGCGCCGGTGCGCGCGCCCGCCGCAGGGGCCCCGGCTAAGTTCTCAGGGACCTGCCAGCATCCCTCCGCTTGCCCTGCCCGCACAGGGAACCATAGAGGAAGGGATGCCCACCGGAGATGCCCACCCGACAGCCTGGAGAGGGGCCCCAAATGCATGAATTCCCTCTCTCCCCTGGGAATGCAAAATATCTGAATATTAAGCGCGCCTGGGGAGTCCGCAAGGGACCCTCGCTGACTGAAGTTCACCTGCTCCCCGCTGCCAAGGTCGCCTGGGCGCCGGTGCGCGCACCCGCCGCAGGGGCCTTGGCCAAGTTCTCAGGGACCTGCTGGCACCCCTCCGCTTGCCATGCCCGCACAGGGAACCAGAGAGGAAGGGATGCCCACCGAAGATGCCCACCCGACAGCCTGGAGAGGGGCCCCGGCTGCATGAATTCCCTCTCTCCCCTGGGAATGCAAAATATCTGAAAATTAAGCCCGTCTGGGGAGTCCGCAAGGGACCCTCGCTGACTGAACCTCACCTGCTCCCCGCTGCCATGGTCGCCTGGGCGCCGGTGCGCGCGCCCGCCGCAGGGGCCCCGGCCAAGTTCTCAGGGACCTGCCGGCGCCCCTCCGCTTGCCCTGCCCGCACAGGGAACCAGAGAGGAAGGGATGCCCACGGGAGATGCCCACCCGACAGCCTGGAGAGGGGCCCCGGCTGCATGAATTCCCTCTCTCACCTGGGAATGGAAAATATCAGAATATTAAGCCCGCCTGGGGAGTCAGCAAGGGACCCTCACTGACTGAACCTCACCTGCTCCCCGCTGCCAAGGTCGCCTGGGCGCCGGTGCACGCGCCCACCGCAGGGGCCCCGGCCAAGTTCTCAGGGACCTGCCGGCGCCCCTCCGCTTGCCCTGCCCGCACAGGGAACCAGAGCGGAATGGATGCCCACCGGAGATGCCCACCCAACAGCCTGGAAAGGGGCCCCGCCTGCATGAATTCCCTCTCTCCCCTGGGAATGCAAAATATCTGAATATTAAGCCCGCCTGGGGAGTCCGCAAGGGACCCTCGCTGACTGAACCTCACCTGCTCCCTATTGCCAAGGTCGCCTGGGCGCCGGTGCGCGCGCCTGCCGCAGGGGCCCCGGCCAAGTTCTCAGGGACCTGCCGGCGCCCCTCCGCTTGCCCTGCCCGCACAGAGAACCAGAGAGGAAGGGATGCCCACCGGAGATGCCCACCCGGCAGCCTGGAGAGGGGCCCCGGCTGCATGAATTCCCTCTCTCCCCTGGGAATGCAAAATATCGGAATATTAAGCCCGTCTGGGGAGTCCGCAAGGGACCCTCGCTGACTGAACCTCACCTGCTCCCCGCTGCCAAGGTCGCCTGGGCGCCGGTGCGCGCGCCCGCCGCAGGGGCCCCGGCCAAGTTCTCAGGGACCTGCCGGCGCCCCTCCGCTTGCCCTGCCCACACAGGGAACCAGAGAGGAAGGGATGCCCATGGGATATGCCCACCCGACAGCCTGGAGAGGGGCCCCGGCTGCATGAATTCCCTCTCTCCCCTGGGAATGGAAAATATCTGAATATTAAGCCCGCCTGGGGAGTCAGCAAGGGACCCTCACTGACTGAACCTCACCTGCTCCCCGCTGCCAAGGTCGCCTGGGCGCTGGTGCACGCGCCCACCGCAGGGGCCCCGGCCAAGTTCTCAGGGACCTGCCGGCGCCCCTCCGCTTGCCCTGCCCGCACAGAGACCCAGAGAGGAAGGGATGCCCACCGGAGATGCCCACCCGACAGCCTGGAGAGGGGCCCCGGCTGCATGAATTCCCTCTCTCCCCTGGGAATGCAAAATATCGGAATATTAAGCCCGTCTGGGGAGTCCGCAAGGGACCCTCGCTGACTGAACCTCACCTGCTCCCCAGTGCCAAGGTCGCCTTGGCGCCGGTGCGCGCGCCCGCCGCAAGGTCCCCGGCCAAGTTCTCAGGGACCTGCCGGCGCCCCTCCGCTTGCCCTGCCCGCACAGGGAACCAGAGAGGAAGGGATGCCCACCGGAGATGCCCACCCGACAGCCTGGAGAGGGGCCCCGGCTGCATGAATTCCCTCTCTCACCTGGGAATGCAAAATATCTGAATACTAAGCCCGCCTGGGGAGTCCGCAAGGGACCCTCGCTGACTGAACCTCACCTGCTCCCCGCTGCCAAGGTCGCCTGGGCGCCGGTGCGCGCGCCCGCCGCAGGGGCCCCGGCCAAGTTCTCAGGGACCTGCCGGCGCCCCTCCGCTTGCCCTGCCCGCACAGGGAACCAGAGCGGAATGGATGCCCACCGGAGATGCCCACCCGACAGCCTGGAAAGGGGCCCCGCCTGCATGAATTCCCTCTCTCCCCTGGGAATGCAAAATATGTGAATATTAAGCCCGCCTGGGGAGTCCGCAAGGGACCCTCGCTGACTGAACCTCACCTGCTCCCCGCTGCCAAGGTCGCCTGGGCGCCGGTGCGCGCACCCGCCGCAGGGGCCCCGGCCAAGTTCTCAGGGACCTGCCGACGCCCCTCCACTTGCCCTGCCCGCACAGGGAACCAGAGAGGAAGGGATGCCCACCGGAGATGCCCACCCGACAGCCTGGAGAGGGGCCCCGGCTGCATGAATTCCCTCTCTCCCCTGGGAATGCAAAATATCTGAATATTAAGCCCGCCTGGAGAGTCTGCAAGGGACCCTCGCTGACTGAACCTCACCTGCTCCCCGCTGCCAAGGTCGCCTGGGCGCTGGTGCGCGCGCCCGCCGCAGGGGCCCCGGCCAAGTTCTCAGGGACCTGCCGGCGCCCCTTCGCTTGCCCTGCCCGCACAGGGAACCAGAGAGGAAGGGATGCCCACCGGAGATGCCCACCCGACAGCCTGGAGAGGGGCCCCGGCTGCATGAATTCCCTCTCTCCCCTTGGAATGCAAAATATCTGAATATTAAGCCCGCCTGGGGAGTCAGCAAGGGACCCACGCTGACTGAACCTCACCTGCTCCCCGCTGCCAAGGTCGCCTGGGCGCTGGTGCTCGCGCGCCCGTCGCAGGGGCCCTGGCCAAGTTCTCAGGGACCTGCCGGCGCCCCTCCGCTTGCCCTGCCCGCACAGGGAACCAGAGAGGAAGGGATGCCCACCGGAGATGCCCACCTGACAGCCTGGAGAGGGGCCCCGGCTGCATGAATTCCCTCTCTCCCCTGGGAATGCAATATATCTGAATATTAAGCCCGCCTGGGGAATCCGCATGGGACCCTCGCTGACTGAACCTCATCTGATCCCTGCTGCCAAGGTCACCTGGGCGCCGGTGCGCGCGCCCGCCGCAGGGGCCCCGGCCAAGTTCTCAGGGACCTGCCGGCGCCCCTCCTCTTGCCCTGCCCGCACAAGGAACCAGAGAGGAAGGGATGCCCACCGGAGATGCCCACTCGACAGCCTGGAGAGGGGCCCCGGCTGCATGAATTCCTTCTCTCCCCTGGGAATGCAAAATATCTGAATATTAAGCCCGCCTGGGGAGTCCGCAAGGGACCCACGCTGACTGAACCTCACCTGCTCCCCGCTGCCAAGGTCGCCTGGGCGCCGGTGCGCGCGCCCGCCGCAGGGGCCCCGGCTAAGTTCTCAGGGACCTGCCAGCATCCCTCCGCTTGCCCTGCCCGCACAGGGAACCAGAGAGGAAGGGATGCCCACCGGAGATGCCCACCCGACAGCCTGGAGAGGGGCCCCAAATGCATGAATTCCCTCTCTCCCCTGGGAATGCAAAATATCTGAATATTAAGCGCGCCTGGGGAGTCCGCAAGGGACCCTCGCTGACTGAAGTTCACCTGCTCCCCGCTGCCAAGGTCGCCTGGGCGCCGGTGCGCGCACCCGCCGCAGGGGCCTTGGCCAAGTTCTCAGGGACCTGCTGGCACCCCTCCGCTTGCCATGCCCGCACAGGGAACCAGAGAGGAAGGGATGCCCACCGAAGATGCCCACCCGACAGCCTGGAGAGGGGCCCCGGCTGCATGAATTCCCTCTCTCCCCTGGGAATGCAAAATATCTGAAAATTAAGCCCGTCTGGGGAGTCCGCAAGGGACCCTCGCTGACTGAACCTCACCTGCTCCCCGCTGCCATGGTCGCCTGGGCGCCGGTGCGCGCGCCCGCCGCAGGGGCCCCGGCCAAGTTCTCAGGGACCTGCCGGCGCCCCTCCGCTTGCCCTGCCCGCACAGGGAACCAGAGAGGAAGGGATGCCCACGGGAGATGCCCACCCGACAGCCTGGAGAGGGGCCCCGGCTGCATGAATTCCCTCTCTCACCTGGGAATGGAAAATATCAGAATATTAAGCCCGCCTGGGGAGTCAGCAAGGGACCCTCACTGACTGAACCTCACCTGCTCCCCGCTGCCAAGGTCGCCTGGGCGCCGGTGCACGCGCCCACCGCAGGGGCCCCGGCCAAGTTCTCAGGGACCTGCCGGCGCCCCTCCGCTTGCCCTGCCCGCACAGGGAACCAGAGCGGAATGGATGCCCACCGGAGATGCCCACCCAACAGCCTGGAAAGGGGCCCCGCCTGCATGAATTCCCTCTCTCCCCTGGGAATGCAAAATATCTGAATATTAAGCCCGCCTGGGGAGTCCGCAAGGGACCCTCGCTGACTGAACCTCACCTGCTCCCTATTGCCAAGGTCGCCTGGGCGCCGGTGCGCGCGCCTGCCGCAGGGGCCCCGGCCAAGTTCTCAGGGACCTGCCGGCGCCCCTCCGCTTGCCCTGCCCGCACAGAGAACCAGAGAGGAAGGGATGCCCACCGGAGATGCCCACCCGGCAGCCTGGAGAGGGGCCCCGGCTGCATGAATTCCCTCTCTCCCCTGGGAATGCAAAATATCGGAATATTAAGCCCGTCTGGGGAGTCCGCAAGGGACCCTCGCTGACTGAACCTCACCTGCTCCCCGCTGCCAAGGTCGCCTGGGCGCCGGTGCGCGCGCCCGCCGCAGGGGCCCCGGCCAAGTTCTCAGGGACCTGCCGGCGCCCCTCCGCTTGCCCTGCCCACACAGGGAACCAGAGAGGAAGGGATGCCCATGGGATATGCCCACCCGACAGCCTGGAGAGGGGCCCCGGCTGCATGAATTCCCTCTCTCCCCTGGGAATGGAAAATATCTGAATATTAAGCCCGCCTGGGGAGTCAGCAAGGGACCCTCACTGACTGAACCTCACCTGCTCCCCGCTGCCAAGGTCGCCTGGGCGCTGGTGCACGCGCCCACCGCAGGGGCCCCGGCCAAGTTCTCAGGGACCTGCCGGCGCCCCTCCGCTTGCCCTGCCCGCACAGAGACCCAGAGAGGAAGGGATGCCCACCGGAGATGCCCACCCGACAGCCTGGAGAGGGGCCCCGGCTGCATGAATTCCCTCTCTCCCCTGGGAATGCAAAATATCGGAATATTAAGCCCGTCTGGGGAGTCCGCAAGGGACCCTCGCTGACTGAACCTCACCTGCTCCCCAGTGCCAAGGTCGCCTTGGCGCCGGTGCGCGCGCCCGCCGCAAGGTCCCCGGCCAAGTTCTCAGGGACCTGCCGGCGCCCCTCCGCTTGCCCTGCCCGCACAGGGAACCAGAGAGGAAGGGATGCCCACCGGAGATGCCCACCCGACAGCCTGGAGAGGGGCCCCGGCTGCATGAATTCCCTCTCTCACCTGGGAATGCAAAATATCTGAATACTAAGCCCGCCTGGGGAGTCCGCAAGGGACCCTCGCTGACTGAACCTCACCTGCTCCCCGCTGCCAAGGTCGCCTGGGCGCCGGTGCGCGCGCCCGCCGCAGGGGCCCCGGCCAAGTTCTCAGGGACCTGCCGGCGCCCCTCCGCTTGCCCTGCCCGCACAGGGAACCAGAGCGGAATGGATGCCCACCGGAGATGCCCACCCGACAGCCTGGAAAGGGGCCCCGCCTGCATGAATTCCCTCTCTCCCCTGGGAATGCAAAATATGTGAATATTAAGCCCGCCTGGGGAGTCCGCAAGGGACCCTCGCTGACTGAACCTCACCTGCTCCCTGCTGCCAAGGTCGCCTGGGCGCCGCTGCGCGCGCCTGCCGCAGGGGCCCCGGCCAAGTTCTCAGGGACCTGCCGGCGCCCCTCCGCTTGCCTTGCCCGCCGCAGGAAACCAGAGAGGAAGGGATGCCCACCAGAGATGCCCACCCGACAGCCTGGAGAGGGGCCCCGGCTGCATGAATTCACTCTCTCCCCTGGGAATGCAAAATATCTGAAAATTAAGCCCGCCTGGGGAGTCAGCAAGGGACCCTCACTGACTGAACCTCACCTGCTCCCCGCAGCCAAGGTCGCCTGGGCGCCGGTGTGCGCACCTGCCGCAGGGGCCCCGGCCAAGTTCTCAGGGACCTGCCGGCGCCCCTCCGCTTGCCCTGCCCGCACAGGGAACCAGAGAGGAAGGGATGCCCACCGGAGATGCCCACTCGACAGCCTGGAGAGGGGCCCCGGCTGCATGAATTCCCTCTCTCCCCTGGGAATGCAAAATATCTGAATATTAAGCCCGCCTGGGGAGTCCGCATGGGACCCTCGCTGACTGAACCTCACCTGCTCCCTGCTGCCAAGGTCGCCTGGGCGCCGGTGCGCGCGCCCGCCGCAGGGGCCCCGGCCAAGTTCTCAGGGACCTGCCGGCACCCCTCCGCTTGCCCTGCCCGCACAGGGAACCAGAGAGGAAGGGATGCCCACCGGAGATGCCCACTCGACAGCCTGGAGAGGGGCCCCGGCTGCATGAATTCCCTCTCTCCCCTGGGAATGCAAAATATCTGAATATTAAGCCCGCCTGGGGAGTCCGCAAGGGACCCACGCTGACTGAATCTCACCTGCTCCCCGCTGCCAAGGTCGCTTGGGCGCCGGTGCGCGCACCCGCCGCAGGGGCCCCGGCCAAGTTCTCAGGGACCTGCCGGCGCCCCTCCGCTTGCCCTGTCCACACAGGGAACCAGAGAGGAAGGGATGCCCACTGGAGATGCCCACCCGACAGCCTGGAAAGGGGCCCCGGCTGCATGAATTCCCTATCTCCCCTGGGAATGGAAAATATCTGAATATTAAGCCCGCCTGGGGAGTCAGCAAGGGACCCTCACTGACTGAACCTCACCTGCTCCCCGCTGCCAAAGTCGCCTGGGCGCCGGTGCACGCGCCCACCGCAGGGGCCCCGGCCAAGTTCTCAGGGACCTGCCGGTGCCCCTCCGCTTGCCCTGCCTGCACAGAGACCCAGAGAGGAAGGGATGCCCACCGGAGATGCCCACCCGACAGCCTGGAGA